>OY756371.1:11200000-12400000 GCA_963576895.1 Ceraclea dissimilis | reverse complement strand
TGAAATGTTAAAGCTGCGTCTTGGTCTTAAGTTAAACAAGTTAAAAAACCTATCCACCGCCAAATCCTTGGGAAAACTATTCGCTTTAGACTCAGAAAATAGTAAATGTTGACATCGATGCATGCCATCATGGAACAGATACAAAATAATTAAAAATTCAATAAAAAAGTCATAAAAATCATGCCGTGAGGATCTTAAAAAATGTGAAATTATTTTAGTTGCTTAATTCACCTAAATATGTTTTTATTGATTGAAAACAAAATGAATAATGTTCATTTTTAGTAGTCGCTCGCAAAAAGAAAACCTGTTTCAGTAGGTTTCCTCCAATCTCGCATATTATTGGTGTGGATGTAGAGTACCTATCTACCTGTCGTAATTCGCGGTGTTTTTATTAACCATTTCCAGACGGCTGGCACGCATCTGTGACAGTACAAATCTGGTCTCAGGGACGGCTGTCACGCATACGTGTCGCTCACTTCTCATACAAATTTCTCAATACAGGCGAAGTATTCACCACGTAATATTAGTACCAAAAAATCGAGAAATCATCATACTGCCGACATCTCTGGAAGATATCATGAAATATTATAAAGTTTTGTTATTATAAACAAAAGAATCAGGACCCGTAAGTATGTCGAAATGCCGATCAGTTCAAATATTCCCGCCCAAATACACGGACGAATAACGTCGCCCGGTTTCTCAAAGTATCATGTGTCAAGTGTCCTCAAGTGTCATATTAGCAGTGCTTGTGCGCCGATATCTGCATAAATGTACTTCTATTATATTTTATTGTAGGCAGTTGTGTTTTTTTTTTATGAAGGAACATTTTTTCAATGACTATATTTATTTATTTATTCTTTCAGTTAACAATCTCATACAATAATTAAATACGTAACAGATAATGTTTTAGATACAATTGAATAGAGATTAGTGTTTATTGTGCGGTGCTGTGTGTATCATCCATTTTTATTGGTTTTCTCCTACTCTTATGTTTTTTTTTTCGATCTTTTGTATCAAAATGGCTAAACGGAAATTACACGTTGATAAAATTATTGACTGCGTTGTTACTTTGGGCTCGGATTTTGAGTTATTATATTTAAGTGTTTTAAAGAATTTCATAAAAAATAATTAGGTATATCCAGTTATTTTTGTGTTTCTTGGTTGGGTTGATATTAGTTAATGAGTTTGTGTAGGTAGTAAGTTAATATTGGTTATTAGTGATAAAATAGTTTGGGTAATACAAAACACATCGGCGCAGTGTTCTTGGCATCACATTATGGCAGCGAGGTATGTTTTGTTTATATGAAGATTGTTTAATTTATTGTTTTCTATAATCTTGTGACATCCTGAGCATCAAATATTATCCTAAACAGTCAATTAGATAAATACTCAACTGATTGTATAAACAAAACTCGGATAAATGATATATTTACGACGCAGTGAGTATTTTAAGGTACCTAAAAAAACGTATCGTCTGTAGTTATGATTTAATTTATACCTAGAAGTCTGGAAAAGGTTAAAGAACATGTTGGTTTTGTATGAACGTAATTCCTCTTCCGGTTGTCGTAGGGTCACTGTAGTATGATGCTGTAGTATGAGTAAGTGAGTACCTACTTATGTATAGTAATAAATCGGTCATTGAGCCGTTGTGTTCATACTTCATACTATAGTAATAATAATAAAACCTCGATTGCTGCTATTTGTTGCTTGTTTGTGTCCTCTGCCTCTCCCTCTAGGCGCTATAAGGAAATAACGTTTTTAAATACGTGTTGCCATAAGAATAAGGTTTTTCCTTCAAGTTTAAATTAGTTTAAAAAAAAAATGGTTACCCTGGGGACCCCCCTGTGTTTTCATCTAGTGAGGAACATTGAATGATGTAGTTAGAATTATTTTTTGTACTGGTTTCATATTTTCACATTAGATATAATATTTGTGATTGAAATGCATTATTTTTACAACAACACAACCCACTGATGGCGATATTGCATTGTGTCTAATCCTTATGAATACAAAAGTCTTGTGGTCTTCCTAATTTTTGTCATATACAGTCTTGTATGGACAAACCCAAATACTTTCCTATGCACAGTGCAAAATACATCCATCAGTGCTGGGTTCGTGCAGATTCGCTGTTTCTGCATTATCCTTTAAAGGATTGTGGTAGAATGTGAATAAACTAGTATTAGCTGTGGAGGTGTGGCAGTATGGGTACCTCTACCTACCACATATCTTAACAGATTTATAAGAATACACTATACAAAGTCAACATTGCATTGCAATCATGTATTGTGTTGTAGGAATGCACCCACTAATACTGCATGTATTTTATTGTCTCGTGCAAAACAATAAGAATTTCTTATGAATGTTTGGATTCTCATTAATTATTGTGTTGATTGTGTGCAGAATATAGTTTTTATTCACCAGTTAAGAGATCAACAACCTTTTAATTAGTATAATGAAGTCATTATTCAATTGCCATCACACAGTTATTCATACTGTTGGGAATATTCATTTAATACACTACCATAGATATTGTAGCGAAATTTACAGTGCTACATTTTGTTAGATAGATGATCATTGTATTTTTTTGAATTCAATCTTTGGCAGATTAAGTACCATTTTCACCACCTTTGCGGAATGGTTAACAAATGGTTTAGATACCTTTATAGACCTATGCATATTTACACCTAAGCCACTTGTGATCAGTTCGTGAGGGGTCATGCTCTTTAGCATTAGCATATTGGCCCAGTGCTGGTATGAATTTGAAGAATCACTAATTAAACAATGTTTTGAGTATTCGTTGTTGATCAATTTATAAAGCATTTTATGTGAGTGCCTGTCTTGTAGCTGTCATCAAGTTTTGTATTTTTTTTTTGCAGTATGTCACATCTTGCGAGGATCCAACCACTGACTGAAAGATTTCATCCAGCACTCACTCACTTTGGAAAGACATCGGCCACTTCTCGAACCAATACAGTAGAATAAAATATAGACAATCTTCAGTAATGTCTGGCCGAGTTGAAGGCGGGAGAGGTCGCAGACAAATACCCATAAGATGGTCTGACTAGATAAAGGAAGCTACAGGAACCGGGTTTGCAGAGGCAATGTAAGACCAGGAGCGATTGAGAAGAATTAGAATGTAACAATGACTTATGTTTTCAGATTGGTTATCAATAATGTTTGAAGAGAATTCAGTTACATGTCTTAAGAAGGGTGTAGAAGAGAGAAGACAGACAGCAGAATTTAGATGGTGATCGTATCATTAAAATTGGTTGTTATAGCTTTTTTAATGCGTATCACAGCCAGTTTTGATGAGCATGGTCCCATGTTACTGATAACAACAAATATGAAGCAACTATCACGATTTACTGCGAAAAGATTCCTGTGTGATTTTTTATCGATGAACAATCAACACTTAATACTTGCGATTTATTTATGTTTGTAACAATTTATTTACATTTCTGTATATGGCGAAATGAAGAGTGAATAATATTCTTGTTCTATTCGTCAAAGTGGATGTGAAATGTTATATTGTATCATATCACAGCCACTTTGGTGAGCTAGACTGGGAATGTAACTTCAGAACAACAAACTGAATCAGCATATTGCACGTGTTATTATCTACTCCATTGTCATTTACTTTGATGTGCCTGTGTATTTTGTATAATAATAATGTGATTCTATTGAATTTAGGGTATTTGTGTCTTATAATTATAGGTTAGTCTACGAGGTTTTCTCCTAGGGTAAAATGGAATGGTCGGATAATTCAAACTAAGTTTGGGAAAAATTTCAAAAATCCATTAAATCACATTTGTTTCATTAAAAACTCGCAAAAATATTTACCTGCGGCGCCATTTTTCTCTTTTTGTACCATATACCCCGGGAAACCTAGACATACAATGTATGGCCACCGTGCAAATCGTATAGTAGTTCTGGTTTTTGGATATGTTATATAGGTTAGTCCCCTGGTTAAGAATCCAAGTTTGTGACCTCCCAACCCTTGTGCGTTCACTAGGGCGAGCCAAAAACTGACGAAATTTCGGTCATTTTTTAAATTATTAATCATAACTTTTTAACAATGCATTTTAGAGAGTAAAGCTGTATGTAGAAGTTGAAGAATATTAAATTCTCTGCAACTTGAGCCTACAAAGTTTTTTTGTAAAACTATTATTTAAAGAGTTATGAGATATCCAAATTTGAAATTTTTCTGAAAAATGCTGTTTTTTTACAAAATTTCTCATATTTTAAATATATTTCCTGAAATGTACGTTGTAGAGAAAAATGTTATAAGTAAATGTTGTAGATCGTTTAATTTAAAACAAGTTTGAGGTCAATATTTTTTCTCTCGGACCAATAACAACAGAGTTGTGACCTTCTGAAAAAATATCAGACGAATATTTAAGCAACATTCAGTATAGTATGTATGATAATAGTTATAAAAAAAATGCAATCAAAGATATTATTTTTTTGTATGTTATTAAGGTTAGTCTCGTGGTTCAGAATCCAAGTTTGTGACCTCCTCGCCCGCGTGTATTCACTAGGGTGGGCCAAAAACTACTGAAATTTCGTTCATTTTTCAGTTTATTGTTTCTATTTTTTTAATTATCCATTTTAGAGTATACAATTGTAAGTAAATATTGTAGAGTATTAAATTTTATGCAACTTAGATTAACCACGTTTGTTTAAAAGGCTATTATGTAAAGAATTATATAACAAATAACATAATTTTTAAACGTTAAAAAAAAATTATTTTCAATTTTTGTATTATTTTTCAGAATGGTACATAGTAAGAAAAAATATTATTAGCGAATATTATAGGATATTAAATTTGCAACAAAAAATGGTACTAGAGTTTTTTGCCTTGGACTAATAATAAATGAGATATGGCGATCTGAATATTAACTATTGACCTTAAATTAATTTTCAGGACAGCATATCTCATTTGTTATTAGTCCAAGGCAAAAAACTCTAGTACCATTTTTTGTTGCAAATTTAATATTCTATAATATTCGCTAATAATATTTTTTCTTACTATGTACCATTCTGAAAAATAATACAAAAATTAAAAATATTTTTTTTTTAACGTTTAAAAATTATGTTATTTGTTATATAATTCTTTACACAATAGCTTTTTAAACAAACGTGGCTAACCTAAGTTGCATAAAATTTAATACTCTACAATATCCACTTACAATTGTTTACTCTAAAATGGATAATTAAAAAAATAGAAACAATAAACTGAAAAATGAACGAAATTTCAGTACTTGAATTATTTTTGATTGTACAAATTTTTATTCTTGTAAAGCGTTGGATTTTTTCTACAGCCGTAGTAAATACATTGAAGTATTCCCACAACAGTATAAACTGAAATGGCGAATGTTTCTCGAGTGTAAAGTGATCACTTAAGCCAGCCGAGGTCGGTCGTAAGCCCGACAAAGTTCATCCTTAATTCTTCTATACTGTTGTGGGAATACTTCGAAATTTCAGTAGTTTTTGGCCCACCCTAGTGAATACACGCGGGCGAGGAGGTCACAAACTTGGATTCTGAACCACGAGACTAACCTTAATAACCTACAAAAAATCATTTCTTTGATTGCATTTTTTTATAACTATTATCATACCTACTATACTGAATGTTGCTTAAATATTCGTCTGATATTTTTTCAGAAGGTCACAACTCTGTTGTTATTGGTCCGAGAGAAAAAATGTTGACCTCAAACTTGTTTGAAATTAAACGATCTACAACATTTACTTATAATATTTTTCTCTACAACGTACATTTCAGGAAATATATTTAAAATACGAGAAATTTTGTAAAAAAACAGCATTTTTCAGAAAAAATTGCAAATTTGGATATCTCATAACTCTTTAAATAATAGTTTTACAAAAAAACTTTGTAGGCTCAAGTTGCAGAGAATTTAATATTCTTCAACGTCTACATACAGCTTTACTCTCTAAAATGCATTGTTAAAAAGTTATGATCAATAATTTAAAAAATGACCGAAATTTCGTCAGTTTTTGGCTCGCCCTAGTGAACGCACAAGGGTTAGGAGGTCACAAACTTGGATTCTTAACCACAGAGACGACCTGTATAACATATCCAAAAATCAGAACTACTATACGTTTTGCACGGTAAAATTCTCTATTTCCTGGAGTAATATTAATATGTACATTTTAGTTGTCCCACTAATTTTTTTTGTCTGCGGCGCTATTTTTTGTCTCTTCTCCTTCTCCACTCCTGAACGTAAGCCTCCTCCGAGTCTCTTCACTCATGTCTATCTTGCGCCTTCTGCATCCATGTTCCGCCTGCAAACTTGACAATGCCATCTTTTATGCTGTATCAATATCAACATTTTAGTTGTCCCACTCCATCCTAGAAGTTTTTTAAAATTCCTGTCGGTTTTAAATAATTTTAGATTTATTGCCTAAATAAGGGTGGGGGCGGATTTCATTTCCGTCCTAGGGAGCAGAACCCACGCAAGTCAAATTTATAATGAATGCAAGCATAGTTGAAAAATAAATTTATTGCCAGTGTATTGAGGAAAAATTACATAATTTATCAGCTAAATACATACAACACTCTCTTAACTTTGTTTATATTTCTCACTATAATTGTTATTATTATTGTTAATTTGATCTTGTTTCTTTTTGGGAACTTCCTTTTTCTTAAAAACTAACCTCAGCATCCATCTTACAACTAAGTAATCTACCATTAATATTGTCACGGCTATAGCTAGCAAGAAGAGGTAGACATCTAGTGAATATATTTGGAACCAGTAGAGATCTTGTGCGGGTGAGCGGAAATGTTTCCCTCCATATTTGGCAATGTACTCCACAGTGTCCGCAGCTACTTTGAGGGGTGATTCTCTGTCGCGCCATTGTTCAGACAGTTTCTTTGCTTCTAACCTCATTCTGAAAAACAAAAAAGAAAGTATTAGATTTCTCGGAAATTGCGTGTAGTAGCTACTATACGGCCGTTCTGAGGAAGAACCAGGTATAAACCAATAAGTTAATAATTGCGAAAAACGTCTTGCAGCGCCCATATAACTCCATACATTTGCATGACGTAGACGGCTTGAAGAATAGGGATTGTGTGTGGAAACTCGGACTTTCTATGACTATAATAGATGGATCTGAGGTGAAATATTCACTTTGATGGAAAACTCAAAATACCTAAACGTGGCGTAGGTAAGCAAGAACCACATATACTTATGTGGTTCTTGCTTAGGACGACAGTATAAATCTGTAATTCTATAAATCACTCGACAACATGTACTTTGCCGAAGGGTTGAAGAATGTGATTTTAATAATGTTGTCTAATTTGAGTTTTATTGCAATGCGAAATCATTTACATATGGTACATGGTAATATATTTTACTGTCTGTCAAGAAAGACATAATTTTCAATGAGAGCGCTGCATGTAGATTTTTTGCAACCACGGTGGCAACACTGGTAGAAATTTAATAGAAATATCATTGTTGCCAGTATATAGAGTCGTAGTTCCAAATTAATATGAGACCAACCCTTTCTTGACAGACTAGTTGCGGATAAGTGGAACATTTGCCCAAACCATAATTCACAATGGTTTATAAAAATCTCAACAGATGGCACAGAGTTTATAAGTTATGAAGGATTTTTTTTCTCATTAATTACTTTTCAAGACACCAAGCTACTTCATTAGCAATAGGTGGGATTTGGAGTGATTGCTATTTCGGTGGTCATCGAGGAAGAAATGGTGAAATTATTGTACTACTAACTAACTACAAAAACCGAACCGACAAGAATCATTTGTGAATGTTTTACTCGGGAAAAGTGGTTAGTTGTATTTTAAAATTGAAACTTTTATGTACGGTCTTTGCCACAATGACGTGTCTATTGAAATTCTACAAGTGTTATCCAAAAAGGTATATGTAGCGTCCGCATTAAAAACCATGTCTTTCTTGACAAGACTGTAATTTTGTGATTTTTTATGTGAACCAAAGCAAACAGGCTAGCATTTCATTAAAGCGTAATTTACATTCCTGAAACCAATACATATCTATAGTATAAATTCAGGAGTGTGTAGGGAAAATTAATGCTCTTAATTATTTATCGTATGGCCAACATCACGCCTATATCATTTAACATTCGTTATGTCAAAGTGTAAAAACATGTTAAAAGCGCAGAGTGAACTGCTTGTCAGAGACTTAAATCTAGATTTCTTATGTATTGTAATGCTTTATCAAACATGAAATAAAATAAAATGAATAATACATACTCTGGACTCAAGACTTTGGCCAGCTCCTCTGTTATTCTTTCTTCTGTAACATCTGTGTACAGGACTCTGGCTCCAACACCCTTCTCTACTGCGGCTGCTGAGTTGGTCCCTTGGTCAGCAAATACAGGAATGTATAGTGTAGGCACTCCAGCGTGAATAGCCTCTGTAGTTCCCAGCAGACCACCGTGAGATATGAATGCTACAGTCTTTGGATGATCTGAAAAATATTATACCATTTTTAGCTGCACGTCTCCAATACAAACTCTTTAATATAGTCGGCTGACTTCCTTCTTTATATCCCTTCCTCGCACGCATTCTTACAATGTGCCATACGCATCCTCCCGATTTCTCGAAACGCTTTCGTCCTTTAGAATTGGATCAACATAATCGGTCCAGGTCAGCTTCTGCAAATACATCTTTTCTGTCATTGTTCATCCTCTGAACGTGCCAAGATCCTCTAAGCTTGAACTTTCATTTTAGCCACTACATAAATGTACACCTGTCGTAAGGTCTCTCATCTCTTTCATAACCACTATTTATTTTTAATTACTACTACTATGCTTATGCTTTCATATATGTATCTTTATTTTGCTATTATCTCTGTATGTGTGTGTATGAAGGAGTGCTGTTGAATGTTTGTTTTCACCATACCTTTTTCCCTGTACTTCTTTGCTGTAATATCTGTTAACTTCATTTATGTGTTAATGGCCTTGCGCCATGTGTTACTATTTAAAATAAATAAAATTAAATGACCATATTCATTACCCTATTCTCAGAGTTTTCCATCACGGTCTTCACTAAGACCTCATTTTCACATTTCAACCCTTGTTCGCGTTCTTCTTAGGCCATGTCTGGCTAGTATACATTTTTTTATTGAATATCAGTAGGTATGGGTAACAGACTTTAGTTTATCGACTACTAAGTAAATTATGTTGGTCAATGTATCACTTGGGATCCTACAGATTGATTAATAATTCAGTGGAAACTATATAGGTAGGTGTGGAACACATTTTTTGTTTTACATATTAATTAATTTTTTGAGAATTCCAATTTACATTGGACATTCATTAAAACTTTATTAATCCCCTAAATTCGCCATGATTCATTGTTCATTAATAAATTAGTTATGGTCCATGCATTTTATTAGCTCAATTATTTTTTTCTTAGTATTGCACTCATAAAATGAAAATTTATAATACATACATATTAGGATTTTGCCGTTTGGTTTTATAAGGTGATTAGTGATTACTGTACAAAAAATGTGATTAGATCCGTAAAACAACAGGTTTAATATTAATTAATTAGACTCGTAGTTAGTAGTGATTTTGAGATTCGCTACATATGTCTGTAGGTATGTTCATTCATACATCTACAATACATACAACCTACATATGTACGAGTACATCGGTTTTCGGGCAAACAGTCTATAGATTAATTCGATTGATCGGCGTTCGAAAGAATAAGACACCAGTTGGAGCGTCGAAACGTCGATCAATCAAGTTAACCTACACAGGGTTCGCCCGAAAACCAAACAAGGATGTCAAACGTTCTCCGTGAAAACCTTCAACAATTACCTGCATATTATCTATGTTGGAATGTATGTAGAATTCTTCGCATCTTCCTTTTAATACTATTCTCATCCTAGCTGAGTTATCGAAAACAGGGAATCATAAAAAAGTTTTTTTTTATTACATGTTTTGCATCAAGGCATCATGCAATGGTCCAATGGGATTTCTAAATCATTTCATATGTACGCATTTGTTAGTTATCTCATCAGACAGGAAATTTATTTAGAGTCGCTAATTTTAGACCAATCTGTTATCCATCATGATGCCATAGGTATACATCTCGTATTGACAAGTTAAGTAAATACCTAATATTAAGTCAAACTGGCTCCAGTCATTACCTACATGTTTCTAGGACTTGTAAAAATAGAATCAACATTATGTTCCTTTGGTCAACTTGGCGGCGTAACATTAATTTTAAATTATGAAAATAGAGAAAGATAGTGTCTGAAGATACATGAGACGTCCAGATGTCAATCAAAGAATGTAGGTATGTGCGGAATTGTTTACCGGAACAAGTTTTTCAGTAGAAGAAAAAAGTTTAAAATTATATGGAAGTCATGAAACAGCGTTACTATTTTCGATCTACGATTTACAACACGTTAACTGTCGGTACGTATTTCCATCATAGTAGACAATACTGCTATCGGAGACCGTTACTCATTTATTAATTAAAATCACCTAAAATTTTACTTTAATGGCAATAAATTATATCATGATCATAACCGCATAAATTACGTTTATTTGACAAAATCATTAACTTTTGCTAAACTCGAGAAATACCGTTTTTCATTGTACATCGTTTTTATTATTTTAATTTTTATGAATACTTGGAATTTTAGTAGAGGCATCTAATAGACAGTTAATTATTAATTAACTACGTTTAATTACTTAAGTTATAAAAAATGGATTCATTGCTATTATTTTATGGTGCCTACATACACCCAGAACATGAATAATTCTCAGAGGATGCTTCGCACAGTAAGTAATAGAGACGATACTGCCTGAAATATTCTGCTGTAGTTCTAAATTAGCCATGGTAGCAGGCAGAGCCAGATTAACGCTCCCCCGTCGACGAATTTTTTTTTAATGCATTTTTTATTTTAGTGCTCGTATTTGTTTTTTTCTTTTGAGCGGTGCAGCCCATAGTCCCCGGCCTATTGGCAAATCCGACCCTGGTAGCAGGAGTGGTAAATGCTATAAGGGCCTGGCTATGAAAATTTCTTCGATAACGTTGTGGTTTGGTAGAAATGTTTCTACTGCGGTACTGAGGGATTTGCAAACCAGAGTTCTAAAGTCATTTCCCAATCCTAATGGTTGACTCCCCCACCTGCCCATGCAGGGAAACATAGAGCATGGACCATATAATGGAACAGTGCCCCCTATATTCCTTCGACGGGGGACTAAGTGAGCCGCATGACGCCTCGGAGGCAGCCGTACGATGGTTGGATGTGCTGGTTTAAGGCCACAAGAGGAGGACAATTTATACTCACGAAGCAATTCCAATTGAGGTAGCCATCTGATTACTTTGACATTGCTGGTTACTCCTGGAATAGAATCGCCTTCCCACTTCCAGATGACGTTTTCCTTCAACTTTGAGAAGGCTTGAACGAAAGCCTCTCTCTTATCAACTGGGAACGTTGAAGATTTCAGCATCGATCCCATGCTGAATATGATGACTCCGTGTTTTGATGAATTCATGTAGGTCTCTAGTTCCTGGAAGAAAAAAAACCTTATTAGAACCCTAAAAATTCTTTTAATTCAGGAAATTATTTTTTTTCGAACAAATCGAGCTTGGTCTTTATGTGTATTTCCAATAGCTATCTTCGTAATATGTGGTAAAGTAAGATACTCCACCGCTTGCTTCCCCAAGGTTAATCCAATTAGTTATACTGGTTAGTGGTTATACACGATTTCCTATTCCTATTGCTCAAAACGCGTCCGTCCTTGAGGATTTGGGCGACTTGATTTGTACAAGTCCGCCTCAAACGGCCGCGCTTTCTTGTGCCTCTTTTCTTTCTCTCGAATTCTCGTCACTACAACTGTCTTACAGTCACTCATATTTTATCAGATCGCTTATGCTGGATTTCACTAACTTCTTCGGTGATGAATAGCGGAGATAGGAGTCACTTATCATTATTTTTCATACAAAATTTGTGCCAAGTGGCTCTTATCTCCACTATTCCTCGCCTTGGTGAAATCCAGCATTAATGTCTTATCAGATCTCTTAATTTACAAGATGCGCACAATAATTTTTACAAGAGATTATTATCAGATGAGGAAACACGCACGGGTTATTAATTACAGATTTTATGACCACTATTTTACAGAATGATATCAAATCAAGATATACCTTTTACCTACTTATAATCTAATACAATTAATTAATAATTGTTCCTAATTAGTAACGTTCGTAGAATGAGGTTTCTTGCTTGCAAATGGGATTATGAGAGCTTTCCTCAATTATATACGTACCGAATTGTTTCGTTCGTAGGAAGAGTAGGTATTTTTTATGGCTCAGTAGCTTGGGGATGAAATAATGATTGCCTGTCAGAAATAAACTCATAAATTCGCAGATATAGTAGCCACTGAAATTATTCGTTCGCCAGTAGAAATTTATCCTCCTTGGTGCATGAAATTTGCCCGTCACTACGGTGCAAGTACATTCACTGCTCTGATTTTGTAATTTGCATTATCTACCTACATGCAAAAAAATCATTCTACAATTTGTATAATATGATGCTTATCATACAAATAAGAAATCAGTAAATTATTATTCGTGTAACGAGTGTTTTTTGTAACTTGAATTATTTTTACCACCGCTTATACAATGATAGCACTAATGCTCGCGCGTTACTAATATACACCAATTGAGTTTATCACCGATACGTTTATTCATTGTCAGAACAATAAACAGAAAAACAACAATACTGCGATTATCAAGAATCGTGACAGGTAGGTACACTTCGTCATATAACACTTAGTAGCCACTGGCTATAATAGGTATGCGGCTTTTCATGGCTGGACTTTGTGGTCAAAGTATCCGTCTAGTTGCTGTCTCTTTTAACAATAGTCAGCAGTTCTTTGTCCATCAAACGCACCACTCTTTTATTGGAGACTCGATGGGCCCACGAGATTCTAGCATTTTTTATGACCACATCATCACAAATGCCTCAATAAATGATACTTTTACGAATTTCAAATATTCGCACGGCGTTGTCTCTGAAAAAAAGTGTCCCCCAGCTCATAGAGGTGTATTTTATTTGACCCTCCAAATAATTTCAGCTGGACATCGCTTGGATGTTATTTCCGGCATGTGACAAGTGACAAGACAAGTAGTGATCATATCTAACAACTCTCACGTGTTCGTGTTGATAATAATAGACTGTTGGTGGGAAATTGTACATTGGCTATTGTGGATCTGTTGAATGTGCAATAATGTACTCGTATTATGTATTATGACAAACCTTCTATATGCAAAACCGTTGAAAATTTTTACTCAAAACTCTACACATCACATATAGGTCACAACGAGGAGAACGAAAAAACTATACTGAATGTGGGGTCAGAAGACCTGCCGGAAGTTGAAATTAACGAAATAGAAAATGCCTTAAAACAAATGAAAAATAACAAAGCTCCAGGTGAAGATCAGATAACGAGTGATATGATAAAACTAGGAGGAAGGAAGTTGATAGAAGCCATAAAAATATTATTGGACAAATGCCTGGAACAAGGCAGGATACCTAATGGCTGGCAAAACGCTGAAGTAAAAATACTGTTTAAAAAAGGAGACAGCGATAATCTAGAAAACTATCGACCCATTAGTTTGCTTTCCCATCTATATAAGTTATTAACAAAAATCATAACTAATCGCTTAACATTAAAATTCGATAACTATCAACCTGTAGAGCAAGCTGGCTTTCGCAAAAGTTTCGGAACCAGAGATCACATTCAGACATTAAGACTGCTCATAGAGAAAACAACGGAATACAATATACCTATACATCTAGCTTTTGTTGACTACCAGAAGGCGTTTGATTCGGTTGAAAAATGGGCAATTATAGAGGCACTCCAAAATGCAAGAATAGACTCCAGATATATACAACTGATAAACTTTATATACGATAATGCAACTATGACTGTTATAATCGATGACGACATGAAAACTGATAAAATAAAAATACAAAAAGGTGTGCGACAGGGTGACACAATCTCACCAAAACTATTCACGTTAGCCTTGGAAGATATATTTAAAACCCTCAACTGGGATAACAAAGGGGTGAAGATAGACGGCACATATCTGAGTCATCTTAGATTTGCAGATGACATAGTTGTTGTAAGTGAAAGCATCGAGGAATTGAGTCTAATGATAAATGAATTGCATAAGGCTTCTAGTAGAATCGGTCTGCATATGAACGTAACAAAAACCAAAATTATAAGTCCAGAAAACAAGATCATCACTGTTGACAGTAAAAACATTGAAATAGTAAAGGAATATGTATATCTTGGGCATAAGATAAAACTAGGCAAAGAGAACCAAACGGCGGAATTGCCTAGAAGAATAGGAATGAGTTGGGCAGCTTTTAGCAAACTCAAATATATCCTAGAAGATAAAGAGATCCCTATATGCCTGAAAAGAAAAACATACGACACATGTATACTGCCAGTGACTACATATGCATTAGAAACCATGGCCCTTACAAAAAGAAGCGCAGAAAAGCTCAAATGCACACAGCGATCCATGGAACGATCCATGCTTGGTATAAGCCTAAGAGACAGAATAAGAAATGAGGAAATTAGGAACAGAACCAAAGTAGCAGACGTCATGGATCGCGTAGCAAGTCTAAAGTGGCAATGGGCGGGACACGTCGCAAGACAAGACCCAACAAGATGGACCCCAAAAATACTAAAATGGAGACCTTGGGAGAATAAAAGAGGCGTCGGAAGACCCCAAAAAAGGTGGTCCGACGACATAGCCGCTGTGGGGGGAAAGAACTGGCTGCAAGCAGCAAACAGCAGAAAGGAATGGAGGAATATGGAAGAGGCCTATATCCAGCAGTGGAGGACAGAGGGCTGAAGAAGAAGAAGATTATGTATTCACATAATAAGTCAATTATACTTTAGTTGGACTTGAATAGACTAAGATGATAGAGACATAAGTAAAATGTCAATATTCTTATCATAGCTTTATTATTAACAAGTACCTATGCAGTTCTGTATTCGCGTGTTATGATATATTAAGCTCGTGTAAAACAATGCAAATGTATACTACATTTTTTTCATCATAACTTATTTATTTATTGACTGAAGCACACACACAGGCATTGAATATATATAACAACAGTAAAGAATTGGACACAATAATAGTCAAAACAATGCCCTATTTAAGGTGTACACATTTGGCCTTCGTATATGGACACACAATATTAATAATAAAAGAAAAACAACACACAAATAAAAACTCCAAGTCATGCTAAATAAAACAAAAAGCTAGCCTAAAAATAATACATCAAAATTATTAAAAGCATAAGTACCACAATAAGTTAATAATTAAATTGTTAATTTGTTCATTGTACCAATCACTAGAAGGAATTAAAAGGATAGGATGTAATAGGGAGAGGAAATATAGGATGAAAGGAAAAATCGTTACATGTTTGTCACGTGATTTGTTTGAAGAATACTTAGTATGATAATGTCTTAAATGTTTTAATGGATTGTTGTAGAAAAATAATGTGAATTGTCAATATTTTTTTTAAATACTTAACTAATGTTGAATCATAATAATAATTATTGTACATCTGCTTATACGATGTGTTGTCACAATTGTCAGGAATGTAGAATTGAACCGTAAATACAATATTTTGCTCTCTAACGACTGATGAACCCATTTATATCTCTTGGCGAGTGAATTACCCCTATTATCAAAGTCCAAAATGAAGGTGAGACCGTCGACTATAAAATGAATGAAGTGAATGACACTTATCTATACTGGATACTGCACTACAGTGGCGTAACTAGGGGGGGGAGGCGGTCCGCCCCGGGCGGCGCATTTCAGGGGGCGGCAAAATGGCACAGCATATAAAAAACATCTTGATAAAACACACACATTATAAAAAAACTCTGAATTTTCTAAAATTATTATGAAAATCTATTAAATTACAATAATTTTCATTAAAAAATTTGCCTGCGGCGCTAATTAATCATGTTCGCGTCTTAGGTACATATTATTTATAGGTGCTCAAATAAGATAGATTTTCGATATCTTATGGCTAAAATTTCGTTACTTCTTGCATGGTCGCTTCCTATGGCCTATACAATACCAAATGTGTTACCTACTACAGAAAGATAACCAGGTTCATCATTTCACCCATTTTTCCAAAAAATTTCGCTTGCGGCGCTCTTTTCTTGTTATTTTTTATATCCTTTTTTGTGATATGTACTTATTTTTAATATTTTTATTTAAAGAAAGTAAACAAAACTACAACATGACCCTCATTTTCATTTAGTTTTATGAAAAAAATTTCGCCTGCGGCGCTATTTACGTGCTTTATTATGCCACATCTATATTAAAATTTTAGTTGCTCTCGCCTAGCTTCAAAACTGAAGACATCAGTGGGTAGGTATGTACTTGTATAGGTACTTTAGGGGTCCGCCCCGGGCGGCACTAATGCTAGTTACGCCACTGCTGCACTATGTAATATGTACATACTAAATCATTCATTGCTTTTGTCAATGTCAAGACGACTATTTGGAGAGATATGTTAACCTATCTATCTACTATAATTTTATCGACAAGAAATACAGGAAAACGTAGTATGAAAATAATTTTACTACGTACTTCAATAAATAATCAAAGAGGAAAACCGATGAACACGCCAAATAAAATTCCCAAAAAAGGGTACCTACGTTAATAGGAGCATATTATATTATTGCGATAAACTTTATATTTGCATTTGCCACTGTAGTTTCGAGCGATATACCTGGTTCAAATTATCCAATCATTAACAGTTTTACATAATATTGTGTGTTTTCCGAATGTTTCCAAATTCGAAAAAAGAAAAACTCATTAAGTATTTAAAGAAGAAAAACACCTCGTTTAAAGATTTTGTAATCATTCAGTAAAAATAAATTTCATTGATTTTCAACTATAATTATTTGTTTTTCATTTTTCACATATGTATGTTAATGGACCAAGATGTCGGCACTTCTTTTCCTCTTCTTGGGAAACTGGTTTGTTAAAGATTTTTTGAAAATATTTACCTACTAGGAATCATCCAAAGAGACATGAAAGTTATAAAGAATTGATTACTCGAGTATGAGATTACGTATGTAGGTGTAGGCATTCTGATAATATAGTATTGTCACAGTAGGTATTAGGTATATATTGACATTGTTACGTACAATATTACAATACAATACCCATTATTATCGGCAATTGTTTAAAGATTTGCGATAAAACATTACAAATATTGCTAATATATTTAAGTATAAAAACATTAACAAATCGTAAATATTTCTATTATATTTACATAATACAACGGTCGCGTATGAAAACTTCAGTAGGTATTACGAAACATATTTTATGTTTCATTCAATATAGATTCTCTATACTAGCATATTTGTAATTTGTGCAGTAATTGTTTGGGGCACCTTCGATCCATCAGAACGAATGGTAAATTTTGAACCCAAGGATATTATGTCGAATCTATCAACTATTCACAAATCGCACGCCAATGATCACCCAAGCTAAGCAAAAAGTTGATTTGTTGAATAATTTCAATCACAGAAGACACGCAAGGAAGACGAGATCCGAAAAGCTGCGTGTCTGTATGTGTACCAAATCATTAATCAGTGATCACTTATTATATATTATGCATTATGCAGATATATTGAGAACTGTAGTAAACATCAATAAAAGCGTTTTTTCAAAATCAATTGAAAAATTAGTAAAAACAGGAGACCTTTGGATATCGACAACCTTACTAGATATGCTTTGGAAAAAAATAGAGTAGATACCTTGAACCTTAGTCTAGAGATTGAGTATAAAGAGTTTTTATATCTTGTAAAGATTTCTCAAATAAAAATGTGAAAAACACCTCTGATCCTTTTCTCGAAGGATAGCAACTCATTTTCCGAAAGTCGCGGAGATTTTTTTTGTATTGACATTAAAATCTAGGGAATGACCGTAATTTTTTTTTTATTGAAGCAAAATTAACCCCAAAAAATTGAAGAAAAAATGCTATTTTAATCATTTTATCATTCGACGTCAAAGTTTGGTCGCGAGCCTTAAAAACAAGGTTTATCTAGCAGAGGCTAGGGTGTTCATCGGAGCGATTGGCTGGACAAAGTTTATTGATGATACCAATGGTACCATAACATAACGCCCATAGCGTTAAATTAGGAAGGATATAGAAGAAGAGTGTGTGATGCCTCTAGGTACTGGATTAAGAGTATAAGGATGTAGATATACTATTATGTAAATAAGAAGATTTTCGTTTATCTCGTAGATCACTGTATCTTCCGGGTTTACAACTCAAGAATATTAAGTGATAACAAGTAAATAAATATTTTAATATTGTGTGTGACATTGAGCTAATATTACCATTTATTATCTGCTGTAAAATGACGTATTGAAGCACTTCGTGTCTAATGTTTATACTTACTAAAGTTAGACACCTATTAACCTATATCGGTTATCATTATTAACATGAAAACATTCGATATGAACATAAACTCCCGCTAATTATGTGTTATATAACTGAAACTGATTGATTTCGCTAACAAATACAGGGTGTTATGCTTTCGTACTTAGCAATTATTTGGTATTAGGTCAGTAAATCTAGATAAAAAAGGAGGTGTAGCTAGAATAATTCTCGGAATGTTGGAAATGGTTTTAATCTCTTCATTAGAAACTGTAAAGATATTTTTGAAGTTTTCGCCAATTTTCCGTTTGTGGTAGTATATATACAGGTGTCCCAGACTCCTAGATATTTTGGACCTGTTTCAGTGTCCCACTAGTAACTACTCACTAGCAGATCCAGGTGGGGGGCTAGGGAGTTGAAGCTCCCCCCCCCCAAAAACCAGTATGAAACTGACGGATTTTTATACTGATTTATACTGATTTTATATTTCAGAAAAATTATGATATGATGAGAAAATGTATGGTGGTAATACGATTTTTTGTGAGGTTTTATGATTTAGTATGAAAAATTATATACCTAATCCAATCTCTAGGGGGGGGGGGGGCAGCCGCCTACGCCCCTGACGACGCCCATGTCGCTTGATCTATTTCTCTAAAAAAGTTTCGCCTGCGGCGCATTATTCCACCCCTGGTAGATAATCTTAAACTGTTTTTTACTTTCGGCCCATCGCTCATTTATAATTTCAAATGGCTCTTCATCCAAAAAGTTTGCCCAGGCCTGCTATAGAAAGACAAGCAAGTTCATTATTTCACCCTTTTTTTTTAATACTGCGACAATATTAGATTTACATATGTATCTATTTTATAGGTATTTAAAATTAAGTATAGTAAGCATAACATTATAACTAGTATGTATCACACAACAGTCGCTAGTTACCTCATGATTGCCCCGATACTGCGAAAATATTAGATTTACATATGTACATACCAGCCACGTGCGGTGAGATTCTGATATACGCAAGCAAGTTGAAAAAAAAAGTAAAATGTAAAATTATTTCAAATTAATGAATTAATGTAAAATTAATTCAAATTAATGTGCAATTAGCATACAAATTGTTTACAACTTCTTACATAACAAGGCGTACCACATAGAAAAAACACAATAAATATATACATAGGTATGTTTAAAAAAAATCCAGTATTCAAGTATTTGAAAGTGCAAAAAATAATATGCCTATTTATTTGTAAATGAAAACAACGAAGTTACATTGCATAATATAAAACAATGCGATTTTTTGAGATTTTTCAAAGGTGGGGGAGGGGGCGGAGGGAGGAAAATCGTGTAAAACTGGATTATTCACTATCATATTGACCTATATAACATATCAAAATTTCACGACCACCTGAATATTGGGTCTCTATAATAACGACTTATTTGTTTACAATTACCATAGTTGATAAAGAAGGGAGGGGAAGGGAAGGGACTAGAGGGGGCCACCGCAGTTACCGACAAGAAGTTTTTATTTTTTATTTGGGTTATTTAAAGGTTCGCCCTAGTGAACGCACAAGTGCAGGGAAGTCACAAACTTGGATTCTGAACCACAAGACTTATCCAAATATTATAACATATCCAAAAATCAGAACTACTACTAATGCAAGCTAAAATTCTTGATTACTGTAGAAAAGTAGATTAAAATGTAGAAAAACTGATGTTTTGTTCTGTTATGTCTGCCCTGTAATGTAGAGTTCCATTATGTCACCGTGTTGTTTTGTCCGCGTCCTGTAGTGTCATGTTCCCTGGTTGACTGTTCTCGATTGTCCACGTTCTCCTTTTGCTGTTCTATTCTATCTGTTCTCATTTGTCTACTGTTCTTATCTTATTTATCCGGGAACCAAAAGATTCATAGACTGAAACGCACATAGAATATATTGTCAATAGCTTTTGCTCCCAGGTTACATAGCCCAATAAGTCGAATGATTCATTCGAATTGACTACTTAACCATTGATTTGTTTTCCCAAACTCAATTGCGAAGACGCGATTTCCTCCGCTTAGCCCAACAACCAAATTAAATAATAATAGTATTAAATAAATTGACATATAGAGTACTTGCGCAAAACGGGTTACGCAAAATAACTTCAAATAATACATAATGATAAAATAATGATCTTAATGTCAATTTTTTTTTTGAATAGAGCCTAATGAAGGAATGATTAGTTATTTCATGATATAATCTATACTGTAGTATTTAAGTAAGTATATTATTTTTATGGCTAATGTCCAACCGTAATGGCCTAATAATACTACAGCATCCTGCCAATTCTCTGGTGCTAAAGTCATACCCGGATTCAACGGAAATGGGGAACTGTCACATCCAGAGGACATACATGAGAAAAAATGTGATACTGATGAAGTGTGAAAATATGAAGCTTGTATTGTTTGCAATGATTTCATAACTTCTTATTACAAAGCATACTCGAATCTTGTCAACCTTGAAGATGCGAAGATACCTTGGTAAAAGCGCTTGGTCAATAAACATTAAACCAGACTTTCGAAGTGAAATACTGATTGATTAATATTCTGTATTGGACTGGGGTGTACTGGTGGTGGTTAAGAAGTAATTTCTTATTGTAATAAGAACATTACTTCCTAATGGTGGGTAAATTATTATTTTTGAAACTAACAACGTCAAAAGTACGCAATACGACAAAAATGATTGACTTTCTTTCAAAGCTGCGTAAATAAATGTTAAAAGAATAATTTCGCCTCTAATATCTTATATACATCTTATATACTTAACCATTTGAAATGTAAATGCAAAATGGTTTTAAGTAAATCCATTTCAAATGCAAGATGAAAATAGGTATTTTGCATCTTGCATTTCCATCTTAAATGGATCCATTTCAAATAAAGCACATCTCTGATTTCAATGTATTAATTTTATGTATTTCATAATCACAGTTAGATGAGGACCTACAGGGAAAACCCGAGGGCGCACATCTTTAGTTTGATTTGAATTATAATTATTCATATTTTTGAGTTGCTTGATGAAATATTGAGTTGCAGTCAAAGGCTGACCGGAGTTTAAGTTATATATTTTTATGCATATTTTTGTTTTTGTACGTACACCTAGGAGATTTTGTAATTATTTGGTCCTATTATTTACCTATCTAATTAGATAAATTTGGGTATGCATATATTGTCAATCGCAATGATAAAATAATTCCAAATGAAAATTCTTAGAGAATTATGGGTTAAAAATCTAATGTGATCAAAATGTGATAATTTGATTATGAATCCATATAATAATATCTTTGTTGCTAAAAACACCGCTAAGAAAATTACCGTTTGCTGTATAGGTGTAATGACAATGTAAAAGTAAAAAAATGGCCTACCAGATCTAATGGTCTTCGAGATTCCTTAATGTGAATGCCACCTACTTCCACGATTGACGGAACCAAGGGTCTAACTCCATGAAATGTAAAGTGGGTATTTGACAAAAGTGCTACAGTTTTCTTGGAAACATCTTCTAAACCAGCTACACTGATATTTAGGTTTTTTTCCAAAGTGACTCTCTCCTTAGACTGAATCAAATGGAGAAACATTTTACGCAGAACCATATCAGCAAAAGTATTCCACGTCCTTTCAGCAAAGTCCATGTGTGGCGCATGTTTGAGGACGATGCAAGGAAAGTATGATGAAAACATTGGTTGTGCAAATCTTTCAAAACTCCATGGTGTCATGGGATGTGACTGAAGAGCTATAGCTTCCAGGCCCAATTCGTTGGCAATACCAACTCCACAGTCACTGTTGAAGAGTTCCACGAGAACCAAATCAAATTCTTCCCTTTCTTTCACAATTTTTTGGACTCTTTCTAACTTTGTCATTGTTTCACACATTATTAAACCAGTATCTGCCATAGGCATGAAATCAAATATCCAATAGAAGTAGTGCAGGCCATATTTTCTTTTTTCAAATTCTTTAATATCGTTTAGTTCGGCAGTCAATTTTTTAAATTCACCCATCATCGGAACATGTTCCCAGTTTCTGAATTTCACAGTTGGTTCGAAATGTGACACTATTGTTAAATTATGCCCTCTTTTAGCCAATTCAATAAATAAAGGTTCGAAAACATCGTGATGACTTTTGCCCGGGTGCGGAAACAATCCTAATATTTTAAAACCGCGAACTTGTGAAATAAAAAATAACAATAGCACTGAATTGATATTCATTGTACGGACTTAATGTGACTGAAGACGATAGCGTATGAAATACGTATGAATATTATGATTGAATAACATCAGTACTTAATACTGTCACAAGGTAAACGGTGCAATGAAACGTATTGTACTTGGTACATAAACATACACTTATCAATTATTGAAATTATTCTTTACGATTTATAATGAGTATACTGTCACACACATGTACTTCAACCCTCTTTGCTAATTGTACTACTAACTGTCTTGGTATGTAGATCGTTTATTTAAAGATTAAAAACACTACAGTATGTATTGTGTATACGTAACACACTCGTTGGACAATGTTTAATTACTATTATCATCACTGCAAATCGATAGCACATTACAATAATATTGATTTAAAATTATCGATATCACTGAATTAATCGGTCATTTAACAGATGTCGTACGTAGGAATGCCAAAAACAAACTAGTTGGAGAGACTATAATAAATTATGAGTATTATTTTATCACAGAAACTTGTGAAAGTGTCATAATGTTGACAAACGTATTGAGCAAATACCAAATAGTGTCTATTTATTTTTACGTATTATTGTAAGAATACTTAAGAATTTCAATATCGTATTTTTTATAGACATTTTGCAACACTGAATTATTGAAATTTATTTTAGAGCTACACGATGATGAGTTGCAAAGAGTCTGTCCGATTTATGACTGCCGCTATATTTGCTATCACTGAATATTGATGTTTTAGTATTATTATCTACACATTTTTCAACAAAGTACCGTAATCTCAAAGTAAATTGATATATTAGCACCAGACGATGATATTATAATAGCGACATAAATTTTTATACCGAGTATTAAATGTAATCTATATAGCCTGCAGTAAACTACACGCTAATAGTGCATGCTCCAAATTTTTCTAACACGATGTTGTACGTGCTTAATCAGTGTAAGATTATATTGCACTCTGCAAAAAACCATAGCGATGCTGCCGTAAATAAAATAAAAAAAATAAAAAATGAACCAAACAAAATTATTATTGATTCTACATTCTACAAGAAATTATGATAATTTACATACTTGATCTTGGGATAAATTTACGTAATTTCAAGAACATCCTACTACTTAGAACGGAGTTCTCTTGTAATACGAGTATTCGGAAATAGTATTAAATTAATAATTTACCCGGAATAAAAATAATTTTGATTAGGTACTTCTATAATCAAAGAATTTACCCATTTCTACTATAAGCAGGTACTAATATGTAGAGAGATGTAATATAATAATTATTTAATACCTGCCTGATACGAAAACTAGAATGCTCGTACAATAACCTAGAATCTCGCACGATAAAATAATGTTGGACTGTAATAGAAAAGTATTGAGGTAGGTACTTAAGAACCAAATATTATTATAGTGAAAAGGTGAGATTTGAACCGCGAACCATGTAGTTCGAATTCTCTATTTTATTTTTGCACGACAATTTGTTATAAGGAGGCGCATAGCCTAATTAAAAAAAGAGGGATTTTCAGACTTTGGGTATCGACAACTTTTTAATAAATGCTTCGAAAAAAATAGGGCAGATAACCTTCTTCTAATGAAGGACCGTAACAGATCTTTCACATTATCTTGTATAGCTGTAAAATGAGCGCGAAATCAACATATGTAACTGACAAAGTCTTAATTTCCACACAGGTAAGTTGTCAAGTCAAACCTTGCCAATTAGAACGGTTTTGTTTTTGTGTTTTTGTACAGTGCTTTTTACCTCTTCGCGCGTCGTCACTTCTACATCACACTGCGAGAATGAGGTTTATACATAGTACTAATTACAATTAGAAACCTACAAATTCACCCTGTTGTGTTAATTCCTTTTGCCTATAACACGATGCCAATATAATAGGACAACGAAATGACTTCGTAGCACATAATAAATATAGAACTCGCTTGCATCTTGGAACTATAAATAGAACTGCTTATCTACATACGAGTATAATTTCTCGGTAATGCCAATGAGCAATTGAGTTCGACTTTATTGTCGTTATTGATGCTGGCGCCACATGCTTGCCAAGCTTCCACGACTGTTCACGACCTCCGAGCGTGTGGATGGGCGTTTGCTTTGTCTCGTGAAGGAACGTGAAAACTTCGACTGAGTGTTCACGGTACTTCAAAGATCAAAGGAAGCTTGCGGCAAAAAACTTGCGAAGCGTCCACACGTTCGTACGAACTTAGTAGCGTTTGTGCATTAGCAGGGGAAAGACGGGCGTCTCGTATTATTGTTGTAATAGAAATAGCTGCATTTTACCTCGCTGTTATCAGTAAATATGAAGAGAGTTTTCAGGGTAAATTTTATTTAAAAATATAGGTAGTGAAATGTTTAAACAAAAAAGGTGTAACCATTTTCAGCCTAAACAATTCACTACATTTTAAATAAAGTTATTTAAACATTTCTAGCTTAAATACTTCGCGGTGTTTTTAAATGTTTTTTTTTTGTTGAAAACATTCGTTATGTTTACTGATTCCAACAAGGTAGAGTGTGACTCATAAATTTAAAGAATAATTGTTTAAATTTGGTTGTGAATGAAACAAGGTGAACTTTCTCAATGCATTTTCGATTCTCGTAATGTACTCGTACGAGTAAAACAACACAAAAATATGTTTTTTGGACTTTGACAGCTCCGTTCCCATTTATTTTAGAGAAAAATTTAATATGCCTTTGTAGGAAATTTTATGTACTTTCATTCTGCTAAAAGGATAACCTACAAAAAGTTGATAGTTGTCAAGTTCATATGCAGAATTCGCCAGAATATGGAAATTTTCGCCATTTTTCCTATTATTTGCCACGTTCCGTCAAGAAATTTTGTTGGCATTCAGCACCCCAAAAAACGTATACCATGAAAGAAATCCAGACTACCCCACAACTCTCCATCGAGAAACTGCATTGAGTTTAATTTGACTGGATTAAAAGTATACAATTAGCCGATTAGCGTCATAGTAAAAGAATAAGAAAACTAAAAGAAGTATATATGTAAGTATAAGTACCCACATAAAGCATTTTTACACAATGCATATCACACACGCAGAGAGAAAATAACAGAACAAAAGTAAAAATATATAGGTATATAAAGGTAAGAAGGTATTTTATGATTATTATCGAATTTTAATTATAAAACGAAAAAATAATAAAAATATTAAATACACACATGAAACTACATAAAAATCATATTACATGAATGAAGTTATAATAATATAATAATTAAATATTAAACTGGTACGGTTTCTATGAATTTTTAACATCCACCATCTCTTTCGCCGTATTTTTCGTTTTCTTTTCATTTTATTTTTATTTTTACAATAAAGATACGCTATGCTGAAAGTTATAGCCGACACAATCCAGACGTCCGTCATGCTCGCTTATCCATAATATACAAGCGCGGTCGGGAGCGTGTGGATGGTTTTCCAAATTTACCGAGCATCCGTGAATGATTGGTGCTCGTGAACAGACGCTGAGACTCGTCGAACATGTGGCGCCAGCATATCTTTTTCTTTCACTAGAGGAGACTAACGCAGAAAATGTGAAAAATTTACTGTGATGAAAATAATTTACAAAATATGTAATACTAGCGGAGTTACCCGTGCTTCGCAACGGCAAATTTGGATGGTGAAGTACACCGAAAGCATGACCCGAAACCTCTCGATCACTTGATGTCTCCCCATGGCTTGAGCTGGACAAAATATGATCCCTAACTATGGCCCTGAACTTCTGAGGCTGCCGAGAATGTTACTGTTCATCTTACCGACATTGAAAATAATGGATTCGATACTAATATCGCCTGATTCATGCCGCCCCCTACCCCCCCCTAACTCCGCCCCTAAACTTCTGAGGCTGACGAGAATGTTACTGTTCATCTTACCGACATTGAAAATAATGAATTCGATACTAATATCGCCTGATTTATGCCCCCCCTACCCCCCCTAACTCCGCCCCTGAACTTCTGAGGCTCCCGAGAATGTTACTGTTCATCTTACCGACATTGAAAATAATGGATTCGATACTAATATCGCCTGATTCATGCCGCCCCCTACCCCTCCCCTAACTCCGCCCCTGAACCTCTGAGGCTGTCCCACTACACCCCTTCTCTCTGCCCCCCTCCCTCCGCCCCTGAACTTCAGAATTACGAATGTCGAATCCATCGTCCAGGCCGTTCAGGGTGTAGATTTATCCATGCTATATCGAATTTTTAAATTTTTGTTGCTTCCCCACTTGCTCCGAAGCTAGCGACGTCCATGTTTGACACTAATGTCGCTTTTTGCTTTTTAATAATGAGCGTTTAATTAAATTAATTTTTAAAACGTTTAGTTTAATTAAATAAATTTTTGGGTTTAAAAGCTCGCACATATGTCTTAAGATGGTCTTAGGCAAGTCCTATGTTTAGAGAGAATCATGAGAAAATATGTGTTCTATGTACAGTAGGCTTAGCTGACTACTGAGCTCTATAGAGTAATCCTGTTCTATGGTTAGAGTGTGATGGTCGATTTTCGCGTAAAAGGCAAAATATATAATTACATAGTTACTAATATATCTTCGATTACAACAGTTGTTTAAATTCTGATTGGGCCAAAATAAAGGAAAGAGTTCTATAGACCTATAATATATCTTAAATAATTACCTATAATAGAATTTATAGTTGTATTTTGCGTACAAAAAACTGACAAATTCACATTCTTTTCCTCTTATTATGACAGTTCTCTATGTTAGTAGTATATAGATATATATGTTAATATCAGAACGTCGCATGTCGATAAAACAGGGAGTGATCGCTTATAAATTTTTGAAGGTTGATGACGTTTTATATATTTCAGGAATAGGCACATATAATTACAATAATCTCTTATATTATAGCATCTGTTTTTAATTCTGTTTTGGCGAAATTAAAGGTTAAAGATCAACTAACCTGTTATACATCTTAAATAAATAATTTTAATAGAATTCTCTGTTGTAATATGCGCACAAAAAAAAACGACAAAACGTCATTTTTTTCATTCAATTTGACGTATCGTATTTATGGCATGAGAGAGAAAGGGACAAACATGAAAAAAGAGGGATGGCGATAAAACGCCGAACACGATTCAAAATTACGCATTTTAAAGCCTTTTTTTGAAGTTGTCGATTAATATATTGGAAATATTTATAGCCTATATCACCCGCCAGCCTCTAAGGTTTCTAAAGAGGTATAACATGATATAATTGGACGCTTGAATCAGCCGTGATTGACGTGCGTAGAAAAACAAATGACTATCCTCTTTATATATTGTATAGATAGATATAGATTATTGCATAATAAGATAATACGAGTATAGTTACACTGATCACTGATTCACTCACTCATTCACTCCCTCTGAAACGCTCTAAGTACCCAAATAAATTTAAAAACCTATCAAAAAACTTTTTTTTCAAATAAATTTAAAAACCTATCAAAAAACTTTTTTGATACAGGGTGTTTCCTTCCATGTGTGAAATCTCTTGAGGGGTGATAGAGGATGAAAAAATAAGCAAAAAAAGTTTAATGAATGTATGTCCGAAAATCAACCGTTTTGGAGTTATGGCCTTTTGAAAATTTAAGAGTATGAAAATTTCTCATTTTGTTTTTTTGCCAATTACTCAAAAACTACTGACTGGATTTTGATAAAATAAAACAAAAATCATAGAAAACATTATAGGCTTTCGAAGTACGTCTCAATTTATGCATTTTGCCTCATAAAATAGTGAAATTTTTGCACCCAAACTTTTTATTTACGAAAAAAATGAAAAATTTTTCCAATAAACATCAAATTTCTAAAAAAATAGCCCTATTAAGTATCCTTTTTTACATTTTACAATAAGTTCTCAATAACTTGAGTTAAAAAAATTACAATATTTCCTGACGGTGGGACCACAGCATCCGATCCAATGATGTCCAATCGTATTCAAAAGAAGGTTAAGGTAATACCACTGAGCGATCAGTTTCAGATTGTATACGTCTTGGCTACCTTAACCTTCTTTTGAATACGTTTGGACATCATTGGATCGGATGCTGTTGTCCAACCGTCAGGAAATATTGTAATTTTTTTAACTCAAGTTATTGAAAACTTATTAAGGCTTTATTGTAAAATGTAAAAAATGATACTTAATAGGGCTATTTTTTTAGAAATTTGATGTTTATTGGAAAAAATATTCATTTTTTCCGTAAAATTAAAGTTTGGGTGCTAAAATTTCACTATTTTATGAGGCAAAATGCATTAATTGAGACGTACTTCGAAAGCCTATAATGTTTTCTATGCTTTTTGTTTTATTTTATTAAAATCCAGTCAGTAGTTTTTGAGTAATTGGCAAAAAAACAAAATGAGAAATTTTCATACTCATAAATTTTCAAAAGGCCATAACTCCAAAACGGTTGATTTTCGGACATACATTCATTAAACTTTTTTTGCTTATTTTTTCATCCTCTATCACCACTCAAGAGATTTTACACACGGAAGGAAACACCCTGTATAATAAAATATCACAGGGTTAGGAACCTACTCCTATTTAAATATAGCATTTCTAATTCAACGGTAATAATACATGAATACATTATTAAGGTACATTATTTATTGTTTATTTATACAGGGTGTCCCGTAAGTCAACGATATCCCGTGGAGGGGTGATAGACCAACTCATAACGGACCAGAAAAACGAAATATGACCTTAGTAAAAAATCGCTCGTTCTCGAGATATCGGCACTTTTTTGTTTTTCGTGAAATTCGACACCTTTGCTCAGTTATTCGATCGCCACGGTCACATAATTCAATATTCTAAGATTCTAATTTCTGATTCGTAATCCTGAATAATCCAGCTATTTGATTATAATCCAAAATAAAACGTACTATGTCACAATTTTGAAAAAAAGGACATCGTTTCCGGCTCTCGAGTTTTTTGCTTTGTATTGGCAAATTTCGACTCCGTTACACTGTAAAAAAATTGTATCACATTAAGCTGACAAATTATATTAAAAACTACCTCATTTAGTGTAGTTTTGAAAAAAGTTCAAAACTGGACATAGATCCCTTTCCAAAAAAAGATATTACTTTTTTACTTCAAAAAGAGCTCATTATAAAAAAAATCTAACGCAGGGTAATAGGTTCCTTAGGTTCAATATTCGGAGAAGCGATAGAGAATGAAAAATATGGAAAAAAAAGTATTATAAATGTATGTCCAAAAATCAACCGTTTTGGAGTTATAGCCTTTTGAAAATTGAGGTGTATCAAAATTTCTCATTTGGGTTTTTTGACAATAACTAACGAATTACTGAATCGATTTTGACAAAACAAACTATAAATCATAGTCAATAATGTAAGCTTTCGATAAGAAAATATATATACAAAAGCAAAAATATAGCCCGATGAAATGAATGATTAAATGAAATGAATGATTAATTGAATGATTAATGAAATAAATACAAATGGATGAGATGGATGAGATTATTACGAAATAGCCAAATAAAAGGGAACTTCAAAGTAAATAGAACGAAAAGTATTATACAGGGTGTCCCGTAAGTCAACGATATCCCGTGGAGGGGTGATAGACGTGTTTTTTCATATGATTGATGTGTTTTTTCGTTCATGGTATTGTAATTGGGTGAAATGTAGAATCTTTGCTGGTTTATTTGTTGGTGATGTGTTTCTTCTATGTAAAATTTACTAATGTAACTGTCTGATTCTGTAAATAAAATAAAATAAAAAAAATCTAATTATCAACTTGCATAATTCTGCTGGAAATCGGGTATGTTTGTAACGCAGGGCCCTGACAATTTTTGTAGGTTGTTCGAAGTTCGAATATACACGGAATTCAAAACGCAATCGTAGTAAAATCAAATATTAATTAATTATTAAGTAGAATAGAACATTAAAGCAGGAAATGGATAAAAATTTCCACGACGATTCCTGTAAGTTACAGTAGGTTTTTCCAGTTACACATTATATTATTTTTATTTATTAGTGTATTTACCCTTCAAGTGAACGATCAGATACTCGTAGCATGCTTACTATAGAGCATGGGTGGCCAACCTTTTCAGCAGCCGGGCCTGATTCTAAAATTGAGATTGCCTACCGGGCCGCACAACCTATTTTACAAAACAAAAAATAAATATATAGGCTCGTTTCGTGGACGGGAAGGGAGGGAGGGCAACAGAAACTAAAATATTTTAATAGCCTAAAAAAGTGAAATAGCGCCGCAGGCGTTTCTTTGTGAAACTGGGTGGAGAAGGCTCTCAATAATATCTATGAAAAACGTTTTCTAATTGAAAAGAATACTCCAAATAGCGCCGCAGGCGAAATTTTTAAGGGAAAAATGGGTGAGGTGATGAATTTAATTGTCTCTTGTTTAATTTAAAAATATTTTTTTATTTTCTCATTGCTCCGCGGGCCGCATTCAGACACCCGGCGGGCCGCATGCGGCCCGCGGGTTGTCCACCCTAGCTATAGAGTGTACTTTTCAAGCATGTCGCTTCATTTAACTGAGCTAACCAATCTACTTGCATATAATAATACTACTAAGTAAGTATACATTATCGTATACCCACTTATAATTAAATTGAATTCAAAGAAACATCTAACGTAATTTCTTCTCGTAGTTGTAGAATTACGAGTAAAATTAAAAACAATCTGAAGATGAGGCTAATCAAAACGACGTATCACGATAACCGTGAAGTGATTTCCCATAGTCATTCTTGGAATAAAGTAGCTAAGTAGATACTGAAAAATTTGCATTTCGGTAAACAGCGTATTAGGCCAGTAGATCTAAGATTCGTTAGTATGGAGACCCAACATTAAATCAGGTAGTCGTGAATTTTTGGTATGTTATGTAGGACAATAAATTAGTTACGAATCCAAATTTGCACAATTTTCCTCCCTCCGCCCCCTTAACCATCTTGAAAAAAACCTTAAAAAATCACCACTTTTTATATATTATGCACTATAACATAGTTATTTCTCGTTTTAGGTCAAAATGAGTTCTGAGTTCTGCTGAAGAAAATAAATTATAAAAAATATTCAGGTTTTTTCTCTGTGTTTCAAAAACTAGAAAATGGAGTAAATTTTAGGAAATTGTTTTATCACACTGTATCATTCAGCCTAAGCCCAAATTGAAATCATGTGATTATTAGACTAAAATACATTCAAATATCTATCATTAGAATATACACAGAGTGTCCTATGTCGCATGGTGGAAAAGATACAGGTTGTTATAAAAGCTAATTTCATTATTGTCGATGAATTGCACTGTCTTTTAATTTTCGTTCGACTGAGTAAAAACCTAAAGCAATTTTAATTATATTTTAAATCAGGCGGGTTCCTTAAGGATATAGGTACTCAATTTAAAACATTTTAAGAGATGGTTTTCTATTTGAAGGAATTATGACGATTGTTTGCGAATTACATATTTATCAGAAAAATTATTTCAATTGTTAGAACATCTCTAATCTAAATATTTCACTATATATTTTGTATAATAATTATCAGAAAATTTTCCGTAATATTTGCTGATTCCAACAAGGTAAAAAATGTGTCATTAATTGTAAGAACAATCGACATAATTAAGCGTATATTTAATTAAGTCAACTTTTCTTCATACATTTTCGAACGGTATGTGAAATCAGAAAATGTATAGGAAATCATAAAAAACACTTTTTTAGTTTTTTTTCTAAATCTATCTTTTCGTCGTTGTTTTAAGCACAATATAGATAATGCTATACGCGTTTTGTAGAAAATTAAATTCTCTATAGGATGATATAATAAAATTTTCTGGCTAAAATAAGCCATAACGAAGTTATTGTGATGTTTAGTGGCTAAAAACTCAAAATTGAAAAAAATACAGAATTTTGACCAATTTTGGGAGCTTGAAAGCTCCGTTGGTATTTACTTTAGAGCAAAGTGTTATAAACAAAAGTTGTAGGAAATTTTATAATGTACAAATTATAAAATAACTCATTTTCACCTAAAACGCGAAATAACTAAGTTGTAGTGCATAATATATAAAAAGTTGCGATTTTTTAAGGTTTTTTCAAGGTGGCGAAGGGGGCGGAGGGAGAAAAATTGTGCAAATTTGGATTCTTGACTACCTCATTATCCTACATAACATACCAAAAATTCACGACTACCTGATTTAATGTTGGCAAAATTGCTTCATCGACTGCACTATATTCAATCATATGACTTACGAGTATGTATAAACTTGACATAACTATGTATAATGTAATCGGTCATATTATATCGCTCTACCTGCCACATTTGTTTTCAGTCATTGATTATTCACGCATCGTGTTATAAAGGCTCATTTCCTAGACTGCATCCTTCTTTATATTTAAGAAGCCCATAAGGTTTCTTATTTTCGCCATTTTATTTTCAGTTATTGTTGTTGTCCTTTACACAATTCGTGGGAGAAAACAATGTCGATATTAAGGGTATGCATATCTACATTTCAAAAATTTCGGGAGACATTATATCTGGAGCTGGACAACCGTTACGGCGTTACTAAATATGCTTCGGAACAAAATAGGGTAGATGGATTGAACATTTATCTGGGGAATAACCGTAAAAAATTATATCTTGTATAGATTTCTCAAAAAAATATGTGAAAAACACCTCTGATCTTTTTTCCGAAAGACGGAAACTTGTTTCCCGAAAGTCGCGGAGTAAAATTTTTATTTTCTACTGATAATATCCATCGAAATCTAGGGAATAACTGTAAAAGTTTTTTGATAGACCAAAATTAACCCCAAGAAATGGAAAAAATAACACTATTTTTACCATTTTATCATGTGATTGTTCACGCGATGTTGAACCTTAATGCCGTGGTAAATGACTGTGACGTCATTCTTGGTACCAAGCCCTTGACTTTCATCGTAATTTCGAAAATTCATACATGAAGTTTAGTTCTCAGTGTCTATCCCATGCTGTGTGTACATAAAATTCCCACAACATTTTCTTTGGGCAAATAAACAGACTTTCAGAATGGGTGGCAAACTTGAAAAGATGTGAAATGTCGTACCAATTATTTGTTTACTATTAATTTATGATTGTTATATTTACGTAAATGCGAGTAGTAGTGTATAGTAGAACTGAAAAATATATTGTTGAATAAAAATATAAAATTATAATAATTTAGGCAGTTCACTAATCATTAACCTGTTAGGTGTTTACTTAGTCTTACTATAAAATGATAATAAATAATTCGATCAATAGATATCTTCAATATGGCAAAAGGTCGGGTAGTTCTATTTTTTTTTTATTAGGTACTTGCTTTAGTTTTAAGAAATTGTATTTGGTCCTACCCGATGATGTCTCTAGAGGTGAAAATAAATAAATACTTAAATCTTTATTGGCCAAAAAAAAATATACATAGTTTTTAACAAAACAATAGTAGTGTGCTAAAAGGCAGACTTATTGCAAAAGCAATATCTTACAGTCAACCCGAAAGTTCTTGACTCATTTAGTTATAAGTACTTATTTACTCGTATTTTTTACTTTATGTAATAATAGAATTAAAGTGAAAATTAAGATTGCGTGTAATTATTATTTAAAACAAATTCATTTTATTGAGTGGAACCACAGTGGAACTGTCAAAGTCCAAAAGCTGGCAAAATTATATTCCTTACTTCAATTTTATTTTGTAGGAAAATTTTATATCGCAGGTGTGCAAGATATTTTATGTTATTATAACTGTTTTCCTAAAAATGCGAAATAATAATGTTACGAGTATTTATGGCATAATATAAAAAGTGCTGCTTTTTTCATGATGGCAAAGGGAACAGAGGAGGAAAATTGTGCAATATCTTATTTTGCATTATTCCATCGGCTCGCACATACTAAATTCGAAAAATTCACAACTACCCGACCCTTTGGAGGCAAAATCTCTCAGATTACCGGACTACGAGTAATAAGTAGCTACGGTGGGTAAATAGTAAATACGAACTAACGAAATAACTAACTGTCAATTTTAATAATAATAGGTCAATTCGTAGTACAAGTAATGTTACGCGTGTTGACTATGCCTGGTGCCATGACTTAAGATATATATATATATATATATATATATATATATATATATATATATATATATATATATATATATATATATATCTTAAGGGCATGGCACCAGGAATGACGTCACAGACTTTTCCCACGGCATTAAGGTTCAAAATCGCGTGACAATCGCATGATAAAATGGTAAAAATAGCGTTTTTTTTCCATTTTTTGGGGTTAATTTTGCGTCTATCAAAAAACTTTTACGGTTATTCCCTAGATTTTAATGCATATTATCAGTACAAGAAAAAAAATTACTCCGCGACTTTCGGGAAACGAGTTTCCGTCTTTCGGAAAAAAGGTCAGAGGTGTTTTTAAATATTTTTTTTGCGAAATCTATATAAGATATAAAAAATCTATTACGGTTATTCCCTAGATAAAGGTTCAATGCATCTACCCTATTTTGTTCCAAAGCATATTTAGTAACGGTTGTCGAGATAGAAGGTAGCCCGTTTTTGGAAATTTTTGAAATGTCGGTATGCACACTCTTAAAACAAAAATTATATTGTTGAAGGCCACAATGATTTTGTATAATCATGAAGGTCTTCCTTTGATGTAAAGATGTACCTACTCTTTAAACTCTTTGCGCAAGCTCATCATATATCATTGATCAATATAGGTGGTAGACATTTTCATAATGATCTATAAATCATACGCTTGTCGTGTCTGACACCAGTGTGGGGAGGACGATGAGTCTATGAACATGACTTTGTCAGACCCTTGAGCGGCTTGAGCCCTGTAAGGAATTTTATCACATATATTGCAGGGTTTCGGAAAGGTACAGTTTAAAACTTTGTTAAGTTTTCTAGTACCTTTTCTTTAAATAATTAAATATTTCTCAGCCATCTCTCTCGGTCTCTAATGCCCACCATCTAGTTCCAATTAAAAAAGTATTAACATCAGAACTGGTAAACCCGATGTAAAGTTTGTTCAAAATCCAACAAAAATATGAACCTATAATAGTGAATCATCGAAGTAGGTACCTACCTGGTCATGTTGGTGTAGTTAGATAATACGAAAAAAAATATATATACTCTCGTCATGCTTACCTATTGTAAAAAAATATACCTAATACAAATTATGCTATGACTTTTTGCCACATCCTTTAAGATTTGCCATACAATTATGACTTGCAAAATTTTCAATTGAAGTAATTCTACCTGGTATCTACCACCTATTATAATGTAGTACGTACCTACCTGTGTATCAAAATAATTAGTATCATTATGATATTTGAAATAAAGTATTGGTAAGTATGATGATCTAATATTACGTAATATAATAGGTGCATCAGCTTAACAACAGAGTATTGTTATGGCTCATTCGCAAATTATGTCTATGTATCAAATTAATACCCTTACGCCGACTGTGTCCCTTTTGGGCTACGTAAGGACGACAGAACCGGCCGCCCCAGACTGTCCTCTAGAGTTTTCGGGATTGATCGTGCTGCAGACAGTAGAAGATGATTTCTTCCGACGTTTCGGCGAACCTACTGCCGCCTTGATCACAGATCAACAATCAAATGAACAACGAGCAATATTTAGAAAGGATGTGTTTCGTTGAAATTTTTCTTTGTCCTCTGAGCAAAATCTACTGACTGGGGAATCTAACAGTCCAGTTGACAAGTGCTTAGGCAGTCAGTGTCCGGAAGTGTCTCGTCAGGGTCCACATTAGCGTAATATTCTGCTTTTTAAAGAGACTGTAAGAATCGAAGAAAGTCGGGATACATTGAAGGACTCCCACGGGCTTAAGGCCCTCCGCATCCTCGGGTAGCACAGGCGCACATAGCGTCCTCTTTACCCGCACATCTTGGCAAAATATTTTTAAGAGGTGGGCTCAGGGTTAGCCAGAAAGGAGCCCCCCGGCAAACCCCACCCCTAACTTACATTCCTTCAGTGTCCTTGTCCAAGGATGGAAACATAATATTATTATATTATAGTCGGGATAAGGCGTGTTATGTTAATAATTTTTATAAAGTACCAATTGCATCAGATGATCAGATGTATTTTCCCACGTCATAGATAATTTTGAGCCGTCCATCTGTTCACTGTTTGAAATAATTTTCAATCTAATGATCAGCATATTGAGTATCGGAGAGTAAATTGACCTCACGAATATGTAGCACCTTGGGACATTTATTCAAAAGATCTATTTATGATGGATGATTTTTGTAATTACGAATAGCCTCAGTAAGGTGAGTAGATACAATAGCACATCTAGTACAACAGGTAAGTAAATTTTAATAACCTCTACTATAATTGGACACCGATTATGTTCTTCAATGTCTTTAACGAGAGCTTCTCGTGAATAATTTTTACTCCAGGTACTTGTAATTTGTATCAACGTATTTATTATATGTATGGTTATAATAAGACTAAATTAATACAAGTAGAGGACTTTTTGTACAAAGTAAGAGCGTACCAATATTCCTTGACCACAATGATCGCGACCTTGGTGCTAAAATTCATATTTTTTACACACAGGTAACAGGTATTTATTAGGTCACTTTTTACAACATGTCTTTTATGTTCTTAATTGTCTTAACGTTGTCTTGTATGGTCTTAATAAATTTATTTATTATTTATTGTAAGTAACCAATGACTTGTTTTTGTTCACCTTTTCTGCAAATATGACAATTGATTGACGTATGATTGAGAAACAATATACAATATTAAAAACCTCGTTGTTGCGCGTGAAATAGTCTTTTTTAAAACATTAAATTCAAATCTATGAGGAAGATTTGCTAATAAGTATAAATAATATGTTCTTACATCCCAAATTCGTGTTTTTACACTCTATATATTATCAGTCTACTAGTAGATAGGTGCGTACTGTACCTATGTAATAAAGCGGTAATAAAATTGCGCTATTTTCACCGACTGTTTGAAAAACGACGTGTTATCGTATTTTTTTATTTGCTGAGTTGATACAGATACAGTTACAAAACAAGAGAAATTAAATTTGATTAAATATTACGTAAATAAACTCACCGGTTCCAATGGTTTCATTGGTCGCGTGACATGAATTCCACCAATTTCTATAATCCCTGGGACCAGTGGTTTAACTCCATGAAATGTGAAATGAGTATTTGTAAGACACGCGCTGACATTCTGAGCAATATCTTCTAAAGGTGGTACAGAAATATTAAAATTCCTCTGAATGATCTCCCGTTCCGGAGTCAAAGCACGGTATTGATATATTGAATGTTGCACCCAATCAAATATCACGTTTTCCATTCGTTCGAAGAAGTTCATTCTTGGTGAATTCTTTAAGAAAATAACCGGCATATATGACGGGAAATTTGGCTGTCCAAATCTTCTATACGTCCAGGGCATTGGAGGATGAGATTGAAGGGCAATCACTGGGGCTCCTAAAACATACGCGACTCCCATAGCACACTCACTGTTGAATTGTTCTACAAGAATTAAATCAAATTTTTCACGATTACGAACAATCTCTTGTAATTTCAAGTTTGATGTCAATCTCTCACAATTCAGTAAAGCAAAATGTGGCAATAAAACAAATCCTTCGACGACGTGTTGGAGTTTGTGTAAACCAAAAATGCTTTTCTGAAAATTATCTAAAGGTAAAACTTCTTTAGTCGGTATATTAGATGGATCATCTGTGATTATTATATTCGTCCAGCCATCCAATTTCCTAGGAGGTTCGAAATGAGAAAACATCGTTAAATTGTGTCCTCTTTTTACGACTTCTTCTAAAAGAGGATCGAACACATCCTGGTGGCTTTTTCCTTGATGTTGAAAGATCCCCAAAATTTTATATGCATTTGTTTGAACGATTGTAACACACACAATTAACACTGCTATTAAAAACTTCATTGTTACTATATTTTTATTTATTAATGTATTAATTATTGCAGTTATATCTTCATCTCCACAAAAGCCACATTCACCACAACGTACCTTGGTTCAATGTTTCTTATGAACTGACGCTAAAGTAACAGACAATGCGATCATTCTTAAAGACTTATGTATGGGAAAATTGCCGGCTAATTTTACTTAAACCAGAGGCGCTATTAGTACACGAATGCGTATTTAATAATTATCTAATCTAATGTCGATAGAGTGAATAACGCAATACTTATTAATACTGAAAATGATCAGTGCTACTTATAATGTTATCTCTAACAAATTCAGGAGATATACTCGAAGGTAACTGAGTACTGAATAGTATGGAAAAATATGCCGGGATCATGCTGATTGTGGCATTATTTCGGTAGGTAAACCTGTTAATTACGTCTCTGTGATTCATGTAAAAAAGACGGTTAAAACGATTGTTTAACAGAGCTGAACTAAAATAAATGATAAGATTTAAATAATGTATGAAATAGTGAGGGCCATATAACCGGCGTATGTATTTTTATTTTGGAAATTTGCTCTGTATTAATAAGTATGTTTTAATTGCAGCATAAAAATCGTACGTAGGTTTGGATCACTACGACTGGCGGCAGATCCTTTTTGCAGTATGTCCTGGAAAGAGGTGTCTTTACTATAATACGTAACTACGAGTATTTCGTAAAATTGCTATGAGCGATGAGCCTTATTTGTAATTGTTTTTCAAAAGAGAAAAAACTTAGGGTTTTCGAATGATTTTTATACGCGTTTCGGCCTGCGTAGCCATAGCCTTATGATTATTATGTTTTCGTTCCTAAATTTTCTTTTTTATATTGTAAACCTATAATATGTATCCTGTATTGTAAATTTTATATTGTATTATATTTGTATTTAAATACATAAATTCAATTTCACCCTGGAGGGTAAATTCGGAAAACGTAATTTCCGGGCGGTGTTATCGGGGCTACCCTTCTGGTAGACCCTGAGGCCGTCTGAGTACGGGTTGCAATAAAAATCGCGGATAAAGAGGCGCCTCAAGACGCCTGTGCGATGGGTGTTCAATATATAATAATTTAAGCCTTATTATGGCCTTTCATTATTACTGCGAGGAACATTGAATGACGAAGTAGTAGAAGGGCATATTACCAAAAGTTGCGATTATTCGTCACACATTGTTCAAAGTGATGTGGCGGTTGTAGAATGTTAAATAAATTGTGGTTCTTCTATTCACTACATATATTTTTACAGGAAGAGTTTTTTCATAATGACAATTTATTCGTTCATTCATGTCAAAGTAAAACTTAATAACATGATGTGACAATGCTTTCGTACATATCGAATTACACATCTACCTGGTAATAATCTTAGTTAACTGATACTTGCTTGATGCCTAGTATAGTAATAGTTAATAGTAATGTAGGTACACCTAGGTTAGGTACTAACTATATTGTACCAACATGTACTTTATCTGTTAGCTTATGTAATTAGCTAATCAATACCTATAATGTACCTATAGGTTAACAATACCTTCTCTAGAAATACGAGAATATCAATGTGCATGATTTTAAAATATCACGTTATTAATAGTATCCAGTTACATCATCAGGAATCATCAAACTTTTATAATCCTCGATCCCACATTCAATTTTTACTTCTTTTGCTTTTATCACGTAAAAACCTATATAAATTTTAGGTTTTATTAACATTTTGTGGATTTTGTGTAATCCAACAGAACTGATCATGACCCAAAAGCTACCAGTACATATGAGAATTCCATTTCAAATCCTTATGAAATAGCTATGCTTGTGCACAATTATATTTTGTTTACGATACCAGTCCTTTATATCGAGTATTTAATATTCTGTATCAGGTAGGTATAGATATAAAATATTGCAGTTAGTATTGCGTTCTATAACACGAGGAAGGGCTCGACGATCACGTATTGTGTATAATCAAGAGATTGTATCTAAACATAGGCAGGCATTTGACTGATGGTACCTATTAATAATTAAAAAGGATAAAGTCTTAGATTCGCGAGGATAGACGCTATATTACATTTATGCTGGATTTCACCAGCTTCTTTAGGTAAGGAATAGCGGAGATATGCCCGATCCCACCAACTACCACCTAGGAAGCAGACCCCTAAGGAATTTCCATACAAAACCACAGATAATTTGAGTGATTATTATAACTGTCATAACCTTTAAGATATAAATCCATACAAAATACAGCATGCAGCTCTACTTAGTTAGGTGGCCAAATATCTCGGCCCAGAATCTCCCTCACTTAAGTAGCTGCATGCTGTATTTTGTATGGATTTATATCTTAAAGGTTATGACAGTTATAATAATCACTCAAATTATCTGTGGTTTTGTATGGAAATTCCTTAGGGGTCTGCTTCCTAGGTGGTAGTTGGTGGGATCGGGCAATAGTCACCTAGCACACATCTTGTACGAAAAAAGAAGATAAGGTGGCTCCTATCTCCGCTATTCCTCACCTAAGAAGTTGGTGAAATCCAGCATTAGTGTCTTGTAATTGTCACGTGTTCCTAAAACTCCCATAAGATATTTATCATCTTTCTTAGCGGTCAGCAAATGATGTTCGTCCTGAATTTCATGTACATGTTGGAGCAAAGAGTGCGTGTTTTTATACATACACAGCATTCACCGGTACCCTGTTATTTGGATTATATATCGTAGTATGTACTGTGATGGTATAGTAGTGGATGAAGAAGATTTGATTTATATTATTTCCATCCAGAGCCCAATTCATCTCTGTCCAATTTATCTCGGTAGTTTATTTTTGCAAATATCTATATCTATCACAGTTCCACGCAAATAAGTATTATAAAACTACAAAACATAATAATATACCTAGTCCTCTTTACTATTTGCTAATTACCGTGTCTAGGTAGCGTATACCTATATTTTGCACTGAGTACCTATAAAATATAATTAGGTATATTCATACCGGTGACACGACATAAAGTCTACAGACAAAATGTCTCCCGACAGAATGTCTCCGGACAATATGTTTACTCGACGAAATATCCACAGACAAAATGTTTACAAGACAAAAATATTTACTTTTATTAATATTTTAGGGAAATTATGTTTTTAATAAAATCGAGTATCGAAAAACGCAATTTGTCTAAAAATACATTTTGGTCAACATTATGTCTGTAAAATTTTTGTCTGGAGACATTTTCTTGCGGTAACATTTTGTCCAGAGACATTTTGTCTGTGGACATTCTGTCATGGAACCATTCATACCCTGATATATACCTATAGGTAGAATATTGGTCAACTACAACACTATACAATAAGCAGATAAGTGAGCAACAGACAAAACTTACCGGGTTCAATGGTTGCAAAACTTTCTTGGCGATATGTATTCCTCCTATCTCAACCAACCCGGGAACAATAGGCTTCACACCATGAACTGTGAAATGGGTATTGGAAAACACAGCGCTGGTATTCTGAGCAATATCTTCCAATGGAGGAATCCTCATATTGAGATTAGTCTGTAACACATTCCGTTCAGGCATTTGAGATTTAATTTTAAACATCATCTCGTACAACTGATCGAAGATAGTGTTTTCTAAACGAGAAATTAAATCCATTCTTGGTCCATTATTTAATAAAGTACAGGGCATATAGGACGGGAAATTCGCTAGTCCATACCTTCTGTATGTCCAGGGCATTGGCGGGTGTGATTGTAGAGCAATTACTGGAGCATTTAAAACGTATGTGATACCCAAAGCACAATCACCATTAAATTCTTCAACGAGTATTACATCAAAATTTTCTCTATCTCGTACAATTTGTTTCACTTTAGGTATTTTTGTCATAGCATCGCAATGTTCCGCTGCATAATCTGCTAACACCAATGTATTGAAGATGTGCTGAAATCTGTGTAATCCAAATGGACGACGTTGGAAGGACTCCATCGGCAATAATTCTTTAAACACAATATTATTTTCGAAAGCAATTTGATTCCATTTGTCAGATTTAATTGCTGGTTTGAAATGTGATACTATCGTCAAGTTGTGACCTCTTTCAACTAATTCTACAAGCAGTGGTTCAAACACATCATGATGACTTTTGCCCGGATACGGGAATAGACCGAGTATGTTTAAACAATTTGTGTGAATTAATGTTAATGACAAGAAAAACACTAACACCAACTTCATTTTTTAATTCCAGGAATACTACTGAAAATAAAAAAAACAAACAAAATAAGTAGGTATAAAGTGAGTCAGGTTTCGCTCAGGTAGGGGACTGGGACTCATAACTGGGAAGAAAATTTGGACCTATAATTTTAGGTTTAAAAGCTAAACTGGCGCACAAAAAGGCCTCGGTGGGTAATTCCTGTATGTCCAGTACGGCCCCGGGTTTTAGTACAACATGGTAGGTAATTTAACAGTGCAATCATAAGAAAAAACTCCTGATTATTGAAGTACCTAATCAAATTACTTTCATGGTGAAAAAGGTCACTATCGTATCAGAATGATAATTTGGCCAAATTATTATTTGTATTCTGGCAACACTGTGAGCACTTAATGCAAATTACACACAAGCTATGGTAACCTAAAATTGAAATATTTTTGTTATTACAATGTACCTACAAACTAGATTTGTTATCATTGTTAGATAATGATATTGTAGTGTAAAGTTTAACATACCAAAGTTGTATTTGCATGTAGACACTATTGAATATTTACTTTAAAAGCAATAATGTCACAGTTTAGGCATACACATTAGACACAACACATTAAGTTGACAGACACTGACCTTGGATCTCCTACTTTATCCTCCTGCATATATCTACTATGTATTATAATTATCTATTATATCATACCTCAATTAAGATAATAACTCAAAATTATAGAGAATTAGATAGCCAAGATTTGAAGAATTGCCAAATATTTTTTAATCATAACCAAAGACAAATTGTCTACATCGTATGCAAGTGTATAGGTATAGAGTTTAATTTTAATTCCTTTAAGATAATTTAAAAATGTGAATAATTTTATTATTATGGAAAATAATAAAACATCTTGTATTTAAATAAGAATTATAATATATTTAAAGGAATAGTTACTAACTAATACACCTTATAATAAAAATCTTATAAATACAATACATACATTCAATAATAATGATTTGTTTCTAGTAATTTCAAGCAGAATCCTAGACATTCATTACTATACATCGGCGGATCGGATGCTCCCACCTGAATAGGGGCAATAAAATCTTTCCTATGAATGAGATTCCATAGACGGCCTGTGAGCAAAAGTATTATTTCTCTTTGAATTTAAATTATGGGGGTTTCCATCTTTACCTGTATTCGATACAACTATCAATATCTATAGAGGAATACAATAATAGAGATTTGTAAACAACAAATTCCACGTAACTTGTATCTGTGTGCATTATGTAGGCAGTATTAACAAAATTTGCGAAGTAAATAAACTGAATAATATTTTTGTTCACTCTACGTCCCTGCACCCAGGTACCTAGAGAATCCGTTCCGCCGATGTATATTCATTACAACAAACATAATATAAAATAATTTTTATATTTATACAGACATAGGCTGTATTATATACCCTTGTCCAAAGTGTATAGTTTATTTTTTACATTAAAGAAGGTTTTACTTTCCTTTAAATTTTACAGTAATTACGTTTACTGTAAAGTGTGGGACACATTTTTAGGGATGAGATTTGAAAGGCAGGGCTATTATCAAGGATGCATTATAATTTGGAGGAATGAAATGAACAATTAAAACTGAGTTAAATTGTAACAGGTAACAGAGGACACACCATGGTTTCAAAGTTGGGAGAGGCCTATAAGTTGTGGTTGGCCTTTCGCTGTGTTTTTTGACATTGGGATCATCTAATTATCGGATCAGATTAATTACTGAGAGAAAGGAGCGAATGAATAATGAGTATAAATTAGAATAAATTTTTCATGGGTGAAAATATTCATGTAGAAATTTGAACACTAAATATCTTTCACGTTTATGTGCGCTGACTAAATACATTTGATACTGAATATTAATTAATTAAAGATATATGTATTACTTAACAGCTATGGAGATATTTTTCGTCGAATACCAATAACAAATTTTATACAATCTAGAAATAAACAAATATGTACTAATGAGAACTTACGTAATTTATAGTAAAACTAATAATTTGAAGGAAAAAGCAACAGGAAAAACTATAAGTCCATCAAATCATTATTAATAATATCACAATGAACATCCTCTTAATAAATGACTGAAAACTAAAAGGATGTCCATACATACACAATTATTTCTCCTTGTAACAATAGATTATATCAACAATGGTAACATTTAGTATTGCGAGTCACTGTGAAACATAATCTTATAGTAGTTGGGCTTTTATTTCTTACACCACATGGTTACAATCAATATCATTTATCAAAAATTCCTTGTCTGTAGGAATTTGGTAGACATGATCAATTCTAATACATTTTCTTACATTAGTCATAAATATTTTGTTTGCCACCTGAATCCTTAGAGGAATTACGTACTGGAGAAGAAACTAGGCATAAAAACTGGCAGGTAAAACCCTTTGTCACTATCGCGCTTTTGCCACCCCAGGTACTTCAGTCTTTAGGTATAGTCAGTGTTAGCATGCGGTAAGTATTTTACAAAGTGATTCAGCACAAAAGGGTCACATTATTTCCTTTCGTCAAAAGAATCTTTACCAGTTGTTATGAATGTGTCGAAATTATCCTTCTTAATTGGTGGATGCAAGTTTTAAACTGATAATTCGTATGGAATTGCTTCTCTAGTACCTGTAATTCCTCTATGCGTGAATCATTCGTTTTATCACTCGTCCAAAGTGTTTCAACTCAGGTACAAACTTTCACTTTGGTCACAACAGTACCCGCATTAGTCACTTATATCTCTAATTAAACACTTCATGCCTTCTGCTATATGGCACTTGAAATAATGCCTAAATATACCTATTTATCGATCTATGTATGTTAATGTGCGTTTGTCTTAAGCCCAAATACGTTGCTGCATATAAGGAAACTGTTATTGTATTATGCTTCGATCTCATTGATAACTCGCATATTGTAAGAATATTAAATGCCACCTGGGTTTGTAATAATTAACAACATCCTAAGACTAATGTGAAGACGACATATTGGATTGACTAAGCACCGAAGGATCTTCAAAGACAGGCGCCTGGGGTTTGAATTGTTCCGCCGTCATCCTGGAGAACATTATACCAATACCCTCAATGAGAGCGAGAAGTACTCCTCCCACCACTGCACTGCCAGCCATAGCACCCACACCTAGAACGAGACAACCATATTAAGGACTTACATTCTTTAATAAACTGAACTACTAGTTCTTTAACAAACTTTAAATAATTTTACCATTGTTTTTAGGTATGGTTTTAAAATTTGGGTTCAATTCATTGATTTTTCCTGATACGCATCAGTTATTAGAGGGAGTTTAGGGAAATCCATGAGGGAAATTGATGCGGAGCTTTACTCTCAGTTTAATGTAAAACACCAAAGTACGTTCACATACGAAAGAAGATGTTATTATTTAGGTTAATTCACACCGGTAATAGATAATACATGCAACATGGATGCACGTGGCCCAGAATTGTTAGGCATGGAAGGGGATAAAGGAGGCCTACGTCCAGGAGTGGATGGATAATGGCTGAAGAAGAACAAGAATAGATAATGAATTAAACCATGAAATGAGTTAAAACAACTCTGAGTCTCGTAAGAGTCAGAAGACTTATGCGACCATTGTATTTAGGTAAAAGGAATTTGTCACTTATGTGTCATAAATGGAGACAATTCATAATTAGACCTCACACCAGTTGCAAAAAGGAGACTGTCAATTAAAACCAGAAGTGCTTTAGGCTTTAGTGCAAATGTACAGACCCTTTGGTATCTGTGTGTTATCTAATGCTCACTCACAGCAATATAGCATGAGTTAATGATAATCAATCTTAGAAGGTTTTAATACTCGGAATGTCTTGTGTTATGTGATACATGTAATATAATTACCATTTCTTGCAGCCAAGATGCCTCCCGTCAGAGCCCCACTCATTATGGAGTTCCAAGGGTCTTCCTTCTTCCTGATATGAACCAACGTGCAGTCAATCGTTGAGAACATGCCGCCCCACACGGCGAAGTTGCCAGCTATTATGGGAGATCTGTGTTTTACTGCAGTAATGCTTCCAATCTGAAGAACACAAAAGCAAACAAAACGATAATTGCTATTTGTTATTTTATGAGGTACATCAGGAAACAAAAAATCTTTATTCCATAGTGAAATACAAAAGGTGAATTTCTTTATCCAACCAGACTAACTCGCGTTACCAAGTAGGTATTTAGGATAGGAATTCTGAACATCCACATAACCTCAAATCATTTGCAGTCAATTATCTTATTGTTTTTCGAGTACTAAATTATTATTATAACAGAATAAATGCGAGTGCAAAATATCCTTTTTAGCACACAATTCTGTCACAATAATGGTCAAATATGAAGTCAGATAACTCAACAATATTGCTGGCGAATTATTTGCTTTTTCCATACTTCATATGTCACTTTTTGGTATATTTATGGTTGGGGCCCCAATTGTACCACATCTTGTTGGATAATATATAAGTACACTTGGTGACTACATACCATTCTTTTGCCGAAACCTGATGGAGCATTCCTAAAGCCCTTTATTGAGTGGAATATTCCACCGCCAATAGCTCCCATGAGGAAGGCGCCTCCACAATCATCCATTATGCGCCATGGGCAAGGTTCTCTTGAATATTCATCCATTATGATGATTTACTAAGTTATTGACCTGAAATACATCACCGAAATCTTAATTAAAAACTGACGAATGTCGCGATTACGATTTATCTGAATTTGTTACACCAAAATCCCAAATCATGGGTTAACCTCAAAGTTGTATAACAAAATAATAAAACATATTGTATACAAAGCTTCAGATTTGTGAATAATCCGCCAGATATACAAATTAAATACAAAATATATACCGTTAATAAATATGGCAGAAACCCAAAATGTTGTACTACAATTATTATGAAATCAGAATTTATTTCGCGCAAGTGAATCCGCGACCCGCTTACAAAAAACACAAGGCGAAAGAAAACGCGAGTGACATTCGAAACCATAGAACAGAGAACGGCAAAACATAGAAACAATTTATAAATGTCTATGGTTGTCGTGGAGTTGCCATGATGAAAAATATATCAATATAAATCCGTTTATCCCGCGTTTTACAAATTTATTAATGTACCTGGTACCTATATAGAAAAATGTTTTGTAGATAAAAAGTGTTATCATTATTCCTTTTACCTAGATCTTCTTTAAGATTTTGGACTAATACATAAATTAACAACGAACACTTCCTTGAAACGTTCAATCCTTTCCACAGAAATGTATCTGCTAGTATTGGACGAGCTTTAATTCTATAAATATATTACGACTTGCATTTGGATCCAAAAATAGTTTTCCCGACCAACAGTCGACATTTACACATATTGTAAAACAGTGAACTTAAATATAAAAACCAAATGTTAATTTAGACAATTCATTTCAAATTCAACCTTATTTCTTAATAGGTTTCCGAAAGAAATTATTGTAAAGCAATAAATCTTGCAAGTGTATCAAATAAATTAAATAATAAGTTATTGACGGAAGTGAACTTTAAGTACGCAAAAGTGGGTGAATTTTTTTATATTTACATTTTGTGACATTTGATACTCTTATATAGCACAACATCAAAATTAGGTTACCTACTCATCCTGTGATTGTTATTAACTGTGAAAAAAGTTATTATACAAACTCATCTATAATTTATTTACAGAATCGTTAAAAAAACACTAAAATGGAAAACTCAGAACTTGTGAAAACAGAAAATATACCAACAAAACTTCTTTCATCAGAGACAATTGTTGCAGATGGACAATCCAACAGTACAGATACAGTTGAAAAACAAGCTGTACTAAATGAGGATCATATACAAATAAACGGTGTTCCAAATGGCGCAGTATTGAACGAAATAACCATCGGAGCAAACGATACGGAAAAACCAAAAGAAGATAATGCAAATTTATGTGGCAAGGTCGAAGAAAATGGCATAATGGATTCCACAACAAACCATTCAGAACAACCGTTGACGATTGAGCAAAATAAAACAGAACAAAATCAGAATGAAGGGCTTAATGGTGTTGGAAAGGAAAATATTCCTGAAGAAAAAGTAGTGCCAGCTATTGAAACCCTGAGTGCTGAGGTTGCGGTCAATAAAACCGTTGAAATCAAGGAAATCGTTGAATGTAAAGATCTGGTTCAAGAGCCTTTGGTAACTCAGTTAAACAAAATATCGAATTTGGAAAACGCTAGCGGAGAAAATGCTCCTCCTTCAGTAGAGAAAATGGACCATGAAACGAAACCCGTTACTAACCATGCGGAGGAAACTGAAACGATCAAAGAAAATGGATGTATCGATATTCCGAATGGTTTTTCAGATAACCATACCATGGAACAACAAATTATTGATGAATCAAGCGCTGGGGATGAATTAAATTCTGATGATGCTACAGATGACAATACCATGAAACAAGAAACTATTGGCGATGGTGAAATAAGCGGTGGAGATGAACTAAATTCAGATGATGCTATAAATTCGGTCATCAAAAATCTAATTGAAGCTCTTCAGACAACTACGAATACAGAAATACTTTCACAGGTACAACTATTCATTACACGCAAATTTTGATTAAATTGTCACATTTTTGTAACAGTCAATGAAATGAATAAATTCACTTTACAGGTCACTGAAATTATACCACCAGAAGGATACATCTCAGAGGTAAGTTGTATTCGAGAACAAATTGCAATTCATCGGTAATCATTATTTATTTTATAATAGCTAACGTGTATGTTGTTAACGCTAATGCGTCTGCTGTATGTTTTATAGATGGATTGGAAGAAGAAAGAAACAGCTTTACTTGTGAAGATCGCAAGAATGGAAGAAGATGAACGCATCAAGCAAGAAGCTATGCAAATTAAGTTGAAGGTAGCAAATTCAATCTTTCACGATATAACGACGCGATCTAATGTGAACTTTCTAATTTTACATATTATTTTGTATACGCACGTTGGTTTAGGATTTCAGTATTTTTTATGGTGTGATTTACTAATGTTACACTTACTAAATTTCAGATGAAATGTGATGAAAATGAAATCTTAAAATCCAAATTAAAGACACTGGATACAGAATTGAGGGCTGTTTGCAGCAAACCCAATGCAAAGAATAAAGACATGGTCTCAAAAATCAAGAGGCAGCATGATGATGTAAGCATTCTTTATAAATATGACCATTATCTAAGAACTAATTAAATAAAGCTGGGTTGATTTTTAATGAAATTTATGATTTCAGTTGCTAACCAAAGCACGTGGGATGATTTTTGAAAAGACAAAAATGATTAAGAACCAAGAGTTAAGAATTGAGGCACTCACGACGCAAGTTGCATCTCTGAAAGATATAGTGGCAATCACCAAAGATATGTTGAATATAAGGAATATGGAGTGCAAACATCTGCAGGTAACGTTTTATTTATAAATAATGACACATTGGTTAATCGGTGTTTTTTCTGAATCACATCATTTTAAGATATCTCACATTCCGCTCTCGCAAATGTATTTTTAGGAACATTAAGTATTGATATTTCTTACACTTTTATAGGACCGCATGGAGACAATGGAGTTGAGACTTCAAGCTGAGAAGGAAAGACAGAATTTAGTGGCGAAAAAGTTGGAAAGCGGAAATAAACTTAATGAGGAATTGAAAAAAGAGTATATGAAGCAAATGGACTTATTCAAAGTTAGTATCGTAGATGGTTTAATGCTAATTCAATTATCGAGAATAGGAAAACTCCATGGGGCGCAGAAACATGTTCTCGAATAGATTCTTGAATAAAAATGTAACAATTTGGTCAGTGATCTCGAAAGATGTAGAAAATATTGCAAAATACTACATGTTATGGCGAAATAGTGAGGATGAAAAAATGAATGATTCACGATAAAACAAAAATTGTTGAACTGTAACATTTTTAGAGCTTAAGTATTTTCAGGACCGCTGTTCCTTATGGGGCATCCGTTCGTTACTAAGTTTTCTCCATTTTATATCCTAAGACAATGTCCGGCCTCGGGCAGGTGCGACAAAAATTGTTCAAGGCTCTCAATCAATTGGATCATCTCTCTCTATCAAACTTTAGTCAATTTTCTAGTCAAAATTGATTGTCAGACATTCGAGAATACAAAAAAAATTGCGAAACTAACAATCGTATTTCTTTTTGTAGAGTTTGAAGGAGAAATACGGGGAGAAGTTTTTGAGTCTCGAGAAAAATCAAAAGGAGCCAACAGAAGTGACGAGTAGTGCTCAAGAATAAAATTAATATAAACAAAGTTTATTTATTTATTTTGTGCTGTTTTTTTATTGTGTTTTGTTACGTTTTATTTAATGAAAATGTTATTTTAAATTTTTAGACGAATAAAGTATTTCGATAACTAAGAATTTTCAAACATTTTTTTTATTCAGGCTTCAGCTGTTGAATTTTGAATACCAAATTACTGAAACGCTTTTTGAGCGTTGTGAACTGAAAAATAAAACTAAATTTACTAAATATATAACTACATTGATTTGGACTCCACGTAAAATGTATTAGAAGCCGAGGTGGACTAAGGCAGCGAGACTCGAGTAGGAAGCACTTGGATTGGATGGATAATTTTGACCAGAGTTTCGTATGGACTAAAATGTAGACCTAATATGAAAGTGATCAAAAGATAAAACGCACGAAAAAAAGACAGAAACAAATATACTGATATACGAGTACTTACAATAAAGACTTCCAATACATTTATAGAAAAGCTGGTAATCAGTAATCCGATAATATCTAGAGTGTGTCTATTGCTAATAAATGTAATTAAGCCAGAGGTCCATTTCCTGTCGATTATCGAGAAGAGAGATTTAATGGACTTGTTGAGAATATCTAATCCGAAATGGACACAACTTAATCCTGTATAAAAGCATGAATTTTGAAAAACAGTATCACATTTTCAGTTTATCTTTCATTGTGAAAACGTCTTAGACAAAATCTTTCAGTGCAGTCATAATCTATTCAACTGTAAGTAAGTGTATAATCATAGTGCCTATATAATTTTTAAAATAGGGTACTTGCATTTTTTTATCGTTCGAAAAATATATTAAATCGATAGTTCTACTTACTAGAATTACAAATAAAATTATGAAATGTAATTTTAATTTACCGTTAATCCCACATAAATATTTTAGTTCGTTTGTTTATATCACCACTTCCCATTTAATATCATTTCTCTCATGGGTTTCCATGGATACAATTTTTTTCCATAGAATTACTACTAATCCAGCGTACAACATATTTGAAACAGATAGTACTTTGTGTCCAATTTCCACAATTTCCAGTTAATTCATTCCGGGGTAATCTTTTATATGAAATGGTTTTGTGCATTCATTTATTGAGTGCATTTAGTAAACATTCTCAAAATACACTTAGGATATAAAAAGTTTAATAATTTGTAGTCTTGAATGAGATATTTCTTTAGACAAAACATCAAAATTCAAGGTTTTTCAAGAAAATCTCCACCATTAGTTGTGTTAGTCCAAATGTCACTTTTTAAAATGATAAGTTGTTTTTAAACTAATGAGAGGTGGTATTATCATTATTTGCAATGTAAAAGGTAAAATAGGCTTTTATTTACGTTTTGTAAATGAAATTTTGCCATTTGCCAAATTAAAATTTACGACAAGAGCAAAATATTCATATTGTCTTTTTGTCATACCAATATTTCATATATTTTCTCTGTTGCACAGATGTCATATTCTCTAGATGGGTGCAGTATTTTTTCTCTATCTGACATAGATTATATTGCTTCCGAATATTTGTTAATCGATGTTCTACAATTATTAAAATCTTATGCAAAGTTGCTACACCACAAAAAATTGCCATACCACAAAAAATAAATATATTGTAAGTAGGTAGGTACCTGCTGTAAATATTTTAGTTCGTCCCAATGTTTCTAACATTTTCACCATATCCTTTATAGACTCTAAACCGTTCATCCGATTGAGATGAAACTTTGGGAAATTGTTGTGCTTGCCCCAAGGAGTGTTCTAATGGGGGTAGGGGATACAAGGAGGGGGGAACAAAGGGGGGGGCAAGAAAAAAACTTTTTTTTTTCAAATATATATAACTTTTAGTGTCGAAAAGATAAATGGTAACCCTACCGACATCCGGAGGAATAAGGAGGGGGGGGGGGATTGGGGGCTGGGGGGGTCGGGATGAAAAAAGTGATATTAGTGTCGAATCCATAGTTTTCCACCTCAATAAGATGAAAAGTCACCCTCCCGACATCCGCAGGAATAAGGGGAGGGAGTTAGGGGGGGCTAGGGGGGGTCGGAATGAAAAAAGTGATATTAGTGTCGAATCCATAGTTTTCCGCCTCAATAAGATGAATAGTAACCCTCCCGACATCCGGAGGAATAAGGGGGGGCTAGGGGGGGGGTCTGAATGAAAAAAGTGATATTAGTGTCGAATCCATAGTTTTTCACCTCAATAAGATGAATAGTCACCCTCCCGACATCCGCAGGAATAAGGGGAGGGAGTTAGGGGGGCTAGGGGGGGTCGGAATGAAAAAAGTGATATTGGTGTCGAATCCATAGTTTTCCACCTCAATAAGATGAATAGTCACCCTCCCGACATCCGCAGGAATAAGGGGAGGGAGTTAGGGGGAAGAGGGGTGGAGGCGGAATGAAAAAGTGATATTGGTGTCGAATCCATAGTTTTCCACCTCAATAAGATGAATAGTCACCCTCCCGACATCCGCAGGAATAAGGGGAGGGAGTTAGGGGGGGTCGGAATGAAAAAAGTGATATTAGTGTCGAATCCATAGTTTTCTGCCTCAATAAGATGAATAGTCACCCTCCCGACATCCGCAGGAATAAGGGGAGGGAGTTAGGGGGCTGGGGGGAGGGGTCAAATTAAAAAAAAAATTATGCAGACCCCCCAAAACTGTTGTGAGTTTCTATTGGCCCTGCAGTACTTTAACTAAACATGATGGTACCACTGATTTTGGGTTCCACTGCCGACCTACTTCACCATCCATACACAAATTTTGCCGTTGCGAAGCACGGGTAATACAGCTAGTTTATAATAATTAATTGAAAATGTTAATTTGACGAGTTTTTCTATGGTGCTCTGAAACGAGTGGCCATTGTTTAACGTGATTGTGACGTCACGAAGCCATGAAATTCATAGTCAGAATAGGATTGTTTGTGGGTATGGAGGAATTGGGGAAAGTGACGTCACAATATGGCGGCCAGTCAAAAACCTGTTTTTGCGCTAGAATCGAATATGAGACTTTATTTTATAAATATATCCACAAAGACATAGAATTAAAATCTCAAATTTTCGGAAAACCTTAATTTATAGTTAATGTACCGAATACCAAAATAAAAAAAAAACATGCAAGGACCCTATTGCTTTATTTGAAAAATTGCACTGTCAATTTCGTTCGATCATACCTTAGCACTACGTGACATAATGCAGTTGGAGAGAGCCTAAATACAAAAGATTTTATATACAGTTTTTATTGAATTGTGCGATTTTATTTTTTGTAGGAATCAAGTAATTACCTCAACAGATATACAGCGAAGGATTTACTTTCCCCCAGGCTTATGACTGATCGTTGGCTAGTTTAATGTGATCACTTTAAACTTAAGTAACATTTACCGTTTCCAGTCCATCTATCCCCCCGTAAATCTGAAGATTCCCGTAATGTGATCACATTAAACCAGCCGCCGATCAGTCATATCCTGATGGAAAGTCCATGCATCGATTATACAATTTCTTTAGACTTGTATGAAGATCTACCTATAAATAGATAATAGCTTAAATTGTAGATAATATTGATCAATACATTGTTTCTTCGTGTACCTAAGTATCGTAATATTATTATGCTAATAAATCCTACTGCGGTTATCGCTCTAAGAACCTTGTGGAAGATCAAGTACATACGTGTATGCGGACATTACATATGCCTCATACTAATACTTATAGTGTACATACTACATACATACTCAGTTAGTCAATAAATTTCTTTAACATAAAGAACCAGTTGTCACTTTGTGTTAAAAATAACGAAGATTCGCGTTGGTGTAACCATACCACCTTATTAACTTGTTAATAGTATTAGCGAATACTTCCTGATTTGGTTATATGTGTTTATATTACCTATGAGATTATAAGTACTCACAATAGGATATATTGTTATTAATATTTATTATGTTTCCGATACAAATCACACTGCTTGTACAGATACGCACTTTTCATATAATTATTTTAGCCTATTTAATTTCATATAAGTCCAAAAATTGCTGGTAAAATACTAACCAACCCTTAGAGAAAGTAATTATTTTTAGTGCTTTTTTTACTTCTTGATGTAGACCACTTTCGTCGCCTTCCGCCCCTTAACATCTAGGATCTGCTGGTTTTTTGGACAATGCCACCACCTTTTAGCATCATATGTGAATAGGGCTGCCACCTTTGTAAGAGCGTAGACCCGGAGATTCGGAAAAAACGAATTTGTATAGTTGACCATAGTTGACATAGTTTTTTTTTTTTTTTTTTTGGTCCACACCATAATTCCAAACCCGGAGATTTACTATGCTGACCCGGAGATCCAGTTTTTCTTCCCTTTAGTCCTGACAAAAATTTCAGACCCGGAGATACACTATGCTAACCCGGAGCCCGGAGAACACCACTCAAACCCGTAGACTCCGGGTCAAACCCGGAGAGGTGGCAGCCCTATATGTGAACGATATTCTCAAAAATAGGTTGATGAGTAATGAACTATATTATCATAGTTTGCCTAGAGGCAATCCAAAATATAAGTGAATATTACTTACCTCTTAAAATTTTACCTCTAATCAATGGTTATTAATATAGATTCAAACTGTAAAATTTGAACCATCATGGCCTGAGAAGTTTTATGGTCATTTTCATCTTAAAACCAAATCTAAAAATTACAAAAGTTCGTCTCAAATGATTTTCTTTAGAGTTTTAAATTTCTTTCCAGATAATTTTTATTGCATTCCCCTTATAATACATATTTATTTGACTGCTTTATTTCTTCAAGAAAACTAAGTATTAGACAATAATAATCAAATTGTCTTATTTACCTAGGAGAAATTTAAGAGATCTTTAGCTAAGGACGTAAGGACGACGATGTCATCTCCAGGACGCCTAATAAATTCATCTCAATACAAGAATAATTCAATCGAATATTGATAAACATATTTTAATTATTATTTTAATAGAAGTTAATAATCCTGAATCCATCCCACGAAGGGGGATCCCCTCTACCGGATCTGACTCTGAATGCAAACAATGGAGTATTTTTAAAAATCCGAATGTTTTTATTTTTAGTCTACTAGGCTTTATTTGGTAAATAGAAGGACGAAATCAATACTACTTCTGGGTGTAAAATATTTATATATAAAGATACACACATTAAATCCGTCACATAAACATTTCATTACCGTAGATAGTGGTTTAGCATTGATCAAATTTATCGTTTTTTATTGTTTCGGATATTACGTGAATGCGTATTGCATAAAACTACTTGTTATATAACTCAGGTGTTACATAAATGATTGCTTCGATATTACAAAAATGTGAGTTAAAAATTTATATAGGTATTAAACTGATTTATTAGTCACACGAAAGTTCCAATGTCTTTCCAAACTTTTCACACGATATTACCCACATCCAGTTCTATTGTGTGGATACAGTTTTCTTGTCAAGAGTTATAAAAACGCAGTAGTGTTTCACCACATAGGTTGATGTGGGTTCATTTTGTATGGACTTTACGTGTGCACAAATAATGAAAAGATTGTCAACAAAAGTCCCGACAACAAGTTGTCAAGGCGTGCAGTTAATTAATTCTGAATGATTCTAGATATTATAATGTACTACGTAACTTACCGTTTTCTTTCAGGACAATGAATCGCATCGGCAGGTACAATGGCATTAGGTTGGCTGTGATGACACTGACAGTATTAACAATCCTAGCACAGGATTATGTTGAAGCTAGTCCGGCTCCATCCATTGGTAATAATATAAGTGTGTACGAAATACATTACATTTCTTTCACATACTTGCAATATTGTAAGACGGTTTCTAAATACTGATATTTCAGGCATATGCTTGTATTTTCGCCCCCGCGAATCTGAACGTAATTCTTTGATATCCGTGATATCTGGATAGGTGAATTTTTCATGTATGTTAATCATGAATGATAATATGTAAACTTTTCTGGCTGATGACACTGAGGAGTGTGTTGGCAAATTCTGCATCCGCGTTATATTCTAATATATATTTTTTTAGTGCGTGAAACCAATAAATAACTTTTTGTCATTTAGGTTTCGCGTCCATCTCTATTTAATATGTGAATTTTAAAGTAGGATTTGTTTATTTTGTTCTTCATTATGTGTGGACTTCTAAAACATGGGAGTGATCATGCTGTGTGAAATATTTGCGAAATTTTTTGCGAAACATCAAACAACCTATCAATTTTCGTAGTGCCAAATAAAATACCATAAATTCACGTCAAACTTTCCGTGATGCGATCTCGGAAAAGTGATCCGCTGATGTCTAAATTAAATTAATTTGAATTGCAGTGCTTTAGTAGTAACTAGTAACTTAATTACTTTATTTAAATTACAGATGTATTTAAGAGTTTTCGAACCTATCACGGCATTTTTAAAAGATTTATATTGTTATCAAAGAATGATAATCTGTTTTTTTTAGTGGGCTATGATGTGTTAGGTGTCTGCATAAGAAACTGCGCTCAATGCAAGAAGATGTATGGGCAATGGTTTGAAGGACAGCTGTGTGCCGAAGCCTGTTTGAAATTCAATGGAAAGATCATCCCAGATTGTGAGGATGTGGGATCTATAGCGCCGTTTATAGGAAGACTGAAATAAAATAAAAATAAATCGACCCAAGGATTCCCCAATGACTGACTGGAGAACGTTTTGAAATGTGATTTTGACAAGAGATTATTTAAAAATGCTAGAGATTTATTTATAACTTAGCTTAATTTGATTAGTAAAATTTCATTTATTTATATTTACCTAAATGTTGCATATTATGTATTTTAAATGATTTATATACTTATTTAGTAACATATGTTAAAAAATAATGATTATTTAAAAATAAATACACAATGACTTGTGATCTCATATGTTCCCCGAATAAAGTGTTTAGTGTACATGACTTCTTAGATTTTAGTTTAGTTGTGATTTGGCAAATATATTTCTAATTTATTAATTAGTTCAGATGATTGTATGAATGTTTATGCATAATATCATAGACTTACATAAAGAAAACAGTAGGTGTCAAATTATAGAGATTTACTTGATAGTTTAGGTGATACATAAAATTTCTTATAAATTAGTGACAAAAATCCATTCTCCAATACCACAACTATATTTTTTCACAAAGTGGAGTAACCAGCTTACTGTTGGGCTGTTGACTTAGATGTACAATAAAAGCATATCTACCTACACAGCTGTTTTATCACACCCTAAGTAGATATTCATAAAGGGTAGTGAAGCTCATTCCTGAAATTCTTAAAAAAATATTTCTGCTGTATTTTCAACTGCCTGCTGGTTCAGGAGACGTGAAGGGAATATTAAAAGAGAGTAGAGGCACTATTAAAATACAAACAAAAATATTTACTTGGTGAGTACATTGAATTACACTGAGGGTCCCACAATTAAAGAAATGAGACAACATATTTGTACAGGTGGAAAGAATAGGATAGGAATTGGAAAGAAAAATAAAACATCACATTATAATATTATGGAATTATCTGCATTTTATTTTATTTCAATTGTTTTTCATTTCTGAACACTTAACCTGTATCATTTTATATATTATTATATTAATTTATGCCTCCATATTAAATTACCTACCTATTACAATAAACATATTATAATAATAAATAATTACTCATTTCATTAAACAAACATATCATTCTACATAAAACAACAACAAAAATATACAAAGAATATGTAAAATAATCAAAAATATACAAGATAAGAATAAAAAAAGATTTGAAATTGTGCATAATATTTGCGGAAATATTTTTTTATGGCAACATAGATTCACTGTTTCATGAATAAATATTAAATTTTAAAAAAGTCAATCAATTCAGATAATGCAAACACTTAATTTTACAAGAAATTAATGATAAAATCACAGAACATTTGGTATTAAAAAATAAGTCGAATTTAGATCATCTTTGAAATAAATAAAAATAAAAATCACAAGAATAATAAAGGAATGTAAAATATTAGAGAAAAAATATTTTATCAATATGTAACATTATTAAAAATACTTATAAAAATCAACAAATGACGAAAATTTAACACTAATTTAGTTTATAATTAAGTATAATTCATATTAAGTGTAACTTTTCATTTATACTAACTATTAAAAGATTTTTTTTTATATATTATATAATAATATTATAATAACTATATTCATCTACAATACATTTATTTTAATTTTTTTTTATATATTTAATGGTGATTTTCACTAAATTCAAGATTAATCTAAGGTAAACCATGAGTATGTTGTAGGTATATACTTTACCTAATTTATTTTATGATTAAGTTTTAAATTCATCATTCCAAAATTATTTTAAATAAATGAAATCAGAAAAAAAAACTGTAACATAACGCAATGCTAACTTTCTTATTTGTTCAGAACAAGTTATTTTTCAATAATATATTTATTATTAATAATATTATTTGGAAGAATAAATTGAAAAAATGTAAGTATTTGAATAACAAGAATATAAATGTAATTCAAGTAAAACAATAATAAAAAAATGGAATGTGTTAAGTTGAAGGGCTCAATATAGATGCAGTTTAATTTCATTTCAAAACAGCCCATTTCAGTACATCAACAGTCATCTGTGTACGAAAATTAAAACAATAAATAAAATAAAATAAATAAATAGAAAAAAACGTTATTATTACATAATAATAATTCATATTCGAAAATGCAAAAGACAATTATAAGTAATACCAAAATAATTACTTAAATAAGAAAAATGTAGGTATTATACAACAGATATTAATATATATTTTATTTTAATTTCGATGAATGATGTTTTTTTTTATTTAAGTGTGAGAATAGTAAGAAGTAAGTAATAAGAAAAATATTTGTTTATTTTGATTTAGTAGTTAAGATATAAGTAGTTTTTATTATACATTACTTTGTGCTATTTAAAGTTCTTTTAATATTATTAGATTATTTTTTTATTAATGAATAAAATTGAAAATTTCACTACGTTTTTGGATACACACTTATTGATTTAGGTAGATATTAGGTAGAATATAATATATATTGAATATCTAATAAAATACGAAATAAGAAAAAACAATAAAATCCGTACATTTTTTTTTTCATATTTAAAAGTAAATAAAACATATATATATATTACAAAGGTCTGATTGTTGAATAGTTCAAAATTATTTAAAATTATTAAGTAAAAAAAATTCAAAATTATTAAAGAGTAGTTACTTAAATAATAAAAAAAACAAGAATTATGATAGCAGGGGATTTTTTCCATTAAGTTAATTTCAAAGTAGAAAGGAATCTTTAATTGAAAGTACGACACATTGAATATTATATTCTCGATTATAGTTGAAACAAGATGGGAAGGAGTTTATGGATTAGTTATTTTTTTTCTTCTGCGAAAGGATCTTCTCTTGGATACATTTATTGTAAGGGTTCATGCAGGGATATATTATAGTAATTAATAAATTTCGAAATAATCGTTTCCATATATTATTACATTATAATATTTATCACTTTTTTAAGGAAATAATTCATTATATCAATTAGTTTTAAATCAGACATTTATAATTTAGCACAATGTTTCATCTACTGAGTGCTCTCTATGTGGAAAGTGAAATATTAAGAAATATTTTAATTTTTCATTTATACTTTTATCCAGATTAACAAATGCTTTTTTTATATTGGTATTTTTTCAATGACTAGAAGGTATACATGATTCTTTAAATGGAAACTACAGCAAAAAATGTGAGGGATTTATAAAAAAATATACAATCGATTAATAATTTAAATAAATTATAAAATGAATAATATATAAAAATAATAGACGTTATAAATTAGATAGGAATGCATGATTTCTTTTTACATAATAAGAATGCTTTTCATACCCATGGTATGAAATTTTAATAATTCATTATTGCAAAGATGTAAATAAAATACAGAAAGAATATTTTCTGGATCGAAACTATGGAAAAACCCAAGCATAATCATATTGAAATTATTTTTCATATACTTAAGTGCTCGCAACAAATATTTAATAGGTTAATTACGCTACTTCAGGTATAAACCAAGTAAAACTATCATAGTCATAGCATAGTATGGAATGATATTTATGGGTTTATGTTTACTACTTCTAGATAATATGGGTAAAACAAAAATTGTCATTCTTGAGAAGATTGTTATAGGTACCATGATAATATGTAGCTTTTCTATTAAATTTTATTAAAAAAGGGGTATTCTATTAAAAAAGGAAGAAAAAGTTTGTAAGTAAACTTGGACTTTGGGCAGACAACAAACAGAGGTGGAATCATTGCCAACCCTTGACTGCTACAGAGTCCTGGTCTTTGTAAGACATTTGGGATTGCAGGGGCTATTCTAGGTTCTCACATTATGCACATAATTAGGCTTAACTTGGGTTTAAAAAAACTATACAACAAATATATTCTTAGGTTTGCTAATAATTGATGTCGCCTACAACAGCGTCAATCTCGATAAACGAATAAATAAAAAAGATTGCAGATATACCATTATTTGTGCAATAACACAATTGATGAAAACATTGGAAGTGAAAAAATGACCCTGTGAAAATTTCTGAGTGTAATAATTAAAATGTGAGTGAGTGTGAGTGAGTCACTGGTTGATATTCCAAAGTGTGAGTGAGAGGCTCACTAGTTGGTACTATAATGAGTGGGTGACTACGACTAACTGGTGCGAGTGAGAATGTCACACTAGTGGGGATAATTTTATTTAGCCTGCAGTTATTATGATTCCGAGAGATAGGTACATCAATTACATGTCTTTTAATACTAAGTGGTAAATGTGAGTGTCAAGATGAATATATTATTATTGTGTGAGTGATAATGTCATAAGCTCAGGTGGAAGTGGGAGTGACAATTGTATTACTTTTTATGTGAGTGATGATGGAATGCTGTCACTAGTGAATCAAAAATCATGTGAGTGATGTGGGAATGCTGTCACTAGTGAATTAAACTTAATAAATTAATATAATTGGGTGATGTACTTGAGTAGTGTAGGTTAAAACATGTAATAATATTGTTACTAATGCTTAGTATTAATGAGTGAGTGTCATTTTGATTTCTATGAAGGTGAGAGAATGTATTATAATAGGTTCACACTTAATAAGATGACAACACAGGTGTAACTAACTTACATGGGTGTACTTAAGGTGACAAAGAGTGTTAGTGACATGTCAAAGAAGTTTATTCAATTCGTCCTTTAAAACACATAAAAGAATGTAATTTTTGACTTCAGTCTGGTGGGATAAGTATGAATTTACGGAGATACGAAAACAAAAGCGGCTTAATTCAGTTGCTCCATTAAAAATTCAACCGCAGGGAAACAAAACAAAAAACAGAGACTTTTCTATTTTATGTACAGGATGGGTTTCAAGGTTTCTCCAATGTGTTTTAAAAGACGAAATTTTATTCGCGAATCAAATCGACATCGCATTCAGGTGGTTCCATGTCCTTTCCGCGCCACGTCTGGGGCGGCTACAGGTAGTGGAAGTCCCCCAGTAGCAGCGCGGCGGCCGCGGCGGCAGCGGCGCTGTCACACGGGGGTCAGTACACCCAACTCACAGGAATCCACTGTGGTGTCGTGTGGATGCGCTCAATAGCGCTCTCCAATGTTGCTATCGTCTCATCTATGTCATTGTTGACGATAGTCAGATCGAAGTAATGGCCGTACATTTGACGTAGCTGTTCTGATTCCTTGGCGAGGCGCTCCAAACTTCCATCATACTGTGAAAGAAAGAGCGTATGATTGGTTTATTTAATATCCGAAATACCTCTAAGAGTTACTCGATAGTTACCTTAGAATATGACATTTCATTTTACCAGGGGTGGAAACCTAGGAATCATAATAAGGAACACTTACATCTGTCATATTCTGAATAGGTGGAGCAGCAATGAATACAACGTAAGGTGCAAACTCCGCAGTTCGTAGAATCTTCAGAGCCTGAGGTTCCACGTCAAGGATTGCCATTTTTCTCTCTGCATGAATTCTTCTAATGGTTTCTAATTTGGTACCATACATAGCGTCTTCGTGGGTACCTGAAAAATAAACGCAATATAAAATAAGAGTATAAAGATTTTTTTTCATTACCCGAGTGGTAGTGAATACAGGAATGATGGGTAGATAAAATGGTTGAGAAGAATATTGAAATCCACTCCTCATATTACGTATGACTTCATGGAATCCTTTGATTAATTCTGATCTCTTTGAACTAAGGGTCTTCCGGGTTCTGAAGGGTCTGCATATAAAAATCGAAGATAATGAAATTCAGACACAATAAGTCATTTTCGTAATAGCTTTCTTTAATACAGATCTTTTCAAGTTAGAATGAGTTATAATACATAGATATTACTCATAGAAATTTGAAAATGGCAAAAAGGAAAAGTTGTAGTCAACTCATTCACAACATGTTTCATTCACTCATTCACAACTCACCATATTCAAGATATTCATTGGCAGCAATGTCAGCCATCATTTCATCATGAGACACGAAGTAATAGTTTCTTCCATTTTCTTCGTCGTTTCTTGGAGCTCTTGTTGTATCTGAAATAAAAATAAACATTTGAAAATATTTTCTTTTTGGGTAGGTAGGTACAAAAATATCAGTTCCATAAATCAATTGATTTTACAATTGGCTCTTCCAATCTGTATTGGTTGGGTCCTCAAAAGACTCTTCCAATTGTAAGTATACTTGTATATACCTACAGGGTCATTTTATCAACATCTATTACATTGATTTAATTTTTTAGTGAGACATTTTCGTCTTTTCAAAGAAGTATCTAACCCAGGATCTGATACGAGGAACAAAAATCTGAAGCTGGTAAATGCCAATTGAATTTGAATTGGCAGTTAGACTGGACACGGAAAAAAAACATCAAAGCACTACGTATTACAAACTATTTAAAATTCGCTCACGAAAATACTACGGTTCCGCAATTTCCTATAAGTACTGGAAATTATTCTGGGAGAACGACTTTACTCATGGAAATTTGATTAGACTCACGTGGAATTGGGTAGGCATACTGATCAGGATGTTTGGCAATGACCGTATTCTTGATGTGTCGTCTTCCAACTCCATGAGCTCCGAGCAGAACGAGAGTTTTTCTCTGGAAGGCTGGATCAGATACTGAAAATAAAACAAACGTACATTTTAATACAACTACGCAAAATAAATTCTTCTGCAATTTCATTTATTCATACCAAAAAATATATTTTCGAAATGTGACTGTTTACTTGTCTTAATTGAAGAAAAAAAACTGATATGTATCAAATCGAAAAAAAGACGATTTAATATTGGTAGACGTATGAAAAAAAGTTATTTTATTCAGAATATGTATAAGGCTAAAGTGTGTTGCGTATGGTAAGCTCAGGGCTTTAGACAAAAAAAAACGATTTCAAAAAAAGTAAGTGTTTCCGAGAAAAACAAAATCTAGTACGGTAGACAACATTTCTCTAAGATAGTTTTACATTTCAGCTATTTGGCAACGATTCACATATTGCCTCAACTTTCGCGTGTATGTTGCCTGCGGTACATTAAGCACTTCAATGGTTTCGTTTGTAAAATATTTCAACTATTTCACTTGCTCATTCTTATTTTTTCTGCTACAAATAAAACAATAATGTATCCGATAAAAAGAAGAATCGATGCCGAAATAACACCAATATTAACCCAACAACACGATTATCTAGACACATCATCCAGATTAAAGGCAATATGAATCTATGATTCAGATTTTTAAATAACAGATTGCAGATAGTACAGCACCCAGTAAGAAGGGGAGTAATTAAGTGAATGATCATAAAGTTTTTCTAATTTGATTCTAGATCTATGTAAATGTTTTAAAAAACTGGGTATTTTTTTCAATTTACTGAATATATTTTTCAAAACAGATTTAAACGACTATTGATTTCAGAGAGTGACGATGGAATGGAAATTGATTGAAGGTTAATTCAATTCTACTGTAAAATTAACTCAATTTGAAAGCGTATCGACACGAAGCATTGACAAGCGCATGTCAACATATGGTCGGAATTGACAGGAAATTGGATAGGTAGGCAATGGCAGGTAGAATCCATATATTACACGCATAGAATAAATATAGTACAATATATTGTTAACTAATTTTCAAGAGGGACAAAATTGTAATGTTCTACAAAGAATGAATGGGACAATAGATGAGATTAATAATTCTATTCTGCTTTCAGGACATCCTGCAATACTGGCGAGAGCTTAACTCGCCTCAGTATTAAACCAAGTTTTATTATACAATCGTTTATTTTACAACTGTAATTATTTCATTGTTAGGTATAATTAATATGCCACAATTTAAATAACAAATAAAAAGATTGAATGTCGTAAACAATAAGAAATCATATTACTACCTACACAAAAGAATCTTACTTTAATACTGAAATTTCTATATATTTTTTATAATATAATAATGAGATATTACAGCCAATTAGCTAAAGAAATTTCGTTTATATTCTTAATAAAAAGAAATTTGAAATCCTCGTTATCTGAAACAGGATACATGAACCTTTCAGAGGAAGAATGTAAATATCAAAAGAGAGACGACTTTACAGTTCATTTCACGAATAAAAAAATGTAATATAAAGAACTGTAGATTAGCTATTCAGCAATTTACGTCATATCGAAAATACATACAGGTATATAGCAAGTATCTAATTTGGTATTGATTTTGGCAGATTATAAAAGATGTACTCATCATACTCATTAGATCGAGCCGAGAACTGCGTGTGTACCACATCTATATAGGTATACTATACCCACTATATATGGAGATCGATCGAAGTAGCAAATTAGAATATCGTTTATTCCCCCAGCAAACAATATTCTAATGGTACAATTAGAGAAATGGGTGATGATCAGAGAAATTGTATAAACTAATGATATTGTACTATGTGTTATTTAGCTCTCAAAGCATGCTCTTTATGGAAGATGCGGTGCTAAAGGTAGATTGTTGATAAGAATTAATAGTCTGGTTGATTTTTCACACGACTACTAAAACTACCCTATACTTACATCAACAAAATCATATCAAGAAACTAATTTAATAACTAACAAGCATACTACACTAACGATAAACCAAGACATAACAGATCGCACTGACGAATACCTGATTTGTTCACGAATTCGCATTTTAGTATTAGGTAGGTAATTTTTAATTCTAGTTATTTGCATCAACGATTGTAAATAGTACGTACATTTCTGCTACTTGTTGGATACGCCGGAGGAATTTAATTTCCAAATCACGCAGTTGAAAATGAGTAACAAACGAATAGCTATCTACTGACATAAATCAAAGTAATCCTCGAATCCGGATATAAAGGCAAAATAACAAATCAATGTAAGTGGGGAGAATCTTAGAAGCAAATTCTCTCTTATTGAAAGGGGATTCATTGATATATCTTGTTTGTACAGAAGGCAATTCAAGAATGTAATCTCAAGGAAATATTCAATTACGGGAAATATTTCTAAGGAAATTATTCATTTCCCGATTATGCACGCTTAATTATATTAGACGTTGTCGAATGATTTGAAACTTTTCGTGCAAACCTTTTCGTACATGAATTTTATAAAAAAAAATAAAGTGAGCCCACTTTAGTACACGAGTAATCCCTTAGTTTCAGAATTGAGACTCGATCTTGAAATGGGTTTATTAACTTTGTACGAACTTCGATGAAATTCAAGGAAAATAATTAGTGAGAAATGATAATTATCCGTGCGAAACAGAAACATGATTATACAATTACTTCGTAAAGCAAAGTCGAAGAAACATTATGTTCGTAATAAGTAATACTTACGAGGTAGTTTCACAACTTCTTCGTACGTGACCAAGTCCAACTGGTCGAATACTGCGTTGTGCTTGGCGAGATACTTGTCCTTGTACTGTTTCTTCTTCCTGGCAAAGATGGAGCAGTTCACTGTAAACAAAATGAACATTAAATCATCAACATTAATAGGAAAATTGGCTTGTTAAATTGACTATTTAGGGTAAATCTAGTATAAGATGTGGTGGAGGTAAAAGGATTTATACAGTACCGTATAAATAGTTTGAGTGTAAAAATGTCATGTTAAGGAAAGCATAGTATAATACATAATTAAGTGTGCATGCGAAGTATGGAATATGTAGATTAGTTGGTTTTTCATGGATTATTTATTGAAAAATTATTACCAAGAATGAACCGAGTTGAATATTTAAATACTGACGTGTAGGTAAATAATGTAAAGATCCAAATGCCAAAATAACAACATGCATAGTAAGTTAGAGGTATTTAAATTCTTGCTTTAAATGTAATAATCTCTAATGGTTAAATGTCAGGAGGATACATTTCAAGTGTTTTGTAACGGTCCGTTTCTCACGAAACCGATGTGATTGATTGACAATATTCACGGAATCGAATAGATTAGGAGTGTTTTTTAAACATAGGTATTAAGGGCATGGCACCAGGAATGACGTCACAGTCTTTTCCCACGGCATTAAGGTTCAAAATTGCGTGGCAATCGCACGATAAAATGGTAAAAATAGCGTTTTTTCCATTTTTTGGGGTTAATTTTGCGTCAATCAAAAAACTTTTACGGTTATTCCCTAGATTTTAATGCATATTATCAGTACAAGAAAAAAAAATTACTCCGCGACTTTCGGGAAACGAGTTTCTGTCTTTCGGAAAAAAGGTCAGAGGTGTTTTTAAATATTTTTTTTGCGAAATCTATACAAGATAAAAAAAATCTATTACGGTTATTCCCTAGATAAAGGTTCAATGCATCTACCCTATTTTGTTTGAAAGCATATTTAGTAACGGTTGTCGAGATAGAAGGTCTCCCGTTTTTAGAAATTTTTGAAATGTCGGTATGCATACTCTTAAGTCAATTTCCTACATAAATTACCTATCGGATTATACGGATTGAAAATTTGCCAAAATGTAAGATGACGTAAAAATTGATTGTCTATTTTTCGTTTACGTATCAAGATTCTCAGAGGTGTCACTCTACCTATGTATGGTTATGACTATTTTCTTAAATATTTATGACACTTCAAATGAAAGATCGCCAGCGTAACTGCGTTGAACAGTCAAATTCCTTGCAGATGAGATCGCTCCTCCGTATCACGAATACGAATGTAGAGGGTACAATTGTATTAACAGATTATGTAGGTATCATCATCAACCTGGTTAAAAGCAAAGTTCATATATTAAAAGTTCAGATAATTTTATACGTTACATCGGGGATGAAGTCTTGTAAACAATATTTAAATGAATTAGGTACCTACCTCGAAACGCGCAAACGCGAGAACAATGTTTTCAAGGCCATGAATTTTCTAAAGGCATATAATAGTTTATTGGAGTATAAAATACTTGAATTTAGTTGGTGGAAAATTAAATTACTTTGAAAGAGGAAAAGAGGGAATTTCATCTCTGAGTTGTCAACTTATTCAATGACACTGGAAGACTGACGGATGAAAAAGTATGTTTAAAATAAGGAAAAAACATATTATACAGTGTGAAATTATACAAAAGAACTTGACATGTCTATATTTTTAAAACAATTTCAATAAACTCATGTCATTTATTGAATAACGTTGTTAGAAAGAACTGAAATAAGACAGATGAGAAAAACACCGGTAATATACTCGTAATTATTAGCGTCCACCATTTTCTTGATTACATTATGTACTGGGTCTTGGATGAGTCAGAAAACACAAGACATGAGAACATTTCTCATAAAGTTTAACAATAACGATCGCTATCTATTTGACTTTTTAAAATTAGGCTATAAGGAAGCAGTAGATTGTTTATCGTTGTTAATCGTCCGTTCGGGTCCTTGGACTAATCAGGTATACATAATTTTACATTATAATAGGTGATTGAGATATGGGCAGTATAGTACACAATATCAATGCTAAAGAGTGGAAGAAGTTCTACTAGCATTTCGTTAGGGACTTATACTATAAATGTATTGTATTTTGACAAACTGAAATTTTAATTATTCTTAAGAGACAGTCGATCGGGACTACAAATGGATTGGCTGACAAAAGAATTGCGTGATTTCGATATAGGGTACTTAAAAATGTCACAAACATTACACGATAATGATTTACAATAGAACATCGAGGAAACTCCATGACTTATAATTTGGAAGTACGTCTAAAGAAATTAGCAAAGAATATAATACAAATACGCGAGTAAGTACCGAATCAACTAGCAACTTCAAGCAATCAGCGAAAGTTTCCAGAATTTTATCTAAGTTGTCAAACGCTTTTCAAATTATGTCCAAAAGTACTTATCGGGATGTCAGATCTTTGTAGGAGCTCCAGGCACTTTATGGGAATTATATATTTACGAATCCAACATCAAATAACAATAGTAATTATTCCGTTCCAAGAAAAAAATGTAAGAAGAAACTAAAACACTCATTTTTACTTTCAGCAAAAAACCATTATTTAACAGAAAGGCAGAATAACTATTAATATTATATTATAGAAGATCTCGCTTTTAGAAGAATAATTGCATTATCCACCTACATCCATTTTATTAATCCCATTCAGTTTTTTACCACTAAGTACTTAACGGTAACTTGGCAATTTTGTTATAGTTTTAAAGTCGTGCAATTAAGATAATTGAAAAAAATGAAAAAGAAAGAAATTATTAAATTTTAAACTAATATAATCTACTGGCATTCATATAAAAGGAACCTGTTTCGAAGATGGTACGTAGAGGAGTTGGCAAACTTCATGCAACAAAATTACGAAAATACTTACTTTAGGTTTCGCACAGAGAAGTTTTACAAAGTGAAATTATGATAATGGCTGTAATGTGGAGTTTTGTCTGTAAGCACGTACGCCAAGAATTTTCATAAAGGTTTCCAAAATATAGTAATTGTAAATAATATTTAGAATATTCCGAGCTGACAGGTAGTAATGCAGCCAAGTGCTGTCTGGCGGTTTGAGACAAACCAGTTTGAAGACATTCCTTTATATATTAGGTACTTTCGTCTTTCGGAACGAGTGAGTATACCAACATATTCCAGAAACCCACAATAGTTCCTTCGTGTGACATTACACACGTATATCCTAAAATCCTGACTGCAATATAGTACCTACTTAGTACTTAGATGGAGCATTATGAAATGTATTAGTGTCTACCTTTGTCATTGTTTTCCACATATTACATCATTTTATATGTCGAGAAATATTCATGTCGCCATGTACTGAGTAACGTGAAAGGTTGTAACAGTCGTTGAAGGTTTTAGGACAAAGACTGTTTATATTTGAAAAGTCGTAGGAAATAAATGTTACAAAGGCTAAATTCTAAAGAAAATTTCTCGATTGTAAATCAAGTCAATTAATTATTAATACAAAAAGTAAAAGTCAATCGTCATTAGTTGACTTGTATTGCAACGATCTAAATAAGCATAATATCAAGACTGATATAAATATAAAATGTAGCGGGAGTATCAAAGTACAATGTATGTAGTATTCGTGGATTGAACAATTAAAGCAAGTTTGTAAAAAGTATTACACAACTACCAGAATTAAAATGTACATTACCTGACTCACCTATCAAGATAATAATATTTACATCCTTATTGTAGTAAACGATGTTGTAAATAGGTGCAGATAGATACTGATCTCAAGCACATCGAAACTGCATAGTAAATCGTGCAAACACAACGAAAATACTAAATGATAAACGTGACCATGGCGTAATTGAGAAGCAAATGAAATTACCTGTTGTAGTATCACATCCTTCAGTGTGGGAGACACATCCTGGTTCCATTTCTAACGAGAGCGTAACGCCAAACAAAATAAAATGTACATTCAAAAAACACAAACTAAAAAACATACAGACATACGCCATGTTGGTTGCTTTGAAATGTTTCAAAACAATTGAAAATCGAAACAAAACCAAACTTAGAATCGACGGCTTTTGTTATTCGGACGACAAAAATGTATACGGTTTGACTTTTAGAAATTGAAAAACATTTCAGTTTTGAAACATGCAAAGTGTGTTCAAAGTGAAGTGTGAAAATGACAACGCTTTGATTTTCGTTACAAAATAGAAATGCATATGAATACATATTATATTGCCGTGTAGTGAATTTCGTTTCTTCAGTTTCATATTTCGGAAATTTATATAAAAATATAGCTTGCTGTGAAGTGTACAAATAAGTATGAATAAAAATGGTTTATTTCGATACGTCCAGATTCATTTATAACAATGTATAGTTGTCGTGGAATGTGCTGGTTCATCCCTATATGTAAATAGTTATAAAAATTTGCGTACATGAATGTATTCATACAATTAGTATAGTATAGAACAATCCTAAATGAATTTGAAGTTAATTAAGCATTGATTATAGACATACAATAATGAAAGATGTTAGTAACAGAACTCCAAGTATTGAAATACATAGAGCGTGATAATATAATAAGATATTTTAATAAAAAGCCATAAAACCATAACTATACAATAAACAAGCAAACAATGAATAAAAGTGATTGAAAGGATGTCATAATGAAACAAAGAGAATGGAAAACTAAAAAATAACAATAAATAATAATGGACGGACTTACAATTGACCGACTGGATCTCCTATTAACTTATACTTGTGATCCGATTAATTATTGATATATTATGTTAGCATATGCCATGTTAGAAATCCATTAGGCATGCCACACAAAATAAAGTAAGTGAATACAGAGTAATTGCTAACACACATATTATAATAATATTATAAACAAATTAATAAAATAACAAAACACACCCAGTAAACACAAGGGAAACAGAAAAACAGAAGACGAAATAATAAACAGTAGAAGATACTATATAATATATTACATATTATTTTGTACAAACAGTGGAACATCAAATATACATATTAAATAGTAGTTATATTATAATATACGAGTATAGAAAAGGTGTTTTGAATATTACGGGAATAAGTATTATAGGAAATATAATGCAACACAGATATGCAACGAATAGAGGAGATTTCTAAGTTTGAGAAGATAGAAGGAGAGTTAGGCACATAAAATAGAAATTAGATAATACTATAAATAAATGGAATTTTGTATAACTAAAAGAATATATTGTATTTGTCCTGAGATAAATAAGGAACTTTTAATAAACGAAAGATAAAACACACAATTAAAATTGGACAACTCACCTTACATAAAAAAATAAAGACGGGAGAGGATTCAAATGAAATAAATGCAACTTAAATTTTTATAGTAGATAAATATAATGTGGATTTACGAGTATTTGTATACCTTGTTCTTGTTTGCCCTTCTCTAGCGAGGAACAAGCGATTCTCCACTCTTGCAATTCGGGCGAGGGAATAAGACCAGCTGAACCAGCAGCATTGTCCTTGCGCGCTTGCCACCAGTGATGGTCATCCTTGCTAATAATCTGAGCAGAATAACGAACACAAACATTAGGCATAACAATGTATATAGATATAGGTGACACAAATAAATTGTTTTTCCTTTAATGCACTCTTACGATCAAGCAGTTATTATTGTAATAAAATATTAGAAATACCTTTAAAGAAACACACGTTTCAGCTTTTTTATTAGCAATATAATAATAAACTATAAACAAATTTCACAAAAATGCAGTATTTGAGTTCTTATAAACTGTTCAGAACATTACAACATACATAATGCAAAAAATCAATGGAATAAGTGTAACTCTGAAGTCATAAAAAATCAGTATGAACAACATTAATTTAGGGTAGAAAAAGTTTTAAGCTACAAGAATTATTTTATGATAGATGAGATTAATTAAACTTGGAATATCTGAAATGCAGTTTACTCAAATTGAAGAATTTTAAAAACTTTACGATATGCCGCGCCACCGTTGTTTCATATCTCAAAATAATTGCTTTTGCACTTCTCGAAGTTCATACAGCAGTACTAATATTACAGCAATATAACATTATTTGAACGGAACAGTTGATGAGAAGTACTCGTGAAATAAACTTAGTTATTTATTGAAATAATATAAATTACCTGTAGAATATCACCGGTCTTGAAAGCTATCCCAGCTTGAGCGCAAGGGATCAATTCATCGTCGAGGGGATCGTAGTCAAATTGAGCACGTACGAATATCTGAAAAGGGATAGTAATGAAATTCTAAGTTAAATTGTTTCAAGGAGTATTGATTATATGGAAAGGGATCGTGAATATATTTCGAGTTCTAATAACTTAGCAAAATATTTTCAATAATCCGAGATGATTAAATGTTACCCACTTTGAATAAGTGTACTTACTTAGTAAAGTAAGAAGATTTATTAGGAATCTCGTAGCAGGAGTAGTAGCCAATATACCTACATTCAATTTCTGAAAGGTATAACTACAAGAACACAAAACAAAGAAGACACGAAAACTTTTTTCTTATAAAAATATGACCATAGTATTGTTACAAGTGAATTTATTCATGCGAAGTTCGACGGAGCCGGGATGTCAACTGTGGAACTTGAAAATAACTAGGTTCTGCATTTTTTTTTGGAGGTGTCAGAACGATAGAATGAAAGGAAAACACAAATTCGTGGTGAGAATCCTACAACCAAGGCACTAGGATCGGTATTCATTACTATATTTGAATTTCACTAAATAATTTTTGTTATTTTCTGTTTTATTGTATTTTTGTGGAACATAATTATACCTGTATAATTCAATTATAATTCATGAATTAGTATGGTGTTTGTGAAAACGAAGATAAATAATTGAATGTTAATTGTTTCGTGTTAATAAAAAGATGCTAATGTTACTGTACTGTTTTTTTTTTATTTAATCTGGGTTGGCTGTAAGATACTACGTATGTAATAGGCTCGCTTTTGGTAGCTATTACTTCAAACTATCCCATTGTTTTCTCATTTCCGATAAAGTTTTATGTATTTATTTATAATCATAGATTTATTATAATACGGTGCTTTTAGATTTCTCGATGGAAAGTTGTGGGGTAGTCTGTTTTTCTTTCATTCTATACATATTTTAGGGTGCTGAATCCGAATCCGAGGTTTGCCAACAAAATTTCGTGACGGAACATGGCGAAAAATTGGTAAAATGGCGAATATTTACATTTCCTGGCGAATTCTGGATTTGAACTTAAAAACCATCAACTTTTTGTGGGTCATCTTTTTAGCAGAATGAAAGCACATAAAATTTCCTACTAACTTGGTATATAATTTTTTTTTCTAAAATAACTAGCAGCGGAGTTGTCAAGCTCCAAAAATTGGCCAAATTTTCTTGTTATTTTAAATTGTGAGAATGGAAAATGTATGGAGAATAGGTCACCTTGTTCGAATTATCACCAAATTTTGACAATTATTCTTCAGATTTATGATACATATTTTACCTCGTAAGAATCAGTAAACATGGAGAAAGGTTTCAGGATAAATTTTATTTAAAAATATAGTGAAGTGTTTAAGCTAAAAAGGTTTAAACATTTTTAGCCTTAACAAACTACTATATTTTTAAATAAAATTATTTAAACATGTCTAGCTCAAATATTTCACGGTGTTTTTAAATAAAAATTTCGTCAATAGCTTTCTTTGTGTTTTATGATTCCAACGAGGTAAAATATGACTCATGAATTTAAAGAATGATTGTTGAAATTTGCTTATGAAGGCAACAAGGTAAACTTTTTCAATACATTTTCGATTCTCGTAATGTAAAACAATAAGAAAATTTGGCCATTTTTTGGACCTTGACAGCTCCGTTCCTATTTATTTTAGAGAAAAATTTTATATCGCAATTTTGTAGTAAATTTTACGTACTTTCATTTTGCGTACAAAAATAACTTACGAAAGTTGTCAGTTTTCGAGTTCTTATAAAGAAATCGCCAGAAAACGAATATTTTCGCCATTTTTTGTATTTTTCGCCATGTTCCGTCACGAAATTTTGTTGGCAAACCTCGGATTCGGATTCAGCATCCCAAAAAACGTATAGAATGAAAGAAATCCCTACTACCCCACAACTTTCCATCGAGAGACTGCTTTGTGTTTAATTTCACCGGATTATTAACAGAGTTATAACATTGGTTCATTAATGAAAACGACATAATATACAAAATCATGCACATGAATACATTTTAAATAAATAAAAAAAACATACAGCATTCAATAAAATAACTATAACGTAGTTTAAATTAAAACGGCAAATTATAAAAAATACAAAATTAAAAGACAATAATAAAAACCATAAACAAAATAAATAAAGTGTGGACGGTGAATAATTTGTATTTGCACTGTAACTTGCACAAAAGCCTTCAACAATACAACAATATGTAATACGTGATAAAAATACATCTTATATGCGTGATAATGATGGATGATTTAACGGAAATGTTCGTTCATACATTTACATTAATTGATAAAAATTAGGGAAAAATAATAAGTAAAAAAAAATAAAAAATCGTTTTGGAAAAGCGGGGGGTGTTTTTTATATTTTTTTCGTATTTTTGTCTGTCAGTTTTTACTTACAAGAACTGGAGAAGGTCGAATCCGGAAGAGCTATCCACAAAAACACAACAAAATATAAAAATATTGTCTCAAAAATGTTAAAAAATCATATTTAAAGAAAAAAGTTCGTATCAATTCAACAAAACAAATAATTAAAGTAATAAACGCAGAAAATATTAAGATAATTAATTACGAGTATAGTAATAATAAGAATAATTAACTAAAAACGTAACAAGCAAAACTAATGTTTTTATTAGTCAACTACGGCTGATGATAAGTATGCCTATAATATAAATTAGTTACATAATGCAAAAAAAGTTTAGAAATTCTAGTATGTAAGTTTTTAGTAGGTAATTTTATTTATGAAATTAGAAGAATTTCCAAACATTTTTATATTTGTACATTATTTTAATATATTGTTAGACCTATATGAAGGAAGGAAAAGCATTCCCGCGTAGAAATGTGGATAGTTCATAATATTATTATGAGAAACGTAAGACCTAAGACCACCACTACAATGAAAAATATGGGAAGAAATTATGTTTGTGAGAGAGAGTGAGAATAGGAGAATTCTAACAAAAAATATAATTTGGTAATTGTATTTCGCCCTTTCTCGTCTGTTTTTATAAAAAAACTCACCAACACGAGAATGGTAAAACTAGCTTGATCTTATATTTTAAAATTCAATCTTAGTATTATATCAAATTGACGGTGGTCCTCGTCTTTTGATTAAAATAAACTTAACCTTTGAAGACAAATTTACAGTTTACACAATAAAAATATAACTATAACTGCTTGTACGAGTATTACAGCTATACAGAATACAACCTGAATGTGTTTTCTTAACCTGGGGGATTGACATCGACCTGACTTATCATTATGTATGATAACTCCAAAATAAATTAAATACACTGCTTTATCCTCTAATAACTGTTGACAAGAGATATTCTTTAGAATCTTACCTCGCAGGGAGGTGGAGCGGATCTGTAGGAGGGGACGATCTTGAAGGTCACAGAGCCTCGGGCTTCTCTCTGAAAACGGAGAAAAATAAATGTAAAGTTGATCATAAATAAAGCAAAAAAATACGAAAATAATATTATTATGCAGGAATGATAAATTCTCAAAGTACGGCACTGAAAAATGAAAGACTAGTATTTGGTATGAAATTCACGTAATGATGCAATTAGAAACAATTACCAGCATCCCTAATACGAATTTATGTTTTTCATTGAATTTATGTTTCTTACCAGGAATAAGCATAAGCTCCCAAAAAACTTATTAAATGTTGAAAGAAGAAGGAGTTATTAAAATGATGTTAGGAAAGTCTTCGTTTTCTAGGCGTGTCAAGTATCATAGTACCAATAGGCTAATTGGATAAACTAACGCATACTTAAAGTACTCGACTTCATCATTATTGCGAGTCCACTCACCAGCATCTTCTGTAATTGGTTGACGGAATGGTTGACGACAGGTGTTCCGTTGATCTCCCGGATCTCGTCTCCGACATGCAAAGTGGCCTGGCGATGGATCATACCTCCGTGCATGATGCGAGCCACTAGACATCGACCGTCCTCCGTCATCTTGAGGGTTATACCCTAAAATGAAAAGAAAATCATATTAATACAAGACAAAGTATCTTTACCCCAATCAAAATAAGTTTCGAATTAACGCGCTGTGCATACTTTCTATAATATTTGAAAGAAGTATACTGTGTTGTCTAATTGCTCGCATACTGAAGTGCGCTATTCACGTAATATCAGAAAATTAATAACAAAGTTTCATTACGAAACACAAATTATAAAACTCCAAAGTTAATATAATAATCCATTTTTATAAGTCATCGTCACTGACGGCACGTCGTTAATGCGGATATATTCATGTCATGAAAATTACAAACCTCAAAGCAAGGGAAAAATATCACGTACACGTAGTGAGTAGGTAGGTGGGTACTCGTGTATTTCTGACAAAGATAATCAAAAGAGAATTGTTGATATTTGCAAACTTTTTCCCCCCCATCCCGTAGGTTATATACATTATTTTTCTACTACATTTAAAAAAAAATCTTTTCTCAAACAAAAACCTAAGTTCTACATTAGATACATGCTATACAAACAGTTCGAGTATGTTCAATTGTAATACGATAAAGTGAAAATTATTATTTAACAACCTTAATCGCAATATTTTAAGACGTTAATTAATTACTCTTTCCTCCTTACATAGGCTTGCAGAGCATAGAGAATTTCTAAATGGAACTGTTTACAAAAGAAAAATAAATATTAAGTGAAACTTAATAAACTAAAATCATCATATCTCGTATTGACATAAATTTGATGGAATACCTACACGAACTAATTGAAGAAACATATTTGTTTAAAAATGAAGAAGCTTCTCAGAAATAAAAAGGGGGAGAGACTGTTAGCAAAGCAGAATTAGATTTTCGGATAATTTTAAAATCTACCACAATATTCCTAAGAAACCTGCGAAGGGGATAATAAAAAACAAATTAATAAAAATCAATGAAGCCCAAAATTATTCAAAGTTATAAATACAACAAAAAGTTTTCCACATTTAGTTGGAATCGAGAAAGTATGATTAAAGTAGAGATTAAAGGTTTAAGTAACTGTTAATTTAGGTGGGCACTGAATAAGTTGGAAACCACGTCTTTATGTGAATTCGATAATATTACTTCATATAAGATTAACATTATTACAAACTGGTTTGCTTTAGTTTAGTTGCACATATTCTGAAGAACAATAATTATTAGGTACACAAATTAGTGCCTAACTTGGCTAACAGTTAAACTTGAGCGAGTCATCGAGCGAGAAAAGAACGAATAAAAGCCATACCTATTACACCTTCTACAATTACGGTATAATTGGTTAGCATGGTTGAGCCAGCTGGAAGAGATAGCTGTTATACAGCGATGAATTCGCCCTAGCAGGACGGATTAGTGACCAAGGCGGCTGGCTGAAACGTCGGAAGAAATCATCTTCTACAACACAGGCAAGCTCGAATACTCAACCCTACATACATCGTGGACTAGCGTGAAAGCCTTCAACAGCAATTTTGCAAGCAGTAGGTATTTCTAAAAAAGTGGAGATAAAATTCAAAGGTTTATAATAATGCAAACAAAAATATAAACACAAAATCTCAAACGCATAAAATTGACTAAATATTCCACAACGTATTAAAAAGTGAGTTAACTCAATAATATTAGTTTTTAGTACTCGAGATCTTTCTTCAGCCAGTCACGTAGAACGATAAAGTTTTACGAAAAGAAAACTACCAATGTACAGGGATTAAGTTACATTAGGGGATATGATATGTGATACGAAACTACAGACAAAAATAAGCTCCTTCGTATTGTATGTATTAAGCTAAACTGTTTAGTAAAACGAAACATTAGAATAAAAGGAAAAAAAAACTAATCTGAAGGTAGGTAAGTACGCACAATGCCATAAAACGTTTTTTTCTACTAACATTACACAAGCTGTGCTGCTTAAAAAATAACAAAATCAAGGCAATGTCGTAGTTTCAGAGGTAGATGTTTTCAAGTCAAAGAAATATACCTAGAACTGTAATTTAAAATTCACTTTCTTTTTAGAAATTCTCCGAATTATGAAACGAATGTACCTAGGACGAATTTAAAAGGTCAATGATTGTACATTACAAAGCAGGTGGCTCTTAGTGAGAGAAAACATTAGAATTGGAAATATTCAAACTGTCTGAAGTCAAACATTAGGTAGGTGTTGATTTATAAGCCGATTAATATAATAACTACTAGGTATCTAACGAAAACCCATAAAAACAAATTTCCTATTTCTACGAAAGTAGTTACAGCCCAAATTCTACGAAATAAAATAACACCTATCAAATGAGTAAAATTTTCGTTGTCATGTTAAAATAAATTATCAAAATTTTTATGTCTGTATCTGAGGGAAAAACAGGAATTATTGAAACTAAGGATTATTAATTAGATTACTAATCATTCAATATCAACAATAGACCAATTATATAAGGAATTAAATTAAACAGATACACGTGTTCAGTCCCTCTTAAGATTTGTTGAAGCATAATAATAGTTTATTTCTAAACAATTAATTATTATTCCATTCATCTACTCACAGTTCACTAATCATAGGATAATGTTATGATGGATAACGAGAACTGATCGAAAACCTGTTATATGTAGATGCTTTATCTTGGATTCCGAGAAATCTCTATTTTTGGTTTTTACAGAAAAATAACAAACATAAAAATACCAGGTTTGAAAAAAACATCCAGACAATTATATTTTTCTTGAAAGTTAAATGTCATGGATATCAAAGGCAGAGATAGGTTGGATCAATGACATTGGCAACGGCAAGGAAAGATATCTCGTAATAAGCAATGCATAAAACCGTCGTGAGTGGTGAAGGTTAATGATCTTCCTATATAACCTAGAGAAATGCTAAAGCGATAAGTAGTACTTGTAGTAATTAAAAAACACGGTGTCATTTCAACGGGTGAATTTAGAGCAAAAGATGAACATTAGAGAACTTAGTGATGAGTTGGTAAAAGTTTATTTATTTATTTTACAATCATAGAGTAAACAAAGTCCATCAAAACGTCTCATTAAAAAGTATCCTTCTTTGCACTGGTGTCTTTGATATAAACTAAAGACGCTACTGTTGTTGATTTAATTAGGTCATATTTACTTCACCCATGCGCTTTGGTAGCTTCGACAAGGAATATTGTGAAAACAAGGTGGAAACAGCAGTTAGAAATAGATATTATTATCAAAGTTCTACCGAGTATTATTAACCACTCATAAAACACAAAGTGCAAATCTTAATACGAGTACAAGCAGAACTTTGCATACTTAGTAGACTATTTTACTCTTCTCCCTTGGTAATACGAGTAAGAATTATTATTGAAGATAGTGAATGTACTATTTCAATCGAGACCACAAATAATATGTAAGCATTTGTATATAGAGCAATCTACTGCGGAGTTTCGAGTTTCAAATTTCAAACAAAATTCTTCACTAAGGTGAGATATTCTTGTAAGCCTTCCCATAGATCCATTGTTCCTAGAAATATCTGGTTTTCACTGCGTGCAGTATTCGCTATTGCTCGAGCTTTCGACAATGATAATATAGTGTCATATTCAAATAAAGTATGCTATGCTATGTTAAGAGACATTAGTCAAGTTATAATAGAATATGTAAAAAAATAAAATTATTCCAAATTGGCCGCTAAATGCCTCTTGATTGTTCTTCGTACGAGAGCTATCCTATAAATAATGTTTTTTTAAAGTTTTTATTGAGCGACGAGATAAACAGAAAACTATCATTAGAAACTATTGGGATGATGGTTGATACTCGTATGTATGTATGTTTTGAGACCAATATTTCTCACAGATTTCAATTATGGATATTGAAATCTTTCGCCGACTCTATCTTTTCAATCTACGAGAATCTATCCTAATTTGTTAGCACACAACACAAAAAAGTAATAATACATACGTATTATATATAGTATATACTCGTACCTACATAACTTTTTAAGTAAAGTTATGAAAAGACGAAGTTTAACCAAGGAATAGTTTCTTAGTTACTCGAATATACTTCAAATACAATTTTCTCGTCATTATTGTGACGAAAATTATTGTGTGAAAATAACCGGGGAAGTTTCCTTGATACAAAATTACCAAATATTTCATAAAATCATCTATTTCTATCAAATAATAACAATAAATATTAGTCAGTGGTATTTATATTTTATACCCATGTGCAATAAAAACATATTTCATTTAAATTAATACAAGAATAGTAAAATTCAAAATTGTATGGAAAAGAATCCGACCCGACGGGTAAAAATGCCAAATGAACTTATGAAGAACGGAATGAAAAAATAATATTAGTGTCGAATCCATAGTTTTCCGCCTCAATAAGATGAATAGTAACCCTCCCGACATCCGCAAGAACGTGGGGGGCTGGGGGAGGGGGGTGGAATGAAAAAGGTTATATTAGTGTCGCATCTATAGTTTTCCGTCTCAAAAAGATGAATACCTAGTATCGGCCCAATCGGGCATTGAAGTCAATATCACCATGTGGGTTTTTATTAATCAGAGGTGGGGGCATCGAGTCGCAATGAGACGCAGATGTTATATTAAACTCCTGAAACATCAGCTGTGAGCGTGCGGTGGCTACGTGCTTCACTGTAACAATTAATTAACAAAACCCATCCAAATTGAATTCATTTTCTTCATTCTATTTCAAGAGAACGAACTAAAAGCAATCATTGGCCAGAATATCTTGATGAATACATTTACAATTCGGGAATACATTTGGAAATATTATAATACTATACTGGAGTGGGAACAGCTATTTTGGAAATTGCATGCTGTGTATAGGAGTATGTTTCTCTTATAGATAATAATATACGATTTTAGTCGTGGGTTGAATTTATAAAGATGGTATTATATAGACGTACTTGCAAACAAGTCACTGGAATTCCGATATAAGCGTTTATATTTGAGAAATACCTAATGCGAAGTAGAGATATTTCAAAATTGAAATTGCGAAGAACTTGACAAACAATTTTAGAGGAAAACAAATTGCACTCAATTCCAAACATCTATGTCAATATAGAAATCCTAAAATCAACATTCATGTTTCAAATTCTCAGTAATAACTATATAACCTGCAATGTTGTTCAAATATTAACAAATTACTGGCATAATAATTGTAGATTTGCATATTTCACATCATAAAGAACATTGAATGTATTCGTAATGAAGTTAAATCACTTAACAAAATACCAGAAATAATCCAATAACGGTATACAGAATTCGAATAATTTCCAATTTAGTACATAAAATAATTCTACGTCGAGCGGGTACGTACTTGGCAACGTTTAATTTGGATACAAAATTAAATTCTGCACAGCTGGTAGTCGGGCAGGCCTACTCTAGATATATCTTGTTGTATCGTATGTTGTACGGACGGAGAATGTAGTTTCAACAGAGCGAGCGGTCAGTCGGAAAAATAGATAAGCCACGAGTGTGTATGGAATATGGATGGACTAGTACAGAGTAGATTGGAGATAAACAAGATGTTATATAGTAACGTACAAGAATCTGGTGATTCTCTGAAAATGTAATATTACGGTTAGGTAGCATTATGCGGAGAAACATTTCACATAGCCCCCATATTAAATTCAACGTCGGAACTGTTGAAAACTGACATAATACTTAGAATATCGATAGACATGTATTTAATCAGTTGAATTAATAGTGATTAGGAAATGGTAGGGAATGAAGCAATGGGGGTAGAAGTGTAGGAAAAACTCGCTAACAAAATTTAACCGATTATTTTTCTAACAAAAACTTTGCCTTTTAACTTTTGCCACCGAAAGTTTTGGGGAAATTTTCCATTTACGCATACCTACCTACATAGCGTTTATCGGCAATATAACGTGCAAAGTAAGTTGTTAAGTACGTAATGGGAAGTGTTTCGAGGCGAACAGAAATTCTACACAGCAACCATTAATAAACATTTTCGTTTTTATATCTCGTTATGAGAATTTCTTGATGATTTTATTATTATTTTGTTCACTCAACTTTCAGCGCCCTCGTGTCCAATATAAACAGAAGGGATGAAAAACAAACCTAAAGATGAAGAACAAAATATTAATGAAATTAGATATGAAGTAGGGACAGAACACAAAAGAACATTTGGATCATACTTTTCCATTCGTAGATAATATTTTTAATCGTACTCGATCTTTTCATTAGAAATACTCGTAAATAAAGTAGGAATTCATAACACAGAATAACATGATCAAATCTGAGTAAACAAAAAACCCAAAAAATATAATAATTTTGGAGTCATTGAAAGTGTAGAGGGCTACTTGACAAAAATCTTGATATTGCAATACCCTGTTTTTATTGCCTGTTGCGGGACATTTCTTGGGTTGTATTTTATATTATGTATATGTGCCAAAAAAAGGATTTCTGTATATGTTTGTGTGTAGCAGAACTTATACCTGAGGAGTATTTTGCTTCATATCAGAGACTTTATGGGTTCACACAATGTGCACACTAAAGTTATGAACTGAGTAAATAAAAATTATTTTTTCTTTCAAGTGTATAATATTACTTAAAACGGTAGTCGCTAATTTTCATATTTAAAAGATAAGCCAAGAGATAAAAATGTGTAAAACAAAATTAACGTCGTAATAAATATTAATTATGAATAGCAATTAATATTTGAAACATTTTATGAACAATAAAATTCGAATAAAAAAACTTTAGCGCCCCTTTTTTGTACGTAATTATTTTAAAGCTTTATAAATATTTCATCATCAGGACGAGGCGAAGACAAATAAATAATACAAGTTAAATTTAATTTATTTACGACGTTCATAAACAAAACGAGGTTAACAGTTTCACAACATCTTAAAAGTTATGAAGATACTACCTGACTTTTCATTATGGGGGTGTAATAACTAAGTAATAACTGTACAGTTTTGTATGGGAGGATCTTTAAAAAGTTCTGCATTAATAAATATTTAATTACTGTTCCCGTGTATAATACCGACGTACAGTTAAAAGCAAAAACACATTATACAAAAATAATTTTATATTGAACAAGAATACTATTTCAGCATCTATTTTTACAACAAAGTTTATGCACGTGACTATGTATCTACGTACGTATTTTGTACGTAATAAGCATCAGATAAAAAATAATAAGAAATTTCGTAACTACTCGTCTGAGATTAAGATTATGCGGCATTATGCAGTGTAGAGAAATCCAACGCAACCTTATATTCCAAATCCTACAGCAATTCCTTAAATTGGTTGGAAGGATTGAAATTTGAAATAAAATGAAATCGGTTTTTAAAATAAATGTAAAGTAAATCCCATTCTTGAATTATAAAACTAAAAGAACCGGAAAAAGAAAAACTTGATTATTTTATTAACGGAGAGATTATTTGAGGTGGTCGGTAGCCTGGTTGGTAACGCGCTCGACTGTTAATCCAGTGAGCGCGAGTATGATCATCGATGCCGACTTACTCCACTTCACGGCGCGAGTTTTTCAAGCTTACTGTGAAATGTATTTGGGTTCATTTCGATAATTAAAATATAATAATTAAGATTCATTAAAAAAAGCTGATATTCTATGAACTCACCATAGGTTCATCTGTGTTTTTCTGGAACTGCACCAGTCTGACTCTGGTAACAGTTTCAAGATCAGGGGGCACCGCCGGATCCAGCCCATCATCCAAAGCTCCGTCGCCCCCGTTGGAAAGCCCCCCGGAGCCGTAAGGGCCCGTGGGGGGCGGAGTGACTCGCAACGCCTCCTCGCCGTATACCTCGTGCGCAACCACATCGTGCGCTTGCAGCAGGGCCTGGAAAGAAAACGAAAACAGAATGTTATTTATTTATTTACTGGAGTTGTCGAGGATAGCCACAGATTTAACTTTAATCAATTCGCCAGTGCAGGGTAACTGCAGCTATACTGAAAAAAATAATGAAATAAATCGGAATTGAATGAAATAGAAGCGACTTTGAAAAATCATATTAGAAAGGAGAGAAAATTCGACGCCAAGGGTTAGGATTTCATAAAATGAAAAAAAAAAAAATAACAACGGCGTTGTGTAAATATATCTCCAAAAAACATTTGCTTACCGTTACGGTCGACACAGCGGACGTAAAAATGTGAAAAATATTCCGGGTAAAAAGAAAAATATGTACACGTAAAGAATATACACTTCGGAGAAAAAATTGGATCTTGTTTACAGAAATCGGTTTTATATGAAGCCTTTCGGTAGAATTGATATGTTTACGTGCTCCCTAACCATGGAATTGATAAGGTTTGGCGATACTAAGGAAAAACCGCATGAAATTAAACCTTCACACCATAACCCTTTCGTGCCTGTTGAAAAGGAGAAAGTAATAAAATCTGACAGTATAGGTACTATTAACACTTCGCTATCGTAAGATTTGATTGCATGGGGAGAAATGGTCAGGTCATCTCATACTCGCATAATGTTCAATAATACCTTTCTGAAAATTTGTGTAATTAATGTTTCATAGGGAGATATGGTAGTAAACTTGGGTTGTTCATTCCGAATGCTCGGTGACCTAATTGGGTACCACTCTGACAGTTATTTCAATAACATAAATCACTATATGAATCGAAATTTACTACGAATCTGAGTAGTTGTTTAGGGTTCCAGTTTAATATGAGATACTTGAAGTGAGAATAAACTAGTATCTTTTACCCAGAAGTGCGAGAGATATTTTGTGTACTTCCAGATTCGATACTTTTCTTCATATCAATATACCTAACATGTCTAAATCTTCGTATCAAAATAACAATAAACAGTCAGTAAAATTCGTACAGTCAAAATTTCCAAGTCATCCAATGTCCACCGATGTACTATTGTTAATAATTTTTCTATTCGAATGAGTACCTATAAAGATTACAAGTTAATAATTTTACTATTCGAATGAGTACTATTGTTAATAATTTTTCTATTCGAATGAGTACCTATAAAGATTACAAGTTATCGCATCTTGAATACGATCGTGGTGGTAAATTATGTTTCTTTTACACGCGATTCCAGCCCAGTCAGAAGCAATGAAATTTTAGCAATTTTTGTATCTGGAATTTGGAAAAGAAATAAAAAAAAGTTTTTTTATGTTAACTGATTGCTGTAATAAAAAAGGGTCTCTTGACAGAATGCTGAATGGCGAAAACTTACCTGAGCTCTATTACTCCACATCCTACCCAGTGAACCTTATGGGTTATAAGTTAAATTCTCGTGTATAAGGGTAGCGCTGTTGGTTAGCACTCCAGGGAAATAATAAAATTGTCAAGATTTATTCGCAAGAGAGTCATTCTGAAAACATCAATAATACTATTATAGGAACTGGATTATTGTAAGTGATCCCCAGATGCGTAAAAAAAGATTTTCCTTTACGGAAATTTTAACGACATGTTGTAATAACTCAATAAAAAAAGTTACGAGTAGGTATCTACATCCACAATAACTGAGAAGTTTTGAGAATTATTATTTACATTTTGACGCTTTTTGTGTTTGTGATTCAATAAGGTTTCAAAGATGCTGGCGTCATAATTTTTCCAGGAAGGTAGAGAGGACAAAGAGTCCAATATTTTTTGCGCAGCTTTGAAATATGAACTTTAATGTATGAGCAATGTTTCCAAATACAAAATCTTTCTATAAACACTTCACAAAACAGGTGATTAGTACAAAGTATTTTGGTTTGTAGCATTTACAAGTTTAATCTTTTTACTTATGCTGAAGTTTCTCAACTTAAAATTTCTGTAGGTTATGATCCTAGATGAGATAGATTAACAAATAATAAATTGCATGACATGATTTCATGCAAAAAATAAGAAAAATGTACAACAGCAAAATAAATACCATCTCGTGATATAAATAAATTTTACCAAGATTGTTTCGGCTACTTTATATAAAGACGGTTAAAACGTGATTATGGTAGGATTTAAGGATTAAATTAACTAAAACAATGCAAAACAAAGTAACCACGATGAATGCCTAATTAGTTTATATTAGATTACAAAGGTCACGTGTTCGCTCTTCAGAATATTTCTTTATAATACTTAATGCAAACTCGTACAAGGGGCAAACTTTGGAAAGAAAGTCAGTAACTGATTGAAAAGTAAGGAACGCATAATTGGCAATTAATAGTCAGGAGCCATAGCAGTAATTATGGTAAAATGAGACTCAAAGGGAATACAAATATTACAGGATAATTTCTTAACCAACAAATTTACTTTTAAGTATTTGTTTTAAATGAATCTGGGCCTAAAAAAATACAATTAATTGTAAACCTCATACTATCAAAAGACTACAAAAAAAGGAAAAAAGTATTATCTAAATACCTACCAGGTACAGGTGCCCTGAATAAAAAAAATCACCTAAGGAAGAGATAAGACGTGATGGGAAGAGGAAACAGAAATAATATAAAACATGTTTTATTAAAATGTCGCATTATTTACGTTTATTATTATCTCATTATGACATCAATATTTAGAAAAAAAAAACAACAAAGGCGGTCGGTAGCCTGGTTGGTAACGTGCTCGACTGTTAATCCAGTGGGCGCGGGTTCAATCCCCGACTTACTCCACTTCACAACAGAAGCTTTTAAGCTTTCTGTGAAGTGTACAAAGATGTATTTGGGTTTATTTCGATAAACCCAGATTCATTTTCTATTAAAAAAAAAAATGATTTCGGGATGTACGGAAAAATGTATACTATACCTATAATAGTTTTCGAAGATTATCTCAAATCTGTGAATCGTAATGTTCCTTTCCTTGATATGCCAGACGTAGCGTGACTTCACCAAAATGGAATTTCTAGAATTTCAATATTTGACTCGTACACGCTCGACTAGGAATTCTGATATCAGTAGAGTAAACGTGGTCTTGTCTGTTATTACTGTCTTTGATATGTCAATGTGTTTCACGTCACTTTGCCAGGTCGGGTTATGCGTTAAGACTAACGAAATTCTATGTCGGAGAAACGTTTCGCAATATGACAGAGTTTCAATCTAAATTCACATTCATATGTGTCGTGGAAAATGTCAAAAGGAAGTAATGTGTTTTCAGATTTCACGAAATAATATCTTATAATACGGTATGGACTAGTTCAGAAAATACTAACATTGCGATACCAAAATAAGCAGCTCAGTAAATTACACGGAACAGTGGAAGTATAGGGGGGAGGCCTATGCCCAACACTGGGCGCGAGGTGGCTGATAAGAAGAAGAATAAGATATTACCTCATAAAAGTGAGGTGAAATCACACGATTTATAGCTATACTTTAAAAAGGAACACACATACGAGTATTATGTTGTCCCCATTTCGTTAGAAAACCTACCACCACCTTTTTGGAATTATGTTCATATTATGGTAATGTAATGTACTGTTAGTAATAAATATTTTTTCTGGTTCATTGATTTTTCATTTTAGCAACCATAGAAACATTTTAAACCGATTAGGGTTTTTTTTCAATACAAATAGTACAAAATTCTAATGTTAGTGTGCGTTGAAATTTCAAATAAATACCTACGTCGTAAATTGTTTGCGAAAAATAATGTGGGCGTATAATCTCACTGTCAAGAGAAATTATTATATTACTTATTATAAATTTCTATGTCTTCAAATATCTCCAAAGGGCGGGTGTATTATTAATAATGCTTCAGATACAAATTATACCTATGTCATATTATGAAATAACACAGCCACAGGGTGAACGGAATGCGACATTTTATCACGCTGACACTTTGTGCTTGACTTCAGGCTACAAAATAATAATTCCATTCTGTCACTCCTGTTCACAATGACAATAACATGGGTAAAATGTCGCTTACTTCATCAAAAGAGAATATGCCTATTTTGCATCCTTTGAGAGAATGCAGAGCATGTATGAATATCCTGTCTTTTGTATGAATCAATGTTACAACGAAATTCAAAGACTAATATAGATTTACAATATAGGGAAGTCAAAGAACGATAATTTCATTTATAGCTTACACCTATGGCGTAGTTAAAATATTAATAGAAAACACAATGGCAGCTGGTGTCAAATGTAAATTGATTTACATTGTCAAGTTTGATTTACATCTATCACATTCTAGACTAAAGCTAGAGAATTTCATGCTTAGTATGGGTAGTACAAGCAAGTACAAGGAACGATGATAACTCGAATATAATATAGATTTCTCATAAAGATAAGAGATTGTTGACACGCACTTAGGTGTACTGAATCCTGTGAAAATGTTATCACCTCGTGAATGTTGTTGCTCACCCGTTGTGATAGTTGTTAAATTGGTTCTCGGAAGTGATTGATGGCAATAATTAAATGTTATATTATAACATGCCTCAATCCTTACACGTGAAAGACCAGTGACGGCAAATACTCACTTTTATTCCATTAATCTAGTGTAAGGCAATGTAGAGAGTAGAGCTGAATAACTCTGCGTACATTTTAGGAACGTGAAATAATTGTACCTACATATTATAATTTAGTTGCCACATTTCTTTTAGCTAAAATAAAATGATGATACGTATGAAAAATGAAAAAAAAAAACTATTTGACGATTTTGTCGTTTAATTTTGGCTGGTAGTTTATTTCTGTTGGAAACTAACTGACGGAAACTTAGGAAACGTTTGACTTCTGGTGAGTAAACATGGGCGCTTTGAGTTCACGATTCAGTCTGTACAAAAGGGTAATGAAACTAATTTATATGAATAACAAGATAATAAGTATGTAGATCTAGGGTGGCCAACCCGTGGCCCGCCGAGGGTCTAGATGCGGCCCGCGAAGCCGTCTTACAATATAACCGTATGCATTGCCTGTTATAGAAAGACAATCAGATTCGTCACTTCATCCATTTTCCCTTAAAAATTTCGACTGCGGCGCTATTTTGGGTATTCTTTTTAATTAGAAAATGTTTTTCACACATTTTGTTGCGAGCTTTCTCCACTTAGTTTTGCAAGAAAAAAATCGCCTGCGGCGCTACATCGCTTTTTTAGGTCATAACAATATTTTAATTTCTGTTGCCACCTCCCCCCCCCCCGAGACGACTCTATGTCTTATTTTTTTGTTTCAAAAAATTGGTTGTGCGGCCCGGTAAGCCATCTCATTTTTAGAATCTGGCCCGGCTGCTGAAAAAGGTTGGCCACCCTTGATGTAGATAGATAGCGAACATGTACATTTCAGATATAGTCATAACTTACTTTCATAGTACTTAATAGTATAGTGTTTCATCAAACTCAGAAACAATAACGAGTAATGGATTGAACGCGTAATAAAAATAAAATAAAATGTGTTTTTTTTTAAATAAGAATATTTCCTATCCAAATAAAGCATTAGAGTAGAGGTAAATAATAATGTAACCCGAGTTTATGATACGACTGAAAGGAATATTGTAAAAAGAAATTGAAAGGTGATACTCCTATGCTGATCATTTTCACACGAGAAAGGTCGATTGTAAGAAGAAGCAATAACCAATCTTTAATGTTCACCTTATTGTAAACGAAGTTAAACGTGTTTTACAATAAATAGGCAGTTGAATTAATTTTACGTTTATATGGTAGTCTGTAGTGGGAAATAAAAGTGAATAAATGGATGCTATACAAAATAATGCTCAACAAAGGTAAAAATAACACAATTGACTAAGAAAATGGCAGTTGAAACTAAGGAATTACTCAAATATCGAAGTCTGTTTACGATTTGTACGAAAATTTAAAACAGTAGTACAAAATAGGACAAGAGTCTATAAATCTCATTCACTTTTTCAACATGTTTTCGAGTGTCAGGTGTTCGTAAAACTTCCATAAGACTTATTCATGCTTTTCACCAATGAAGTTCGAAAGCCATTCTAAATGTCACATTAATTTTGCGTAGAAAGAATGGTGTGTATTTTTATATACACAGAGCATTTCCTGGTTACCACTTTATTGGGATATACAGCGATGGTATTTGTAGTAGTATTTATTGAATAAATAACACCAACTCAGAAAACCACATTAAGTGAAGTAAATAAACGTTAAGAGGAGGAATACTAAAGAAAAGATAAAAGAAATACTTACTAATTTATTTAGGAAAAAAGTATGAGGGGAAATATATGGCACAATAATTCAGGTATCATAATATCCGCTTCTTCCTTCGTACTGAATAATATTTATGATTCCCTCAACGCAATCATGTAAAGTTACTATTATTCCTACATTCTCTAGGCACATTGTTTAAAATATTTACGTCTCTACAAATTCTAGGAATATCCAACAGAATACAGCATGAAAACAAATAATAATCTCAAGATTGGAGTTAGTACGGAGTTATCAGTATACTGATTTAAATACAACTCTAACAACGAATGTAAGAGATATCGGGATTAAACTAAACCGCTATACTTTGATGAAATTTAAATTAGGTACAGATAGACGTGCTACCGTTCATTCGTATTTTGGAGTGGAAGTATTTCAAATTAATTCTCGCCACCATCAAAAACACTCTGCCGTCTATTACAAGGTGAACCCACAGGCGAACCATATAACAAAAGTAAAATATTGGTATGTAAAGTATTATAATGCGCGCCCAAACCGCGTAAATATACTACCTCTTGAAAACACCTATGGTACATTATGTTTCCCTGTTCTACAGAATGATTAGCATAAAGTAATGAGAAGTTAAATGAAAGGCCTACCTCATCTTTAAATATTTATTGTTAGAAAACAACTTTATTTTTATGACAGTGCCGGGACGCGGCAATTTACAAGTAAAATGTACAGAGATATTTTACCTATGCTAATTTAATGGATATATTCATAGAGAGTGTTACAACACGAAAATATTATGTAACTTAAGATGATAAATGTTATATACAAAGATAATGAATTATGATTGAAATCAGGGAGACAGAATATGTGAAAGTAGGTTTATCACAGTATTTTTAGCCGGGTACTATGAAGAAAATGTCTTTCTACAGTACAGCCAACTTTATATACTTCCATTTAATTATTTAAGTCTTTAAAATTACATATTATCCGGAACTAAAGGGCTTTGCGATTAATAGTGATTTTGTATATTGTTTAAATTTGCGTTTAAAAATCGTAAAAAATCCTTTTTGAAGTTTAGAAAAATTCTCAAAGTTCTCTAAGATGAGATCTGTCGAGAGTTGAAAATTGAAGGTAAAGTTCAATAGCGCATTTGCTATTTGGTTAAAATTATTCAAAAATATTGTAGTTTCAGTGAAGAAAAAAAGTTTTATAATCGTTGATTTGTTTCATGAGTAACCAAAAGTAACAGTAGGTTGTATCTGAACGGACTGTTAATGGTCCCACTCTGATGTATGACGAGCAATTAACCGCTAAAAGTCATTAAACCCCCATGGGCTCCCGGCCTAAACATCATACGGGGGGACATAAATCTATACAACGACATACGGAAATTATTTATCAGGGGCGTATATGTGTTTACTACCAGTACATTACTGTACGAGTATACAACAGCAATACAGCATACTATTGTGCGGTCGAATCGAATTGTTTTTCTCATTTCAAAATACATTCCCAGGCTGTTTGTTTTTCCAGTTTGCTTACGATTTATTAGTCCACTTGAACATTTTGTCTTTTTCTGTGTCTGCGGTGTACTCGTATAGGCAAGGCACTAGATAGATATTTACGTTACAGTGTATTTCCAACTGTACGAAAATCAAAGACTCGATCAATTTAAATAAAAGCGATAAAAATAAATCAAGACAACACTGTGTTAAATATAAGGACAGGTACGCGTGGTATTCCATTTCCTTTTACAAAACCTTCATAAGCAATATTTACTTTCAGCAACCTTTCGTTGTAGGAACATCATAAAAAATCCATTACGTAAAACTTTCACTCTCCAAAGCATTATCCTTATAACACTAATTGTACTTTTAATTATGTAATAAAAATTCCATCAAAATTGCTGTAATAAAATATGTTAACATTCATCTACAAGAAAAAGGTTAAATTTATTTCTACGAGTATATTAATCCTAGGATCCAGTTTAAGGAATTGTTTTTCGAAAAAGAGTTGAATTAAAGCTAATGTATTGTCTATTTTAGTGAAATTCAATTCCTTTACGGCGTGTGAAATCTACACAATAGAGCTTTAAGGAACATACAATACTATACTCAATTGGATATTTTTTGAAATGTGGAAATTTAATACATTTGGACTAAACTAAGTGCTACGAGTAACTATTTTATGCGTGAGTCGTAACTTGAGCATAGGAATATTGTTATACAAGAGTGAAGCCTTTACGTGAATATCTAATGTGCTAAACATCTCACAAGTTACTGAATATTTAAAACGCTCATGGGTATTTGTCAAATATAAAAAAATATATGTTTTTTTTTTTTTTTTAATTAAATCAAAGCAATAAAGCATTTACTGTAGGACTGATAAACTAAGGAATATTAATTTAAAAAAACAAACAACTTATTCTTAGGAAAAGTTCTTGCTTATGTAATATTCTCTAAGATTTCATTATAAATAATCTTTATACTAAACTTGAAAGAGTTTTGTGAAGAAAATAAACAAAACTTTAAGAAAATCTGCTGGTGGTTAGATATACGGTTAACTGACTTTTAATTAAGTGGATGAGATGAAAAATATTTCAAGCATACTTCATTATATCTTTATTTATGTACATAAGTATTATGTATATTCCTTGGTCTTGAAACAAACTAGCTGTACATACATAATTATAGACTTGATTTTTTGATTTAGGTACTATTTCAAATCATGTAAAACAGTTGGTTTTTTATGGTATTTAAAGAAGATTAATATTCTACAAGGTAAAATGGAAAGAAAAATTTAGGAACACTGTTTATATGTGAGTTAAAAAGACGCTTAGTATATATTAAAACATTTTAGAATTGATACATAATCCAAAGATTAACAATAGAACTTTTAATACGAGACAAAACGAAAAACTTTAAAAGAGGAGATACAGCTGTTCTAAGATTATTCTTCTACAATTTCACGACGAAATAATGTGATGTACTTAGTAGGAAAAATACAGTAAAAATACCGAGGCGAAAACGACGCTCAACCTGCGCATGATAAATGAAGACGTCAAAATGAATGTCGTTTGTTGATAAACTAAAAAACTAGTTTGGTACGTTCATAAAAAGTTGGTTTAGTAGAAAAAAGTTTCACGGAAAAGAAATTATAATTTTTGCTATTCTCCACTCGGGTTGTGAGAAGGTTGGTATTTAACTTATGTACTTGGCATGTCTCTCCCAGGTTGGTACACAGATTATTTCAGCAGGTCGCTCAGGAGAGCTCAACGTTTTTCCATTGTTTTCTAAACCTCTGGCGAGGAAATCCCGTGTAAGGTAAGCCCGTGGTTGGTGGGATGACTCCTACAATATATTATATTCCATTCCCCGAGGCTTGCATTCCTGCGATGCGATGCGCAGCTGCAATAATATTATAATAACGACAAACTCTATATCTTAACTGTTCATCAAGATTGTAGGTATCATAATGGTATCGCCAACAGCGCTAAAGGGTGAAATAATAACATACATTGTTAAAATAGTACCCACTTACAGTCTATTGACTTTAGACTCAATAATTTGAGTGCTCCATCAAATTGCGAAACATAAAACTCAATTCTACGAAAAGTGAGAATAAAATAACCGCAAACAAATAAACCTGAGGACACTAGAGGGCTTTACGATGAGTTTGTTACCATTGAATTAAGTGTGTGAGAGAATTTTATGGTGGAACCCTTCTAGTAATTCGAAAAGGAGAGGCTTTTTAAGTAAACCCACTGTAGATGGTCTGTAAATATATATTCTCGCACAGTAAATAATGAATATAAAAGTGAAATAAATTAATTTTCAACAAAATAAATTTGTATTTTTGAAATTATAAATACAAGGAAAATAATAAAACGTTAACTAGCAATGACCTGTAATTTCAATTTCGTACATAATGAAAGAAGCGATGCGGGCATGAGAAAACAATATAAATGAAAGGAAAACAATTACACATTAAATTTTAAATTGTATGTACTCAAGACAGATGTTGGGAATATAATTCAAAATAAAGGAGAAATTGTAACTGGAGTGGTATAGACACAGGAAAGTAAAATGGTTAGGTAGGTACCTAACTTTAGTAAGATAGTAACTTTAGAGGATAGTTGGTTCACATATACTGTAACATCTCGAGTAACTTGGATGGGACAAAGAATAGGACGCCTTTCTTGAAGAGATAACGTAAGAAGATAATAATTTGTCAGCCTAAAAATATATTTTAAAGAAGACACACCATAAAATAAATAATAGGGTCGATTTTTAAAGAGGCCGTTCCCTGTTGAGCCCAGATGGAAAATTAATAGTAATGATATTATACACGGTACAGAAAAAGTGGAATACATTACAGATAACTGATGTGATCAGAAAACCTCTTGACCCAAAACCTCTACAAAAAATTAATGTAATACAAGAAAGGAGGAGAAAGGTACCAGAGGAGAAAAAGAGAGAGATCAATGAAAAATTACAGGGTGACTATTACGTGTGGCGATTGTGAAAACTGAAACACTGTTTCTACCCTAATTTAAATCACTGTAGTAATGGGGCTTCTTGATATATCGAGTAGAGTAAAAATACCGTTAACTGAATTGGGGAAGGTTTCCTTATGTAAACATTCGCTATAAATAATTACACAGCTCAAATACAGACATTTTAACCCAGAAACCAATGGAAAGTAATAATTTCGCAAAGGCGATAATTTTGATAACAAAAACAACAATATTAGTATTCTGAAACTGAAAATTTCGATGAACGGAAACCATCGAATTAAAAAGGTAGTAGGTTGGTTTGTAAAATGGGAGTTGGGTAGATAGACAAGTAGTGCCGTTGAAGGCGTCACAGGTCATTCATCAAACGTCAAAAACACGCGGAAGATTTTGCGTGAAAAATGTGAGTACGGAATATAATGTGTGAATAATATTATACAGCGAAATAATTACCCATTGAAAATGAATTTAAATTAACGTTGACATTTTTATTTGGCTGAAGTTATACCTCAAATTTGGTTCATGGCAGCATAACCAAACAATTGGGTGCAATTCCATACTAGTACTAGAAAAAGAAATTATTTAATTACACTACAATTGATGGTTGAGAACAACTCATATTCCAACATTCTATTTTACTAGGTTTTGAACAGCGAAACAATAACTTAAAATTGATTCTTTCGTTTAAGAGTTTCGGACACACGGGGTTGTCTATTACAATGGCAACCGAATCATAGAAACATTTTAAAAATAAGTGATTTGTATCCATAGAAAAAGGGTTTACGGAAGGCAGAAAACAACGATTACGTAAGATACTTAAAGAATGTAAGTTATTATATTCGAAATTTAGTCAAACGAAAAAAGGTGACTTGAAATTGGTATTAAACTACGTTCGAACACATAGTCAAATATTTCACGGATCCATTTATTTTTTTAGTACATTTAGCCTTTTTAACAATTTCATATCTTGGAAAAAGCAGAAAGTAAATCATAATAATAATATTCGAGGGTACGATAAATTGTAAAGCGTAGATAACCGTTCAATGCGCATACACAAGCAATAAAAATCTAGTGACAAATTGTCACACTCTAACCTTCGTGCGACCCGAGATAATACGTTCGAGACCCCTTACACGATATAAATGTCATATATATTACGATGAAGGTCATAGAATACTTGGCGCACACGTAAAAAAACCAACAATGTATTAAGATATCTTCAATATCAGAGCATTATTTTTAACGAGTTGGTTAAGTTGTTGATAGTCAAGTGGTCCTATAAATTGTATTTGTAAATCGCTTAGACCAACTAGTTCTTAAAAAAAAACGGGTTATAGAATTTTTTCGACACAAATGAGAAACGTGTCAAACAATTTCGATAACCTGTTCTTAAGTTTGAGCGGAAAACAGTGAGAGATTGTACGACGTACATATTTAGTTCAAGTGTTTGTGTGAAGACGCGTAGAAAAATACAAAATACTTAAAGTGGAATATCGTGTTTCTAATGGAAGAACTGTATCGCTATTACTACGTCTTGGAATTGACGAACATAAAAAAAAAAAACAATAAAATGAAAAGAAGTGAAAGTACGACACATCCTACTTATGATCCGAAAATCAAGAAGTTAGAAATAAAGAAAGTGGGTTATTGTAAATTTAAAAACGCAGACCGTTTAAATCTTACCATTGGTACTCGTACTTTCCTACTAAATCAGAGAAAATCGCATCGATGTCGTTATATCAAATCGAGAGATATGCATGTTTTACACTCGTATGCATTGAAAAAAAAACTAAAAAGCAAGTAGCGAGCATCAAATTTCAAATTAATTCCATCTGCGATTTCCGGTCGAAGTCTGGGTAAATTGCCAAGTGTGAAGTTTCCATATAAGAATAGGGATATTAGTTGCATGTGTCATCAGAATAGGATATTGGAGAACAATGACAATTCAGAAATAAAAATGGAAATGAAATTGTAAAAGTTGCGACTGGTATCTTTTCGATGAATACACATAATTAAAATGTCTAAACGTGTTGGTTTACCAGTATGACAACATCAATATATCTGTCTCAAAAAATTTATAAGAATACGGTTTTATAACACCTTGTCAATAATACACATTACTGAAAGACGAAAAAAAAACACGTACTGAAACTTAATCATTTAATTCAGACAACTTGGATTATATATTTTCTATTACATTAGGCAAATATTGAAGCAATTACCTATACATTTTTTTTTATTAAACATCGTATTGGGTTTTGATATGATTTTAGACTGCAGTACGAGTATAATGATTTACGGAAATAATTGTATAAGAACAATATGTAAGTACGTCAAAACAACAATATGGTGCAGCAAAACTTGCTCAAAAGATAATTAATCCTTTCACTCCTTAATAATTCCAAAGCGAGTTAAACTTCATACAATAATAGAAGGAGTAGAAGTGTATTTCTATGATATCATCCGGCATATTCTGCTAACAAAATTGAGAAGACGAGTGTGGAAGTCTTATTAACAGTAGTAAAAGGAAATATGTATAATAGATATCAAGAAAATATGGAGAGTATGAAGCGAAATACTCAAGTCGTGTCGAAATACTTTACCATCCATGCTAACAGTAGATAATTAATAATTTTTATATATCAACACTGGTAGTTAGCTCGAAGTGAAATAAAAAAAATGAAAATAATTATTGTAATAGCTGCCTGGGAGAGAGTATCTTCGGTAAACTGATATTGATTGGGTGTTCGTAACTAGGGAAACCGATTATATAAACCGGGAAATTTTATAAAGGTATTATACTTTATGCCCAGGGCAACGTTCACCCATTCCACCACATCCTGCTACCAAAATGAAATTTTTGGCCGTTGAGTATATAATACACAACAACCTATTTCATATGCACCCAATTTCAGATACTACCGCCATCCGTCGAGGAGCGGTGTAACCTTTAGCAACCTATATTATAGTGAGATCTACCCACTTCTATAGGCGCCGGGAGCATTACAGCTTCCACCTTTTGGTTACTGTGACCAGTGGAATTATGAGAGGAATGGGTGAACGTTGCCCTGGGCATAAAGTGATCACTTAAGCCAGCCAAAGCCGACTCGTAAGCGTCGGAACATCCATCCTGCTCCCCTCCCCAAGGGAGTTCGCATAAGTTATTATGTGAATGTTGATATCTGCCGCCTTTCGTTGAGAAAATTCTCAACATATGCCATCTGCGAGATGCAGACATGAAAAGCCAGTAATACCTAAATGATTTAGGTATCTTCCTCTCATAATTCCACTGGTCACAGTAACCAAAAAGGTGGAAGCTGTAATGCTCCCGGCGCCTATAGAAGTGGGTAGATCTCACTATAATATAGGTTGCTAAAGGTTACACCGCTCCTCGACGGATGGCGGTAGTATCTGAAATTGGGTGCATATGAAATAGGTTGTTGTGTATTATATACTCAACGGCCAAAAATTTCATTTTGGTAGCAGGATGTGGTGGAATGGGTGAACGTTGCCCTGGGCATAAAGTGATCACTTAAGCCAGCCAAAGCCGACTCGTAAGCGTCGGAACATCCATCCTGCTCCCCTCCCCAAGGGAGTTCGCATAAGTTATTATGTGAATGTTGATATCTGCCGCCTTTCGTTGAGAAAATTCTCAACATATGCCATCTGCGAGATGCAGACATGAAAAGCCAGTAATACCTAAATGATTTAGGTATCTTCCTCCCTACACAGACGTATGGAAAGTAAAATAGCTACAAGGAAAATTCTTGGTGCAGAATTATGTTACAACTATAATATAATAACATACTTAGACGAGTTGGACGGCATGTTCAACAAATAGTCTATATAGTATAGTGTTAGTCTCCTTTATGGCAGACTACAGGAACTAATTTAATTAAGTAATATACTACTTGGTACGTCGTGCGACTATATGGAACGATGCGGTATCCACATACAAGTTGTTCGAAGATGTAACAAGATGATTATTAAAAGCCGTTGTAACATAATTCATAAAAGAACGCTGTGTGCTTCTTTACGATAATCATCTTGTAAGATGTTGAGAGTAGTGCTTTGAGATTACTGTATATAATGTAAATAGAAAATGCTTCATCGGATACATTAGTGAATAAGGTGGCGTGGGGCGAACTCTCGTACATCACAATTATCTATATTAATAATTACTCGAGAGAATGCAGAAATACTCCCGTTGTAGTGTCGTTACATTGCATTTATCTAACTTTCCAGTACGTAAATAGTTTTCTCATGTGTGCATAAGAACTAAGAAGCTCTAGAGTCTAGGATATGAATTATGCGCACGAAAACAAGAAAAGCAATCTGGAATTTGGTATAAAGTATATACCATATTGCCGATAGCTTGCAGATCAAATTGTAAAAAAATGGGTATTTTACATTTTTTGGGAACAATTTCGCTTTATTCAAAAAAGTTTTATGGTAATGCTGTAGATTTTAATGCATAGTGCTTTTCATAGGCATATTTTTTTTCAGGAATCTAACACAAGATATGAAAGATAGATACCCTAGGGTAATGCAGGAAGATTCAATGCACGTTGACTTAGGTTGTCGAGATATTTGTTCTGAAAAATACCCCTTTGGCGACATCCACCCTTAATGAAATGTATCATTTGATTCCGCTAGTGAAAAATAGGATTGAATTACTTTATTTAAATAAAACACGAATTCAAGAAGTTCACAAATAAGTCATTGTTTGAGCTTATCACTGAATTAACGAAAACTAGTTTTAGAAAACAATTAAATACTTTCATGTTTACAAAACCATTACAAAGGAAGCTGCCTACTTTCCTAAATAACTATTTACAATGGACCGGAGAGTAAAACAAATCTACCGGATACCGTGATAGTTTATGTTGGTTACCCAACGTGGGGGGAATTTGCGGTCAGTGGGCTACTTGTTAGTAAGTTCAAAATAATATTTTAGCTAAAATTTATATCGTCAGAGCAAAAGATTGCGTAATTTAACTAATATGTGTAGGCGATAGGTTGGATTACGTTGTGGTTAATAAAATAACAAATATGATTGAGAAAACAATATTAGTATTATTACGCATTATTTTATGCATATTTCCATGTTCATCATATTATTGTCCAGTGGCAAAGCTTCGTTAACTTGCGTTCTCATGAGGAATGATAAATGGGCAACAGAATTTTGATACATCCTTTGGCTCTGGCACCATTGAATTTATTGTGTTGTGAGCACGTCACCAACTTAATTCGAATCGCATCCTTTCGGTTGTGAGACAACAAAATACAAGTACGTCAACATATCGATTACCCGAAATTTGTGAACTAATTATCTATATTTCGTTTATTATGCAGTGAATTGAAATTTTCGTATTAACGATCAAAAATCTATCTTTGGAATGTAAAATAATTCAGTTAATCACATATAGGCGCTACCCAAGCTGAACAATCCATCAGTGATGAGATAATTGGATGGAGTCACGGTTGGAGACATATTGCCGTGATATGTGAAATTGTCTACGTCGTATGATTATATCATTGAGTATAATTAAATTTAAGGCTGAATGACAACGCTTCGACGTAAAATTAACCAAGCATATTAAATGCAGGCACTCAAAGGAAAGAATATTTGCACAAGACTGAAAAGGAAAGAAAGAGGTAAGGATGGGAACGAAAGTAACGAGTTTCCGAAACAATAAATTTAAGGAAGAACACGTTCAAACCGTGTTTTTTCTGTTTTCTTAAAATCTATGTTTGTATTCTGAGGTTGAAAACAATTTAGATCGAAAGATTTATCACACAATTCAATATTCCTAAAACCTCAACAGAAAACGGAAAAACACTGACTTGACTATATTTAGAAAACGTTAAAATTGATACATTTTCAACATTAAATAAAATGCACCACAAAATTTATAAATCGTGTTAAACAAACGAAATTCATTCTGGGAACCCGTAAGGGTAACAAAACTTTACCATTCAGGACTCCTAACGCTATAGTCTCTTCACTACACTTAAACAATAAAACAATCGTGAATCACTTTCTAAAAGCGTTTGCCTCGTTTTTGGAAACATTTCGCTGATTCTCAAAACGCCACACTGTTAGAAATGTCGTAAGTATGGATGGATGGTAAACAAATATAAGGATAATTTAATTCCAAACATTGTTAAAAACTGCCATTTCTCTAACAAAAATAAAACCATCAAGAGAATTTGTTAGTCTGAACTTCAGAGCAAAACATCATGCTTGCTTGATATTTGCAAAAAATGTTAGAGCGTTCTAGCTTTATGTTATGGCATTATGAATCATATGCGAGGACGTCTGTATCTGAAGTAGTGTGATGTGATAAGTATCACAGACATACAGAATTTGTGTTAAAAAAAACTAGGACGAGCTTTTTAAAACGTGCGCTTTTGCACCATGCGGTAGAGTCAATGCATTCAAGCAGGGATAGGAAATGTTTGGTTTAGAAACATTGGAAAGACTTATAAATGGAATAGTATTAAATAGTTGTAAATCTAGATGTAACCTGAGGCGATAGATAAGACTATGTTAATAGTTACGAAGAAGAAAGATGCAAGGCGTATTTTGCGGACTAGGGAAAAAATGCTAGCTTACTGATTCTTTACGTGAACATAACATGCAATGAGAATAAATTGACAAGATAATAAATATTACACAGTTATAATAATAACAAATAATGCTCACTAGGGCGAATTTATCGCTATACATCCCTTACACCCAATCCTTAGTTAATCCGAATTCTACGTCAACATTGCAACACTGACAAAACAAAACAAAATGCATTATGCTATCAGTTGATTGAGGAGGACAGTATCTTACATGTATGTAATACCTTTGTGAAGGGGACAATTTGATTAGGTCCAGTTACATGAATATATTATGCTATATATTAGTTGAATATAAAACATTAGAGATTCTCGCCATTTAAAATGTTCCTCGCATCTGATATGACACGAAACGCTGACAATAGGTTTTTCATTGCAGCGACATTTACATTAACACGGCAGTAGGTAGAAAACACTCCACATACGAGCTCCAGCAGTGCATACAGAATAGTAATAGGAACATTATATTGCACGACAATCGTCAACATACCAGAGCGGAAAGATGTTGTAGAGTTTGCCTATCTGTAAGGAGCATTGAAATCGTGTAAAATATTATTATGAATGGTGACGATTCCTTATAAGAGCTTAGCATCTCTTGGAAAATTATTCTCACACAAAGACATGCTCCAGAGACGTAAACTATTTGCAAGAAATGCATTCATCTCATCTAAAAGTTCTATTCAATTTGACCACGTCAAGAAACTGATGAATAAAAAGAAAAGTCATATGAAATGAAATGACACCAAATGAAAAAATACATTAGTGGAACATTAAGGATATTTTTGATATGAACCAAACAATTATTCAATGAATTAGAAGACATTATATATTATAATTTTCGTATTTTTTAAGGTCAAAGACTCAAAGCTTTCAGGTAAAGTAATTTCGCTATTTTTATTGAATGGAGTCCGCCATAATCTCGGTACGTCGTCTCACGGCTTACCGTCTAATCTTCTCGGTACAATGTCTCTTTATACCTTTGTTTCAAAGGATTTCATTGTAAGACCACCGCACAAACCAACTATGTAGTAACTACCATAGCTTAGTGGAACAAATTGAATACTATGTAACTCACGCTTTTCTGAATCCACCGTGCAACATACAAGAAGTTACTATATGTAGAAAGGTTGTAACTTGCTTCAGAACCAAAAACATTGCAGGTACATGTTATTGTTATCGTACCTCCCATACGAAAGTAATAAAAACAAGCAGTAGATTTCGCATACTTTTACGATACATTGAAGAAAAAACTATTGTTCACGTTTGCTGATTACATGGATCGTTTCTGTTAAATAGTAAGCATTGAGTTTAAACCACGATGCTGTATAGACCGGTATTTTAACATTAAAAAAGGGGGTATAGCGTAGATAATTGTCGGAAAGCTGGAAACTATTTGATTCCCTTCATTAACATGCAAAGAAGGTTTCTTGAAGTTTGCACCAATTTTCCGCTTGTGCTAAGTACAGGGTGACCCATAAACCGAAAAAATAATGTACTTTTTTCAGTTTTTCAGTAATAACTTCTAAACTATGCTTTCTACGAAAATGGTGTCTTTCTATAAATTAAATAACATAATATTCTGCGTCGTTTGAGCATAAATACTTCTTTGTACCTCAAAAATTATTGTGATACAGACACTGTCAAGTACATATTAATTTTCGGAACAAATTGAAATATTCGTATTTTTCACTTTTGTTGTTGAATAACTCCCCAACTCAGGTATTTACGGTAATATTTTACTAAAAGTATTTAATTGTGGGTCAATTTTCTCTAACTTGTGATTAAAAGTTTAGACCTACGGCACACAGTTAAGGATGCACAGGTATTTAGAGAGAGACGAGTGAAATAAAGAAATTTATTAAATGATAGATTTAGATATGTTAAAGTTAAGCTAATTTAAATTTTACGATTTCATTTTATTAATGTATAGTTTTGTCAATTAAAATCTGATTTTTAATACTGTTACGCCACTGCCTAATATTTTATATCGAAAAGAGTATTTTTTTTACATTCATTGATCTCCTAAACGGTAAGTGTTATGAAAAAATATTTATCTCACAATTTATCTAGAATAATTTCTCTATATTACATTTGAAAAATAATTTATCTAATTTAAATACTAAGTGAGGTAGAATTGATTAAAAATGGTATATAAAAAATAAGTTCATACATGCCGTCACTTTTTGTTAAATTTGTATAGCTTTAAATTGCATTTAAAGCTAAATAAATTTCCTATAAATTAAGTGTAATAAAATTAATTTGGGAGTTGTAATAAAAAAGTACTAGATGATCAATATCAATATTTAGTAAAATAATTCAACGCTTCCCATACAAAATGTTCTTACTTAGCAATGTGCCTCTACACAAAATCAACTTTGATCATCTAGTACTTTTTTATTATAATTTACAAATTAATTTTATTATACTCATTTAATAGAAAATTTATTTCGCTTTAAATGCAATTTAATATATTTACGCTACATTGCTTGGTTTAGAAGTAATTTAACAAAAAGTGACGGCATGTATGAACTTATTTTTTATATACCATTTTTAATCAATTGTACCTCACTTAGTATTTAAATTAGATAAATTATTTTTCAAATGTAATATAGAGAAATTATTCTAGATAAATTGTGAGATAAATATTTTTTCATAACACTTACCGTTTAGGAGATATTTTAATAAAATCAATGAATGTAAAAAAAATACTCTTTTCGATATAAAATATTAGGCAGTGGCGTAACAGTATTAAAAATCAGATTTTAATTGACAAAACTATACATTAATAAAATGAAATCGTAAAATTTAAATTAGCTTAACTTTAACATATCTAAATCTATCATTTAATAAATTTCTTTATTTCACTCGTCTCTCTCTAAATACCTGTGCATCCTTAACTGTGTGCCGTAGGTCTAAACTTTTAATCACAAGTTAGAGAAAATTGACCCACAATTAAATACTTTTAGTAAAATATTACCGTAAATACCTGAGTTGGGGAGTTATTCAACAACAAAAGTGAAAAATACGAATATTTCAATTTGTTCCGAAAATTAATATGTACTTGACAGTGTCTGTATCACAATAATTTTTGAGGTACAAAGAAGTATTTATGCTCAAACGACGCAGAATATTATGTAATTTAATTTATAGAAAGACACCATTTTCGTAGAAAGCATAGTTTAGAAGTTATTACTGAAAAACTGAAAAAAGTACATTATTTTTTCGGTTTATGGGTCACCCTGTACTTAGCACAAGCGGAAAATTGGTGCAAACTTCAATTCTTTGCATGTTAATGAAGGGATTAAAACAGTTTCCAGCTTTCCGACAATTATCTACGCTACAAAGCTAAATTTCCTGAGCTAGTAATATTAAGGACAGACTTTTCAGACAGTATAAGATCTAAACTAAGTAAAGAATAAGAACCAAAGGTAAAAAAAATGCAAAAACGTTTATCAGGCTTCGTCGTTATAAGTGAGTTGCACACTTAGCGGACATAAAGTAATATTTAATATTAGAAACTTTGTGGCCTATTATTTTACAGTGTAATTCAGACAGAAACATAGATATAACAATGATTTATCTGTGCTTGATATAAGGTTAGCCAAACGATTCGCGTTCACCTATTATTGCAGTTTTTTAGACAAATAAACGAAACGATGAAACTGTCATTTCAAAAACCATAAAAAACACCAATGAAAGTCCGATTTCAATTAGCCATAATGCCTCCGAAATCGCGCATTCAGAGTGAATGATATGTATAATGAATGTAGGTACAAATAACCTCAGTAAACTCCTAAATAATAAAGTGAACCGGACAACGAAATAACAAAATTGATGCATTTAAATGTTGAATTCACCTAATGGTTTGTGTTATGGATATGATACATACAACAAAACTTATTTAATGTTGTATGGAACCATAATATCTGTTTGAGGCGAGTAAGTCGATTCAGGTGAATACTCTTTATTATCAAGATATCAATAAACTGATTAAATAGTAGGTAAGATAAAAATGCAGAAAAATCACAAAATAAAACAAAGTTGTGGAGAAATTATATCGCGTTGCTCTAACTAAATGTTTGGAAACCTATAAAGCATGGAAAAAAATAAAGTAGAAGTTTAACATTACGACATGAGAATGAAATTTTTGTTTACCCAAAACGATCAATCAATTGTTATTGCAGCTGGCAATTGTAATAGTTAAACACTGAGCATATAATTAAAAGCAAATAAATTGTTCTGTGTATTATAGTGTAAGATAAAGGACATTGCTGAAAACTGATGACAATGATACTACACGTTAGTACAGCAATTCGATTTATCGTATTTAATTCCTTTTCAGTGTATTTAACGATTGAATAAATTTTCAAGCTATTTTATACTGGCAGTTAATTTAATCCGACTAAAGTTTGGAATCACATTACTATGTCGTAAATATCGATGTTTTCAGTTTCAAGTAGTTAAGTTTAATTTACTTTTTATATTTAATTAACTCTTTGTTCTCACAGAAACATACAATAACATTATGTGTCTGCTGTATTAACTGTTTGGAATTATTTCAAATTTCGGTTACTTCAGTATTTTGTATGTTTTTTGCCTGATGGATCGTTTCATCAAAATGTCTCGCCGGGAAACAGCTCCCTACAACCCGTTATTATTTTGTATATAACATTTCTTGACTCCATCGATCAGTCAAATTTTTCTCCATTAAAATATCGTAAAAAAATAAGATAGAGAGTGAAAAATTGTACAACAAAAGTAAACGAACAGAGGTCAGAGTTCTCCGAAAAAAAAAAGAAATATGAAGCAAAAGAGTAACAAAAATTATAATATATTCCTACATTCGATGATTATACAGAGTTCATTTATAACAAAGTATTTCCACCTACGGCTAAAAGTGGGTGTAGCAAAATAACGAATATTTTTATATAATCCCTTTTCCATTAGCTTCATGCATATAATTATGAGGGCGCGGGTTGATAATTTAATAGGAAATTTTCCTCAATGCAAATAATTAATGGAGTAAATAGAATGTAACAGGTTTTGGAAAAACTGGTTTTTAAATTAATATAACGCGTTAATATTGAATCCTGTATACAGGAAAATGGTAAATAATTAAATATATACATTAATGTCTGTATTATAATAATAACAACCTTTATTTAATTAAAGTTTTATTTCAGAGTTCTGTTGGGACATTGAATAAAATAAAAGATCGCATCGATATAACATTTCTAATCGAAATAAATATATTTCATTTTATTTTATCTAAATGTGGTAATAACGCATAAAATAACGAGCTTTTGGTTTAATTTCACAATATGTTGAAATATTTGAAGAGAAATTGACAGTTTGGAGATTAATATGTCATACGTAAGATGTACTAACTTGGATGTATTAATCTTAAAATGGGGAAAATGTACTTTGTGGGCTACCTTGGGGGTAAATCCCTTTGCAGAATAGACATGTAACCACTTTGGATTCTTTTTTTATCTTAATATTACCGCGAGAGAAGCAACACCAGAAAACAGAATATCTCTTTATCAAAGTTGTATTAAATTATTATTTCGGTATTATAATAATTTGATAACTGATGGTGTAAGAACGAAGGGTTAAAAGCCTTTCATTGTAATTTTAAACGAAACTTTTATCTCCGGAGGGCTATTATAGTTTTACAAAGCGGAGAAAAATAATTTATGATAATAAAATGTTTCAAATAAAAAATATTACCTAGTATTATAATATACCCAAAAATGTTGCTACGCCAAGAAAAAACGAAGTAAATCAACAGCTCAATTTAAAACTGATATAATTATAAAATAGTTCCTCACTGTTATCTACTACTACGGAAATCGACACATACTCCCCCTCATCTTTGCAAGGACCATAGACAAAAGCCCCAGTCCCTTGCAGTGCCACACAGTATCATCTAGCAGTCTGTAGGTGATTCTCATAATATCTTGTGTTGTTTTTGATGTAAGTCTTCACACAACCTTCAAAATGGGAGTCAGATTTCTATATATCAACTTCTGCTTCTTTTCTTAGAACTTGAGATCTCTTTATTCGAGAAAGTCCTCATTCTAGGGAGGCTGAAGTCCAGCTGTCCCTCCATCGCTTCGGCGGTCCTCCGGGGAGCCGGTGCCCAGCTGGGATTTCGTTGGCCACGACAAATGGTATTCTGGATTCATCCATCTTATTTACGTGGTCCCTCCAGAATCTTCTCCTAGCCCTGCCCCATCGTACGATGTCCTCGGTTTCACAGGTCTGCCTTATATCTTCATTGCGTACTCTGTCTCTAAGGGTCTTCCCTGTGATAGTCCTTAGTACTCTCATCTCCGATGCTCTGAGCAAGCTTTTGGCAAGTTTGAGCAAGTGTTTATATATCAACAATGACATAAATTGGCAATATTAATAATTGGCAATACTCACGTAAACTGTAACTGACTCATTTACAAATACCGTTTGTAATAATTATTAATAATGTCCTTGTAAATTAACAACGATAGTAATATTATCGTAATAATCGATGATTTCATTGGAGCAGTAATACTGTTATTTGATCAGATGTATTATAACGTAAAACTAATACATTAGGTAAATAGTGATTAGAAATTGCTGTTGTAAATATTCTGCGTATACATAATTGTCTTACCAATAATACTGAAATAATATCCGTAAAACAAACTTCAAACCCATGTTGTTACCTATCTTATAAATTATAACGTTATTATATAATGTTTCGTAATAATTCGAAGAATAAGAAATCAACGAAATATCAGTTCATTAGAATATTTCACTTCATCCTTCAAGAATTTTACCATAAATAATGAGGGCTACGGAAAAAAATAGTTCAGTAAATATGAACATCATCATCTGTAATAATCAGATCCTACATTTTTTATAGACAAATAAATTAAGTAAGATGGCATAATTATGATATTTTATTTCCTACATGTAATCGCTTCAAATATAGTTGCCATTAGCGTATTCCAAAATTTTGCCATGAATTTGTTGTAGCTAACGAAATTAAAAGTTGATATATATATATATATATATATATATATACGCCTATACAAGTGAGTAGATCTCACTATAATATAGGTTGCTCAAGGTTACATCGCTCCTCAACGGATGGCGGTAGTATCTGAAATTGGGTGCATATGAAATAGGTTGTTGAATATTATATATTCAACTGCCAGAAAATTTCATTTTGGTAGCAGGATGTGGTGGAATGGGTGAACGTTGCCCTGGGCATAAAGTGATCACTTAAGCCAGCCAAAGCCGACTCGTAAGCGTCGGGACATCCATCCTGCTCCCCTCCCCAAGGGAGTTCGCATAATAAACTTATGCGAATGTTGATATCTCCCGCCTTCGTTGAGGAAAATCTCAATGTATGCAGTCTGCGAGATGCAGATAAAAATCCAGGTAATACCTAAATGATTTAGGTACATCCCTCTCATATATATATATATATAATTTCACATCAATATTATTTTTTTACATCAACTATTGGACACAAAGAAAAACGAAGAGATTGTTTAATATTCTTGAATAGATTTGAAATCTACAAATCTAGAAAGCAAGGGATTATTTTAATTTCGAGATTAATATAATTAAAATGAAAAATACTAAAGGAGGAATTCATGAGGAGTGAGACGATGGGCACAACACCAACAAATAATAACCATCATTAACCAAAGCCACAACTACAAGGTTTATAGTTTTTTGTGTGACTATTTTCTTTTTTATTAAAAAAAAAACATGTGATAAATAAATTTTGCGCAAAATACCTTAGGGTTTAACAAACATCGCCCGATTCACCATTTAGATAAAAAAAAAGGATGGCGACGGATAGAAATAAAGCCAGCATTTGTATGCTTATAATTCCACTCATATTTAGGTCCAAATATAAAGAAATCACTAAACATAACGAATTAATATGACTAGGAATTTTGAATACTCGATTTATAAAACCTTATCTCCACTTCCACTTACTACTGAAAACACGTGTTATTTTATCTTGGGCATTATATGTACAAAGGTATACAGAATTTATCGCATTTTTGTCATCGTCTCATGATTATAAAAACATTACACGTGGAGACCTTCGTAAGAGAGTAAAGAATTTAATTACAGAGATTGTAGTGGAGTAGGTACGTATAATAACAAGCGAAATCAGATTACCTAATTTATAATTACCTGAAGTATGTACGTCTCGAGTTGATAAGACCATACCTTGTAAAAAAACTTGATGAATTTATGCTAAGTGCTCGTGAAGATGATATAAATTTAATGAAATATGATTATGAATTTGAAATTATATTGCTTGCAACTCAGAGGTGGTATTGAAACAACTACTAAGGTTTTTATAAAAAAATGGAGAGGATGTTATAAAATTCCGAATCAACATGGGTGAGGAAACAGAGCAAGAAAAGGCAGAAACAAACATTTAACGCATCAAAGACATTCATATCTAAGTTTTAATAGCATTGTTCAAAGGCTAAAGAATGTCGACTTTTGATGTTGCCTTGAAAATCATTTAATGTTTGTTTGTTATTTGTTTAATATCACGGAAATACACCCTAAATGAATATGTACTCGTATGAGTATGAGGTACTGTTTATTTTTGTGAGTCTTTTTATGTTCTGTTTTTCCGAGATTCATCTTTATTTAATGCCTGATTTAAGATCCATGAAACCACTGAAATAATGGGATAATTTATATTAGAAAAATGTTTCAAAATCTGCTACAAAATGTAAACTTTCGTTTCGTACTTTACATTTGTAAATTTACATTTATAGTGCGAATCGCATTGTAAATAAGGAGTCACTATGTCATAGGAAGTGACATATTTACCTTCATAACAAGATTTATTACGGGGAAGGAAGATACATAAAACAACCTGTTGAAATTTCAAATTGATACGCTTTCAAACAAAACAACACTTTACCGAAGCTTGGAGCCGTAATGGTAATAGTCTGACGTTTTACTTTCACATAAATTCGCCTGGAATCACTTGTTAAAAGCGTTCGCTCAATTTATCTTACGACCAAAGAGCGTGCAAGCGGTCATGACGGTGGGAAAAATTTCCACGAGTTTATAATATCGTAACAAAGTGTAACCCGAAATGGACGTCCAGTAGTAACATCTGGGGTCTCCATACAAATAGAACACAAAAGGATTTTTATTATTACACATTAAAGGTACCACATTACAAGGGAGGTATCTTCTACCACTGAAATAAAATTCCTATAAAGTGTCCTTAATGTGACCGAATACTTTGCATTTAGAACATTCTAAAGAGAAATTATATCCTCTACCTACTGGCAAATGGATAAGGACAGTATTAAAGTTTTTTTTTTCAAATGCGGTAGTTTCTACTGACCATTTTATTTTTGAAAACGCTGCATTGCACAGACAGTTCACAAAAATACACGTTTCGTTTTTTATAGCTACCTAATAAAATATACAAAAACATTTACATACTAAAGGATAAATTGAAACAGAAAAATCAGAGTTACTCCATATTGCAGTTACCAAAGGAAATAATTACTATGGCGATGTACGTAATACGTATAAGTAATGTTGGTCCTCACAATTTGTTACCTCATTTATAACTTCACGTATACAAATTCATAATCACTTTAAAACGGACGAACAATTAAGTAAAGAGCATGAAGCTATGGGATACTGTCTTGTTAATAATAAAAATATGTCCAACAGGGATGGCCGGAGTGTTTACATTAATAAATAGGTAGACACCGTAGGTATATAATAAAAAGGAATATTGTACATTTAATACGAAGACGCTTGTTCAAAAGATCCGTTTGATCTGTAAATTGAATTACGTCCTTTTTGAAACTTACAAGGAAAACGAAGAAAATCTAATCAAAAAGTGCCTGTATTTTATTTACTTGTACCGCGTTGTCCGTATGCTAATAATAGTTAAAGTGCATATTCATTGAGATATAGGTATGTATAGTAAATATAAAACTAAGTCAAATTTTTTGTTGCAGTGGCCGTGGCGTGGTTTTTACTAGTTTTATAGAAGTACTTATTAATTTACTTAATTTATTTTATTACTATAACACAGCTCAACGTAACAGCGATTAGCCTTTGTGCTGAGTTGTGTACAGAAAAAGGATGTTCCAATAACAATATTCAAAACGTAAACAAAAAAGGTAAAACATGCGCGATGAACACTGAGTGACACTAAACTTGTGAGTTATGTTACTGCACTGAAACCATTAACATGTTAAATTCGTTTTAGTGAGTAGTAAATTTATGTATTCAAATAAATACAATACAAAGCGTGGTAATATTTAATTAACAAACAAACTTGAGGATTTCTTCTTCTAAATAAAATGGACCAACAACAGTAAGTTCAAATGGGGAGAAAAAAGAAATACGTTGTAGGTGGTAGTTACCATTTCAACGGTTTGAATTCCAAAGGCGATGTAACAAGCGGCAACTAACTTGTCAGACGCCGGGGAAGAGTAGGACGTTACAATAATATTACAATATCTAACTGTGTTGTACAATAAACATCCATTGGTTCTAAATGTCACGCTGAGGGAACAAGGGATGTGATAAATGAATTTAATTATACAATTAATTTCAAAAACAATTAACACAGCACATTGTGATATATGTAACTTCACATCTTGATGAGAAGTGCTAATTGAATTTAAGGAGATGAATCTACTAATTTGATATTGTTTTCTACCAAAAGCAGAAACAATTAACGTCGGAAATAATATCACCCAAGGAAACCAGTGGGTGCTTAATAAGTAGTAACATATTCCTACAATATACGTTAGGAAGGTAGAAAATGACAATGAATATAGATTTACAAGACGAAGTAACCCGACATCCAAATACATTAGTTTGCGCGACGAAAAGTAAAAACAAAGAAAGTAATGGAGTTCATAAAATTAATAGAGAAAAACCAAAAAGCACTGAGGAAGAATCGAATTAGATTGCATACAGGTCCTTAGAATATTTAATGTATCGATATAGCGTGTATTCTATTTTCGTTAGAGTCGGAAAGAGATGCGGGGTTGGATACAAAGTTTTATAGGGGATTGTCTCGAAGTATATAAGTGAATAAAAAATTTCAGTCCACGATTCTGATTTGATAAAGTAAAAAAGAAATTCATGAGAAGTGTAGTCTGACTCCTCCAAACAAAACCAAACAATGGAGTGTAGTGTTCTATTCAACTATCAATATATCGGATGAAATCAAACTATTTCCGCATGAATGCAGTGTTTTATTTTCATTGAACAAAGAATTATCACAATTCTCAGTGTTTACCGTTTCCTACTAGAATGAACAGTATACGAGAGATGATCAGATATAAAAATGACAATACTTGCAATAATGGAATATTGTTTGTAGACACCAATTCAATAGAAGAACTGTCCACTATCACAGTTCACAATAAATCATAAAATAGTGAAGTATTTCCGCTATACATTGGAAAATATTGGAATAAAAATGCCACAATTTCTTACACCAGAGTTCTAGTTAGATAATAAATGAACATAGGATTAACAATAAAAGATAATATAAATCAACCGAAAAAAGTATCCCAACCAACAAGTAATGTCAGAAGATGTAAATGTAATATTTCATTATAAAAAGGAACGACTGTTGTATTGTCAGATATTTACATACAAAATATGTAAAACACGGAATATATTTTATAATTCAATGAGAAATGAAGAAAAAATATATGAATAACCACAATAACATTCTAGAAATTTTTCTTCAGAAATGCTTTGTGTGGAATATTTAGAACAAAGCGGAGGATCTCTAGCCGCAGTACATAAAAACATGTAATTTAATTTACAAAGAAAAAAGGTATAGTCGTCCTACATTATTTAGTAAACGTAACGTTTTTTTTTTCCTTTTCCACTTGGGTAACAATTGAATTTCGGACATGCAATGAGAAAACTGAAAAAAACTGTTTGCTCGTACACAGTTTTAACAAGGAGCAGTAACGGCGAAAAGTAACAATAACAATTAATAATCGCGTTACAAGATTCAAAATATTCACTTCGAGACAATCCCCACATTGCGGAGAGAATGAATGTGACAAATTAATATTGTTTTAACACATTCGAAGAATAAGTGACGATATCTGTACGTAGGTACAAAAGAGTGTACATATGTGGCTGAATAAGAGGGGTAGTTTAAAAATGTGGACGTCCAAGGAGAATCTGGATAGATCACATTATCGACCAGATGCTTAGAGTTAGTTAAAGACATACGTGTATGCCGAATTGTATAGACGTAACTGAAGCAAAAAGTGCCCCTTACATGGGGATTACACAGCCGGGAAATTATTACAAAGTGAAGACAGCAAAAGTGTGTGCGTAATAGCTACCAGAAAACAAACTATTGATTTGGTATTAGTTTAATGTTATTGGTGATTTAGTTTATCTTATCCAATATCGTGATTGAGATGAAAAGCAACAGTGACTGTTATTTTAACCACCTCTTATAAAATATAAATGATAATGAAAGACAAAAGTTGCTTTGCAATACAATAGATATTCACTGAATACCGAACAAGACAGTAATAATATTAAAATTTTGAATACAACCTTTCATACATTTGCATGCGATCAGAGAAAACGTTTTCTACATTGTAAGGAACACAATAACATTTTCATGAATTTATACTCATTTATTTACTTTGAAATGAACATAAAACAGTCTAAAATATATGAACGTGAGCAAAATACCTACTGTCCTGCTAACGGATACCATCCAATTCTTTGCAATTTTCTGTTATTCAGTAACAAAAATCCATAAACGTAATAAATACAGAAAAATTTAACTAGTACTTGCAGAAAACAGAACAGTTTATAAAAGTGTAGGTACTAATTTTCTATGAGATACATTACCATAAATTTATATTACAAACGAACATAATGGTACTATGTTATGAAAAGTCTCTAATGTAACAAACGTGTCTGTTTCTACCTCCACATTGCATGTTACATAATTTTAGTAAAAAAATAATTAACACAAACGACCTACTCCAAACGACAAACTCTTGGGACATCGTACACGAACGCAAATATTCCATTCCATTAACAATCAAAAATCATAACTCTTGATTACATGTTACAAAAAATATTATTATTCGATCAACTCACTACTCTTGTAAAGTACCCAATATTGTGAAAATAAATATTTTTTCCAGAAAATACAACTAAAGCTATACATATTATATGTAGATATAATAATGAATGAATTTTATTGAAACCCCTGGGAATACACTGAATTTATTCTACACGAGAATATTATGTAACAGCAATGTAAAGTGACAAATTTATGCGATTTATATGGAATTCATAACATACGCGTGAAATATTTTGCTGCGTATAATAATGTTACGAGAAACATTTTAAAATTAGGATAAAAAAGCAAAAAAATATGGTTGTCTCAAGAATTAAAAAGATATTAGGTACATTATACTTTTGACAGCATAATGACATTCAGTAAAAGCTCTGGAAACGGAGGGAAAAGTGTGCTGTACGACAAATGGCAGAAGAATGATTGAAGCAGCTTCTAAAGGTGAATGAGGAGAGAATGTGTCTGTAGTGGCGAAGATAAACAGATGCTTTGTACCACTTACCAACCAAGGATGAGATGGAGAAGTATGTTGTATGTATTATTTACTTAATATTAATGTGCTCGCATAAGTTCCTAAACGTTGTTGTTTACTGAATTAAACAAACTAAATACGAAATCTATAATAGTGAACATCGGATAAATTACTTACTACAAAAAAATATAATCAATAGTTAGAGTTGGAGTTGAATTAGCTGAATTGTAGTTTCTTTAGTTACAAAGGAGTAATGTTTAAGCATTGTAGCGAAACTTTAAGCAACAAACAAATTAAATTAAATATCTGCGGGTGGATGTTTTAACATTACATTATATGTATAAAGGAGCCAATGATCCATCGTATACCTACATGTATTTTGATAAATTCAGGATGACTTGGCACAAAAGATACGCCAAAGCTCAAACACGTTCAAATAACATGTGTTTGTTGGTATAAAAGTATATATTTGTTACGAGAAATTTCTAGTATTTCATACGGGTAACGATCTTATTCTTCGTTTTCCTTTGGGACTCACTGGGTATATTAAAGTTGTTCGTACGAATTCAGGTAGTATTAACGTCTCTACATAATAATAAACCAAATACTTCAAGAATATCAGCGTTGAGTAATAAAATATTGGATTATAACATAAGTCCTTTGGGTGTTTTATAACGTTGCTGACGAATCTGTGATAGGATCACGTAATGGTGTCTTAAGGTAATACCGTGAAAATCGTAATGAATTTACTAACGTGAGTCACACGCGAGTTTTTTTAACATATTTTTTAAAATTCAAAATTTAATATTATACATTTTCAAAAGAACGAATTTTGTCGGCACGTCCTAAAAATATTATGCTAACATAAAATAGTAAGCTTATCAAAAGCATTATAAAATATTTTCATCTACATATTATTACAGCTATACATACGTAGCCTGTCTTATTCATACACATTGAACACCTAACTAGCTCATCCTTGAGATGTCCTTAACGTTGTTTTACTTTCACATTTTTTGTGGGCAAAGGTGACATGTATATAATTTTGGCATTCCAAGTTCTTTTTCCACACTCATTATTAAATTTATGAACAATATATCAGGCATCACATTAAATTCTAGTCTCAGTGTTAAATATTCTTATCGAAATGTTGCGGGAAATAATAAAGTAAAATAACAATAAGCAAAGTAATAAAATAAATACGAGTGATTAAAGTGGTAGTGATAAACAACAGTAAAATAAACTACGGAGTTTCAAAACACTATTACAGTTTTATCGCTTTGAAATTATGACGATGTTAATGAAACTGGATATTACATAGAACAATATTGCAATAATAAAGAGTTTCGTATGCGAATAAACATAAAGACTTGAGGTTACCACATAGTAAATTTAAATACCTAATTCTAGTTACACATTTGAACAACAAAGCTTGGAAAAATATCCAATTTTAACGTAATCTTTAGAACGTACTCTTATATGTTACAGTGAGTGTGTGATATGTTACTCAACAACAGTTGTCTTATTATACCCAGACTGTTATATCATTCTTTATTTCTGCTGTTGTAAACGTTCGCTCATTTGACTAAAGGGTAGTTTTGAAGGGTGTGTGTAATTCCATTTACCTTCTCAAAAACTCACATTAAAATGAAATCGTTTATCGAAAAAAGAAATTCATAAGATCAACATAGTAATGAAATGAGTGGAAGAAGAATAGGAAAACTGTTGAACTGCAAAATATTAAAATACAAAAGTTTGTAGGTAGAAATGAAAACTTAAGTTAATTATCTGAAAAAGTTTACGGTAAACATTTCGAAAGATCTTACTTAATAAAATCATTCCAGTAAAGGTTCAAAGTTAGGGGGCATCTTCTGTAATTCTTAAGTTGTTTACATTTCTAAGAATTCGTCGAATAATTAAAGTATAAAATTGGAAAGATAAATCTTGCGATAGAACATTTTAACATCAGATATGTAACTAAAATCAAGTAGATACACTTCAAACCAATTTCTCGAACAAGATATTACGAGCGATTTTACGAGCGCGGAAACTAGAAACGCTTTACAGTTTTACATTTTAAACGCAAATAATAATATAAAAATGTTTGCAGTAAACCACAACTTGAACTAATAACTTTTGCAAACTGCAAACAGCTAGACGAAGTTTTAAATACCTACTCTTGGAAACCGGCGGCGGCGAAGGACGAATAAGGAAAGAAATGAAGCAGAGAGTAACAGATAGGAAGAAAAGTATCGCGGTTTAAAAGTAAAAGAAAGTTATCCGGGTATAAAAGATTTTTATTTGATGGGTAATAATAAAAAAATACAAAACTACATCGGGGAGCAATAAGATAATAAAGAAAAAAAATATAACTTTTTGAATTAGTTAGATGGAAGTCAAATAATGCACTTGTGTTTCCAAGTATAACTGAATAAGTTTCTTCCACTATAACAGTCATAAAATGTATCTCAACTGTGTGAATGAGATAGTCTGAGGACTTTTATTTAAATTAAATATGTCTGGATAAACGTCATTCTAGCAGTCAGTGATAAACAACGTACCTACCTATTTTTAATTAATAAGTTGTATTATGGGTTGGCTGGCAGAAATTGCCATTGGGCAATAAGTCCGCCCATTGTACAATTATTTTTTTTAGTACAATAAAGACTATTTTATTTTATTTTATTTATTTTATTAATATGTTTACATTTAAAACTTTTACGCATGTCTTCAGATAATGTGAAAATATTATACGATTGACTAATAAGTTAGTAAGAACAATATACAGGACTTCAGTTTTCCGTTCTATTGACGAGAATGACGAGGTAGCTCTGACTTAGAACTGCGGTTTTTCTTTTGATTGTCCTTGTAGGCTAACTGATTGGTATGGCTGTTCAGGTGAGTCATGTGCATTTGTCACCATGTGTAATGTCTAGTGAAGTCGCAACTATTGTTATGTTAAGCTTGTGTCTGATAGTTTGTTTTATTTTATAAAAAAAAAAGAAATTCACTATTTACTTAGAAATGAACACTTGGAATACAGAAATCGGAATCATTTCCTTAATGTTTTTTTATTTTGTATTTTTAAATTCAGGCAGTCCACCCTAACTGGGTAATTTGTGCAAGTACACAGCCAGTACATCGTTATAGTGCAGTCAAAATATAATAGAAATGATAATAAAGAAAAATCTATTGTTGTGCTAGGAAATATCGATTATAGACAGATTGGGTAGGAGAAAAATGATAGTAATCTACTATCGTGTATTGTATCATTCTTTCGTAAAAAAAAAACAATTTTTATACGAAGGTTTGCGTTGTAAACAAAAATGTTATCAGTTCTGTAGGGAGGCTCAGTGAGATTATGTATCAGACAAAACGAGTTAGATATCATGGAATAAAAAAGGTTATGAATAATGTTCTTGAGTTGAACGGAGGAAAAGTTTCTCTTTAGAAAACTAATACTACATATTATGAGATGGTTTGTGATATTACGGATGAATTATTATGACCGGCTGGAAAACATCTGCCGAGTGTATTGTGCTTCTTTTCAATTATGTGTACTATTTATCATCCTAAGATAATATTAAATTCTCCATTAGTGTGACGTTATGATGTCGCGATTAATTGATTTTTTATGCAGTCTAACGACCGAATGTTCTTTTTTACTAGGACCTAAGGCGATCTATCTAAGGTGATGTATCTATTTATTCCACGACAATTATAGCAAACTTATTAATATACACGTGTAAGCTAATCAAATCACATATCCTTCCCGTCCAAGAACCCTCCCCCATCTTTTTCATTCTCTTTCTGCATTAATAACTTTTGTACACCGACAATTGGACTTGCTAATCGTAATTAAACAGACAGTAGTTTGGAATACAAGATGCAGTAATAGATAGAGACTAACATTTGATAGAAATAAAAAACGAAGAAAAAGAAACGCAACTATAGGTAACTATAAAATTGACATTGTTTCTTGATTTTCGGGTAAACCGTGTGAAGATAAACTTGATCGACGTTTCGACACTCCTACTGGTGTCTTCTTCTGTATGAGAAACAATGTCAATCGCACACCGTGAAAACCTTCAACATTTGCTAACTATAAAATTGATCGAATCAAAAATTAAAAATCTCTAAATGTTTTTTTAATGGTGAAAAAATATGGTATACTTGATGAGAAGTTCATAATACGAATATCTAGCAAAAGTCATAAGCGTGATCCGGCAAAAGTAAGTGGAACAGGAATTTTCAAAATAGAGTAAATTTATGCTAAAGCGGAGATGTATAAAAAAAGCTAACTCTAAAACAAGTTTTAATCAGCCATTAGCAAATTACAACGGCAGATGTTTCAAGTAATAAACGTTGTACGTACACTGTACAGTCCAATGGTAATAATATAAGGAATAAGTTTTATCGACAAATAAATAAAAGCTTTTCTCATATAATCACGCACAAGGTCTCGTCGCAAGATCTCTAACCTATTTGCAAATAACAATAATAATAAAGTAAGAGAACAATATATCACTGACTGAGAAACAATGAGGGTTTAAATGGTCCAAAGATAACAAGTAGGATCCCACGAGGCTGAAAGAATGCTGACAGATAAAATTAATTTATGAAGCTTTACTATTATTCCAATAGAATACTTGTAGAAAACAATATCTAATACAAATACATATTACATATAGTAAATATAATATATAATAATCTAAGTATTGTATTGTTGTACTCGAGTATTTAAGAAAGTATAATTTACGAGAATAATATTACAGCTATGAAACATTCACTAAAAGGCACAATGGATTTATCCTACTCGTACGTACTTATAATTCGTGTTTAGATTTAAAAGAAAATTACTTCTACTAGGTGCGGGAAATTCAGCTAAAATAAAAATACCTATGAACTAAATTTCTTTTTATCGTAAAACATGTGACTAAAGTCTAGAGAATCCGAAGAGAAATATGCTCGTCATCTTGTTGTTACGGTAGAAAAAGAGGTTAGGGACGACATCATCAAAATACTTATATTACAATTGTGAATGGCTATAAAACTAATATTTATATGGCATTCAATGTTACAGGATTCGCTGTCGCGTGTTGGATTCTGAAGATTGTGTCACACTTTCAAGAATTCACATGTGCTGATTGCAGATTCCAATCGTAGATAGCAAAATACTAATCTTTTACAAAAGAGGAAAATCCTATGAACGAGAAAAATATAACCAACTACATACAGAAATAGTATAGGGGTATTCACAATTCTAGCGATTGTTTTTCGATATTTTGCGCAGATAACACAAATACTAAGGACATTTTTATGATACGTTATTTCATATTCATAAATGTAAAATCTCTCGGAAATTGAAAAGATTCCTTTAGGAAATACACCAGGCGGAAGATACTTGATAAATGTTAACATTTATGTAATGTAATAATGTAACATACATGAAAAATTGTTATGTGCAATTTCTTGAATAAGTGTTCCGTAAAAAGGAATACAATAATATGATTATTTATTGATGTGATTTCATCAAGAAACTCCTTCTTTTCGAATGAAAATTATTATAAAATTGAATAGGTTGGCAAAATTAATGAAAAAACAGAAATTCTGATGACACACAAGGCGTTTTCCTCTAGTTAAAATACCTCTAGTATTCGTGTTTTACCATCACATAATCTCGAATAATAATTTTACATTTGATTGTTCTATGTGATGATGTTTTGTCCGATATATGTATTCTGTACTTCACGACTGTACTGTCATATATGCTTATAGGAAAGAAACATATGTACATAAATTCAACCAAAAAAAATACTAGGCAAATTTTGTAAGACAATACATTTTTCAACTCGATCAATTTATCTGCGTGTTTAATTATAGTTAGTTCATTAATTTAGTTCGTTTACTCAATTTATCAAAACTGCTCATATTCGGAATTAGCGATTTTACAATCGAAATATTTCAAAGTATATTTCAATAATCTATTTTATGGCTGTTCACTCCACAAGTGATCTGATATTGTAAAATCGATGTGAACTTAATTGATTTGTAGAAAATACTCACCGTTCAACAATTGCGTAAGTTTAAAATTTATTGGTCAATAAAACAATATAATAAATTAGAACATGAAGTCGTTTGTCATCTATCATTACTCAGAACCTTCAGAATTAAAATAATAGTGCAATTTACATTACTAGAATAAGTACATTAATTGCTTGTCGCACTTCAAGCGTGGGAGAATTATCATTTAACGATATGACTTATACTTTGTTAGGTATGTAGTTTTTTTATTGTCTACTATTGTATTAATTTAATTTCCTTATTGTACCTATTGTTCGCGAGGAGATGAGATACGCATAACTAGAAACTGCTTTGAGAGACGGTGCCTTGTAATATCCCCGTATTCAGGAACATAAAAAGTAGTAGCAGTATTCATTAAATAAATATATACAATGAGTTCAAATACAATGCCGAAGTCCCATATGAATAAAAGATCTTGTATGGAATTTGAATTGTGTACAATAATTTCACATAGTTGAGATCAGTATATTCCTCAAGCTACGGAGCAAGAACTTCCACATTAATATATTTTCAAATAAACAGTTCTGAATTGATGTAAGTAGTGGTAGTTTAATTAATATTTTAATAGTAGTAATATAATAAATAATAAATACCAAATACATGCCTATATTTTCCACCAATTCTCAAATACGGAATACCAAACCACCCAATACCAAAACTAATTTCTACAAGGCTATTTATAGAATCATACTGGTATACAATAATAATGACATAACCACATATAAATTTGTTAAATAATATAATTCATCAATAAGGTATGGGTAGGTATACATATATCTACTATTACCTACGTTGTGGTTTGGTATTGTCGATACGTATTGTACAAATAATTACCAACTTTTCACATACGTATGTATATTCAAAGAGTATTATTTTAATGATGAAAGAGAATATTGCTGTAGCAGAATTAAATATTCAGAAAAAAAACCTGTAAATATACATATGTACGTACTTCTATAAGCGTATTAAATGAACGGATATATATAAAGGAAACGTATTTAAAGCATATTTAATGACAGAAAATTACATAAAATTGATAAAAAAATTATGTACTAATGAATACATTGATATGTGTCTAACAAGATAATTACTAGCGAGCCTTCAACGGTTTCAACAAGAGTATATACGAAGCTTTTCATTTTCTATAACTACATAGATGCGAAACAGGATTTTACTTAAACTATTCATAATAATTCAAACTCCAACCCAAAACACCAGCTCTCCTTATTTTCGGGTAGTAGTTTTTGTTTAAATGTACATATTTGTTTTACTTAATTTACTTTTGTAATTTTATTGCCTAATAAAGAATTTGAATATTCTCAATTTAATAATAACCCTAGTAGTTTTTAGTTTTCATCTGGTACACGGACACAATACCTACTAATTTAATTCCAGCACCAGAATATCAATTGGACCTAGTAGTAAAAAACTTAACCATATAAAAAAACTTAACCATATTATTAAATGTCGAAAAAATTGATAGTAAATTCTTATTTTCCCATACAATAGCCGGTCGATTAGTATCGGGATTCAGGTATTTCAACGAATCGTCCAAAATATTTTTTATCCTGGAAATTATTTTATGGGATTAGGTACATTAAATTTTACAACCGCGTTTTATTACTGTCGTTAAATTGGTTCATTGAAATAGTATGAATACCAGCGGAAAGTTAGGGAAATATCTAGAATTGTATTAAATTTAGTAGAAAAGAAAGACTAAAGTTGTAAAAGGCCATAAAGATTATTAAGAAATAATAATTTATTAATTGATAAAATCAGAGAACATCTACTGATAATCTCAAAGTTGGAAAGGGGTTGAATTGATTGCTAGACCTACGGGAATATTTGCAACAAAATTATAATACCTGCCGATTTTTCCAATACAAAACAAAGCAAAAATAATTACGAATGAGATCAACGAGTGAGAAATTCAACAAATTAAAATGGGCAATTAATTTATACGATACAACAAATCGATTGGAAAACCGAAAACATAATAAAAAAAAACTCTACGCACTATTTCCATAGAAAGCTTTGAATAATTAAATTAGCGATAATTGATACCAATCCATTCATACCTAGAGAGAGAGAGATTAATTTTCTAACAGTATTTTATTATTATTATTTATAGGTTCGTCCAGTAAACACAGGTATCATAAGGCCTCGCCACTTAAAGCGGTTTTGAATTATGTGTATATAGATAGACTCTGGTGTTCCGTTATCTCTGCCTACCCAGCATGAGGGGATAGAATATAATTTAATACATGTATATATTTGAAACACCTATTATTAGAAAATTTGTAGAGAATTCGATGCTGATAACTTGAAAGCAATTTGAACTTTCACAAGGAAGCCAATAAATGCGTAAGATTAAGAAAAAAATTTTGCGATGTCGAAATCCTTAGAGACAGGGTTAATAAATAAATTATTTTATGGTTTCACAATGAAGCTCGATGTTGTAATGAGATATTACAAATATCAACAAAACAACAAAATGAAATTTATCCAGAGAACAAAAGCAGTAGCAGTACGTACGTACAGTACATACCTACGTAGTCAGTGAAGACGCCTATCGTAAATTTCTATTGCAAACATTGAGCAATACATCATGATGCCTGAAGGAAAATATCCTATACTAGTGCTAAGAACAAATGGGAAAAGACAAACAAAGATAATATAAACTCCGTGTAAATATTGTAGTACTTATTAGGGTGAAGTGAGTAGTTGGTACGAGTAATTCAAAGGGAACATATTTTAATATTAATTGCACTCGAAAACTGAACAATGATTTATTTTGTGAAGATTGACCTTTAGCGTCTATGTCGTAAGTATTATTCCCAACCGCAAGTTTCGCTTAATTAATTACCTTCATGCTTTCCCCTTTCGGTGATTTACTACTCTATGTATTACTGTTTAGGTACGAGTATGTGTAAGCTGCGTGGGTTAAGTTAAAATTCTCGTCGTACTAAAAAATATTTCTACGTTGATGTGAAACAACAATTGATGTGTGTGAAGCTCCTTATGAATACTATCCGCAGCTAGCGTGAAGGAAGTATTATACAGATTCGAGCAACTGAATCTAATAGGTTTCGGCAGTAGAATGATCATCAATTATTGGTTTTCGTTCACAGGTTTCGTTTTTGTCCAAATATATAATATTTGAACGTTAATATTACTCGGTTGCTTAATAAAATGATTGAAATTCTTACATAACACAGGTAGATAAATATCAATAAAGATGAAGTTATAATTCATAGGTATGTAGAAAAGAGAAGTTCTCATACAAAGCTAAGTTACAGGTATGTACAATCATAAATTTCGCTTAAGTGCTTTCGACAGCACATATTATTTGCCAAGAACCCTTTGGGATGACGTCTGTAATCAATAAAAAGTACGTGAATTTCATATATTAATTTTATGTGGACCATAATCTTAACCATTAAGGGACGAATGAATATGAAGTAAGGGATGAGAAAAACATTTCGATATAATAAAATGTAGCCTCTAGTGGGGTGTTTCCTTAACAATCGAAAACCGTGTATTTATGATAGGTCAGCATTTTCTTTTACTACAAATATATTATTTTTGTTTCCAATACTACAAGTTTGTCTGTTTGTTCACACACGAAAAAAGATGGATGAAGTTCGATAAAACATTTTATTCACATGATACTCGTATTCAGTCGACCGTTTTTTGTACATTTTGTCTTGCTAGATTGGACAGTAAGTTTGTTTGAATGGAACAAGAAACAAATTAAATTAAGCGAAAGAGGAACACGAGATTCATGAAATCATAAAAGAAATATTTCGTAAGAAATAAGAAAGAACATAATATGTTACTATTTACTTTTCATATATTAGTATTGAGATGAAAACTCAGATATGTTAATAATAAAAGATCCATTCTCCAAAACATGATGAAAGAGTAGATATCGTATAATTTATCGGTCACACTTTCATTAAAAACACGATTTGTATAAAAACGTAGCAAGAGCCATCATAAAATGCCATAAAGTACAATTTATATCAATGTAACTATATCAAATTGAAATAGTTGAATGATGGATGAATGATCTTGAAATGAAAATGGGACATAGTTTGGTAGAACAGGATGTAGTCGAAAAATAATCTATAAAAATACAGCGCATGCAGTGGATGGTGCGAAAACAAGCTGCTGCCGGAAAGGACAGTCACTTCATAAAACAGTTTAGAAATTCTAGAGGTAGTTCATATACATACAAAGAGGATTATAGGATTGGTGCATTGTCATGAGACTGACGTATTGTAAATCGAAGTCAAACGATACAATGTATTGAAAATCAGAGAATCCTTTGTAAAAGCATAACAGTACAAAATGTTTAAAAAACAACTTTCTTATATAAATCCATCAAAATAATAAGTTTTCCCGAGACTGGAGCGTAGTGGGTCGTCGTATTGAATTAACATAATTATAAAATGAAAAAAAAAAGAAAATAAGTGGATGAATAAAATATGTAAACACGTATTTACGTTATTCTTAGTTTTTATTCTTTCGTATATATGATCACAAGTGATCTGAGAACCAAAGCACCGCGTTAATATTTCCTCAAGTATTCTGTTGCTTTCGAGGTCATCTCACGGATTTTCAAAATATGCTCCTCAACTTTCATGACAGGACAGTGCCCCACAATGTAATCGAGCGTCTCGAACAAGCCACATTCACAGAATAACACCATGATGAATGTACATTGTACCTATTGCTATTTCTGTAACTTTGAGAGTGGCCAGAAGTGTACAAAATAAAATTACGAAAGTTACTTTCTCTTGTTTACATTTCAAACGAAAATGGTACACATTAGATAAGAGGGAAATGGCAGTCGCCCGTATTGTAGAAATATTGTAGCAAGTTGTCCCATTCCGATGTCTGTAGTAAAAACTCACAGGGCGGAAGAACTTACCTGAAACAAATAGAAAATAATATTAAATAAGTAACAGTGGAGTACCTACTTACTACGAAAGAATATAGAATTGTTTTGATAAAGAAAAGCAAGTAAAGAATAAAGTGAATAATTCAATCTAAAATAATAACAGGAAGAATATTCTTAATAGAGAACGACAAGAAATGACCAACGGAATAGAAAACAAAAGTAATTACCTAATCCAAAAAAACACATCGCAGCAGAACGGAGAGAAAAAAGATGTATGTATAAATTATTAAGGATAGTAATTTATTATAAGACTGACTCTTTGTATTAAAGTATAAAGCAACAGTTTTTTATTCAATTTAAATTCAATAATTTCTGATAATGAGAAAAAAAACCTAGGCACGTGCTGAATCTTCAAATTATCCCTTGTAAAGTGTATTAGGATCTTTAGGTATTTAATAGAGTTTTATGAAAATCATTCAATGTTTCATTTAAGGTTATGGAAAAAAATATTGTTTTCTTATTGTGTATTGCGTGGGAGGGGGGAGATGGATGAAATATTAAATGAAAATAATACACTTGAAGTGAATCACATAAGCCGCCACCACAATAATGTTGTATAATTTATATACTCAGAGAGAGAGAGGATGTTTCTAAAAACGAATCAGATTTGTGTCACATAAATCTTCTTATATTGGTTTCGGGAAAATCATAAAAAAGAGAAATGTATACATATTGAAATACTCGTAGTAATATGTCGCATCGAGCGGTTATTGATGTTCAAAAGAGCGTGTACAATCGTGTACGATAATCGTATGTCATTCATATAATTGTTTCCTATTCATAGGATTGTATTGATACGACACTTAAGGTATCTCCAATCTCCATTGCTATATATACCTACAGATAAGCGTTTTCATTCCTACTCGTTACTCAAACCTTCTCAACCAGTGTCTACCCTCTACGGATTATCTACTATTAGTCAATGGTTGTCACATATCCACAAATCAAAACGTGTTATTTCCTAATGCAAAATACTATACCATTTTTTTAAAGACATGAACTCTTTTATAAGATGACAGTAATATAACGTGCTACCTTTTTACATACATTCATTTATTTATTTTTCAATGCAAGGTAACCTCCATTAAATAACTTTCTTAAACGATGTATATTTGTAGGTATACATGTGCTCATATAGTGTATCGTCTTTCAAAATAAATTACACTCTTGATAGAAAGATACTCCATATGCAATAAACCCATTGTTTGGCCCGTGTACTAATAGGTACAACAGTTTTGTATTTAATCATGTTTTTCTAACAAAATCTTATTACAAAGCAATATAACAATACATAAATAAGAGGTACTTTTACCAACTCGGTTTCTTTTGCGGAGCTAAATATGAAAAAAATATTCAAATGATATGCAAAAAATAATAATATGAAGTCACATTTGCAACTTGAAAAAAATATCTAGTTTTAATAAAAGCGAAAGAGTGCATTCACAATATGGGAATAGGAGGAGCTTTGCAAATAAAATGAATATGCATATTCAAGGCTCGGTTGATAGTAATATTGTATTTACAAACAGCGCACTTCTTTTATATTATACGTAGTTCTACAACGTTGCTTTAAAAATAACTTTAAAAATACCTAGGAATATGTTAATAAGTTCGTATGAATGTTGAAACTATGAACACTGTACAGATGGGTATAAATTCCATACCCAAGAAACAAAAGTCGAAATTTTATAAATAAGAAATAATATGAAACATCACCATCTGAGTATCTGTAGAAAAGTTCAGAAAGATACTACAAAGAAAGTTACAGAGAAACACATATATTAGGACTAAGGAAATACATGAAGAATAAAAAACACACGAATACAAAATAAAAAGTGAAACTTCCAGAAAGTATTTGTGTGATTTATTCTCGGCACTTACTACCTACTCCTTTACTTCAGCATAAATTTCAAGATATATTGCAAGCGATTTAAATACATGAAAACGCCTTCAAGGCGGATGAACGCAAAAATATTACAGCAGTTTATATCCATTTTACTAATAAAATCTAGTCAAGAGATAGCACATGTATTAAAATGCACTTTCACACACATTTATCAAACGAAACAATGGAATTGACTTAATGACGTGAAATACGAAGAGAAAATGTATTATGATACTATTCCGTATTATTATGAAATATAGCCAAAAATTCACACCACCTGGTGAAATAATATATTTGAAGATTCTCCTGCATTAAAAGATGTATGTAAAATAGAGAGATTTATCATTAAGAAATACATTTTATAAGAAGAGAAAGATAGGGTCACCGAATGTTATAATTTTCATACTTTCGTCTGACAGTGTTAGAAAAATAGCTACATAGTTTGTCTTATATTGAATGCCAGTACTTCATTTCAAAAGGTTTCAATTTCCATGAAATTATTTTTTTAAAAATCAGCTTCGATATGAGATTCCTTTTGAAAAAACAATTTCAGTCATCGTAGACAGAAAACTTGGCAAACTAAAATAAAACTTTTTTATGCTACGTCAAGGTAAATTTAAGAACTACTGAATACTAAATATAAACTTTACGATTGTTTTTATTCGTAGCTTTTATAGACATACGTCTACATTTTTTTTTAAATTTCGCCTCTAGAGGATTAACCTCTCGCCTCTAAACTTAATGCAAACATCCGGGCCCACTGAATGCTGATAAAAAAAATATGTATTCTAAACACCAGTTCACTTCACGAATCTTGAAATAATTGTAAAAAACATACATAATAATGATTTTATTCGATTCGGAAAGATGCTATCTCGAGATGATAGATCTTATTCATAAAGGTCGTCCTCCTGTACCTACTTCTGTAGTTATCGTAGATAATATAGATCTAGGATTCAAACAATAAACCCCTAATGTAATAAAAAGACGATGAAAAAAAGCTGTTGTTTTATGTGGTGTTCATTCAATGATTAATAAATTTAGGTAGCTCACGATTGTGCATTGTATCATATTATCACAAATCCTATATCCTTCAACAATAAATAATTTAATTATTTTGTTTCTGTATTAGATGGTGAGACGATGGTTTCTATATAATATCATAAATAAAAGAAATTTCAGAATTGGGTCATAACAAAATAAAGACGTGATTTGTCATAAACATTGACAAAGAAAATGAGATATCATTCCTATACACAAAGTTGTTTATTTGTCACTAGTTCGTTAATGATGACACATAGAAAAAGAGATTAACCGCCAATTTTAGTTAGAAGTATCCTGTATTTTATATAAGACGCCTATACTGTCCATACTGTAAACTGAGAGAAAATAGTCTCATTACAGGTTATTAAAAAAATCCTTGTCATCTTCTTTTCATTTTAAGGGATTGATACAAGCAGGGTATTTTTGTGTGCTGATTGGAACACATTTATTGCTGATATGTGCTGCTTTGTGAAAAATAATACTTAAATGAATTTGTCAAGGACAAAAAAAAACCACATCATTACATAATAAATATATTGGTGTGTCCCTATTTAGTTACCCACAAATCCTGATTTGATAAATGCTAATCCAAATGTTTTAATCTACCCGATTATTTAAGTAACGTTAACCTTAATCATCCCACGGTTGAGTTGCAGCGATTCAATTTATTGTATGAAGCTGGATACTAAATAAAAAAAAGTTAATTTTTAATCCCAATTAAATTTAGCACACACAAACATTGTATTTAGGTGTATTCGGTCATACTCTGTAGTCAGCAATTAATATTGGCATAAATATTTCAGAGATATAATCCATTTCTTAAAAATACTCAACCCCATTTTTAACTCTCTTAGGGTTGGAATTTCCAAAAATCCCTTCTTGATGTACGCATCTGAAACCTATACATCGATTAGACTTCAACATCCTGGGATAAGCAGTTTGGGATGTGCAATGATTTTTTCCTGTCAGGACACTATCTTTTATCTCTGTTCTCGACACCATATCCCATTTATTTGGGGACGGCGGCTCGGATCCTCTCTCCATTTGCCCCGATCGAGGCAGTCTTCTGGAGTAAGCTCCAGGTGTTCCATGTCTCCTTTGATGGTATCCTCAAATACAAATAGAAATGAAATGAAATGAATGAAATGAAATGAAAATTGAAACTTCGTATACAAGATGTCATATTTAATAAGAAAGAACTAAAATAATGACAATAAAATAAAATATTAATCTTGTAATAGCTTTACTGCTGCAAAACCCACGTCGAATATTGAACACAATATTGCAAGAATATGACAAACATTAGACAAAGATATCAATAAATGTCGTTATAATAGACGTAATACAATTTCGATGTCACATCAGTGGAAAAAAAATAACACATAAAATAAAACCGAGACTGAGTCCAAGGACAATTTTGTAAATAGTTAATAATGAAGCGAATGGAATAAACGATACCAAATAAATTATTATATTGAGAAATAAAATATAGAAATAGTAAGCAGTGTTATAATATCGGATTCTTGATATAGGACGTGATACCCTGGGGACACAATTATAGCAGCACGTGATCCAGGCCACTGTAGTGAAGGACTATGATATTAAATGGATAGCTAGGAACTTGTGTGTTGCTAAACTACTTTCAAAACAGGGAGTCTATTATTACAGAAATCCTAGATAATTTATGTTTCTCAGTAAGGTTTTTAAGAAACAAACAAAGAATTAAATTTCTTTTCGTTTTAGTATGATTGCAGCCTACGGGCTCCCAAAAACGCGGCAATTCGAATCTTCCTGGAAAATGTGATTTTTCAATCTCATCTGCTAAGAAATAATTATATCTTCCATATCCAAGTTATTTGGCCTATTTTACAAAACGTCCTCTGTACGAATTTTGAAATTTGAATATCGAAATTTGAATATAGAATATTGAATAGAAGTCATCACTGTAGCTACCATAATACATTTTTTTAAATATATTTTTTTTTTATATTATTAGTTTCCTCAAATCGTGAATAAACAGAAGTTAGGAATGTTGAGATTTAGACACGTATTGGTTAATTGATCTAATACATATCCAATTAGCAGAAAAGTAAAGTGTTTTTTTTTAATACTCATGGACTCAAAGGAAGGAGTGTACTAATAGAAGCATGCCGAAAGGGACCGAGTGATATCTGCCGGAGGTATAATAATAGTACAAATAGTATATCTCAGCACGATATTACGGGAGAGTTATTTATATATCTTTCAAGACATGCAATTTATGATTCCTTTGTACTTTTCGTTTGAAAAGATCAAAAAGAAATGGTTGTGAATAATGTATAGAGCAATAATGTATCTTTACCTAGGAGATTCATAACAAATTTTAATAAAAGGATAGGTATTTTTAATACTTAGAATACATTGTTGTACATTTTGATAAGCTAACTAATAACATGACTGAGGTATTGAAATTAATCATGGAGGAGGGGATTTACAAGTCGGAGAGCATGTTGATGGAGATTCTTGTATAGAGACGAAGAAGACACGGTGCCAGAACATAATGTAGGTACAAGCAGCTATGCAGAGGATCATCGAGGGGGCCTCGGCACAGGCGCAAGCCCAGTGAGACTCGTCGATGAAACAACATGTACCTTATATTGTAAATCACATAATACATTGCCATGTTAATATAAAAAAAAAACACAATAAAGTTATTATACACATAAAGTTATTATTATTATTATTATTAAATACAAATACAACTGATTACTAACAAATAAAATAAGGTTGGAATGGAGTATTAATACGGTGCCATTGGATTTCTCAATGGAAAGTTGTGGGGTATATAGTCAACATTTTCGATTCTCGTAATGTAGAACAATTCGTAAATTTGGCAATTTTTTGTACCAAGACACACAAAAATGTCATATGCCAATTTCGTAGTAAATTTTACGTACTTTCATTTTGAGTAGAAAGATAACTTACGAAAAATGTCATTTTTCGAGTTATATTAAAGAAATCGCCAGAAAATTAAAATTTTCGCCATTTTTTGTATTTTTCGCCATGATCCGTCACGAAATTTTGTTGGCAAACCTCGGATTTGGATTCAGCATCCAAAGAAACGTATAGAATGAAAGAAATCCTGACTACCCCACAATTTTCCATCGAGGAACTGCTTTGAGTTTAATTTCAGTGGATTATATGTAATAGAATGTTGCGCATGGTTTGGAAAGGTTTGTAATAACGGAGGTTGATAGATTATGCGATTTAAATGACGAAATCTCTGGTGAAATACAAACACGGTATTAAGTGCCCGATCCTAAAGTGTTAAATTGATAATCTTAAGACAGAATACAGAATAATATTCTGAGATATAATGGAAAGGTTTCATCTGAGAAACAAAAAAATAATGTTACAATATTTTATGGGGCTGTCTCTCAAATTCTCGTGCCATAATACAAAACTACATAATGGTAAGATGCCTCTAACGTCCGTTCGTTTTAATATACGAGTAGATGCTATAGTCGAGGCAGACACGAGTAATAATGAATTACGTTATGGAGATAAAGAAGAGGGAAAGATTGAGGATATAATATGGAGAGCTCAAAACGTGATGTTCTTGTGTATGGCGTAATTATTAAGATTACCTTCAATCTGGAAAGAGACTTAAATCGAGAAGACCTCCACTAAGAGAGGGGAAAAGCCTCCACGACAACAATTTTGGTGTTCAGGAAGCATGGAGGGCCAAATGGGAGGAGACTAGGAGCCCAACAACTCATTCCCTGCCCTGCATCACGGAGAAACCACCCGGCTTTGACCTACCAAGAAGAATGTGGACTGCACTGAACAGAATCCGGACGGGCCACGGCAGGTGTGCCGACTTCTTCTTTAAGTGCGGGTGGTCAGACTCTCCAAGATGTGATTGCGGTGCAGAGAGGCAAACCGTGAGCCATGTTGTGTCGGAGTGCTGTCTTACAGCGTATGGAGGAAGCCTGGAGGATTTCTTTACACTAAGTGAATCGGCGACTGATTATTTAAAAAACAATACTTTTAATTTTTAATATCTGACAATCAAACATGAGCTATTATTGTGAATTGATATTGTAATTTATCTGATGTACTAGAAATGACCATACGATAAATAAAATAATTAAGATATCAAGCACATTGACCTGTAGGTATGTATTCCTATTAACGCCAAATATGCAATATAATCTTAACTAATGAATTCCTTTACGAATTTATGGGAAGTCAAAAGGTGTGAGGACTAGAGCAAAATTAAATTTACGTAGATTTCGATAACACGCGTATAGGAAGGGAAGATCCCGATCGACAAACACATTATTGTCCAGTAACCTTGCTGTATAAATGGAATTGCACCATTTTGATATCAACTATTCCAGCCATAAAAAACGGATTTTATTACCAGACAAAGCTAATAAAAAAATAGTAATATTATTAAGAAAAACGACCATAAAAACAACAATGTATTTTTTGTGAGAAGTTCGTGGATAAAAAATAAATAAAATCCCCCACCCTAACCTATTGAACCTCGAAAATGGGAATAAAGAAACTTATAATTCCTAAGAAAATCGATTTGAAAGAAAATAATGGATTAGACATTAAAACTTTTACTAAATTGAATACTTGAGAATATTATAGAGGTAGGTAGTGAATATTCAAAACTAGTCATGGCTGGAAGTATGCCATAATAATGATAGAACAGTTTTATCATTGAAAGGTTAATTAATTCTAGCACAGGGAAATAGAAATTAATGACAAAACAGTTGTAAAAATCTACGGCAGAATTTTGTTGAGCAGTTAAATCGCCTGGAATAGTTATATTCTTACGGTAGGGAAGGTATGTGAATTCCGAATTCCCTGTGTATACTTAATGCAACATATTACTGTTCTAGTCAGTTTTAATTAACGATAATGACTCTGAAATTGCAGTACAAAATCCGTTTATTATACAAAGTAAGACTTAGATTAGATTAAAATAGCACATCTTGTGTCTCCTCCACAAAGAATCATCTGAAAAAATCCCGCAACGTACCTCTGTAAGTTTTTAATTTTGTGGGTTCATCAACTAAGTTTACACAACTAATGTGAAATTACCGCATTTCGCCAACTATATACTTAGTGCGGAATAATGTTGCGTTGAGAGATGAGTCAAAAGTAAAATTTCATCCATTAAAACTTTTCAACGAATAATTTTAATTATAATTATAATTAAAAATTAACTAGGTCTAAATTCCAACGTGCGACGTCAGAGTGTTACCCCTTATGCATAATAAATTTACAATTCTCAGGTAAATATAAAATTAAACCCATTGTTTCTACCACATATGCTTTCTGATTCCTTGATACCTTTTGTAGAAAACCACGAATTAGTACTATTGAAGGATTCATTGCGATTAATGTTTATAAAGCACAAATCACCCAATTAGGGTGGAGTGCCTAATTATATAAAAAAATGTTTATAAAGATCCTAATTATTCTGGATTAAGTTAATGTTCTTCGAGTGAATTTCTCTATCTACTTTGACTGATTTTTATGCTACAAATTTAGTAAGATTTTACTGTCACAGGATTAAATTCGTAATGCGAAAGTTTAAATGGAGTAAATTTTTCGGAGACTAAAGTAAGTGCTATTCTAGCACAGAATCATAAACTGTTAATTAGGTTTCTTTTTTTACCTGCTGTGCCGGAAGTACGAAATGGAAAAACTCGGAGTTTATGAGTTACCATATTAATCATATGAGCACATGAATACATAGAGCAAATTAAGTAAATTTCCTGTTTATAAAACAGTAATGAAGAGTAGTTTTCCTCCATAGAAGCTACAGGTAAAAAACGCTACAAATAATTAATGTAGTTTGAGGTAGAGGACATATTAATAATGAATGTTATAAAAGCAAATATAGGGAATTCTGTACTTTCTCTGTCTATTTGCGGTTGCGTTTTGAGGGAAAAGTTGAATTAGCAGTACGGCATTTCGAGGGTTCTAATAGATAAGAGATTAGAATCTACTGTTATTCGTAAGGACACAGTAATTGTCGCTTTAGGCTGGTTAACATTTTTATACGTTACATACCTAACTTAAGTCCAACAAAAATAATTAGTTCCGTTAACATATAGGTACATATGGCTTAACTCAATTAAAGTCAGGATAAATTACCTGACGCGAAAAATAGAAGGGCGTGCTAACTTATTTTGTCAAATTAATAAAATAAGGTCTGGCAATAAAGGATAACGAAGAGACATATAAACAGTATAATCGCTTTCGGGTTTCAACACATTAACTTAACGATTGTTTACGGAATATAAAGTTAATATGGTGATTATCTAAATGTGCTTAAAATGCCGTTAAAGTAATAGGGATATTTTTAAGGGTGACAATGTGAATACTGTTCATACATTGATAATCCAGATTTTAATGGCTTCATTTACGAGGGGAGTTCAAAGTATTCTCGGTATGGCAACTTTTTTGTTAGTAATGATAGTATTTTTTTTCTATGATTTTGTTATGGCACTTTCTAAGGTGAAAATTAGAAAATTTCATCGGTTTACCATCATTAGTTTTGTTACAATCGTGTTTTGAGTGCAACTAAATGTCTTGACGCGAAAATGCTTACCAAAATCGAACACCGCGCTGTTATTAAATTCTTGACGAAACAAGGAAAAACTCGAAGAAAACTTCCAGGAAGAGATGGTAGCCGTTTACAAGGATTCTGCTCCTTCGTTTGTCTACCATTCAAAAGTGGTCAAGTGAATTTAAAAGGGGCAAAGAAAGCATTCAAGATGACCCTGTTCCTTTTTCTGCCACTACGGAAAAACGTGAAAAAGCCAAGAAACTTGTACTCGAAGATGCTCAAATAAAAATCAATTCGTTAGCAGAGATGACCAAGCTATATTTTGGTACCACACACTCAATACTTCATGACTTTTTAAAGCTCCCAAAACTCAGTGCAAGATGGGTGCCACGAATGCTCGCACCACCGCAGAAACAAGTGCGAATTGAATGTTGTAAATATTCAGGAGTGTGGTTACTGAGAGATCAATAATCCACCTTTCAGCCAAGACCTGACACCTCGTGACTATTTTTTGTTTCGGAAGCTGAAAAAAAAGATTCGTGAAAAGCGATTTTCCGACGATGAAGAACTCAAGACGGCAATTAACGCTCATTTTTCAGAGAAGGAAGAAAGTTATTTTTTTGGAGGGTATTGAGAAGATGATTTCGTGTTGTAAGAAGTGTATCGAGATTGCAAAGGTCTATATTAAAAAAATAAAATTATTTCAGATTTTTCTGCCTTTTCTTTCATATCCATACCGAGAATACTTTGAACTCCCCTCGTAGAATACGTATTATTTATTGTGGATAAATATTTTCGTAGTTTGCGGGAGAAGCCTTCAAAATAATGACAAAATATTTTTGATGTCTTCGTGTAGTATACCTAATAGGTATTATTCATTTTATTGTAAATAAATAAAAAATGTAAATAAATAAAAATAAATTATGGTCAACTATCTTTTCCACGGGGAAAGTTAGATTTGTCAACTCTAGCTTGACATATAAACAAGATGATATAATTTCACTTTATCTGTATGACTGCATTATATGTTAACAGCCGCATTAAGAGAGTCAATTAAACCCGTATACACCTATTTAATTAATACAATTGCTAGATAATAATGGACTTGGTAATTGCAAATATATCATAATTATACATTACACACTAATTGCCTTTTAATGCATTTCCACAAATCAGCAAATTAGCAAAGGATTTGATAAAACACATTAATTAAAGTGAATGTGGGGAAATGGAAATACAGGAGTATAATAAAAATATCAATTAATGAATGTAAATAACGAAGTTGAGATGATTGAAATACTCCGTACAATAGTATGACTGAAGAAATGAATTGTTCAACTGAAGAATATCAAATCTAATGGAAAATTGAAATATTTAGTACTGGGTAATAAATGACAAATTATGTTGATTATGTTGGCTAAAGGTATTTCATAATGGTAAGTCACTGACTATGTGATGTTGACATGACACAAGATTGATTGTCAATGCTCGAGAGAGGGATAGTACGAGTATCTACATACAGAAGTAAAATATACGAAATATTTCCTATATAAACCTAGCGACAAATAACAATGCCGATTTATACTGAGATGTAAAATAATGTCTTATGTATTATTCAGTCTACATCGTACAGAGTCAGAACATTTAGACTAAATGTTTGACAAAAACCTCGAGGGTACCGAATGCTTAAGATGCAATTTTTTGCTTGAAATACATAAGAAGTTAATGACAACAAGTATATCAAAGTTTTTCTCTACGTCCATTAGAGATTTTGCGATTCAAATAAAGTTGTTATAAACGTAAAGAGGTTCGATGTGTTTGTATAAGAAAAATATGCAAAAAATAAAGAAAATAGAACACATTATCACAATATATCGACTTGTGTTGTTTATCAAAAGATGGTGGAGTTCGTATAAACACAATAGAGACAGTTCAAATAAAATTTATGGCTCAATAAATGCTCAGAAATTAAGATGATTAATTATTATCTATGAGAAAATGTAGATGCCTATTTTATTATCAACAATCAATAAGCAAAACAAACAAAACACATCAGAGAAGAGGGTAAGTTTCAGAGGAAAGTTAAAGACCCGTAACGTGACACGATAATGGACGGACATAAAATAAGAAGAACGATGAAATTCTAATCTCAATAGGTCAGTAAATAACCTAAAGTCCTAGGATTATATAGCAAAACTACTTGACAAACACAACAACCGATCGTCCAATACGTTAAAACATATATGTATATGTAGATCTAAGCTAGGCTTTATGAGTATTAGAAAGACTTTTATTTGGAGATTCTGAGAAATTCTGAGTTCGCGTGGGGTTGTTTTAAGCCGTCCGTTTGACAAATTTATAGATATTGAACAATTTTTTCGAGCAAATTGTAAACTAATATAATTTCATAAATAAAATATCATAAACTTATTTCAAACTTTTAAGAGATAGTGAAACCCGATGAGAAAATTGAAAAATAATGAGTTAGGTAATATAAAAGTAAGTAAAGCCTACTCGTTCATCACCCTTCTAGATCCATGTGGGGTAACGGTTAGGCTGTACTTGAAAGCTTTATAGAGTCTTAGATGAATAATGTCTTAGATAATTCGTATTTTAGACATAATACTCTACGTAATATTAAAAAAGGACATTATTAAAAATGATACTTTCTCAAAGATACAAGATAAAAGTATACACACAAAATCTGAGAGACAAAAAAGGACGTTGACTATGGAATTGTGCAAAGTAAGTGGATAACAAAATGAACGGTTGAAGAATTTACAAAAGATGTTGATCATATCTTTAAATAAAGTGTTCAGGGTATTATATTTCTTCATCACAGCGTTGCACTACGAGTGTTAAGCGATGAATACCTAATTACATACATTATTTTGCCAAACACGTTGTAAGACAAAGATAATCCTAGAATAAATAAAAAAAAGGCATTACATAATCAGATACCAATCTGACAATCTAAAGCCGAGGAGTTGTAGACAGAGTGATGCGATTTACTACGGATTACAGAAGGTATTCTCTTTAATGATTGTCATAACTCACGCCCAAAAAATGTAAAAAAAACGAACATCTTGGAAAAATCGGGAGATGAATATCTGATGAACACAAAAGTGGTACTTAAGTCTAATATACATAACTCGCGTCACTAACAGTAAATGATTTATAATTCTGAAAGGACAGTCTCTGATGACTAACTGGAGTAACTGGATACGAACAAAAGGAGGAAATTATATACATTTAATTAACCATACGAGTCAGATTCAGTGTTTAAACATACGAGTAACGTAATAATAAGCACACGAAACGTACAATTTTGATTCGCCTACATTTTCAACCGAGTAGGTATATCATCAAATATTAGGAAAATTCGCACCACACCGCATAGCGAATATAGGAAGTTGTCGAAAGAAGAGATCATGAATTGTGTTATAGAAATTGGCCACCTTACTTATTATTAGTTAGCGACTTGAGTAGAAATTACAAAGAAAATACTACTCGTATTTTATCTTGAAACAATTAGGGCATTTATACATACGAGAATTATGTATTTGATTCAAAATAACGCTGGCCTAATAACGCCCAAATGGCTGGTAATTCACTGAAAACAAACATATAAACGAAACCTTTGAAACTCGATTCAATGAAATTAACTGAAATTAAGAAAAGTTACGTAGGTATAACGACGTACGAGACAAAATTTAATAATAAAACCACTAGAACTGTAAGTAGATGAAATACTACACATAGGAATGTTTCAGGACACTCTCATGTAGTACCTACCGGTGAGTAATTAGAATTCCAGCATCCCTAGTAAACTCGTTATCCAGAAAAGCAAACAGAATATATGTAAGTCTCCCATCCGTGACCAAACATTGCGTATCTACTAAAGCAAATAGTATGCGGCTGTGGAATGGATATAATTATAATTAGTGGGATTAGTTGCCTGAATATCTAGCAATGTAAATAATAAGGGAAAACGTTCTTCTTCTTCTTGCAGAATGAAAGTATCAATGTTGAGTAAATACACAGACCTTTAAATACTTAAGTTGCCACATTTTCGGATTGTTTATATTACATATTTTAATATTGAATGTAAATTAATGGCGTAAAAATGGTTCATTATAATTTAAATTAACAATATAATTAGTTCAAGTGCTTCGTTAGTAGATTAGAATGTCTTCTCATAATAGATGATTGGTATCCAATGTTTTGACAATGCAGTTACTCCAAACAATACATTTGATAACACTGTACTTTCAAAGTCTAAATGTAATCGACGTTCACGCTTTGAGTGCAGTATTTTCAAATACGAATCAAAAGTAAGAAGAAATTCAATGTATTCAATTAACTCCAAAATCAGCCCAGTTAAATTTTAACTATCTACTTCAGTTTAAATCATTAGACTAGATTTTATCATCATACCATATCCTGATTCATCCCTCTATTCATTCAAATAATAATAAGCTTTAAAATTCAACATTTTAGTTAAATTACTAAATGCGATGAATATGGGTGTGTGCATTAAATTACCATATTTTCAATGAATTATTCTACGGTGTAAACAAAGTTGCAGAATATATTTAATATGTAATCAAAGTGGGTTAAACGAACACTATTAGATGTGTCTGGAAATAACAGACACATAACAGTGAAGAGGAATAGTCTCAAGATCCTGAAATACAACTAAATTATTTAACGGAAATATAAATGCTTTGAGAAGTTGTGAAAGGCGTGGGGTGACAAATTTGATAAATTCGTGTAGGCAACGAAAATTAAGGATTCTAGACAATTAAAGAACCAAAGATACAGAACAAAAAGTACAAACGTATACAGGTGTGTTGTTAATATTGCAAAACATAGTTTTGAAGACAAAATGTGACTGTGATATTCCATAATTCACTGCTCTTTAAAATGATATGAATGATTTTATTTTAGGATCTGATTTCTGATTTAATGGACTAGGTACACAATATTATCTATTCTGCACATTGATTAGCTGTCGTACTATATTCGCATATCGCAGCATCACTGTATTATTATTCATAGAACAATGATTAACAACACGGATTAATATTACGGTCGATGTAGGATTAAATTATCTACCTAATCGCGGGATAAACAAAGAGTAACAACTTCATTCATTATACGCGCTTTAATTATTATAATGCGTATGCTTTTAATAGAAGCTTAGAGATTGAAATATCTATTCGAGTATAATATGACCCACACATCCACTCCAGTTAATAATTAATCATAAGATTTTCGGCCCATGGTACAAAACTGAAATCAATTTTTATAATTTAAATACTTACTCAGTTATGCAACTATGGAAAAATGCACTAGCGGATCGAGGGGGGGGGGCTAGGGGGCTGAAGCCCCCCCGAAACCATGAGTGACAGTACTTTATACACAACGAATCTAGGGGTTTCAGCCCCTTAGCCTTTCCAAAACGTTGAGTGACAGTACTTTTTACCATGTGACGACATTCACCCCCCCCCCCCAAAATTGAATCCTAGATCCGCCACTGGGAATATGTGCATACATTAGGAGCCTTAAGAAGTTAATAAGCAATCTATTCCATAAGAAAATGATTAAGAATAAATAAAAAGTTGAGACGCGAAACCCACAAATCATAAAGAATAACACTACGTCGTAGAGAGACCAGAGTTCAAGGATAATGTCGCGAGAGCTCCATGTATTGTAGCGCCTCAAGACCCTATAATTGTGGATGTTTTTCACTGTGAAGTATGATGTGTGTATGTTACGTTACCTATTTGTTATGGTTGTAATATGAAAACAATGTGTACTCTTCATAATATAACATTTCCAGGAAAATCGAGTCATTAAGTCAAGATCGTTTTGTTGTCTAAGATTAAGTGTTTAGACGTGACGTCGGAGAAGGGAAGGAAATTAGGATGTTGTAATACATTCATTACTTCATAAGGAGGAGCGAGACAACCGAGCAGTGAATAATGACCTATGTGGAATGTAGGCGTAATGTAAGAAAAAGTGACGGTGCGAAAGGGAGAGAAATGTATTATCAGTGGTGCTTGAAGGAGGTTTGTTGTAAAAAACGTAATTAAAAATGCAGTAAAAATGAATTTTAAAATTAGAATGTAATTGTGACAAATATGAAAAAGATACACAGATTACTATTTACGCTGTAACGAACAAATCAAGGAAACAAATTGAGTGAACAGCTTCAAGCTATGAGCGTTTTTTCTATAGACGTACATTGCGATCGGGAGTGTGTATGACTCGATACTAACGATACGTACGTCGTACATACATAGTCTCCAATATTCGCTCCTATTGTCCTGGCGTTCTCAAGTAATACATCCTCGGTTTGCACTGTCAATTGACATTTATCTATTTATTTATTAGGATTGTAGTAGCCACCACGTAAAAATAATATGTATTTATAATCCAAAAATCATGATAATATGCTACGTCTGTGTTTCAGTTGATACACTTTGAAGAAATAATAATAATGTAGGGGAGACAAAATAGAATGTGTGTGTGCAATGAAAATACGTTTGGCGGGAAATTCAAATGAAATGTCACGTGCTAAAACGGAATGTCAGGATGTTTTATAGCTTCCTGTGTTGCCGTATACAGAAAAATATTATCTCACTTTTGTTATTTGAAAAAAAAAAAACAAATCTTAATATCGAAACGCATACTGGACTAGAACGTACTTGCGTAGCGCCTATTCAACAGCGGTGTTGGAATTATTGTTCAATATTATTATTATTTCGTATGGATTCTGCCACCGATGGGCGGCAACGTCAGAAGATAAAGATAATTATGCTATCTGCTACATACAGGAGACATGCACCCTACAGAGCAACATCCAGGCTTCCAAGCCATTCAAGGGCATTGGGTGTGGCATTGTGGATATCTGCATATGTTCCAGGGAATGCTCTTAGAGGACAGTCTTCGACAATGTGCTTGATGGATTGCACTGGCTCATTGAATAGCTAGGCTTGTTCAATAGAAAAAGCAGTGTTCTAAAACAATTGGTTTCTAATATTTTGAAGCAGGTGGGCAAATTTTATTCGAATCCATTATTCCAGTGGAAAATCTCCAACGTAACGTGAGTCATTTTATTTACGTCCAAGTTTAAAATTAACCAAAATTCATGTCTGACTTCGATACTCGGCTTTTTTTTCATCATCATTCTAAGCATTCTGGTCTAGAAGAAGATGGTAATAAACAATGATATTACTACAAATCGCAATTGTATGTTTGTACTGATTTGAATACAGTCCTATAAACATAGTAACTGACGTCACAGTTTGATGAATAGATGACCTAAATATAATATTCCACCTGTCAATATTGAAAACAAACAAAGTCAACAAAAATGAGGGTCCGGTAGTGCAAAACAAATTTGCAAAGCTATTTCGGTGGAGGGTCATAGCGTAGCATAACTCTGTGAAAACAATTTGTCATCAACAGTGAACGCAATGCATGATTTATGATTGTACACAATGCCATTAATCACATAGTTCTCTGGGACGATTGTCGAAAAAAGACTGCGTGTTGTATAGATTATATTATCACGATCATATGATCGCTACGAATAGATTAATAAGCAGTACTCATATGACAAGTGTGTTCGTATAGAAATATAGAGAAAAGACAATACAATTTACGTATGGAAAATAACAATATGAATCAAATACTCGTATGTGTGATTAATCGAGTGAAATGTACGAGAGGTCCTAAATACAATTTCTGTACTGAAAATATTTACATTGATTATACAACGAATGCTTTCTGTTATGTGTGCAAGATACTACGTGTGTTTTGCAAGTCTTATTTATGACACACAAGAGAATCTGTACTTGAGGCACTACGAGTATAGGATAATTTACATGCACGTGGAGAGAAACACGTAATGTCAAACGACAAAATTAATGGACAACAAAATAATATGTTGAGATACCTTCTATATGGATGTAAGTTGTGGTGTTCCAATTAAGGGAAGAAATATATGGAGAGTCTTTATTGTTTACACCCCTTAATGGTTCCATATCACAACAAATAATTGAATACCTACTGCGCCAAACCATAATTCAAGTTCTAACAATGATTTCGAGTGATTTGTCACTAGCAAAATACATACATACATAGGTACCTCTTTGGATTATACATACTAATAGTATTGTTATAATATACTTAAATCATGCACAGTTCTGTACATATACTATTTTATATACATAAATACCCCTAAATACAAGGAGAAGTCAAATGCACATATCATTTTAGAGTGTATGAACATGTCAGACTAATCATTGTACTCCAGATTAAGTTTTACATCGAGAACTAACAGGATTTATACATTAGGTTAAAGTAGAGCAGAATATTATGTTAGTTGCCCGTTGCACATAGGGCCTGGTATGTTTGTTTGTATGTGCAAAAAATAATTGTTATCGAAATAAATAAGCGAAATACCTACCACTTAGATTCATAATGTATTTACAAAATTTAGATATTGTTTAGAGTACGCACAACAACGACCTGGTAATTTTCGCGTCTTTTGGGAAATCATCTCAAAATGAAAACAAGTTGCAAGAAATAAAACATTTCGCGAACAAGGAAGGAAATCTTTGTGGTACGTACAGAACGCGAGCATCATGAATCATATCACGAAGTAGCGTAAATCGTCGTCGTAAATGCGGGAAAACACGGACAAAATATGTGAACACATAGACGAAATACGGGACGCCACCACAATGGAAAATGTGGGATACACAACACTGTGCACACGGGACATAAAACTGTCTTCTTCATGCTGAATATATTTTGTATTGTATAGACAATGCTGATCGCAACCTAGTGTATGTGAGACGAAACGTAACATACTCGTATATTGGGTATATTGTTCTGTACAGAGAACACGTTCAAGATTTCGTAAAAGTGGGTATGATTTAGTATTGGTAAAGTTTTCTTTATTATGCTTGCATAAAAGGGGAAATATGTCTTGAACGAGACATTGTGCTTGCACAAAATATATTACAAACTTATATTGTTGCGTACAAAACATTGTTTATATTCATGAAACGTATCTTCCCATATTTTTCAAGATAGCGGCAATACGAAATTTTCACTCATACACGAGTACATTCGAGTAAGAAACATGATTTGGGGAGTAGAGTCTTGTATTATACAGATAAAGATATGAAACAGGAGAATAGACAAATAAAGATAAATGACAACGTATTTAGCCTAGCACCTCAAGGACGGTGTATGCAAAATAATAAGATCAAAGTACTTATAATTCTCCAATGATGTATCTGAGTTTATAGAAGTTTCATTTATTTTCTCTATAACTGCATACGCGACTGCTAATAATTAGGTACATTCTGGTATCTGGTGACATTGGAAATGTTGAGAAAAGAATACGGGGAATAAATTTTAATGATGAACTGATTTTGGTGCAAATTATAACGTATATAATTTCATTCTGTCGTCGTTAAGCTTCAGGGCACAGAACGGATAAAATTTTGTCCACGTTAGTTAATAGATATACTTTGAAGAAAATATTATACTTTGTGAATATGCAAAAGTACTCGTAAACATGATACAATTGTGTAGTTAAATCAATCTACATAATGCCTTCTGCAAACACACTACACGTTGTTTTGTCGTGACACAATTGACTGAATATTACTTCCATATGGTATAATAATATATTCACTGTTTCACAAATGTACAGATTGTGATCGGCTTTACTGTCAATAACACAATATTTAGCACCGTATGGCTACTACATAATAATAAATAGTACGACTAACTAAAGCAAACCAAACGAATTCAAAGCATAGCATTACTATACACTCTGCTTCCTTTCTCCAGAATCCAGTCTCTTCGTATTCTCTTACGAGGAACATAAAAGGGCTGAGAATGTTTGTTTCACCTACATGATAATAACTTATCTAAGTATATAAAATATTATCTCACATTCTCTCAGCATATTTCCTCTGCAATGATTTGTTATACTTTCATGAAAATATAAATGATGGTGATGAATTGGGTTATATTACCCTGGTAGATATTACTATTACGAATATGATGTTTCGTGCATTAGGATCTTTCAAAATAACGTAAATATAAATTGTACTATAACTGTGATAACCGCTACCATTGAGTCTCACGAGACTAATACAAATAAAAAAATTGTTTTGTAGAAAAATTATTTATGGTTACAAATATTATTTTTGATGAATGGGCATTCAAACCACTGATAATTTAAGGACTGGTCGGTTCATATATCTGTGATACACATTGGGCGACATGTTAAAAAGAGCTCTGTTTTTTATTCGACAGGGTCCCTAATAAAGCCTGGGATATTCTATGCCGTTTCAAAGACAGCACAGCGATAGGGATGATGTAGGAAGAGGTAATATGCACTGCAAAAAATCGCTATACTAGAAGTAGATAGGCGTTGTGATTTCCCTGCATTCCCTAAAGCAGATTTAAAGAGCGAAGTAGGAGTAATTATTTCATTACGTTTACCCTCATGGAGAGAACGACAGTCATGTATAATGCGGGATTCATCTGATTAAAATATGAGTAGTATTTAAACTATATAATACTTACACTAATAATACCAAATTCGTTATTTTAATTTTTATCATTGTGTTGCTTCTAAAGTGAACGATAAGCATTTGTAAGGATTCTGGGACGAATGATATTCATTAAATAAAAGTCCTTAGGGATCAGTTTGGGAAAATAGCAGCTTATTCTGATTCTCTGGGCGAAAATCTAATTAAATGAACATTTCGTTGTGTATTGTATAAAGCTCATGAAAGTTCCCCGACTTCCCCGTTTTGATTGATGATGAACAATGAAACGGATCATCTATTTTTACCACACAATTCTCATAGTAGTGTTAACCATTTCTAGTCGGTAAAAACCTTTGCGTTATGACTTATCTAAATACAATTCCCTGCTTATAAATAAACATAGATACAATTTTATTATTGTAAGAACTCTATATATATTTACCCATTTTTAATAGTTTATGACAAACCACTCAGCGCAAATCCCTGTTTCCATCAACATCAGAAAATCTGGGATACATATTTTGAAAATATTTAAATAAAAAATATTTGCGTGAGAGTGTCACTCTTAACTCGATTACATTCTCTCTATGACTTGGTTAGAAATGGTTTTATAATTGGAATTTCCACCCCTCGCTGTGATGAATATTACACCTACATAATACTTAACGTTCACCCTGAGAAAATTCAAAACAATAAATTACAGAACTTGCCTAAATGGTAATAAATCGTTACAGACACATTGTACATGGAAAAAGTGCGTGAAAAAGCGTGTTTATGTGAATTCTATTTGTGTCGCGCGTTTATTTGTAGGTACATAATTTAAAATCGCGCAACGTAAGCTTATTCTGTAAAATAAAATAGCTACCTACTAAGCATATTGAGTAAGCAGAAAGGAGTTTTAAAAAAAAACACAACATACATAATTACACATACTATGCGAAAACGGTTTTTCTACAAAATAAAATGTACGTAAAAAGTGGTTCTACACGAAATAAGCAATACGTCAATTTATCTGAAATGAAACCTCTTTCCCCCTTACTTTTAAATATTTTTTTATAAGTTACGTGTTATTATAACGTCTGAAAGTAACAATTGCTTTGTTTCAAAACGTCCAAATAACTGTTTTTGCTTGTTGCACACTCGGTGTGAGGCGCATATAATAATGATCAATATTGACGGACAGTATAATAGCAAAAATTTCAATATTTTACTTATTCGGGAGTGAACATTTGATCATAAGTTTATAGCCCAATGAACAAAATGTTCATTACCTTCATTGATTGCATTCATACTGAATAAATAAACCAGAGAATCTCTCGACTTATGCGCGAGGCATCATTTACACTTCATTAAACACGTTTTCGATTCCGGTAATGGAAACTTAAACCACGTATCCGAGAATTTCAGGAACAATGAAGTTCTTTACATCATTGATCTGATTTTAAGCAAACAAGTCACGCATTGTTCGAAGATTTCCCAGCATTCCCTCGTGGAGCACAGTTTCACGGAAAAGGAAATTTACATGACTTGCTCGCGATTGTAACAATAATCAATAGGTTTGATTAAATCAGACATTGTTTAACGTAAGTTGCAGGATACTAACGATTTGTCTATTGAAGGCCTCCAAATACTTGACCTTTAACAACCCCAATATGGAGCGCCTGGATCTTCGATGGGAGACTTACGATAGGTATATAATATGATCGATATTATACTAAACTTACCCTCTTGACCGCAAATTCACCGGAACATTATCCATTACCACATTAACATTGAATAGAATTTTATCAACTTATTCTAGCAGTACCGATGAATTCTACCAAAACATCCCAACTTAAGGAATACTCTATAATTTATTATACGTGTACCGAGACAGATTTGACTACTGAAGCCTGTGATGACTTCCTGACTTCACACGGTGAAGGCTGAAGAGGAACAAGGGGGAAACGAGTCGAAAAATATCTTCATATCTTTGATATTCGCAGATGATATATTAAAACCATCTCATCCTCTACACAAAGTTGTAAACTTTTAGCGTCGCTTCATCTTTATCTTCGGGATATCTGATACGGTAATGACTAGGCAAAATATTACACAAATTTCATTCTAACGACCTGGATGCGTAGCGAGAACTCAACTTTAATTATTTAATTCAAACTAAGCCATTCCATCTTTACTGTAACGGCAGTTCCCACAAACGAAGGCATAAGCTGGCAAATATTAGAACATAAAATACGTACAATTATTTTCTTTGCTCATTGAAATGCGATACGCTTAGGGGAATGATAGGAATTTTCATTTCAGAATATTCACTTTCAAAGTTTAATCTTTACTGCCTATACAGATTAAGCGGATCGCCCAATTCAGTTGATATAGTTGCTAATGACGAGCAAGATGATTTATACATGTAATATTGTTAAGTAAATTGATGAGGACTTCAAGAAGGCTCTAGGCAGCGACAATTACGGCACTCCATTATTGATGATTCACTTTAAAGTAAATAAATTACTCCTCATGACGCGAATGAATGTCTTCCCAAAGCACAATAAATGTGTTGAATTTAAAACAGTCTTAGTCGCACTTCGAGACGAGAAATGATTTTTTGGTGAATTTCACGAGTCACATTCTCTGAAACTAATCACCAAAATCGGAATATATGTACATAAATATTTCCATGTCGATTAAAGTTCACGAAATCAAATAAGAGAAAATCATCCTATCAAATAAAATGACTCACATTTTTTATGCCTGTTTCGTAAAAAAGTTAATTTTTCGAATCCATCAAGATTATTTTACACAAAGCATAAATATGAATATAACCTATGTTGAATATTACAGTGTATTATATTTATGAATATTCTTCTTATGACTAAGCCAAAATACGCGCTTCCATTTTTCTTCATGTCAAGTAGTGTTTAGTAAATAGTCATGATACAATATTTCGTGCCCTATTTTTCGCGAGTATTTTGGAAGATGAAATGAAATATAAAAAGCACATCTTCAGAAACACATAATAAAATATACAAACAGTATAAGGAATAATTTGTTCATTTATTTTGTACTCTAATAATAAATTCACATTCTACTATTCTAATTTACATTAGCGACGAAGCAATACAATACATAAGAAATCTAGATCTAAGTTTCTAACAAGCAGGAAAATTCACCCTGCGCTTTAAACTTTTTTACACTTTGACAGAACAAATCTTAAATGATATAAGGCGTGATGTTGGCCATACGATAAATAAATAAAAGCATTCTTTGTTACGTGGCTATGTTAACAGACAAACCTAAGGAGGTGGGGTCTCGTGAATGTGGAGCGGTTCAGGATGCTAAACACAAGCTGGTGTCCCGATGGTCAGAAGATGTTCGCGCAATCTGGAGGTAGTAAGTGCCCAGGAGATAGCGATAAATTGTTGAGGGAATTTTGTGGTCTAGGCGGTCTGGAGATGGGGAGTACTAAAGTAGACCAATAAACCTCATCATTATATTGTACAGGTAAGCAGTTAGTAGTATGGAATGATAAAACTAGGTTCATATGATGCAATGGGAACGTGATTAATTACTGTGTTCAACGAAGTAAAAATATAATTACAATCACACACACACCAATATTGTGGGCTCAGAGAATTATTATAACATATGCCATAAATTTGAATCACATCACAATATGATACGAGTACATAATATATTCAAATTAGTGATGTTTCTAATATAAATAATAAATTACACAATTGGATGATAATAATAATACATACGCATCTCTTATTAAATTACATTTCCCTTATTTTCTTGTTAAATTACGACTTATGTAATTGTAATGATTTTCTCATGCACGGTAAATGTTGGTTCATTATTAAAACAGGTCGCTGATATAAGAAAATATGGGAAGAAGTTATGAGGATACTATTAACATAAAAATACAACATTTTACATAGATTAAAAAATGATAATATTTTACACGAAAACTTAGATTGAATAAAATTTCCAATTACTACTGACCAAAATTTTCACGTCGCTCGAGATGTGAAATTCGAACATCTACTTTCCTTGTGTAACTTGTCGATAGGGATGTATATAAAAACTTTTGTCAAATTATGAGATGACCATGATTACCTTTCCCAAATTACGTTTTGAAATAGATGCAAAATTCTCAACGTCAGGTAGACTGGAAATATTTACTTGAAGAAAATTAGTGTTGTAAAATAAACGAAAGAAGAAAAGTAACGGAGTAGAAAAATAGTTGCGAATCTTAAGATTTAAAAAATAAAAGTAAATACGTCATAAGCACTTTTAAAATCTTCTAATCTAATGCACTATTATGTCTTTAATGCTACTTTAACAAACTTTAAAAAAAACGTGAAGCAAACATCTGTTGAACAAAAAGAAACAGTAATAATGTTGGTAAGAAAAATGTTAGAGAAGTTGCATAAAAACGAGGAATAAGTGAGTCGGAGCTGAAATAAAGAAAAAACGAGAATAAAGGGAATGAGAGTTAAGAAAAAAAGCTGAAGAGAATAATATTTTCTTTTATCTCAGGAAAAGAGAGGAATTATTATATATAGCTACTTACACAGTTTTGTATTCATAATATTAACCAAGATAGGTATTCTAACAAAGCTTCGTACAGACTGTGTGTTTAAACCCCTTTCGTCTCTTGTTCAGTATAAAACAAAAATAAATACGAGAAAGAAATAAGTACGACGGAGAGAAGGATATAATATTACGTAAGCATCGTATTAAGGTAATCTCTATGTAAGTATTATATAGTAGTGTTTCCGCAACAAAGAATTTAATTTTACGATACAAAATGGTAAAGCCAATAACATACGTAATTCATTCTCAACAGGTAGAAGTATAACAGCGCAGAATATTATCCAATATAACAATGAATATTTTATAAATGTATAGAGGTGAAAAAATAAAAAATATTAATATTTTCTCTACTGAAACATTCATTCTTTAATTTATTGGAAATCTATTGCGAAGTCGAACTTGTAATATTTACTTGTATCGACATTATGTAGGCGACGTAGTTTTGCAAGTAGGTATACGTAAATCATTGACGATTACGGCAGCAGTCGAAAAACATTATACCGAGCTACCTACGTTCACTACAATGTCAATTTTAAACTTATCTAAAACTCATTATGTGACATATCGTATGTGAGTATGTTAAAACATAACACTTCCTTGAGTGCTAAGAATGCCTTTGCTAGATGTTCAAACTCAAAATCACAACACCTGTTGTACAGTCACCATCCATCTAATAACAACATTTCTATTCCTATATCTTAAGGTTTTCCCGCATATTCATCTCAACAATCTCATTTCTATGCATTCGAGCCTGATTAGCCCTTCATTCGGGTCCGAGTTTCACTAGCATACGCAAGTTGGCGTAGGTAAAAAGAATAGACACAGGATGTGTTTTAAATTTTAAAGTAATCTAATTATGTACATTACTTCAACTTTCCAACGCAAAGCCAAAATAAATTAATTCAAGGTAGCAATTAACATACTTCAACAAGATACAGTGATATATGAAAAATAATCTCAACAACATTATTAAGGGTTATTATAAATATCGTGTGGCATTACCCACCGACTAGTGCCGTCCATATAGAATATACCTAATAAAGCAAAAAAAAAAACTTTTACATTCAGGAGACACACTATAGAGCAGTGTTTCCCAACCCTTTTCGTGCCATGCCCCACCAAAGCCTTTCTAACAGTCGTATGCCCCACCGCTAAACATATACATACATATCAGTGGCGTATATAGGGGGGGGCCGAGGGGGCCCGGGCCCCCCCCGAAATGTTGGACAATTCTTTAAAAAACGTTATTTTTAAACATGAAAGCTGCTCAATTTTAAATTATTCAAAAAAATTTCGCCTGCGGCGCTATTTTTCTTTGTAATTTCTGCTCACAATATTGATACCAATCTAAAACACGACCTTTTTCACTTACATTCACGAAAAAAATTTGCCTGCGGCGCTATTACAATTTTTATACTGTAGTCTATCTTCAAATTTTTGTTGCCTCCACCCCCCCCCCAAAGTCAAATATTAGATCGGCCCCCCCCCGAAATGAAATCCTATATACGCCACTGATACATATACGATACATTTGTATGCCATGTAGTAAAACCGGCGGCCCCCTGTATACAACACACATAGCTCATGCGATTTATATACAATCAAAGCCATTATTAGCGCTGCAGGCAAATTTTTCTAACGAAACAATCGCAAGTTAGTGAATTTTCACAACAATTTGTGATAAATATGAGATTCCTTCGCGCCGATGGCTATGACTGCGTATATGATCTTTCTAATTCATGAACTTCCATCATAAACAGCGCTGCAGGCGAATTTTTTTTACAGAAATGTTTTAAATAACTATAATGTACCTAATATGTGGAATAGTTAGTAATTTCTGAAGTGTCCCATCTGAAGCGTGGTGCCCCACCTCTGAGGTACAATGCCCCACCGTGGGAATCACTGCTATAGAGCAATGTCCAAATCATCATGTTACTGCAGGACGTTTGGAGTGAACTGGTCGCAACTTTGAGATTTGTTTGTCCTAGTAAACATCGTTTTTTTACTATTGTGGTTATATTTTTATATCTGTTTATTCTTTTGAAGAAGACACAACTTTTCCTCCTACGCCTACCCTCAGATGTTGATTACATAAAGCACTACAAGTGATACAGAAGTGTGAGTTACGAGTATGTGGGTGTAATGGAGATAATAATAGGTATTATACTCGTAATGTTCAATATCACATATTCGCGATGTTTGTCGCATTGTAAATAATACATTATGATAAAACAGGATTAACTTTATCGGGTTTATGATTGCGAAAGGCAATTCTCTTTGTTATTGTACTCCTATCTGATCCTTTACAAAGGAAAATAATATTTATCCAATGAGAAAAATTTACGTGGGCTTTAAAGTTTATACACGCACTTAAACATGATACGACGTGACAATTTTACAACAGTGAATTTAGTATAAACGAAGGATAGGGCGAAACAATCTCATTAACAGTTAGGTATCTATGTACTAATATTAGAGTATAATTATATTTCTATTTTATATAAAACGCTTTGCGCTTTTAAACAAGACTTCTTTAACGTTGAGGTTAAATCTGTAAATGAAGGCTAATATACTTTTACTGAAAATCAGTAGAAATACACCAATAAGAATGAAGTAATTATGAAGTGTCTTGATGAAAAATCAATAAGTGATTATTTTATACAGTCAATTTTATATTCATACATTTACGACCACACGGCCTCTAGTAAACGGACTTTTAAAAAAATACCAGCACTTGAATATATATTATACTAAATTAGAATGAAAAAGTAACATCAAGCATATACTTATCTATCAATTCTGTCAAAAATTACAATAAAAACGAGTAGGTATCATGCAGATTTGCCAAGTGGAACAAAATTCATAAAATCAAACAAAGACGTATCAACATATCACTCGAACCAGTGCATTGCTCGGAGAGGAGACAAATAAAATGATAAATATTTGCCATACTACAATTACAAATACAATATGAACAATCGGATACGGACGTATGTATGTACAATTAATAGGTCATACATGTACATACGTAGCATCGTAAGATGGAGATGACGGGACACATAAAGCAATTATCGAGATTACGGGAGGCACCTACTAAGAACCATCTCCGAGAGACGTGCCCTTGACTTAATCTCTCCATGACTTAACAGAGGAAATGGTTGAGGAGATAAACCACAGGGGGCGCCCCCGTACCTGGACCTGGTATACGAGGACATGAAGCGCGCCCTATATATCAGGCTGAAGATCGCTGCAGAATAATGGAGATCAAGAAGAAACAATTTGCTGCAAACCAATCCGCAGGACTGAGACTGGAGAAGCGAAGGTATCTCGTCAAAACTAAAATACATACAATTCGTCATCTCCAATAGTAGCTACAATGCATACCTATTCTCAAAAGTTCTTAGTTATTTGCTGAAGCAAGATATGAAATGATTATAGTATAATAATTAATAACTGCTAGAGAAATCATGACTTCAACAAAACGTTATGTCGATGGTTCCGCTGCAAGCAGATGGTAGAGATACTCATGAGAAACTTCGTTAGTATTTATTTACCTTGCAAAGAAGGTTTTTAATTTAATTATTCTAGTACTAGTAAAATAATTAAATTAAAGTTTCAAGCTAGTACAAACCTTTTAAGAAACTTCCATATTACTTGCTTCATTTAATTAACTGAATATATTTACCGTACATAAGCGCAGACCATGTTTGTATTAAATTAATAAATTAATTGACTCGAACGAAGGTATAAACGGCGGAACTATAGATGACGATGTGTGAAAATGGGTTGCACATACACCTACGCCAAATGCAGTAAAATTAAGTCGCTAAACTGTGAAATGATACAGAAATTTAAGAAAAATATAGACATTGTAAAATACAGAACATTATTAATTACTTTGCGGGACTGAATTGAAGACTTTATTGAAAAATTACTCCGCCTTTTAACATCCTTTTACTGAGTAAATTTTCTATTAAAGTACAGATGAAACGATAAATTTAAGAATACATGCGGTAGTAGAGAATATGTTAATGAACTTATAAAGGCGAATTGCTTTGGAAGAAAAATAACAAGGTTTATGAGGATAATGTGTATAAAGGTCTATGCATAAGAAGTACAGGAATCGTGTAAATTGGAAAAGAGGTTGGGAGAAAAAGCAATCTTACCAGAAACACATATTATCCATGAAATAGTGACACATCAATTCCTTTCCAAAAGTCAATAACACAGAATTCTGGGAATACGACATCGATCGTCTCCCACGCAAAATATCGTCGCTTTCACACCAAAATAATTAGATGGAATAACAGAAAAAATAAGCGAAACAGGGATATAAAAATGTACTCAGGGAAGGAGGTACTCCAATTTGATACCTTTTATATTGCAAATAAAACATGATGGGTTTAACTCTACAGAAATACGTATTGTCTTAATAATATGTTACTTGATACTAGCTTTATGCTTTGACTTGGAATCACGCAACTAAGTAAACAGACAGCCGGTTTCTTTTTCTTCGCAGTCGGTCCCTCGGTTACGAAGATCGTGACCACCATGCTCACGGATCCTTTTTACCCACATCCTTTTTACCTAATTAAAATCAATTAATACTATTATATACTAACTCATGTTAAAAAAAAACATCATTGTTTGTACCTAACTGATTTCAATCAATGTTTAAACCAAGAATTTACTGTAATTAATATTCATCAATTACATATGACTCCAACTTTTCTAACGATAAGCAAAAGTACCTAGATTATACCTGTGAGTGGTGATCATAGTAGTGAATGGTACTATGGAACGTTTCCTAACTGACGATAGTGAATGATAAGCTAGGTAAATTAATGTGACGCATTTTAGATTAAAGTTTTAATTTTTCTACATCGATGAAGCCATTTTTAGTTTTGTCTCAAAGTACTGAAATAAAAATCTACACTCCGGGTAATAAAAGTAAGTCCGGTATTAATGGTGATGTGAAAAAACAGTATACGATCCAGAAAATGGTGCAAATCTATAGACATTTATCAGACTGGAAAACGGATATGCGATTGTGAAGATTAATGTTAGGCAATGTATATAACATATTGGAACAATGGACTTAACAAATTGATGCATTCCACATACATTTTTCCGAGAATAAATTCGATAATGTCGGTTTCATAGACCATCACTTCAATATAAAGTACTTTAATGATTAAGATGACAAAAAGCACGATTACTGTATTTAAATTTTGAAACTCTCTTGTAGGAATAAGAGGATTTGATAACTGATACTATTTGATAACTGGGGGAGGCAACGGGAAGACAATGGTATGCACATGTGAGGAGAATGGAGCCATCCAGACTCCTTCACATTGCATTGCACGGCCAACCCCAGGGTAGACGACTCCCGGGCAGACCACCTAAGAGATGGATTGACAGTTGGGAGTCGACATCGCAGGAGGCTAATCCATCTTCATAACAGGCCACAAGGCCTATATTAAGAACAAGAAGAAGAAGATAACTGAATGTTGAGTTTTTCGGCCGAAGATTCTTGGTGGAAGTTGTTAGATATTTGATATAATATTAAAATGTTACACAATCTACATACTGTGATTTATTAAATAGGCGACTAGACCAACACAAAGTCAAATGAAAACTTTAATAACTGGTAAATGAATAACTATTTTCGAAATTAATAAACTTACAGTTTCACAAACGTTAAAATTGCACCATATTATAAAAAGTTTAATAGCGTACGTAGACTGGTTACGCAATCAATAAAAAAATACAACACCAATTACCACAATTTCAACTTTTAAATAAATATATTATTACGCACAAAGGCGTCGTATGAAGGAGCTAATTAAAATACTTAATTAACAATAAGCTCGTAAAAAAGTTTAATGTGCGGCATCTTTAAAACGTACCCAAGTAACGTTAATATCTATATTCTACACGCGTAATATTAATTCATATGATAGTGGAGAGAAATATTTAAGAGAAGAAAACACAGGTATAGAGAACTGAAAGCGAATTTATGTTAACTTGATGCGAATTGTTTACCACGTACTACTATTACATGTAATAATCTTCTTGAATGAACTATCAACTATGATCTTACATTAAAAATCTACTGCCTTTAAAACGTGATCAAAATATTAACGATATCGTAGACGTTAAAATTTTACAATTTTGACTCCCGTTTCATTGTAGGTATAAAAAGGTGCTAAAGAAAATACTAATACATACATTATATTACCTATTATTTACTTACTAGAACGAACTACTAAAAAAACTGTTGTTATGTAATGGTAGCAAAGTTCGAGATTTTTAATTCTCCACGGAAAACTAACATAAAATACATTGTGTGAACGAACGCGAAAGTTACGATAAAGCAATGATCGGAAATCTGCTTTGGAAGGCGTCAGTGAAGACTACTGTGTCCAGAGCAGTATTCATTCATTACAATTTTACAGTAAATTAGATATCTAACTTCGTAGTTAAATCGTATATCCATATAAAATATTGAGTATAACGTTACAATATTTAGCCAACAGGGAGTGAAAGATTGGGTCGTGTAATAAAAATACACACATAATATATATGAGAAAAACGTAGAACAAAAGGAAATTGAAAATAAAGTGAAGCAAAATAATGAGCGCACCTTAATAATAACGTTACCGTCACAGGGGGTGATACCGGCCCTGCCCTACATGTGGCGTTAAGGGAATTCAAGTAAGAATTAAGGGGAAAAAGGTTTCCAAGGCGAGGATTAGTAAATATTATTTATAATTGTTGAAGATTTTCCCGATGATCCATAATGTTAGAAGTTGTTCGGTGTAGGTACAACAATAACACGAAGGAGCGCGAAAAAACTTCTAATGCCTCATCCACATGATCGCCGTCCCTCCACGTTTTTTGTGTGAATGAGTAAAAAGACGTGCGGACGGGGTGATTGTGTTAGATTGTATACGCAATCGACGGTTAACGTCTTTTTACTCGTTCACACAAAAAACGTGGAGGGTCGGCGAGCGTGAAGCGGCCGCATAATAATTACTATATTACTGGCTGTAACCCGGCAAAAATGACGTGGTTTGGGGGGTAGGCTGAGAGAAGAGATCGCCAGACTTCCGCATCCTCACACGTATAATTATTGTACGTACATTCATATGGGCAAACATTTTTTTTTATTTGGCATAGTATTTTGCATTCTACTTAATGATATTATTTGTAGTTCTACAAGATTTATCAATTCATTTATAAAACAAAATATACATATCAATTCTAAAAATTTCGACATTTATCAATAACCACCCAAAATATTTTGTATGCTGGTAATGTCAATGAATACCAAAGGTCGTGGATAAAAATATTTATTATATTATGCAACAGTATGTCTAGGAAAAGTAGTTTGAATACTTTTGCGCCAGAGCTGAAGACGGTCGCGAAGTTTTTTTAATTCGGTATGTAGTCGAACAACTTGCAAAAGTTTCCACGGTCCTGCGTTATAAACATACCTGATTTCTACCAGAATTACGTAAGTTGATGCAAAACTCCAGGAGGATTTAAAATCAGCTTACAGGTTTAACAACAATCCCATTAACATAAGAACATCAAACAAGAATAATAGTTTCACACATATTTTGCGTTGTAACTTTTGAATAATGTTGTTAGAAAGCAAAGTTTAAGAATAACATGAATAATATGGACTTAATAAGCATAGGAGTGGGATAAGTTTGTACTCTCATATAAGAGAAATAAAATATTAATATTTTTATAAAGAACCCTTCACATATAAAAAAAAAACTCAAAATACAAACAATCAATACTCATTCCATATTGAATCCACAGATGATTAGTGTGTGTGTTTTATACGTTCGTAAAATTTACTGGTTATCCTACCATGAGTAAAGCGTGACGGTACAATAAAATTTATTATTTTCATTATAATAAGTAGTTATATCTCAGCAGATACATAGCAAAGGATGGAGTTTCCATGACTGACTGACATGACATTCCACTGACCTGTCGGCTGGCTTGTTTTGATCATTTTACACATAAGCAAGACCAATCTAGTCCATCCATCTGCCGCGTCCGGGAATCGAACGCAGACCTCCAACCTGACAAACCGGTACTCTACCGCGGCTGTGCTATGAAGGGTGGTAGTTGAGCCGAGATGAAACGTCGTATTCAAATTACGACACGTAGAAAATTCCAATGTTCTCAGAAACCTTAATTTGTGATTTCAAAATAGCCTATTTTCATTATAAAAATAAACCATTTACACAAAACATAGAGTCCTGAACGTATTATCTAGTACTTCAACGTAAGTTCTTGTGACGGGAGGAACAGCAGTGTTAATACGGATATTATTCCCATAGTTATCTAATCTTCGCTCAAGCAAACCAAAACTATAAATATTTATATTGATTTTAAGGATATTCTTGTGATTTTTTGTGACACTCGAAAAGCATCACATAAGATTAAAAAAAATACTTACTCGAATAATGAGTTTTTAAAACATCAGGAATAATCGGCAAAGACTTACCTGAAAAGAAAATGAGAAACAATATTAGTTGTTGATTAATAGACAATGAAAAATACATAATAACATAGCGATGTACATATAAATACAGCACAAATTAAATTTATTGGTAAATACTAATTTCGTTACTTTTTAGAATACACACCTACCTAACTGGAGACTTTTAAAAAGCTCTTTTGCTATAGGAATGTCGATATTCATATTTAAAGTATGTATTGCAAATGCCAAAGAATAGTTATTAGAAACTCTCAAAATGATGGTACGAGTATATTTATCTACAAGATGTCGTTAGCATACACAAGTATTTCAACCACTGCATACAGAAAGTCGGTGAAAATGAAAATTCCCTATTCACCCGAAGTTGTGAAAACGCCCACACATTTTGTAACTAAATACTAGAATATTGATGTGTTCTTAGCATTGGTAGCTACCCGAAAGGGTAAAACCATTTTCCGTTTTCTAATTTGAAATGTACTTCCAAGGAAATTAATCATTTCGCTAGAGGTGAAATGCGACTAAGCGAGAAAGTCAATGATTTGGAAAAGTAGCCATTATTACAAGTAGAATAACTTTACGACTGTAGAATAATAGCTTTGTGGATATGGTGGAAGTTCATAGGCAAAAAGTAACAAAGTCGAATTTATCACACAATCGTACGTAAACATTTACTTAGACAAATTAAGTGTAGGAAAACATAATTGAAAAATATTTCATTAATTCGTGGTACTTGTAAAAATGTCCATTAGGCTTATGATTTCGGTTAATCTTATGTTATTACTTGTGGTATACGTAGTGCAATCATAATATTATAAAGCGAGATAAAGACATACATTATACCGCATATAGATCAATTTGATGGCATTATTCCAGCAAATTTAGACAGCTACTCGCATTTATACGTCCCAGAAATTATACTGATGGCGAGGTATTGTTGCCAATAATATACGTAGAATATATTATTTGATAAAAGCGACTATGTGAAACGTGATGAAAATGTTAGATTCTGGAAATGCTACAAGTTTCAATACAGAGTAGGTACACCTTGCTCGTTTTAATACATACTTACATTTCCATATTGAAATTTTATATTGAATAATGAATTAGAGTGAATAAATATTTTTCTATCGTCTTCGGAAACAGATAAGCTTGAAAAAATGTATTTATGTATTGCTGTACATGGTACATACACGTTGCAAATCTACGAAAGAAATAATATTAGATTATGCAAACAGAAACATAAAGGCCGACAGGAATAGTCCGAGAGCCCGCTGCTTAATTTATGACGTATCTGTTTTTTGATCGAAATGTGGTATAAACGATAGCTTACCAATAGGGTATTACATCGCACTAGGGTTGCCTATCAAAATCTTGCCGCAACCCCCCTTGCCCCCCCCGAAAAGGTCCCTCTTCGCGGTTTTTCGCATTTTGTAGGAATATGGTAAGAGATAGAAGAAAGTAGTCAATGACAAAAATAGTCCTTGCTAAATTCTCTACAAAAAATGTTAAATCAATTTTTTCATAGGACTAGTAGTTTACCCGTAATGGCCGGTCGAAAAACAGGATATTTTTTGAAAAAAAAAAAGTTTTTTTTGAATTTTTTTCTTTAACTTTCTTCCACCCATTATCACTAACATTTTATGGAAAAAAATATTTGGCCTGCGGCGCTATATCGCTGGTTATTTTATGAAAAACTAAATTTTAAGAATTTTCGTCACTGAGTTTTATTGCAATAACTCCTAAGTTAATTGATGTATGAAAATAAATTATAGCTCGTTTTGTAGCTAAGACTATGATAATTAATTCGTTCTTTGACTATTTTCCTGTAGCTCTTATCAATTTTCAACCAATTTAGTTTAAATTCATTTTTTTTGTTTTTTAAATGAATTTCGGTTTTGAACCGGCTATTGCGGGTAAACTGCTAGTTCTACGAAAAAATTGAAATAACATTTTTTGTAGAGAATTTAGCAAGGATAATTTTTGTCATTGACTACTTTCTCCTATCTCTTACCATATTCCTATAAAATGCGAAAAACCGCGAAGAGGGACCTTTTCGAGGGGGGCAGGGGGGGTTGCGGCAAGATTTTGATAGGCAACCCTAGTGCGATGTAAAACCCTATTGGTAAGCTATCATTTGTACCATATTTCGATCAAAAAACAGATACGTCATAAATTAAGCAGCGGGCTCTTGGACTAGAATAGGGAAGAGAGTAAAAACTATTACTAAAGAGTTGGTAAATAATGTATGAGATTCAATGCACCTACATAGATTTATTATGGAATATTGTCAATCAATACTGTAGCTTGAATATTTTATAGAACAATAATGGGTAGAGTTAATAGATTTCTCGTAATGCGGAGTATTCCTGTGGAAGACCACCTCGTTATGTCAAGCTATAAAGGTGGTTTCAATATTAAATCTCAGAGAGCAATTAAATGTAAAAGCAATATCGAGGCGTTAGACTTAATGAAAGTGCTTCCAAAAATAATTTTATTCTTTTAATCTCAAGGGTTTTTATCGACTTTCCCGTGAAATATGAATTTTAAGAATTCGAGAAGTCTACAATTAAAAATAATTAAATCGTCCAAAGATAATAACGTTTTTAATGTAAAAACGTTGATGCTTGAACAAACACTATCCAAAAATATCGAAAATAATTGGACGAGATATTTCTTTTACATTAATTAATAATCTCATAAATAATCAGGTCTATAAAATTACGTAAAAAAAATACCAACAAAAAATCTACCTCCATAATTTTACATTACACATTGTAAAAAATTAGTCAATCAGACGAAAGATCGGAAAAGAATATTATGTAATTCTTACGTTATTTCCATTGTCTATGACAAAACCGACATCTCTGAATTCATTACCTCAACCAAAATAACAGTCGAATAATATTAGGCAACTTATTGCCATACCACAGTAACAAAGGTTAAACACAATACAATTATAATTATCATAACACAGATTCAAGAGAAAACCATTGAAGCATCTGATATTACAAGTATTTGGGTATTTTGATCCTTTTTTGTTTTGTTTCTAATATTATCTCTAGCTAAATAATTTTACCTTTAAACAACTTACTTTACGCACTAGAAGAAGCAATGGAACATTTGTACATATGATGCCGCATCCCGTGTGGAGTAGGCCGAATGTCGAACTCTCTTTTCACGCACACGTGTCTTGCCTATAGTAGCACCTATTCTTTCACTTGGGAACATTTTATAGGATAGCTTCTCACCATATATCTTTCCACATGCACGGACCGTCTTCACTAAGTAGTTTACTCTCATTCTGGTCACGACGTCTGTCTTACAATGACTTATCTCTCTTATCACTTTTTTCGAGACATCCGCCCCAATGATCTCACCTCAACAGCATTAGCAGCTGATTTGTCGTTCATTTCATCTCAAATTTATTCATCTCATAGATAAAAAGGTTTCCATGGCTTGTCAATATCGATATGTCGGAAATACTTGCGTACAGATTTTTCTTCTAAAACTCCTCAAAGTACGTACTCTATACTTCGTACGTGTTTCACATGAAGATCGAATAATAATAATATGTAAATCAGGGGATTTTGTGAGCGGTTGCTTCTTAAAAATAAGATAAGTTCCCATGTCCAGTGGGATGATTTATGAATCACCACGAATTTTCCACTTTACAAAATGAAAACACTATTTGCTGTTCTACGTCTCGGATAGCATTACTATGCACAGGCACGAACCATAATCTCGAATGTGCTTTCGGAATCGAGCAATGAAATACATCGAAAACTTTTACGCTCGTAACCCATTGCATTTATGTCAAATGGTTCGCAGATATATTACCTCTAAACTTTAGTATAAATTAGATCCTTTTCAAGCAAATGGAGAACGAAAAAAAAATCCTAGAGAGTGTTGAAACGAAAACCTCCAGCTGTGGAGTTACAAGATATATTTGTATACGTTGGAAGTTCAATTATTTTTTTGTCGCAAGATTTCTATTAAAAGGATAAATTGAAAATGGGAAAGACTGAAATTTTATACTCGTTACATTCGAACCTTCTTTCAATCTAAAATTTTAATATCATTTATATCTCCTACCTCAAACTCAATATTTTTTGTATTAAAGATACGCAGTATTATAATCATTTACTTTAAAATTCAGCCCTGTTAAGCTTCCCGGTGTGATTGAAAAAATAAATGAAAAAAGTAATAATTTTAGAAAATAATCGATAGCTATATCCCGCATCTGTACTTGCTCACTCAAGTTAAGGACGCAAAAAGTTAATAGATTACGTGATTTAGAACATTATTAAAATCTATAGTGTGTGTCTATCTTATATTGATGAATGAATGGTTAGAAAAAATAATGAGAAGAAAAATGTAAATGTAAATCTGTGAGTAAATACACTTTAGTCTTTTCGAGAATGTGAAAACGAAGTGAGCTAGTAGAGTGGATTTTATTAAGTAGAAATGCAATGTGTATTATTTTAACGCGGAGGCATGACTTTGCCAACACACTTCTCAGTATTATCAGCCAGAAGAGTCTACATATTATCATTCATGATTCACATATAAACTCATCAGCCTAATACTGGGAAAAATTCACCTATCCAGATATCACGGATATCACAGGATTAGGCTCAGATGCGCGGGGCCTAAAATACAAGCATTGTGCCTGAAATATCAGTATTTAGGAATCGTCTTACAATATTGCAAGTATTAATAATGACCGATTTTTGCATTTTTATGTATAAATTTTCCGGTAAATCTATTTTTTTTAAATTGTTTATTAGCGATTTTGGTATTATACCTGTAGCTGATAATACTAATGGGATTATATATACCGACCTAGAATGCCAAATATTTTTTATTTCACCTGCTAATTCTGTATATATTATATTTTAAGAATATCTGGATTGTTTTATTAAAGAGTATTTTATGAGGTTTTCATCATTTCCTCACAGGAACTTTAATAATCCACCTCTGTCGTTTTTAATATTAATCTCTAAACGACTGTATTATTATTCCCCTTTTTTTCCAATATCCATTTAATGGAACCACATATATCGGATTTTATAAATTAATATAAGCGAACGTGCCTTAATTAAATTCCGAGAAAATTTATGACTAAGTGAATTATTTCCTATATACTTTTTATTATTGAAATACAACTAATGGTATCTGCGTACATTGGTAACGAAAGAAATGGAAATTTTGTCGTAGAGATATTTTCTCTGGCTAGTAATCAACAGTTAGGTATATCTAGAAGAATTAATGTTAAAATGAAATAAAATTCTACACAATGTCCATGTCCGATAAAAAATAAAATAAAACAGTTTTAAATTAACTTTTAAACTAGAAGATAACATTGTTTACCAACGAGGGAAACATGTTGTTTTGAATGTTACTCGCAAGGAGGAGAAAGACTTCAATTTGTTTTTAGTGTTGACTCTAACAAGCATTCGTTTTCATTATATCAATGGGGCACTGAGGATAGCACTAAAGTTTCTATATATCTATCTAACTAAACGATTATCGATAGCAAAAGCTATTGAGAAAGAAGTAATTCCTTTATTGAATATCTCGATTCGATATTGTTCCTTTATGTAGAAGCAGGGTTGTGTTTAATCAGCAAAGAATTCCATTCTATTGTCGAATAAATAATTAATTAACATTTTGTATTTGCTACAGGAATGTTGGATAACTTTTTAGATACAGCATATTTATAACATAAGAGGCAATATACACAAATGCAGGAAAAACAATTCTATTTCTTTAGGAAATTCAATTATTTCTATACAACATCATAGGTTTATTGTTTTAGTAAAAAATACAGAATATAAAATAAAATGAAACAGAGAAGTTTTTAATTAATTTGATGATACGTTAGAATGAAACAAGAATGTCAATTATTATACGTATACCACAGCTATCTTAAAGAATATTAAAGAATAGAAATAGAATTCATGCTTATTTTGTGAACATTACACATATGTATAGGGACAATAATGTTTCCTTCCTTGATGAACTAAACATAAATCCAGATGGGTATACCTAATTTCAAGAATAGTGGTTAAAAAAATATAACAAAGTTATGGAATCAAGCGATTGTGAATGGGACAAAATAGAAAAATAACCTTAGGTACAAAAATAAGATTTTTTTATTATAAATGAAATAAGTACAGAATGAAAATAAAAAGGCAAAAGGTCTTTTTGCAAAGGTGTTACTTATAGTCCATGCATATTCTTTCAAAAATAAATATTTTTACACGGATCTATTTTAAATCATGCATGGTTTCCAGGAAACTGTATGTCATGATCCATCCATCCATATCATCATGGAATTTTCCATTATGTGTGGTAATAATATGATGGGCCTGTGAAGTCAATATTTCGATACGTGAAACTGGTGCAATTCGCCAGACTAAATTTGAAACCTGACGTAATAATGTAGGTGAAATGTGTAAATAGAGAATCAATTATGCTAGTTATAGAATATGCGACGCTTTACCATATTTGACATCCAGATTACAGAGGGCATCCAAAAAGCCTTGAGTAAAACGAAAGGGAATCCATATTACTTTCCTGCCTTCCTTTGGGGAAACACAGAACGTCAAGTATTTGTTACACAATTTTCCAAGTAGAAAACTTGTAATGGAAAGAGGATGAGAAAAGGGTTTTAAGTTTGTAATTTCCATAATGGAATAAGGGCATATTCCGAACAACGGTACATATAATGTGAACATCAATCTCTCATGGGAATCTAATAAGAACCTGTTATTTACTTCTAATAATATCTTTGAGAAAATCATAAAAAGGTTTCCAATACATTAAGAAAATAATTCTACTTAAAAAGTATTACTAAGAACATAAGTATTTTCATTTATAATATTTTTTGTATCTTATGCACATACGGAGCGTCGATGATGTTTACGTATTGTATGGTAATATAATAATTAATATCCACCAAAGACTATTTCACCTCAGATATTGCATTTTTTTGGGCCTTCCACCCATAAAGAACGAGTGATCTCTGAAGCATATTGCACTATATAACCACAAGATATATTTATTACTCAGGGCACTATGTGAATCGAATGGCGGCGTCAGAATGGTGAAAAATTTCTATTGATATGAAATACCTCCATACATAATTTGGTGTGAAAATATAATATCCCTGTGTGTTTTTGTTTCCCGGATAGAAGAACCAGATTAAATCATATCAAAACAAACATTTCAAAGGGGGTGGATCATGTAGGTACATTAATATCTACAAATAATAATATGTTCAGTTTTGATGATAGCTGTACAAGATGTTCGTGGTATAAAGTCACATATTTCAGTAGTACGAAACTTGGTGATACCATCAACCCTTTTCGCATACTTTTGCCGCAATGCTGTATTGCTCGTAATCGAAACCTAAATGTGGGTACATAATATGTTCTATGTCTGTAAAAGAAGTATTTCTATACCACCGTGGACGGATAATGCGGCGATATTCGAGAGTTGTCCAAGAATTATTAAACCCCGTTGTTAATTTTCGAAGACGTAGACGATATTTACAACACTTGCGCGTAGCGTAGACCTTTCTACGACTCTACTGCGTTTGGTTTTAAAAACTATGAACATTATTTTACAAAACAGTTATGTGTAAAAAGTAAGTTAATATTTACAATAATATTTCAATAATCAGCTTGGCTAATGTTTTGAGTGCTTTTAAGTTCATACGTACGACTTGTATTAGGGCGACAGGTATGACTACTATACTATGTACTCGTTACATGTAATGCGGCCGCTTCACGCTCGGCATTCCTCCACGAGTTTTGATGAATGAGTAAAAGGACGTACGGACGAGGTGATTGTCTTGAACTGTATACGTAACCGACGGTTAACGCCTTTTTACTCATTCGCGCGGGACTCGTGGAAGGTCGGACAGCATGTGGATGAGGCATAACAAACATTCACACAGAACATAAAAGAGTTTTTAGATAAAACATATTATTTGTTTGTTTTTCATTTTCAAAGGAAACAATGCGAACAGTAAAGAGAATTTTCAAACGTATCAAAATATTTCATAGGCATATACATATACAGTAACGGAAATAACGGATATGAAATAAGTAAAAATTATGACGTGTTTTTGGATGTTTGCTTTCACGTGTATGGTTCTATATTTTTCTTCTGCAGTAACTAGATGTAGAGAATGACGAATCGCGTATACATTGGTATATTTTTAGACTTCACAATGAGCTGAAGCAGAAATTTTCGTAGGCATGGCTGTTTTGATAATCGGTAATCTTGTTATATTTACAGAAAGAGGCTAGAGGGTGAATGAATGTTATACTTCTAATGTCATACGACTGGAAGTGTTGTATGAAGAAGGGCATATATTCATTTAAAATTCCATAGAATGAGATGCGAGAACACCTTTACATATTCACATAACATGGGACTCGATAAAAACGCCCTCTGTACTATGATCTCCGAATTATAAACTCATTAGCGAAGTACTACAAAATAGATTCGCAGGGATATTTTCATGCCACATTCTTAAAAGTACCGTAAGTAAAACTTAAGTTAAATGATGGCACGATATAATTAATTATACTGCTGCTTATAAAGAAGACAAGATACTATGCGTAGGGGGTATTCGAACCTTTTTACACCCGTGTCATAAAACAATAAACACGTCTTAATAATAATGAATAGGGGGTTTAAGGAAGTTTGATAGAAACACGGGTTTATAAGTTTTAAAGCTTTATATAGTCGCATTAGGAATATTTACGTCGGCTTGACTTGCGCAAAACATTTAGACCCGACGTTTCAGTGAAACTTTCTCTTCAATAAGCATAGATGATCACGATAATAGACGAATTGTTCAAGACATTTTCATGTCTTTATTAAAATAAAATTTGTAATTTAAAATAATCGAATACATAACAAATTGTAACGTAAAGAAACATAGATAATGTAATGGTATGCGAAGTGGATGCGGAAATAGGAAAATGTAAATTAAAATGAGGGGAAGAAATGTAATAGACTAATAATATGTAGGTAATATTTCATGAATAACTGAAAGAGGTCGGCCATTTTAAGATTGTAAACATTGTTCCTTTATTAGGTGATATTAAGTAAGCTTGGATATATTATAATTACGATATCATAACAATACAATGTGTATTAAAACTTGAAGCCCAAACGGAATACATGAAATATTAATATTTAAACTACTCAGTCTCATATATAGCAAAAAATGTTTCAATAAATAGCTGCTTTAAAGTGTCGTGATTTGCGAGAAGACACATGTAGGTATGTTTAGTAAATCTGTAGTTCAAAAATCGAAGTAATTTTTAAAAGCTTACTACATACCTGTAAGATATTGCTTTTGCAATAAGTCCGCCTTTTGGCACACTGTATTATCTTGTTTTGTTTTTGTTGTCACATATATTTACTGGCCAATAAAGTTTTATTTATTTATTTATTTATCTACCTAACATACAACATTTTATACTAAGTAGGTATTAAGTGAAAACCAAAGTTACGTAATTCATGATAGATAGGTAATTCGTTAACTTTTACGTAACAACACAACCGTTCGGTTAATGTGGAGATCGGCTTTGTAGTGGATTATTTCAAACTCTGGGTTCATAAAATAAAACATTAAATTATTTTTGCTTTAATTGTGTATTAGTTCCATATGACTTTTTTCATTTGATAGTGTTACTTAGAAATAATTAGAATTTCATGAAATTTAATCATACATCGCGTTTGTACGAACAGTTTGAAAACATTTTCACCCATGGATCCCAACCGCCTTCTATGGAAGAAGAGAATTGTTTAAAATAACCACAAATTTAGCTAAAATGATCAAATAATAACGACATTAAATGTTCTTTATAGCCAATTATACCGAAATTGAACAACTATAGGTCTAGATAATTAAGCCTTTGTACAGTAGATGTATCGAATAAACATTAACGTCTAGGAATTATACACAATACACATCCTTTCAACATAAAATGGTTAAAATTTCTCTTCTATACATAATCCAAAAGGGTATGAATTGGTTTTCAAAAGATCAGTAAGGAATATTAATGAGTCACTAACGTTCTTCGTGAGAATCACTATGTTTGGTCAGTTAGTGGAGGTTCATGCACTATCTCTTTTCAAGCTATTGTTTAATGTTATTGAGTAATCGTAATAGGTGGTCCAGGTCGGTCGTATTTGGAGAATCCCGATGATCAAGAAGATAGTCAAGAGGGAAATTTTGCACTTCACTGGGTAGACTTACTGTATGTGACAAGGTACTCCTAATAGTCATAATAAATATGACTTTTTCTTTTATTTTCCGAGGACGCCATAGGCCTCAGCAGCTCAGGCCGTACGACGATAATAATAGTTGTAATAATAAATATGACTAGAATTAGCAAGTTCTACTACTACGTACTTTATGGTTAGTAGTTTTGTCAATGTATAAATTTGTGTTAATAGGAAACCGTTGCTTTTAGTTTATTAGAGAACAAGTTTTAGTAATTTCAATGCCTAGCACATTTTATGACTTGTGCTTTCACAGCCTAATAAAACTTAAGCTCTCGTATCTTTCAGCATCAAAGCGTGACAACACCATAAAGATATGGCAGAAAGTGATGGTTTATGGAGAGAATAAAAACCTAACGCATGTTGATGAAGAACATATATTGAAACATAAATTGAATGAGAAATGCATAAATGTTTTACAGAATGCTAAAGCGATCGAAGATAAGTACAAAGTAAATTAATATTACGTGCATACAAACAGTATTTTTTATCAATATAATGGTATCATAATATGAATAATTTCTCGCATTTGTAATACGATATATTTGACCAAATGCCAGTAATAAAAAAATCAATAATATCAATTTTTCTGTCATAAAGTGAACGAAAATGTACATTTGCGTTTGTAATATGAAATCGAGAATCCTTTCTGTTTTGATTTAGATATCCCGCATCTCTATCGCTGAAAATTGAAGATATTCGCATATTCCTTAAGTGTGGAAAATGCCTTAAAAGTGGGGAAGAATGAAAACGTTGACATCCAATAAAATATTTGTTCATTTCTATATAAAGGATAATGAGAAGCACTTGGCTAGAGATATATGGAGTTTGGCTAAACAATAAACAATTGTAAGATAAACTTGTCTTTAGCAGACAGTGTCTCAGTATTTCATTATGAATATCACAATCGAATTTGTATAAACAGGCTAAACAGGCAGGCGGGTGAAGGGCTTTAAAGGAAGAAGAAGACTAAGTAAAGAAAGAAGTTGGACAAAAAAGATAGACAACAGAAAAAGAAGAAGGATTTCGCAAAGCAAATAATAAGCATATTTGTGAAGTAAACAAACTTGTACTGAACAACGTTGATTTAACATTAATTTCCTTTCAATATGTCAGGTTGTCACCCCCATCGGATACGTTACAAAGAAAATAACATGTGAACGATATAGGCCATTACATTGAAATTTGTTTACGTATTAAATAATAGAGTCCCATATACCGGGACTTATAAAGTGAAATATTCCAGAAAGCGAAAGATTTATAGGCCAAAGATTTTTCATTGAGTTCCGCACAAATCAAAGTAAATTTGTTTGTGAAAAGATGACAAGAGAAAAAAAATGTTTTATAAGAAAAGGAAAAGAAATAGAGAAGACATGCCAACAAGAAATAATTTCGGTTTTCTTTTTATTTTGGATCTCGCAAAAGGTTTTCTCGATTTTATAAAATCTTTATACCAACTCTATTCGGTTGTGACATCGAGCGTTAAGAAGGCTAAATAAAATACTGATATTTTTATTAAATTGATGTACCTAAACAAAACAAATTTAAAATACGGTACCTATGTAATTGAATTTGCGTGAAAAGAACGGCAGAGCCAATAGAAATATTATACTGTGTGTTTCATTTAAAAGGATTTTTGGGATGAATCGTGGATTCCTAAATGTTATTATTGTAATAAGACTTCTAAAATAAAAGTAGAGACATAGTGGGTATTGGAAACAACATTAGGCTTACCTATTATAAACATCATAGGTCTTTCTTGATTATTTTTTTGTCAAAGATTCCCTTACACAAACTCCCCATTATTCCATACTTCTCAATGTATTTCTATATTCACCTTAGTCTGCTAAAATAAAAGTCTGTAGATAGCGTATTTTCCGTATATAGTGTAAGATATAATGATCATATCAATGCTGAGGCTTAACGCTGTTATCGAGAGATTTTTTTCTATAAAACAAAAGTAACGAAAAAAACACCCCATAAAATTTCCGCAACATAAGGTTTTCTGGCAAAATTCCTAAAACTCTTGGGAAACTTAGTTTCTGTGGTAAATTTTATTTCTTAAACTGAAAGAACATGTGCCGAGTTTCCGTCTAACTTAACAATACAGATTATACTTCTTTTCTGTTCTTAACCCATCAGTGTCAAGAGTTATTAATATAATTTTAAGGATAAATTAATCAGAGACAATACTTTTTCGTAGCAGTTCATTATGACAACGACCGGAATGATAGAAGTATGAGAAAAAACTAATACCTGTCTTCATTTTTATTAAAAGTAAAATTTATTTATTTATCGTATGGTAAAAAATGACAATCACTCACCTGTGTACATAGTTTCAAATCAACGTAATGACTTTTATTACACCCGACTAGTGTTTGTGTTTTGATAACTTTCTCATTGTTCATGGTCTCTATTTAGTCAGTTGAATGACATTTATCATTACTTTCCATGCCATTCAATTTTATTTGTACCACCATAGATATCAACGACTATAGTTCTAAGGCATAATTGATATTTTTAGCGTAATATTTTTTAAACCTACCTACTGGTTTTTCGCACGTACATTATAATACACGTGTGGATAAAAAAGCATATACCATCATCCCCGAAAATTACACATCAGTGAGTTGTCGTATTCTTACCGCATTATTCAAAGATGTAAAAATTCAAAATAATTTTAATTTTAGCACAAAGCGAAAAGAAATATTTTGTCAGAAAACTTTGTAAAAGTAAGAAAAAAGTAAGTAAGAAGTTTGAAAAAATAAGACGAAGCTTCTTCATAACCAACGAGATTACGGAGTTTTAAAACTAATAATATTTCGAGCGATGAATCGATAGTCACTCAGTCAGTTGACGAGTTATAAGACGATGAAGAAAGTATGGGAATAAATATGTAGTACCAAGTAATAATCTGGAAATCTTTATTGATTTCTATTGAAAGCGTCGCATTTAAGAGTAAGATTTTCCAGTACATTAACATCCTATATAATGTAATATAATATATGTCAGTAACTTTAGAAACCACGATACCAGAGTTTAGTAACATGATGTTTTTAGAATAAACTCATTAACCACATCAAAACATGTTGTATGTGAGTTGTTACTACAACACGATTAATTCAGAACATGCCCTAATTAATACGCAAATAAACAACATTAATAATAAGAACGTTTAATTACAATATAAAAGCTATAAGTCTATGAATAAGTTAACAACAATTACGTACAAAGAATTATGCGCATAATAAATGATCCAGAATTATTCATATAAATTATATTATTATTATAAAGAAGTAGAGGTAGACCTCCTGCAAGGTGGTGCGACCAGATTAAGGAAATGACTGGGAGAGACTTGTGCTCGGTGATGCGGACTACGGAGAATAGAGAGGACTGGAGGCGTCTTGTTTTGTCCGTGGGTAGCTCCACAAATCACGACCCTCAGCAATGAGGAAACGATGAAAGAAGAAGAAATTCACCAGGCTGCGAAGCTGCGATTTCTACCAGTAAACCTCAACACTTCTAATGGATAACATAACATAATAAGGAAGTACGTTGAGAAGAAGGCACGTTTAGCCACTGACCCAACAACGTGTTATTTTTTTAATAATTACATAATCAAAACAATCAAAATGAAATCATACACGCTAAAACAAATCCTCTCAGATAATGAAATCAGGTTCTGTAAAAGCAAACAGAGGGGAAATAATATGAATATTCTACACAAAGGTTAAGTCAATATGAAGGTACCGAAACATTTTAAACATTATCATTATTGATGAATAAAATATACAATCTAAAAAAGAGCTTATTTATATTTACATTTCTGTGACCCTTTTCGATATATTTAAGTAAATTCGAGCTCTATACAATTCCAAATAATATTCTACATATTCTCAAACTATTCAGTCGTCTTAGAGTTATTTGATTGATGTATTCAAGGAGTAAAAGGATTGGAAACCTATACTGTATATAAATATTTTATGAGGTAATTATTTATAGCATGCGCAAACAAATAGGATGATAGAAAATAAAAAAAAAACAACTCTTTTTATGAAAAATACTCCACTCACTTGTCAACCCAAGACGAGGGACGAGGGAATTGACGGAAAAGTATGTAGAAAAAGGATAATCCATGGTTATACAACTGGTTGGAATATAAAACTTTATAAAAACCTATCAAAAGAATATTAGTTATACTAAGCGCAAGACTTCCAAAAAGGAAAAACTATTCATAGTATCAGTAGAATTCGTAACTGTATTAAGTTAAAAAAATATTCCCTTGTAAATCATATGTATTTGTAATTTTGTAGTATAAAAAGCATATTATGTATTGTCGCGGAGATTTTATGAAAAAAATCATTGACGGAAATCATTGTATACCGATTACCTAAGTAATCGATATACAATAATGGAAGATACATTGTACACACTATTAATACTACCTAATGTTAGAGTTTACCGAAGTGTTTCTTTTGGGTTGATTGGCAGAAATCGCCAATAGGCGATAAATCCGCCCTTTGTGTGTATGTTTATGTGCAATAAAGTTTTTATTTATTTATTTATTTATTTATTTCTTATTTTGTGTTTGTGTTCGGCCTGTTGGCTAAGATCAAAGTGTAGTATCAAAGTGCGCGATTGTTTAACAATTGGATTGCTCAAACAAACGTTTGAGATAGTAATAAAGTTAAGATGACGAGCTGTATTTGCTTACTTATTTATTTTTATTTTGTGTATTAAGAGTGTGCATACCGACATTTCAAAAATTTCTAAAAACGGGAGACCTTCTATTTCGACAACCGTTACTAAATTTGCTTTGCAACAAAATAGGGCAGATTCATTGAACCTTTATCTAGGGAATAACCGTAAAAGATTTTTTATATCTTATATAGATTTCTCAAAAAAAATAATTAAAAACACCTCTGACCTTTTTTCCGAAAGACGGAAATTCGTTTCCCGAAAGTCGCGGAGTAATTTTTTTTCTTGTACTGATAATATGCATTAAAATCTAGGGAATAACCGTAAAAGTTTTTTGATAGACGCAAAATTAACCCCAAAAAATGGAAAAAACGCTATTTTTACCATTTTATCATGCTATTGTCACGCGATTTTTAACCTTAATGCCGTGGGAAAAGTCTGTGACGTCATTCCTGGTGCCATGCCCTTAAGGATGGCACTTTGCAGCAGGTATCACTCGAATCCGGATCCTTAGCTTGGCATTGTATACGTGAGGGTAATATGAGTAGATAGTATAATTTGTGATCTCTATAACGAACGTTGACATATCACGTAGTTATATACGTGTTCTATTTGATGTGATCATCACTCAGAAATAATAGTATTGTTAAGTGATACAAATTGTGAGGCATGGGAATATAATATCAAAGAATTACACGAGTGCTTTAGTAGGTACATTACCATTATTTAATAACACTGAAAGTATTTGTAATAAAGAGCTGTGACTTACGAGACGTAATTTCATTAGGAGCGACATAATGAAATAACGAGGAGACAGAGATTGTTATTAAAACAGTCAAGATTACACCTATAAAGGAGATTAAATAGTAGCTAGTAGGTTTACTTTACTACTTCTAAAACATCAGGCTGGTTTACTGGTCTTCCCAATAATTGGGTGACCAGAAAACTCTGTGTAAGTACGTAAAAACACACAAAATTCTCTAAGCGCAACATTAATATGACATTCAGAATAAGTGGCACGCTTCAGTGGTGAAAAAGACGAAAACCTTTCAAAAAATTAACATTTAAAAGGATCGCGCATACAGAACTAAACGCTTTCTATGAACTTCACCGAACGCAAATTTTCTATCTGACGAGTTGCGTATAAAGAACTGACAAGAATGTGCCTAATTGCAAAGAAACTAATATTTATTGTTTGATACCTTCCTAAAGGGGAAACAAGTTCCATAACAGAGTTCTTGAATCCGCTAGCATAAACTTGTCATGACAGCATATAAACTAACTGATAGAAAAAGAAGAAAGGATAATTAGAGATAATAATAATTTCTTAGTTAATATAAAGTTTCCAGAAGATCTTAATAATTTTTGGTAAAGGAAATAATATTTATCTTCGCCGAAACGCCGGAGTTTGAATCGAAAAGAATGAAAACCGTCACACTTTATGAGACATAAATCATTTTGCTTTCGAGTATTCATTACCATAATATCACATTTAAAAAATCTTTAAGAGTATTAAAATGTCCCTAGGGTAAGAACAGAGAAGGGAATAGCCAACATAACAGTAGGGAATTCTCGTAAAACAGTAAGGTTGAGTATTTGTCGTATTATCACATTTAAAAAAAGACATTCACGAAAGTCCAGACTTATGTCTGTTTTCTTATCAAAATTGTTACAGGGACGCACGTAAGTATTAAAGATGTTATGAGAAATTCATTCCTTTGAAGTATTCAACTTTATAGTTTGACTTTGATTTTCTATCATAAGAGCATGTTTCCGGTTTACGTGATTATTGTCTAGTAAGGCGTTACTTTATTAGGTTGATATTTTAATCAGAGTGCTCTGCACTCGAATCCCAGTGAAGGTAGTAGGAAAATATGGGATTTGTAAATGTTACATACATGTAAAGCCGTCACACTGACCCAGCCAACGATCATCGTCTTGTACAAATTTATCCTGGAATTTCTGTTTCACAGTTTTCATTTCAGAGATCTACAATACTTTCTACATTTTTCTTCGCTCCCTGAGTGGAAATCCCCTATTTCCGGGAGAGTAATGAAATTTGTGTAAAACACAGTTGAGAAGTAGAGTATTATAATTTGTTAGAATCAAATGGCCTTTTACGGGGATATAAAGTTTTCCGTCATGCCATCTATGGGGAAGATGACAAATTAAAGTGATTAATCAAAATGACTTGAAAAGTGTGACATCACGTTGGGAATACTAAAGATACGAGATACCTATCATTAATTAATGCATATATAGTAAGAGTAGGTACTAACATACTATACAATATACATACGAACTAGATAAGATCATTTAACGATGAAATCAATTTAAGAGCGATGAAATAATGCCTAGGCATCTTGTGTACAAGAAGCGCCTTTAGGATTATCGTGTACCGGGTACAAAAAGGGGCCAACGTGTTGCGACTGAGGTCAATTCTACGTAGACCATTGGATAACATCTGGCAAAATATGTATTACCATATCTAGTTGGATGCAGTGTCTATTGGCCGTATCACTTTTTACAGAAAGAAGACTTTAAGACACATTTCAGAGATGCACATTCTCGATGGTAAGGTAATTTAACATACATACAATAGTAACGTAACGGAAAACGTGGGTACAGAAACAGGTGTGAATTATAGATCCCGTCACAAATTGTCATGCCTAATTTCACGTAAAAGAGATGTGGGAAGGAAGTTAATTCGAATTTAAACCGTAAAAAATCCCTCGGTATAATCTAATAACACTTTTCGATTCCCAATAAATTGAATTTTAGGCCCTACGCATCTGAGCCTATTCTTTGATATCCGTGATATCTTGATAAGTTAATGTTTCCCAGTATTAGAGATTATACATCAATCATGAATGATAATATGTAGACCTTACCTTAATGCTACTGTGGGTTGGGAACATATTAATAATAATGTGTTATAACAATGAAGCGATCATGATCTACTCGTACCTAGTTTGTGTGTTGGATACTATGCATGAAATGTAAAAGACACAATGAGAATAAGAACTGAATGAAGAAACGAAATAAAAATAACTGAAAATTGGAAAAGATATGGGATATTGGTCTCCCGGAGTGAGCGAATCGAATTGAATGGTGATAATGGGGTGATACAAAATTACATGTTGCCAGTTTCAATTTAATCCATCAATATTCTGAAAATATTCACCGAGGAAATTCATGAAAATTACAAACTATTTTGAGCTAAAGTTCAATATCGTTTTATATAATTTAAACATCAGCGGACATTTCATTAATATGGACAATATTTGCAACAAAATTACAATCAGTAATTATGACACAATTTGTTCCCTTTCAATATTCATTCCCAGCAGCGGTTATTCCGAGAATTTTTATAAGAGACCACGCTTGTGGATTGTTTCTTAAAAGTCGTCCACGACCTATTAGTCCAAGAGCCCGCTGCTTAATTTATGACGTATCTATTTTTTGATCGAAATGTGGTACAAATGATAGCTTACCAATAGGGTTTTACATCGCACTAGGGTTGCCTATCAAAATCTTGCCGCAACCCCCCCTGCCCCCCCCGAAAAGGTCCCTCTTCGCGGTTTTTCGCATTTTGTAGGAATATGGTAAGAGATAGAAGAAAGTAGTCTATGACAAAAATAATCCTTGCTAAATTCTCTACAAAAAATGTTATGTCAATTTTTTCGTAAGCTATCATTTGTACCACATTTCGATCAAAAAACAGATACGTCATAAATTAAGCAGCGGGCTCTCGGACTATATTTTATTTATTTTTTGGTTCCTGTTTGTGTCGAACGACTCCCCATTACTACATTGAAGTTTCAATCTGTTCCGGACACATCAAAATGCAATATTGTTTCAATTATTCTACGAGCATACTTCAGCAACAATTATAGAGTTTAAATTTAAACTTACATAGCAAAGCATGACTGCCGCCACAGTGCCGCTGGTCACGTCACGTCACACACCATCCCTGACGTCATTATGACGAATACTGACACCCAGATAACACAGTCTCGCCCACATTATGGCATGGCGACATTTTAATATTAGTATTCACTTTACGTTTGTATTATTCGTTCAACATAATCAAACAGGCACTATTCAAGTATTTACATCACTCCATTAAATTATTTCACAAAACATGGCAGTTAAACTAAGCCATGACTAAATTTATAGGGTTATATTGTTACTCGTAGTTCTAATAAGACAAAGTAGTTCAAACGCGCACATATTAATATCATTAAATACGATCGTATAGTAGCTTAAATATATACTATTATTTTGATAGGTAGGTATCTATTTAAAGAAAAACAAACGGAAAATTGTAAAAAAATCCATCATGCTTACACCAGAAACCCTAACATGCATAATAATATTTTATCATGTTATTAGGTTACATGATAATATTGTCAATTGCGCTCCAATAGTTTCTGAAAGACTCTGACAGAGAACTTTTTTTTTCATATTCCTGAAGCCAATGGACTGTAAACAGGAAAAAAGGGAACAATGAAATAGAATATAATTCATTGTGGAAAATGTAATAAGAATTTTATTGAATATTCAGGAGCTTTTTCATGGTAACAAAGAATGATATCCGGTTCGAATTAAATGGTTTCGTTGCGGGATCTAAAGCATTATTTTAATACTACTGCAAATATAACTGAAACTCATTTTATTTCTACCTGCAGAAGATATAAATTTAAAATAAAAATAAAAATGGATGGTGGAAATGCTAAAAGCAATATTCGACTTCATTAGCGGTATTCCAGTTCATCCGATCATCGATTACTTCAGGCTATATTGCACATTCTTCAAAGTTAGAGTAAAATAGTGTTCGTTTCGAAAAACAATATCTATTTATCTATATATTTCGTGCCTTAGCTTTTGCTGGGAACGCAGAGCCAAAAACAGTCCTATATGTGCACTCGTCACACTTGTGACAAAACTCTGCACACGTAAGGATTCTCAGAAGAATTACTTTTTTGAAAATTAGTTAAACGTTAGTTTTTATTGTGTTTATTTTCAAAGAAGCGTCTTTTTTGTTGTGTTGATACATGTGTTGATCAGAAAATCGTACTGTATTGAGCACGGCAATTTTCAATGATTTCATTTGCTCTAAAATGCTACTTTTCATCCAAGAAAAATACAAGATACATGAAGTATAATAATAAAATGCCTACAAAACAAACAATATCGTAATAGCTTTTCTCATTCAATTTAATATACGCCCCGACATTAAAAACAAGTAGGAGCACTTAATATAGCGAGAATGTAAGGTAGAAGGTATACGGGAAGTATGAAATACCTCGTGCGAGTTGTATGTAACAGTAGTACGTATGCCCTATTGCATAATAAATTATTCACCGGAATTGGCTACGCACCTGTTCTAATTACATTAAGGTGCTTCCTTACAACGAATGTTTCTATTATTAGGACGATTATCCAGGTTGTATTCCCTGGAATCAATAGTACAGTAACGAGTGGCGGAAACCACAGCTTCTATTAATCGGTTCTAATAAGGCTGTCTTTCGCTTCCAAAGAAAGGTCTTTGGAATTAGTCAATACGATATAAATGTAAGTAGGTATTATCATATTACAGGTGCAAAATGCACATATCACAATGTTGAGGCAACTCTAATAGATTATTATAATATCTTATACAGGTGTTTAAATACGTCACCATGGAGCAAACGGCACGCAAGATCCCTCGTATAAACATAGGATGATATGGAACTAGATATCTTACAAAAACTAATGATGACTCCTTTAGTTACTTATAATAATAAGTCACTATATTTGATAAGGGTACAGGAAGTTCACGAATAAAATATATCGAAAGAATCACGTAAAGAAACTTTTGAGGTTGTAGTATTAGAAACTATATAAGTAAAGTAAAATTAGAAAGGACGATCCTTTCACGATGTGAAAACAATTATGCTAAGTAAAAGAGGACGAATGAATTTAGAATTAGTTTGTCGTTGTCTTCTTCAAAATAGTGTAGTTTGGTGTAGTTGCCGTAGATTTGTGGGAATTGTATAATACAATTTCCTCAAATACACAGGTAAAGGTCCACTTTCATCCCATTAGAAGTGAATTCCAACCCTTTGTAATGAAAAATTCCACAATTCAGTACAGAAACGTGATCGTATTGTTATGTTTTTAGGCTACTATACAACAGACCAATACACAGAGTAACACAAGTGTATAAAATACAAAAGATTTTCTTACGTAAGCTTCTTTATGACTCGAAAAGCAATTTATATTGAAGGAACAACCTAATTAGTGAAGATGGCAGATAGAATTTTATGGGAATTTGTGATTTATTATTAGTTTTGTTTACGTAACTTTACCGGGTGAGTTAATTACGAAACACTTAATTGGAAAAAGGCATAATACTCGTAAAACGAGGAAATAAAATGACGGACAATTTATTTGTTAATTTATATTTACTCCTCAAAAGGACGATATGCAAAATTTGTTGTAATAGCAAAACTTGTCAGATGTACGAGAAAGATAAAAAGCTTAAATTCCCTCCTTTTTTAAGTTAACGAGTTGGTACTACAAGAAAACCTGAAAGTCAAATACTTACAAAAATAATAAAATATCTGATTCGGAATTATTTCAATTAGGTATATGTAATCAAAGTACTCTACTCGGAAAGGGGAGATTTTTTAATATTGATGTGATTGATGGAGTACCTACCTACATCTCATATAGTAAGAAAAACTAAAAATCTATAATATAATGTATTTTAAAAATGTTTGAACTAAATAGAATAATTCGGTGTGGTAGTAATAAATTATTATAATGTCAAATAAATACAGAAGTAATAACGAAAATCTAAAGAATATCAATACATGATTTTCACAAGAATTTATGTCTTGAAATTGCCGATAATTTGATTATCTTACCAATGGTATTGAAACTATCGTACTAACATTAAAATAGGTTATGTAAATTATTACCAAAATTAGAAACGATAAAAATTTGAAAAAAATCTTCACCAATAAAATATTTTATAATGGATTGTATATTATTGAAAACGATGTAATGATAAATAAGAAAAGCTTAATATTCCTAATAACGTTGAATAATAATAAACACACAATAACGAAACTTAGTTTATTTTTATTAGAAACAACATCGATACGGTACGTATTAAACGAAAGCTCGGATAAAGCACGTCCGTTCACGGCGTATACTAAACAAAATCTGTTGAAAGTGTGGGAGAACATAGTGAACACAAACCCTCGTAACAAACCCACAGTAGAAAGCAGTTATATAGTGTAAGGTGCCTATTTGTAATACACAGGGATGATACTTCTGCGCAATGTGGATATAGAATTGTAACTAAATTATTATTGTCTTTATTGAGAGAAAAAAGCAAATGAAAACAGCTGGTGACATTCAATATTGGAAATTCAGGATTTTATTCTGTAGTCCAAAACTTTTTACAAACATTATTGTAGGAAATAAATATTCACAGAATCACATAATGTTTGAATGTTTAGCCAATGATTTGTTTTATTATACTCAGAAGCTTATGTCCTGTATTCGTTGGCAAATAAAGACTTATTTATTCGTGCACATACGCGATATTATTAAAAAGATTCAAATTGTATGTTAGAGACGATGACAGTACCATAAAACAAATAGCTATTCATTCATATCAACAGGGGATATCTCAGAATCTACCTACTATATTACGATACATACATTGTTAGGTGAGTTTGAATTATCCCAGGTAAAAAATACTGTTTGTAGAGTTTTATGCCGTGAACTAATTAAATATTTTTATTACCGTGAAATAATATACCTTTAGTATAAAATAGATAAATAAAAACAGTACAATAATAACAAGTGGTCGGTTACAGTTAACGGAAAACACGTGGGTGATGGAAATAATTTTATGGGAACGTAGGATCTGTTAGAAAAATAAGTTTACAAATAATACCTATTTTAAAAGAGAAGAGAATTGTTAAACTGATTTGGAGATTCGTCACATACAGACGTAAATTCTAAATGTACGGGGAGGTACGGAAAGCCTAAGCTGGAAAATCGGGGCATACATATTTCATTAAACAGTTCACGTTGTGATTTATGGTACAAGATAAGGCAATCCTAATAACATTTGCTGATCAAATTTAAAGATATCGAATTACACAAACAAGACTGTCATCAGGTTAGTAGGTCTAATCAATGAAATTATCCTTAGAATGTATCTTCTTCACCCCAATCACGGAAGAATGATGGAAGCGTATTATTATTTCGAGAGAGATTGTTATCCAATAGGAAAATGTTTATTTATAAAATTTGGTACACGAAACACTGTCTTTTTTGGTTTATATTGAAAATCAAGATAGAGAAACAATACGAGGTTGGCGAAAGGCAGATATCTTCGCTGAAACAAGAGTCACACTAGAATCAAATGGACGGCTATGATAAGTTTAAACATTTCATTGGGTTATACTGAATGGGATAAAGTTAAGTTGTGAAAATGTTAAGGTAGAGATAAAGAAATCGATTCGTTCTAATGCGATGAAAAATAAAATTGATGTAATTTTATATTTGTCTTTAAGAGTTAAATGTACACAATAGTCGAGTATCAAAAGAATTAAAGGAAATTTAATAGAACTGGGGTACCTACGTTGGAAGTTGGAATGTACCTACTCGTATTTATAATGAAAATGTTAGAAAACGTTCATCTCTGAGAGAAATTCTTAATTGATTCTCTTTATATTTTCGCAGGCGAGGGGTAGCGTCGGGGTTGTATATAAATGAAATACTAACCTATTGTAATATCGTAATGAAATGAGACGAGAATCAGTCATTCTTAGTAATAAAAATATTTTTGAAAACCTTATTGTAATCTGGTGAGACATTTTGTCGTAGATATTATTATAATATTAGTATTTCCTATCAATTTCTAATTCCTAGAATTCAGAATACTATAATACTATAAAAATCAATTATTAATAATAATATTATTCCCGTATACGACCACACAATGGGAGTACATATGTAGCATTTGAAGAGCAAAACAATACGAGTATAACGAAGTATTAGGTCTATGTTGTACATACTCGTACTATAAATTCCAGTAGTAATAATTATTAGTGTTGTTTCTCACTTCTTGATATTATTTTATGAAAGACTTGCAAGGTTGAGAATAACAATGACAGTAATGTATGTACATAATAACAGTATGAAGTTGAGCATACGAAGTAAGCGGATTACGCAGCAATTTACACAGTTCTGAAGTACTTACATTAATTACACGAAAGTCCACACTAAACGGATAAAAGTACTAGTGCTAGAGAGCATCTTCAAGGGTCAAACAATTTCAACAGTAAACACTTGCTTATCCTTAATAACAACTATTCTTGTCTTAGGTATGAGTAAGTACGTTATATTGCGTTGTAAAGTATTTAGGAAGAAACATAGTATAATGCGTACCGTACCGAATCATGTTAAGAACATTGTTTTACGAGGAATTCTTAGGTTCTCTATTATATGATGAAAATAGTGTGTACACGGATTAAAGATATAAGGTATGCGGATAGTTAAATGTAATTAATTGGGTTTAACCAGGTGCGCTGCTTAGGTTTGTCTCTCATGCGAAAGGAATATAAACGTGAAACATACCTACACCTTATCTTCATATTATTAGAAAGGGTAGGTAATATTATATAAGCAAGGTGATAACTCTAGTAGTAATACACGACAGATTCTAAGTCCTGAAAGGATTATATTATAACAGTATTAATATATACATGAAACGATTATTCATTGTTTGGTGGCAAATTCTATCGCGGAATTCAATTTGAAACAATAAGATAATAATACAATATACTATGAAAATTTAATTTGGATTATAATATTATTGAATAATTTAATACTTGATCGTTCTTCAAATTGTGAATTCGTGATGCCTTTACCTTTAAATATGTGTGAGAGATTAGATAAATTTATATATAGATAGTTTATACTACCGACACGTAAGAAATAATAATAATTTAATTTAATTTTTATAATAATTTACAGTAAACGAAATGTACATTTCATTAATGTTCAATATTTCACTTCGATAAATTACCTTATCAATGTTCCATTCATCTCTTATTAACATGATCACTCAGATGGCATGGCGTCGGGATATTGAAGTGCAATACGAGAAAAAAATGTTTTATAGTAAATAAAATGTTTAAAAACGAGTTAATATTTTAATGGAGTGTATACCTCACAATACAAACATTAACTTCTATTAGAATAGGGCATTTATTTAAGAATTCGTCATAGGGACCATAATAGCAAAAGTTTCGCATAGGGAGTCATAAACTAGCAGTTCGGGTGTGCTTCCAGTAAACATGTACAAACAAAATACATTATTCATGTAATATAAAGTAGCTTGATCAAAGGTTATCAACTAATATAATACAATTGAATTATTCATACAAGTTCTAAGACTTAATTCACAACCTTGGCTACCTACGATTCTTCTAACTACCAAACGTAGATGATATATATCAAAATATCGCTGAATAGAAAGCTACTTGCATGACATAAATTACAGGAAATTCAATAAAAGCGATGGAAATATACGCATAAAATTACTGCAAGCATTTTACGATATCATGCAAATCAGGAGATTAAAATTCACATAAAAATAAACCTACAGTTCGTCAAGTAATATGTAACTTTTGGTTGTGTCTGGTGGCGATTTGCTGTACATAAATAACGTTTTTTGTTGACTTCGCTTCAAATTATAGGCAGAAGAACGATTCTGTTGAATGTGCGATTAAAATAAATTCTACATATGTGAAATTCCGAAATCTCAAGAGTTAACTGGAATGTGTAGTTTGGATCATACGAATCTATTACATTAGATATTATTTCTTCAAAGAGTCTTCAAAAAGGCGCACAATAATTTATTTAAATGAATCTGTAAACTAAACCCAATTAACCCCCAATGCATTTAAATAAACCCAAAAGTACACGTTTGCATAGTAAGGTAGAAAAGTTTGTGTCGCGAAGTGGAGCAAGTCGGTACCAGGGATCGAACACGCGTCCACCTGCTTGATAATCGATCAGATTACCAACCCGGCTACGACCACATCATTATGTTTTAATTAGAAGTATTGAGTTATACATGAATCTTACGATATACGTGTACACAAACATAGGAATTAGTGTGTGGAATATAAAATAGCACAAGCCGTGACAACAGAAATCCAAGAATAAATATCTTTATTGATAGGGTACCTTACCTATAATATTGGTACTGTGTCAGAATAATTAATATGTACGAAGAGTCCTTTATTAATGAGATGTCGCTGACAAACACGAAACATTGAGATCTGAGAATATACACAATTTCGTTTGAGACATTCTTAAGCTTAACATAAACTTCTGATTTATAAGACACTTTATGTATATCTTAAACAATTATTATAATGTTGTATATTGTGATAGGTAGGAAAAAATGCAGATGCGTCATATCTTCAACCTCAGATATATTTATCCCTATAAGATACAAGCATTATTCATAGCGTATGTACAAAATGAAAAACATATTTTGCACGACAGCTAAAAAAAGCTACGAAAATATGAGTGTTCAGTCGAGTGCTTAGCATTCCATAACAAATGAAAAACTTTCAGACGCCAACGCCAAATTGTTTCGAATAAAAAAAAAAGGGATAAAAATTTACAGACGAAAATGGATATTACTACATTTTTTGACGAAAGTGAAAATACTCGAACTTCGTGATTGAAAAAATTGAACTTGTGCGAGAGTGATATTTTGGATTTCAATTCTAAATCATTTACTGGCAACGCATGAGTTATAGAATGGGTAAGAGCAACGCATTCTGTTACATAAACATACAGAAAATAGTCTAAGCACGGGAATAACTGGGAATGCAATAGATAAAAATAATTCAAATTGTCTAAATGAAACTTTGGATAAACACTCTACAATGGAAAGAAATCCATAAATTTTATGAACACCCATGAATAATAATATTTTTATGTACGAACTCTTCCTATAACAAGGACAAAGACCGAGAATTTTTATAAGTTCGCAGAATAATGGTGTGTTGTCGGATGCCAAACGAGAAACGTAATCTGGAAAATGGTCTAACAAGTTCCGCGTATATTGGTGAATTATTGTCGTAACAAAATGCCTTGGCTGCATAACGAAGTAATGTGATAATATTATTATCACCAAATAACCGCAACAAATATATTTGATTTACGTACGCGAAAATATGTTATTGGCGTTATATACAATTTTTGTATTACATGCATAACAATCATGTTCAACATACGAAATAACAAAGTGCAAAGATATCAACTAGGGAAATATTGTTAATCGAGAAACAATTGTAGAGTTTACAGTGAAACAAGATAATATTTTATTCTACACTAGGTGTAGGAATGCTGCGGTAGAATCACAAGTGACACAGTGTTAGAAATCACAAGAAAACAGTGTAAAAAAGTATGTATTTAAAAAAAATATACAACGTTTATCGTGCAAGCGTGAAATACAAATATTCTTCAACAATAAAACTTAAAATTACGATAACTTTAAAATGTGCAAATTCTCAGGTTTTCAGTTAACGTCGGAGAGTCTTTAATGTTATGTTTCACCTTATTGCTATTTACAAGAAGCTGTTTTCTTAAATGAGGAAATAAACTGTAATTAAGATCAAAATTACAGAGACTATCTTGCAAATGCATTGCCGTAAGAAGCTGTTGAAGATAAAATGGAATAATCTGGAATCCCCTGTAGAATCGAACCCTACTCTTTGCGTTTATGCCTTGTTTAAGACTTACGTCACATGTAATAATATATTACATATCAAGTCGAGAAGAAGATGTATGACTGAGAAGTAAAAATAATATACCTTCATTTACAGCAGCGAATATAAATGTCTAAATTCTCATTACTTTAAGACATGGCTGTAACCATAATAATATAACATGTGTACAGAATGAATGTGAAAACATAGTAATAATATGTATGTATGAATTCTTCGTATTGCGATATTTGTAAGAAGATACCTACCTTATAATGTGCTCAAAGTTATACAAAATAAATATAAAATATTTCTTTACATTATAAGAATTTTTCGTGTAAAAGAAATGTCATCTTGAGTACTGATTTTTATATTATGTAGATAGATCTGTAGATGTAAGGATAAAAAAATGAATAATATAACATTAGATTGAAGCAATTTTCTGGAAGCATTTCCTCTGAAATGAAAAATCTACACTATCGTTAAAACACATTTTTTACATATAAATTATCGAAAGATCCATCATATGTGTTTCATCACAAAAACTTATTGTAAAAAGAAAATATAATCAAAAGATAGCAACGTCATAATTAAGTAATAAGTTTTTAAAAGGAAAATGTATATGAAAAAAAAAATTGAATATAAATTAGACGGAAACACGTTCTAGTTTGCAAACTCTGTAAGTTACCAATTAACTAACTCTTTAACGTTGAGATCTGCAGCAAGGATGACATCCTTATGTGAAACTATGATTTTTACAAAGTATCGTCCGTGTACTATTTTAATTTCATTTAACCTCTTATTTATATTATATTTCCACATACGTAAGGGATTCTTGGAGGTCTATTCCATAGCAAATAAGGGATATGTTGGGACAATAATGGAGTGAGTTGTGTGTGTAGTAGAAGAGACATAAATGAAGTATACTATAAAAAAAGAGAATATGATTAAAAACTTATAGAATAACCGAAGACCAAAGGAGAATGCTCAAAAAAAACCCAGGCCCGGCGCAAACGAAATGTAACTCAAACGATAGGTAAAAATAAGTATTTAAATACTGCATGGGTGGCATCATCGAAATCAATGGCTTAATGGGTGAAATACCTATTCGAAGTTCTACATTGGTCACACGAATATATAAGAAAAGGAGCATTAGACAGTTACAATTGCGGTCTCAAAGGGTATAATATGATGAGTATAAGGTAGCCCGTCCTCTTCGTCTTCTTTTTCATCAGCCTTTGTCCCTCCACAGCTGGATATAAGCCGAAAGGAAAATGCTCATGAAATATGTAAAAAAAAGTCAGGTCCGGCGCAAATGAAACCTAACTCAAATGATAGGTAAAAATGAGTAATTAAATACTGCATAAGAGGAATCATCGAAATCGATGGCTAAATGTGTGAAATACCTATTCGAAGTTTTATAGGGGAAACTTTGAATAGGTATTTCACATATTTAACCATTGATTTCGATGATACCACCTATGCAGTATTTAATTACTCATTTTTACCTTTCATTTGAGTCACATTTCGTTTGCGCCGGACATGTTTATTTTTTACATAATTCATAAGCATTTATCTTTAGGCTTACATCCGGCAGTGGAGGGATCAAGGCCGATGAAGAAGAAGAAAAATCAGACAGGCTGCCTTACACTCATCATATTATATACTTTTGAATCGCAATTGTAGCTGTTTAATGCTCCTTTTCTTATATATTCGTGTGACCAATGTAAAACTTCGAATAGGTATTTCACCCATTAAGCCATTGATTTCGATGATGCCCCCTATGTAGTATTTAATTACTAATTATTACCTATCATTTGAGTTACATTTCGTTTGCGCCGGGCCTGGGTTTTTTTCCCATACAAAATGAGCATTCTCCTTTCAATGCCTTTCATTGTTTTGTAGATCAGACAAAAAATCTAATCGTTCTTGAATAAAGCAAAGCAGAAAGAAAACCTTATAAGAAGTTAATAGTACTCGTGTGTAGTGGTTGACGTAATAAAGTACTTTTATTATTAAGCTTTTTTCATCTCGTTACACAGTCTGTTGGATAAAAATCACTCGTATGAACAGGGTTACCGAGAACAGAAAGCTTTCAGTAAAATACGATAACATATACAATAATGTGTTTCTGAGAATCTTTTGTGCACCTAAGTCTAAGTAGATATTATTGCAAGAAATGAGGAACTATCGGACTTCAGTAAAGGAATTCTTAGATTTAAGAAAATCGCGTAAAGGTTACATTATTATATAAAGTTTTCATTACGACTAAGTAGCCAATATTGAAATACTACACGTACTGTAAAATGAATAAAAAAGGAAATAGTGAAATAAGAGCGAATAACAGTCTTCAAACGAAGTCAGCTATGCTTGTTTGATTTAGTACATGAAGGTCCCTCCGCACACCCGAATGACACAGGTGCCAGTTAGGCGCCTTTGGACGCCGTTGTTTGATTTAGCAATGTTTGATTAGGCTTCAAAAAGTTATACACAAAAATTGAATAATATGTTAGGTTGATTAGTTTTTATAAAAATATTACAATGTCGCCCTTTACAAAGGGAGATCACAAGCTTTCGACGCAGTTTTTTTGCAGCAGCGCCTTTTATCTCTTCCCACTCCATTCCCAATACTCGAACCTCGTTATCCGAGAAACATCGTTAGTTTTTTCGTCGTTTGCAAATTATTTCACCCCTAAATATCCTTTCATCGTGTCAAGATGCTTATTGAAAATTCAGTCCAGGTAATGAGGTCAATAAGCAATTCGACACAGTTGTTAAAATTGAAAAGAGCTGTTCAGCATGGAAGAAAATTGTGTGAGAAGTGGATGTTGAAACCAGACGAGTCATCGTGATCTCAAGAGCACAAGGGACTAGAGAGATTTCAAGGTGACATTCTCTACCAATGGGTTGGGTGGGCGTGGGCATCAATGAATTCTTATACATTTCTACATATTATAATCACAGTCGAAGTAAAATTATATTAAAATATCATGAGTGAAATATTTGTGGAGGAAAAAATCAAATTGACAAATTAATAGTTAGTCACTCGCGGAAAACACTAAGAATTGTAACAAATACTTTACCGTCTCATCCAAATTAAAATTTACATTTTGAACCTCATGTTTGATAGGGATAGAAAATATTGGAATTTATTTGACAGAAAATTATTTGACAGAAGAAAGAAAAAAATACCTAAAGACACATCCCTAAGGATTGAACCACGTAAACATTATACGGAATAAAATACTAGGAATCAGTTTTCTCTTAATGTTTGTTTTTTTACTGAATTTAGAGATCAGACTTGAGTGCTTTTACTAAGACACCTCGGTATTTTTAAAAGAGCTTAAGAAAAATGATTTCTGAGAAATACGATTCAATAAACAAGATTCTCATTATTGACCTCCTTACTAAAACACACTATTTATAAGTTTACAAACACTTCTGACTTCGACTCAATTATTCTATCACTTTGTTATATAAAACATAGTACATTGGAGGTGATGGTAAGTACTAAAATAACAACACCTAATTATAATTACAACAAGGAAAAGTTATACAATCCGTTCATGTTAAAATAATGCTACTGAGGTGAAAATGTAGTACTTCAGGTGTACTAGAGAATAACATAACGAGGGACTTAGGAGGGAAATTTATTCAAGAAAAACAAAGCTTTTGTTTAACAATAAATCTTCACAGAAGTAGTCTGTTGTTGTGTGTTGTAGTTCTCACACGAAGCACTGAATGGCTTGTTAAAAATACACAAAATAATAATAATACAAAAATATAAAGAAACTCCGGGAAGATTTTATTCTTACTTAAGATTCGTTAAATATTCATGCAATGTGTATACTCGTAAGTGAAGTGTACAGTGTACATGCCCAAATGAAAGCGCTAGAATAAAGCTAACGAATCTCTTACAAGATTTCAACAGAAAGTTGTTATACATTGGTAGGACTTACTTCCATTCTGAGATTTGAGACGTAATATTTCTAAGATTTTTTTTTGTATGGCGTACTTTTGTAATCTTGAATAGGTATGTGACCATTGTACTACGTATCTACGTCATGAAATTGTCGCAATTTTATTTATTTATTACACATCAAGTGAACTAAATTCATAAATGTGTTTAAAAAATCAAGCAATAAAACCATAACATCAATGGGTGTGAAATAAAGCACAACGACATTATTTAACATTGCAAACTTTGCTAGCTTATTATGTACACAGATATGATAGGGTTATTTACGATAAACCCAGATTCACTCCACAAAGAATACCGAAATATACAGATGATTGCTGTTGATAGTCAGCTGCTCGGAAAATAAAATAAACTCTGATATCCCCCAAATAATAATAATATAATAATTTCGGCGAGACCCAGACTGACGAGCACCTACTCGTGTGTCGAGATATGCCAGTGAGGTGTGATACGAAGGACCTGATGATGGTGACTGACAATGCCGTTACGACTGCTAATTAATTCTGGAGCGGGATGGCCTAGAGGGTTGGAGCTCGGACCCAAAAATGAATTAATAAAATAATTGTTGCTTACGACTTGAATCAAATAATTATTTTTCATCTCTTCGCAAAATATCAATCTTATTTCCTACGAATAACATAATCCAAGCTTATCGAGTTACAGACATGTAATTCGAAACCGCGGATTTGAAATGAAAATACAAAATACCTACAAATAGATATTAATTTGGTTTTCTACAATCAAAAGAAATTAATCGCTTATTTTACTCTTTGGATACCAAAAAATACGATGCGGCTTATTGTATTTCAAGAAAATTTCAGGATTAATTTCGTAGTTTTGGGACATACTTATGATTTTTAAAAGTCCTTAAAGTTTAAAAACTGAATGATAATATTATTATTTTACTATTGAACGGTCCCTCTTTTAAATTGTTCTAATTGTTAACGTTATATTAAAATAAATGGCTTTCCGTTATCAGTTTAAACTGAAGTTGCAAACCGAAGCTGGAATTGAAAACGACAGGGTGAACTAAGAGTTACTGGAACTAAATAGCGAGTTGAATTTACATGTTGTTGCATGTTAGAATATGACACCAATTTAATATTGTAATTTAATGGATTCCATACTTTTGTATCATTACATAGGTAAAAATACTAATCAATTTCTAAAAATATCCACACAATTATAAAAAAAAAAACGTTAAAAAAGACGGAAAAATCTCTGTTCTTATAAATACAAGTGTTGGTCTAGGGTCTTCTATTTTTACAGACTTACGAGGCAGACTTGGATACCTAATAATCAGAGCTGGGCAGAAAAGCGTTAATCCGTTAATCGTTAATTAACGAAGTTAACTTTTTGGTTAACGATTTAACGCTTTTCTCACCTCCACAATTTCTTAACGGACTGTTTAACTTCCGTTACATTTTACTTCCGTTAATTAAGTCCGTTAATATTTGATTGTGTGTATAGACATCATCCACTGGCTGTGCTGGCATTAGATAATCTGAGGATTGTATGGAGTTATGTGTGGTGTCGTATATGGGTTGGGCGTTGGAAAAGAATTTCAGATCGAAAGTCAAATTTTGTCGAAAAAAAGATCGGCTGCGGCGCCTTTCAAACTCTGAAGCAAGCGACGTCAATGGGCGAATGTAATAAAAATGCACCTAGGTGTTTGTAAAATTTCTGTAAGACATTTTACTTCTTATTCAATAATGAGACTCGCCACCCATTCCGTGTGTTTCATTTGTTGTATGCACATGTTGTATGAGGTGGTCGGTAGCCTGGTTGGTAGCACGCTCGACTGTTAATCCAGTTGGCGCGGGTTCAATCCCCGACTTACTCCACTTCACACAAGCTTTCTGTGAAGTGTACAAAGATGTTTTTTTTTTATTTTTTTTTATTAGTCATAAAATATATACAAAGTTAAAACAATTAAGTCACGCCAAACCTGACAAGTTTGTCGGCGTATGCTCTTCTTAGTAGATATGAAACAATACTAAATACAATTTGGGTTTATTTCGAAAAAACCCGGATTCATTAAAAAAAAACAACTGCAATATTTACCTTTACATTGTATGTATTTGTGTACCCACTTTAGGATACATCGCGATAGTGTGATAGTAGTAGTACTTATGTAGTTCAACTTCATGCCATTTAACAGCGGTTTTTTAGATTAACGCTTTAACGGATTAACGTTAACTTCCGTTACATTTTTCAAAATGTAACGCTTTAACGATTAACGAAGTTAACTTTTTAGTTAACGGATTAACGATTAACGAAGTTAACTTTTTGATTAACGGTGCCCACCTCTGCTAATAATGCAGAAGTATTTTATTTTATCGTATTAAAGTCATGTTTTCACTCTAATGTGCTGTTACGAAATGCTTGGTAATGTAATGTGTGCTCGGTAGACGAAAATATATACTGCCACATAAAATAATAATCCAAAATATTAGGTAGGTATGAATCAGGTAGCTATTACAGGTAATATGTTGAAGCCTTAGTGGACGTTGTCAAATTCAGTGACGCTCCCATGGTATTATTATGTCAAAAACATCGAATCGAGGCTCCCTAATAAAAATATTTCGAGATTGAGTGATTGTCAGTAAGTGACGAATGAGCCAGCGTTATGACATGTTCATAATATTATAATAGACATACTCTGTGGTGAATTTGAATGATGACCGCGAAAAAAACATACACCACTCCAAATAAATTTAAAATCACGGATTAAAATATTTCAACATACCCTGAAAAATTCCAAAAAAGAACTGTTTTTGAAAGAAGGTAGGTACTACTTTAAATACAAATTTTCTTACGAAAAATCGCTAGTAGATCTTTATTAATATTTTAGACTTCTCGAGCTTCCACGGCATCGCCAACAAACTTTAATCTTCAATTATGAAGATGTCACTAGCATGGAAGTTCAAATGTCGATCTTACGCAATATACTTCGAATGAATTAGGATTTTATATACGCAGGGAGAGGACTTGCCGACTCAGTATTATCAGCCAGAAAGCCTACACATTATCATTCATGATTGAAATATATTAATATCAACAGCTTAATACTGGGCAAAATTACTTCGAAGAAGAGTCGATGATATCTATTAACAAGAATCCTAAAAAATTCGTTGTTCTAAATGTCTAGAGACATATTTTAAACAGATAACAAAAGTTAAAAATATTTAATTGAGTTTTTGGTCATCCCATACTCTCTATACGAGTAGAACCTCTAAAACTTTGCAACGAAATAACTTCTTAGCGACTGCTGCCGTTAGAAAAGCACCTTCTACTTTAGTAAAAACTTAATTCAGTGTTATCACCGCTGCCGTCTAGTTCGTTTTAAATCTACATTTAGTGAGTGGGTAGGTACTAGGTAGATATGCTAAGAATGCATTTCTAATTGAAAATTATGATGGTGAAGTTTTCACTGAGTTGAGACTCGGATTTTTCAACACCGTAAAAATATATTTCCTCTCTTTTAATTTTCCGCTATCTCACGCCACTTCATAAAAAAAAGTAGAGTGAATTAAGAAATCAGATTAAAGCATTTTTCTAAGTGTTTTAAATTCAATCAACTCCCATTTTTCTTCTTCCACTCCTCACTTGATTTTATGGAGATTTTTTTTCAATTAATAAATTAAATAATATAACTTTTAAACCACAAATTAATGGTATCTGCGTTTTTAAAGGCATTTGCAATCAATTGCTGTGTTTCGAGGGAAATTGGAAGCGGTATGATTATTGAAAGATAATATTATCGCGTTTTCATTATGTCACGATGGGTTAATTTGAAATGCTGAGGCAGGACTTCCCAACACACTTTTCAGTATTAGGTACCAGCCAGAAAAGTGAACATATAAATATTATTATTTATGACTGATACATAAACTCATCAGCCACAAATTTCACCTTCCAGACACATCGGAAATCAAAAGATTTGGCTGTGCCTGACTGAAATAGATACACGGAACCTTAAATAAAGCATTGTGCCCGAAATATCAGTGTAATAGAAGTATTCTTACAAATAAATTAATAAAAAAATAGTAGGCTCCGATAAAAACGAACCCAAAGACGAAACTTATCTCGATTAGGAGAAATAGATTTCTCAAGTTAACTTTTGTGCGGTGTCAATAGTGTCAGGACGTAGCATTTCAGTTTCAATTTATCTTATCTAAATGAAAGTTTCGACTACTTTGCTGAATCGATTGGTAAGAGAATCACATTCCTTAAAAACTAGAGGTTATGGGCTGAGTCACGACATAGACTATGTATTTTGGATTTTATTTTAAAACCTATTCATTTACTGTTGTGAAGGGCAAAGGGAAGTTTTTAGGTCTGTGGGTGTGTAGTAAAAACGAAACCAGACATTTAAATATTTTCGTCACTTGCTCGTTCAATAAAAATATAATAAAACTGTACAATACGTAAGAAATTGTCTACCTAGAGAATACATAAATTGATAAGGCGAAGAAAAGATATTAGAAAATCTTTCAAACAGTTATACTCGTAAGTACGTACATATGTACGTGTATGAGAAATATAGCTTTGTAATCAAATATTGACGCATACGAGCAGGTATCTCATTATTTCAAAAGAAAGCATATTTACACGTCGTACTTCTCAGAAACACTTAATAAAATTTCAGATGAGTTTCCTATTAGGTTACCATTATAAAGAGTTGCGTATGAGTTACCAGGTACAGATACCTGCTTTAGATTGTTATTAGCTATAAGAATCCCATTACGTATTAAGAGTTATCGGAGAATGGAATGGGAATCCATTAACTCACATCCGCTCATATCAAACATGACTGCCATTATCGTGCGACTCGAGAATTACTTACAGTATATTCTGTATATTATTATTATACTATTTCCTACTATACATAGTACACATGTTAAGAAGCAAACGCTGAAACTTTATAAATTCATCGACGTTAGACAACACTGTAGAAATACGAGTACGAAAATACTTCGTAGATACCTGCCTACAAGAAGTCAAAGTTGTTTATAGTAAACATATACAGAGTATATCATGAAGACTTACCCCAGGTGTCGAAAATGCACAAGAAGAAGACGTCAGAAATCGTATTATGGATGGATTCGTATTATGGTACTTAGTGTGGTTTCTACGAACTTACCTGAAAAAAAAAGAAAAAATGTTAAATTGTTACATTTATATTTCAAGTGCGTCTCAGTGCAGTAGTAGATACGTCCATATGTTTTGCAACATTTGTATTTGATTTTAGTTTAGGGACAAAAAACAGTTTAAAATGAACGTATTATCATGGATTTAAAAGTCTCAATATGTCTGTTTCAATTATAAATTAAGAGTAGGTAATCTAATACCCGTGGACTATGTATGGTAATGATAAACTTTTCAATGTTCAGTTATCATTAAGAAACGAAGGTTCGCAATGGTTGGGTACAGAAAGTAAGAAAATGCGTGTTCAAATTTTAATATGCATTACATGTTTTAATATCAGTTTCATAATCTTTAATATAATACGAGTATGTATCATATACTTCATAGCGAACATACTTCATCGAATCTCAAACTTATCGTACAGGATTTGTCAAAGTTTTGTACTAGAAAAGTTGCAGCAGTTGGGTGATGCTGCAAAGAGAATTTTAACAGGAAGGCACTATCATAGAATATTTAACTAAAGATTTGTGTACAGAGAAATAGAAAGTATCTAAATAGTTCTTCAAAGAGCTTTGACGAATAAACACGATGCATACATTATTAAGATACACCTGGAGCATAATATTCTTAATTATTAACAATAACAACACTGAACGAGAGTATTATATGATTGTGGATGTATTTTAAGCAGAGATTTTTGTAGAATATTGTCCGTAATATATCTAAAGTGAAACAATAGATTAATCGTAGGTATGTAGATATTATCGCGCGTATGTGGAATTGGTATCAGGTGACAGTGCCAAAGCACAGCTGAAAAATAATTTTATTTCTACCGATTAACCTGGTCGTTCTCCATCGTACTTAGAGGTATACTATTATCTCCAAATATTATAATTAACTAAATTAGGGAAGTAATATTGTTTGAATCCGGGACTCGAATCCGGAATCGCTATCGAGGTCTGTAGCTAAATATGTTAAAAATCTATGTTATGTAGTTGATTTAAAATAGGATTAAAAGTACTCGTAGTGTCGGATAGTAAGAAGTTCGTAGATTAACTTGTAAGAGTCTCTACTAGGAGCAAATCTTGCACAAATACTAGGTAGATACGTTTACTCGTAATGGTCGTATGTGGAATGATAAATCGTACAAAATTTAATGTCTTTGAAATTTATTCCCTTCCCAAGAAGATATTAACTCGTTTGTAAAAGTCACAGTACCGTGGCAAGTAGAAGAGTAAGAGGATTAACTATTTGATCTCCTGTTACAAGTGCAAGTACTAAAAATAAATCCTTTGCACAAGTTAGAATGTAGGGGAGTCTATTAAAAATTATGTATGTGCTTAGAATCTTATTTCACAATTAACAAAGGCTTACACGGGTGAGTGCTACTTTGGTTTAATTATAAAATACCCTTTCATAAAGCCAGGGGTATTATAGAGCCATTAAATTTTAAAAACTTGATTTGGTGCACCTCCATAGGATTAATATTTCATGCTACTTGACTTGGTGCTGTGATAATTGCCTCTTCCATGTCCATATGTAACCATAAACCTAAAACAATCTTGGGTTCATTGGAGCGCCTCCTTTAGCGAAACCTCGATATGAACAAAAAACATGATAAATGTATAGATGCATTTTTGACGATTTCGTTGTGTATGTGTGAAAATTTAGGAGTACGTGGAGAAAGGGACGTGGCATTTTATTAAAATTTCTATTAATACGCTTGAAAGAGGATTGAGAGTATTAAAAAAGGGGTGTAAAGCTAGTTCGCCACCAAACGGTGCACCCTGGGTAACGCTAAATGAGCTAGCATATTGGTCGCCAGATTATACTTTACATCAATCTCCTGACGTATATCACATCAAAAAGAACCGAAACTGATCGAAACGAAATAATTAAAAAATGAAAATAATATAATGGATACTTAAACGGAATTATTTGTACTTGTAACATAAAAGTTCCCATTATCTTAAAAATAGCCGCGTGTCAGTACATAAGAGAAATATTAAATTTTTCAAAGGTTGTTATATCGCTTCCCACGCTAAAAGTGAGTTACTGCCGTGGATATGAATAAACAAACGCCCTGTCGCATGTTGTAATGATAAATTCATTAACTCTATGTCAGAATACGTACCGCGCTATCAGAAAACGGGGAAAAAAGTTTTTATTCAAACACACGGCACACGGATACATCTATCAAAACATCAGATGTGAATAACGAATCAGAATGGCTGGTACTTGTGAAAAATCTGCTTCCATTGAATCGGCTGGAAGAAAATAATGTCGTCGCCCTTCATGCTGTCAGGCCAGCTCGTTAGGGGGCGAATCATTAATCATTCATAGTAAGTAATGTTTTCATTTGGTAGATAATGTGTGATGTATCTGATGTGTCATTCAGAAAATATTTTAAACGGTACATAAAGATACGAAAAAAACCTTTTTTTACCGTATTTGAAAAAATGTTTCAATTTATACGAAAATACCTATTTATAGCTTCCATTATATACCCATATATGAATTTAAGAGTGAAATATTGGATTCTAAAAGTGTTTTTTCATTCTGTTTTCACTTAGATATACTTATTCTCCGCATGTGTTCCCATGGTTTAAACCGTAATGTTCACTTAAAGAATAAATAAATTAAACAACAAACTTACAATGTGAAGTAAAAATTACGTTAAATTGAAAGGGGTACAGTAAGTTGTAAACATACCGTGAAATAGTCAGAGTGTGTAATTACGTACAGGGACTAAAATAAAATGCTATTTTAGGCGGTTGTTGGGTAAACACGGAGCTTTCTAGAATTTAGGAATAAAATTTATCGTAAAATATGTGTCCTGTTCAACTACGAAGCTTTATACTGCAGGGCAAAAAATAGGTATTTTACGAGATTTCATAATACGAGTGCACCAACATTTGTGATACATAAATACTGTGTGTACACTGTACGAGTGTACGTATGTAGTGTACGTGTACGCACACTGCAGACTCAGATTAAAACGTTCCGCAGGAGAGGAAGAAAAAATGATAATGGTGCAGCTTTATAAATATTTAACATAAGAGGATAATTGAGAACCAACAGAGTACAGGTAATATTAACGTACAGGACTTGAAACACTCAATAATCCGGTGGTATATAACGGACCTTTTGCACAGCACGTATATAAAATAACACAAAATACCAAACACAAGGTCGGAAAAATTTCAGCGGATTTTACAAAAAGGTTGTTCTGAGCGGAGTATCTTGCGAGTGCCGGATTATCAAAATAATGTATAAGGTACATACATTATACATTCTATACGAGAACCAAATTACATGCGATGGAGAATATTATTTTAATTGTGTTAATAATTAGTTAACAATAGTTAGTCGAGTGAGGTACAGATTAATCTCCACTTATAGAATTTCAATATCAAGATAATCACATGTTGGATCCTTATCGAACAAGTTCTAAACTGCTTAAGGAATAGAATACCTACATCAAGTTATATTTCCAGCATTCCTAATGCTCTTAGTCTAAACTTGAGTCTACGGCTTTAGGGCGGTTTGAAATAGCAAATAATAGACAGATAATAAGAAAATAGGTATTTAGAATTAATTACCTACTGCAAAACAGTCAGTCGTTATTTACTCAATATACGTAAAATATAATGATCTGTTCTAGGTCTGTACGCACATTTAACTAGGATAGGTAAGTGAAAAATAATGATGTTGGAAACAAGTGGACTGTAGGAACTTAGGATTTGTTGCCACTTACCTTGCCGCTGATTCCCGGTCTTCTTTCATAGTCATTCAGTGCACTGATTTGATCTTTTAATTAGTCTTTAATTCAACTTTCAATTCAATATTATTATTCTCCCCTACGGGAATTAACACAATCATAACATAAACTTAACATTTCCCCTACGGGAATTCACTAAATTCAACATACGACGATTTTCACAAAACAACGAACTATAATCCTCAATTATTTTCAACCATGTCCTTTTCAACGTCAAACTCAATGTTCTTAAAACAAAATCTCACTCCTTTGTTCCATTTCTTCAGTGACAACAAAAGGATTTGAATTAGGAATGGAATTTATATTAGGATAGATAGGATTGGGAAATCATAGACAAAGTATGCACGTACAAGGTCCTTATTTAATTTGTGCGCCACGGATTACCGGACACGGATGAACAGATTGCATAATCATACTTTGTCAAATATTGTATGTACCATTGCAATAATTAATTACTAATGAAACTAAATCCCCCGATAAGCTCAATAGTTCTCAGTAAGGCAACTCAAAATAAAATCGATACATAGCGTGAATGCAACTGCAATGCAATTTAATATCTATGATGGTAACAAAACTAGAACACAAGAACATTGAAGAGATAAGGCAAAAGATGAGAAATCTGCTTATTAATTCAAATGCTGTCTTTCGACATAATAAAATAAAATAGTGTCGTAAAATAGACGAAATACAAAAAAAAAGTGTCAACATTTAGATGGAAATATTCAGTTTACTTTCGAATGAAAATCTGATCAAGATTGTACGTGAACGACTTAGAAAATATATAGCAGTAGCTAAAAGAAGTCGTTAGATATTTAATCAAAGCTCTATATTAAGCTCAGTGTCTAAAGAAGAGAAAGAACTTTCACAATTTATATGTTCAGCCACCACTATCCCTTAATCATATAATTAAATCTCTTTTCAATTTGTATTGGTCCCGATGTTTGTCGATTCGTGAAGGATTCAAAACGTTTAGAAGGTATTATATTGTCCCTCAATACTAACAATAATAGTAAAGTTTAATACAAAAGGATTTCATTTGTCGAAAGAAGAAGTTGAGAAGAATCGAAACTAACACAAACCTCCACACAAGCATTCGGTTGCTTAAGGAGGGCAGTGTCCAAAATTATACAGATTACGTGATTGTAATTCAAGTGATATTGCAAATGTTGTTATTTTGTAATAAAGTGATTTAAATAAATAAATGAAAAAAAATATATTACAGTGACACGATGTATCACACGCTCTTGCGAATAATTTTCTTTCGTCTGGAAATAAGTAACTAATAGGCCATCTAGCGAAAAACTGTTGAAGTATTTAACATGCCTTTGGGAAAGTCAGGGAAACAGAGAAAAGCTTAATGAAAAACATCCTCCTTCTGAGGTAAACAATTTTATCGAAGTCTCAAACCGAATGAAAACCAACCTTTCCACAAGGAAACGTTACAGAGAGGAAATAAAAGCTTTGTGGAAATTTCGACAGATGGAGGTTAACGTGATATATTTTAGGAAAGAAAAAATGAAGGTATTTAATTTAATAGAGCGTGATTTCTGGAACACTGCAACATATTATTATTATAGTGTGTGGCGCATTACCATGATGAAGATAAATGATTTGTTACCGCAAACGGATGGGAAAATGAGAAGGTTGATGTCTATTTCATGTAATGATATAAAGAAACATTTTCGTCTTCAATATGAAATATTATACACATCCCTAATATGGCGTAAACATCCCCTCTACAACAATTTACAATCGTGTGTAAAATCTGTAGAAAATAACGTGAAAAAATCAGGCAATAAATTCAATTACCGTATAAATTAACCAAAAAAGGAATGAAATTGTCACAGGTGAAATAAATGGAAATTTACCTAATCCTTAAGAAATTTCGGGCTTCTTCTAGTAACGTAATAATTCAACGGTAAAATGATTAACTTGACGCATACCTAAATTATTTTAGGTATGGAACCGGAATTTATCTGCATTGCACAGACGGAAATACATTATATTTTTTTCCTCAACAGAGGCGAGAGGCATCTTCATTCACATAATGTAGCGTTATGTGAACTCCCTTGGGGAGGAAGTAGGATGGGCTTTCCGACGCTTTTGAGTCGGCTTTGGCTCACTTTATGTCTAGGGCACCCATCCCACAGCAGGATGTGGTGGAATGGGTGAACGTTGCCCTGGGCATAAAGTGATCACATAAGCCAGCCAAAGACGACTCGAAAGCGTCGGAGCACCCATCCTGCTTCCTTCCTCAGGGAGTTCACATAACGCTACATTATGTGAATGAAGATGCCTCTCCTCTCTGTTGAGGAAAAACTCTAATGTAAAAACTATTGTCAATTAAAAGATTTAATTATAGTAAAACTCTATTCATCGGTCTTCTAAAGTTGGTTAAAAATTAAAAATTCTAGGTAGACGCAAACATAAAATATATGTTCCAAATTGAGTACACTCATATTATTATGATAATATGGAATGTGTAAACTAAGACACATTTGAAATAGACGGATCTTTTATAATCGATATTATTTAGTAAATGTTTGCATATGTCTTCGTGGGACTGGATAAATATTAATATCAAACATGTACTTCAATTATATAGATACAAGACCCTTTGAATGAAAGAAAAGGGTCTAAAATTGAGACAATTCTCATGTGCGTAACCTACATAATATGCTTTAACTAACGTGAGTCTATGTATGTATAATAATACTCTAAGCCAATTTCATAAAACAAATATTCGAATCGATAGAGATACTTGTAATGTTAAAATAAAATTGGCAAATTTTTGGGTGTGCCCTCTGTAAGTAATCACATCTATGAATGGCGATAAGCTTACGCATTGGGACTGGGAAGTGTTTAGAAAAGTAGAGATTTGAAGTTTGAATGTAGTATGAAAGTTCCTTACGAATTAAAATGAGATCCATATTAATTTAAACGGTTCACGGTAAAACATAATTAAAGAAATTACAAAATAAAAAGTTTTCATTTCAATGATGGGTACTGAAAGGCACATGATATAAATAAAATACGCAATATTTTGTAGGCATTGTTTATCACGAGATTTTTACAGTCTATCATAAAAATGAAACGTAAAAATAAAACGGGACAACCGCTTGAGCGGAACAAAATAATACAACCAATGAACGTACAATTTTGTTTTATTCATGGAGGTTTTATAAAAATATAACAATTTTCATATCCACTAAAAGTGTATGAAATAAATACTGAATAGGTCGTAAAGATTTGCAGCCATTTCCAACGACAAGATCGTAAATGTTGGGGCACATGGTTCCTAATAATTCATTGATACCGTCACGGTTTTTCTCATAAAAAGAGAAACTGCAAATATTATATTATTAAAAAATACCACATATTTGAGTGGATATTTCGTGAAAATATATTTCCTCGTGAAAAAAAAACAATTATTACTTATCTCCGTACTGCTTATAAACCTCTTGAATATTTTTTGGCGATAAAACCTCTAAAAATGCAGAATATAATACCAGATGTAATGCGTTAAAGAGACCTGAAATTTACAGTTCTGGCAGACTGTCTGGGTAACCATAATAGTGGTCTTAGTTTAGACCACATAAGATCGCCATTGTGGAAGGAATGTGTCGAAGATGTACATAAGCATACAACGAATATACAGGGTGATTGGTTCCGCTGTTCAGATATTTTGAGAGATGATAGAGGGTGTTTTGAAACGTAGATCTGCCAAAGGGATGTCATCCCAATTCTCAAGGGTTGCGGAGTTACATCCTTTTAAAAAAATTCCACCCCCGACATCGACCATCATCACATTTCACTGAATAACTCTGATGCTATGAGTCCAAAATTAATAAAAAAATATTTTTATGTCTCGTAATAAAACAAGCTTTTAATTGATGTTAAAAATATTTAATAATAATAATAATAACTTTGCTAAAATTAAACACAAAAACAAAATTTCATTTTTTTTTTGTTGAAAGTTTTGACAGTTTTAATTTTTTTTCAATAAAAACTATAATTAACTAGTACTTTTTTTTCTTTTAATAAATATATTAGACTCTTGTGAATAAAAATGCTGAACATTATCTATCCATATTTTGAGTCAGTTTTTCAAAATCTTCGATTTTGTAACTACATATTCAATAAAAAATTACTTCTTCGCTACTGATTATACCTCTTTTAGTACTACGTACCTACAATAAACAGGTAGTCAGTAGCGAAGAAGTAATTTTTTATTGAATATGTAGTTACAAAATCGAAGATTTTGAAAAACTGGCTCAAAATATGGATAGATAATGTTCAGCATTTTTATTCATAGGGGTTTAATGTATTTATTAAAAGAAAAAAAAGTACTAGTTAATTATAGTTTTTATTGAAAAAAAATTAAAACTGTCAAAACTTTCAACAAAAAAAAAATGAAATTTTGTTTTTGTGTTTAATTTTAGCAAAGTTATTATTATTATTATTAAATATTTTTGACATCAATTAAAAGCTTGTTTTATTACGAGACCTAAAAATATTTTTTTATTAATTTTGGACCCATAGCATCAGAGTTATTCAGTGAAATGTGATGGTGGTCGATGTCGGGGGTGGAATTTTTTTAAAAGGGTGTAACTCCGCAACCCTTGACAATTGGGATGACATCCCTTTGGCAGATCTACGTTTTAGAACACCCTCTATCACCTCTCAAAATATCTGAATAGCGGAACCAATCACCCTGTATAATGGGTGTATAAAAAAAATCGCTGTGAATTGGACGAAAGTAAGATGCGTGTGTATAAGTGATAGAATAGAACTGTCAAAAGATTCTTCTCTATGTCTACTCCACAAATGATGTAGGGTGAAAGGGCCTACTAAGAAGTAGGTATATTTTTATAATTATTTTTCCTGAATTATGTGTGAAAGACTGCAAGCGATCAAAGAGTTTTAAGACGATATTTTAAAGAAATTATACTACTTTTGAGGTCACGTTATAGAGTTTTCAATATTATTTATTGATAAAATATTAAGTTTACGTACTGATGTTATAGGGAGTTGTATATTATATGGATACATGAATGTGGGCACCTTATCAATTATAATACAGAAATTCAATGAAGACCGAATATCTTGCAATCAATAGATCGGTTAATTCAATGCCCTGGAATTTGTTTTCATGTTATAATAATACGAGCAAACTTTCATGATTCAAGGATGATATGAAGTAACGAGAATTATACATTGGTAGGCATTATGTACACCAACTATATTATACATACATACTCTACTCGAATATTGGGAATAGAGACTGCTTGTACGATTGTAATTTAATTACTGAACCGAATAACTTTTGACGTGGAATAAATTATTTCCAATACACGAAGTACACGTCCTTTGTGACCTTTCTGAGAAAGTATCGCCCTATTTTCATTAAGAATTCCCCTGGGAGTTTGATATAACGAGTATTGAAAAACTATCAATGAAACGCGATTAAAAAACACTCTCATTAACGACCTTTCTAAAAATAGAGGAATCTTTAGAGACAGCTGAACCAGAAAAATACATTTAACATTGTATTCTCAATGCCATTATATTAAAATTATGATATGTATAATTGATACTGTAGATCTACATACATAGCCTCTTCCCTAAGACGATGGCTGAGTACCTATGTAAATGATGTTTAGAGAAGATATACCTAATGATAGTTTGGCGCCTTTCAGCACACTGTTATTCGGCCATTGGGTGATTAAGCGTTTTATACAATTCAAAATATAATTTTGAGAACGAGTTTAACCCCGTATTTCAAGTAATTTTAGAAGCGATAATTATACGAGTAGAGTGTTGAAAATGGCGAAGTTGTGCCACGCGACAGTAGCGAAACTTTCCCAAACATTCACGAGGTCAAGGACACAATTAATTAATGAACGATCTCGAGATTTGTTACAATAGACAGTAAAAAAAGTGTATATGTATAATTAGTAATGTAAATAATTGGGATAAATTTACTAGAAGTTACAGCCACATCCCACTATTTCATGTATGTAGGTACTTACCAAGTACAGAGTAGACGTAATCTAATTTAAGGGGAGTAATGTTAGTAGGCATGTAATTATCTATGAGTACACATTAGGGATAACTTGGTGTGTACGTAAAGTTAGCATCAGGGAAAATATATGCACAGGTAAATTAACTATATGTAATTAAATAAGAAGTTGTCGTATAATGAACAAAGGTAATTTTTTGAACTTGGCGACTAGGAAGACCTAACTAAATGAATTATACAACAAATCCTCAACCCACTTGATGGGTCGATTTTATCTCGTCGTAAAACTTTCAGCTAATCATTAAGTTTAAAACTCGAGTATATGAGAGGTCTTTTGAGATCGCTTCAGAGTGTCAGTCGAAAGATGGATTCCGAGGGAAAAAGTTAATATGTCATACATCTTGTAAAACTTTTATTTGGGCCCAAGGACAATTAATAAATTAATTGATTCAAAATGGAATAAATCAATATGTAGATTGACAGAAACAAAATCAAATTTCTTTTAAAACATGTATTTTCAAGAACGTGTCATCACTGATAAAAAGACTCTTCTTTTATTACGTTGAATATGACCCGGTAGAAAAGTTCTCGTAATGATGTGTTGAAGTGCCGAATATCTTTTTTCACAGACAAGTTTTAATTGTGATTTTTACGATCCGTTAAATTAAAAAAAAAACATTATTGATTCTTGGTACTCCCATCTCAAATACGTCTTTACTTTTTATGCTGGCTCTAATATTCACCTTACGTGAGCTATCCATAGTCGTGACACTATTTTTGACAATAGAGTAATCGACTACAGATAAAAGAAGAAAGTGTAGAAGGAATAATAAAAATGACGCAACTCCATAACAGTGGCGTAGCGTAAGTTCTAAGCTTGGGGGTGCGACTTTCAAGAACAGAGGGGAGTTATACCTATATACCTAATACATATCTCCTTAATGTTCGATTGTACAGACTAAACTTTTTAAGAATAACTATACAAATAATCAAATAAAATAACTTACCGCTTTGTGGGCCACAAAAACATAGGTATATAATAATGGATAATTATTACGACTAGCATAAAAATAAGAATCCTACCTTACTATTTGTAAAGAAGATCGATGCCCGATCCCACCAACTACCACCTAGGAAGCAGACCCCTAAGGAATTTCCATACAAAACCACAGATAATTTGAGTGATTATTATAACTGTCAAAACCTTTAAGATATAAATCCATACAAAATACAGCATGCAGCTCTACTTAGTTAGGTGGCCAAATATCTCGGCCCAGAATCTCCCTCACTTAAGTAGCTGCATGCTGTATTTTGTATGGATTTATATCTTAAAGGTTTTGACAGTTATAATAATCACTCAAATTATCTGTGGTTTTGTATGGAAATTCCTTAGGGGTCTGCTTCCTAGGTGGTAGTTGGTGGGATCGGGCATTCTCCTGTTTTTCATATTATGACAGCTATATCATAAAATAACAATTTATCCACTCGTTAATGAAAAGTAAGCAATAATATAATATGCCAGTTCTAACACACATATAAATTTTATGAAATTATCACACAAATCTGCAATGTACAAATATTATGCTAATCAATCTAATCATCTATACTTAACACGACTTTTTTTAGTTCCAGTAATAAAATAAAAATTAATCGACACTTCAGAGAAAACATGAATTGCCTATGCAAATTATCATCAAGTATTAACAAAATTAAGTGTAATTAGCTGTAAATGTAACTAATAATTTAGTATTACCACAATGACTATAAAACAGCAAATAATAATTTCACCCCGCGCGGCGACAAAATATAATAATCATTATTATCAAGTCAAAACAATACCGTATTCAGAGCGAAACTAAAAATGTTATTAATTTGCATGGTCAGCTCGTCGACTCATCTTAGAGTAACAAGGAGGTAAGTAAAAATTATGTCATACGGGATGCATTGATGCGTAGAGTTTGTTAAGTAAGGACTTACAATCTTTGTCACAAGCCCTTCACCCGCCCGCACACCGCATCCTAGCCCGCCTAAAACAATACCCTCTGTCCCTCTCGCATCACACACAACGCATAGAATGTACCTGTGGTGCAGCGCACAAGGCACTGCTAACATTTTGTATGAGACGAAACGAATCCACGGTATACGAATGTTTGTTAGAAATGTATGACAATTATTGAGTTTTGGAGGAGCGCTAATTATTATCGCACCGAATACGTAATGGTGTGCTAGCGTTTGCCTATTTAAAGGAGTCGAACGTTTTCGTTAAGGAATTACTAACATTTCTTGACATTATTGTTGGATTATTTTAATTTTTATTTTATCACGTTGAGCTGAATTATTTGGGGGTGCGTCGTATCCTGCGCACTGTTGGAGTCTACGCCCCTGCTCCATAATGTGATTAAATTTATCAATCCGCCAGTTACCGAGATGGACTACATGGAATAAAATCTTCGTCCTAAATCCCCAAGGCGATCCATTCCAACATTACCTAGTACAAAACAAATTTGTTGGAAATTCCGCGAGACCTCAGAGGCTCTGATATCCGATGGCTATACATGTACCTACTACCGTGAGTCTTAAATAATTAGAAATGAACCTTCGGAAACCCTCATTACTTAATGTCAGGTCGTAGAACATATCGGGACCCAATGTTACATTTTCAAAACGGTTTCATACTCGTACACATTATCATTAAAAAGGTCACGAGTAAACAAAATTATGATTTTTCGGATATTTCAGATTATACTCGTATAAGAACAATCAGAAAGTGAAAAAACTGATGTTTTCGGGTAGTCGTTCTAAAATAGGGAGTGTCCGGAAAATGAACAAAAAAGCAATTTCTTTGTTCGCAAACGTAAAACTCTTAATGAAATGAAAGAAACAATTGGATAAGTGGATAATTAAAATACTGTTAATACACCCATCAGGTCATTCTCGTGTCAAAAGAACAATAAATTTAAACTGCTGACGAATTTCCAGCAAAAGAATTTCAAAAGTATTTTAGACGGTCATTTTCAAGATACTTTAGGATCAAGATGAAAATAAATTTAATTTGCGTGAGCCCTCATTTTTTCATATCGTGGAAAATAATATGAAATTTCCAAACTTCTGAGACTATCGACAGATGCGTAGGCGGTTCTTCAAAGTCAATCTCTTGATAAAAAAGTATCTAACGTTATTTTCCGAGTGTACGAAATCTCCTTCAAAGAAATGTTTTATCATAGTGAATAATGAAATCAATGTAAAACATCTGCCGCCCTGAAAATCTTGAAGGTTGTAATGTCAGGGCGCCGATGGGCTATTTTTCGTAAAGAATATCTCCATTGTGTTTAATGAATCACGTGACAAGGCATATCTTTCGGGTTTTTTACAAAACACCTAATAAAAAAATCGTAATATTAAAATATACCTACATAATTCACTATGACTATGAAACTGAATTAATATTGCCTTTTATTGATATACCTTGTACTCCTATCTTCATGTGATCGGTTCGTTGTTATAAAATCCATATATTGAAGAATCTGTACGATATTGATATTTTTGCAAATGAATTGAATCAAAACACATCATCGTCCAATGCATTAGAGACATTTTTTTTTGTTAATTAGATGAAAATTAAAAATTAATTAGAATGAAAATTGATATTCGTAAGATGCTGGAAATGTCGATACTCCTCGATTTCGTAAGAACGATACTCCCTGCTGGATAAAATATAGAATAAGAATCGAATTCGGTACGATACTAAAATAATGTAGGTTGGGCTTATCACATTACAGAAAACGGTTTTAAATATCAGTAGGTGCATACGGGAATCCCAAATACGTTTTCAGTATGAGCAAATATTTATAACGAAGATAATTAACTACAAAATTTAATTGCTCATTTCGGAATTGCTACTGAAAATAATTATGACATTTTTATTGCTCGCGCACAGCCATCTAATACACACTACAGTGCACTTGTGACAATTAATCAGTAGATATTGAAAAATATATGCAATGATCAAAAAGTGCGTGATATAAACGGGGAATCGCCCGAAAAAATACTATAAACTTCACAGTCCTTCAGTCTGTATATAGGTACCAGGAGGTTTTAAAGAATAATATATTGTTCAATGAAAAAATCGACAAAAAAGTTCATAATATATACGAGTAGTACAAAGAATACGTCGTGTTTATTTAAGGGCTACAGCATAAAAAATCAGATTAAATGCTCTTTAGGGTGAGATTATCCCAATTATGTGATGTTTTTCAGCTAACCTCACAGGCGTATGAATATCGTGTTGCTGCATATCACATCATAAGCTTCGCGTGCCGCAAAGTTTTCAAAAGCTACTTGAGTTTAAATACGAAAGTTTATATCATTATAAATAATTATAAACAATAAATACTTACGCGAAGTTTGGGTGATAAGTAAGAGGAAGAGGGTGACAAAAATTAATTCGTAAAAAGAGAATTAAGCAAGGAACACTTGAAGCGTATTACAAAACAACAAATAATAAATTAAAACTTCAAAACTGCGTTGATTAAAAATATTTTGCAATTAAGAAAACGTAAAATGAGTTTCTTCTTATCCATTCAGTAATTATTTTTCTCGACAGTCTTGATCGGAGATTATAGTCGCGTATTTACAACGTTGTTCTGTTCGTATAAAAAATACACAAGATAAATGAATAATTGAATATTCATTCACTCGATAATAAAACCTTTTTAATACACTTAATATTTTTCAATCTCTGACAAAAAAAAAATGAACCTGAACATATCGATCTTCAAGGGCGTAGCATTTTTTAATCAAAGGAATCGGATAGCGTGTATGACAAGTCTCACGTGTGTGACAGAAGCAAGATACTTGTGCAGAGATAGGGTGGTCTAATGTTCTGGCGTCTACCCACCCCTGTGAGGAGATATATGGATAATGAAAGTGTTCTATAGCATTGTACAATTATTTTGATTGAATTATTCCGCATAATAAAATGTTAATCATGTATTCAATAATGCGGCATCGTTGGCAAAAGTAATTTATAATGTGATTAATATAATATTATACCTACAATCTACATGTAGTATTATATTATGAACTTGTTTGAATTAATTAATCATTCATTTCATATGTAATTTATCGGTGAATATTAAAGAGCCTTTTTTCTGACATGTTAATAACTTTAACAATTTATTTACTTATTATTTTTGTTTCTATATTTTCTCTAAATAAATCTAAAATATAAATGTATGTATACAGGTACCTCGGGAACTACGAGTATTTTTTACTCCACTATAGGTACAAGTGAATATTAGAGACTGTATTTTGTGTACTGTTTACTGACCAAAATTATGAGAGTTCATACGTGTAGATACCTAGTTAGGCGTTCCCTGAATAAAAAAATAGATAAGTAATTTATTTTCACTTATCGTCGTCCAAAGACGTCATTCTTAGAAAATATTCTACAACAAGGAGATATGGGAATGTGGCGTAAAGGTGAGGAGAATATTGTATGCATACAATTACCGCTACTGATGAAAGATATCTGGGTTTATTTATGAACTGCTGAATGCTGATATCAAAATGATCTAATACGTTCAGAGGTTGAAGACTGTTATGATGATCCATTGTTGTTAAAGTTGTTGGTAATGTTATTGGTTTTCGGGTGACATTTTGAGCGATGAATATCCTACGCAGAAACTTCTAGAGCACTGCTCGCTATTATCTCACAAGTAATTTTGCAGACATCAAGTATTATTTTATTTATTAAATCCTGGCAAAGCTACATGTGAAATTTGCTTTATCAAAATGTTCTGTTGCAACAGTAGAACATTGCGATGACAACTGAATACCCTGTCGAAACGCAAAGCACTGTCGAGAATAACGAAAAACTAACGACAATATTGATAAATTACATACGAAATTTTCTTAGGGCATTGAGGTTAATAATATTATTGTGAAACTAGTTTGTCAACTGTTGTTTCCATTGTCAGAAATAAATACAAAAGTGGGAAGAATTTTACTCTATTGTTAACTTCAGGCGATCCACTCCGAACCGAGTGATCTATACGAATGTAGGAAGAAATTTCACTGAAATATACCTGAATATTTTAGGTTTTGGAATTGGATTTATCTACTAAAAATATTTCAATTATAAGACACCCCTTGAAGTGATATTGAGAATTATTACATTAAATTAATATCAGTTAATGAAAAGGAAGCACAGAGAAGACCCATGTCCAAATTTAATGTAAATATAATAAATTTTATCAGTTCATCAAATCACAGGAGATTACATGTATTCATGAGATCAGTAATTTCACAACAAAACTAAACAAACCCTTGTGAAAATGATACAAATATTTCAGTCATAATATTACGAAAGTTTATTTTGCTGCATACCTACTCAGTTGTAGTAACAAACATCGGAATGATAAAAGATTCCCATTAATTTTCCTCCGCAGTACAAACCCCACAGCGAATTACAATTATTATATTAAGTAATTCTGCGGTAGATTTATGATTACACATACATTAGTGATTATTAGTATAAAGATATGTCAAATACTGCCATACCGAATACCAAGTAATGCGTAACATTTACACTGATAATTTTGCTAACTTTGCACTAATTATAGTTCAATGTATTAAAAAAGTTTGTTGAGATTTTCACAATGACCTGAATTATGGGATACTGTCAAAGTGCATAAGATATTATATTTAAGTTTAATCCATTGAAGTCAATTATTATATTACTGAAGTCTGAGCTAAACTAATTATTATCAGATCGAGGTTTGCACTAACACCATATCGATAAAGCGTCGAGCGAAAGATTAAGGCTACAATTTTATTTGATAACATGTTTTATGTTCTGTAATGCAGGAATCGGCATAAATAAAGACTGGACAGATAGTGCGTGGTAGAATTTCAATTAGTTGTCGGACAGACTACGAGTATATTAAAAGTGAGGAAATTAGTGTGGCGTTGCAAGAGATGCGAAGCAGGAGGAAAAACAGGAAAAGCATTGTTGTACCGTTGGTACCGTCTGAAGGGAAGTTACAGTGCAGTTCAAGATCCTCAGCACTGAGTGATATATTGGAAAAGAGAATAAAACGTCTCGCTGAATTAGTTAAGACACTTCTTGTACCTACTCTCTCCAAGAAATAAAACTCAAGTGACAGTGTATTGTACATATGTACACTACGACAATAGCATCATGAATTGAGTTTCAGATTCCATTCAGAGATTTCAACTGATAATTGAGAGTAATAGTGTATATGCTTTGCAGGGCACCCCCGACGGCAGTACCGAGTACTTGGACCAGGTTACGAGGACATGAACTGCGCCACGTATATCGAGTTGAAGAGAGCTACATAAGACAAAAAATAACGGAGATCGAGATGCAAAAAATCGCTACAAACCAATCTGCAGGATTGAAACTGGAGAAGAAGACATGTAAGTATTAGCATTAGAGTGGTTATATACTCGTATGTACAATCATTTCATTGCCGCAGACGTTTGACAAACAATAATATCGTTTCGTGAAAGTTTTTAAAAAGATCGTGGAATTGATGAGCGGGTCAAATCCCTGAACGGGATGAAACTCTACCTTCGTTTCATAGGATTTCACGCTCCAATGAATAAGTTTCGATACGATGAAAGGATTTTAAAACCGGCAATGTCCTTAAATAAATCCAATCAAATACTATATACGAATGATACAAAGAAATCAAATACATAGGTACATAGATTTCATCAGACAAATTCTCCTTTACGGAAATATTAGGGGTAATGTCCTTACAAGCCTACCATATGTTATTTCAAGCAAAAGGGTCTACTGTATGAATGTTTTTAGAGGTTGAGAGATTGTATTATTGGTTGATTTTTTAATAAGTCCTCTCAAATTATTCGTATCAAATTGTACTATTTTAAATTTATGGATTTTGACGAGAATTCTTCACCTGAATAACAGTTTACGGGTAGTTATTATTAATTCAACTTCAGCATTTGAAAATATTTTCCAATAAATAAACTCCTGTGTAAAAAAATCAAAGGTTTCATTTATTTTCATCATCATAAAAATACTTAACTAAAATTCGAGTCTCTTATAAAAAATATTATTACTACTCTTATTTATGGAATGTTCAATAAAAACACTTGCTTAAAAAAACATTTTTTGTAAATATCTAGACAATTGTGAAAATAATATATTTTAAGCGCTGATTGCGAGATTGCGACGAGTATATAACTACGAGTATAACTTTTACTGGGCTATTCGCTGGAACTACATACTCGTATATACAAAAACCACCAAAGCACCGCAAATATGTCTGTCTTTTGAATGACTAATAGGGGAGTCGACCGAAGATTTTTTTCTTTTTTTCTAATTTCACCGCGCGTTTTTTTTCAGCATTTTGTGGGGATTTGCATCTTTTACTTCTTTTTATACTTCGAAGGTTTGTTACAATTACGATATATCGTAATGTCACCCTTCAACACACTCGCATAATCGCGACAATAATCAGAGTTAAATAAATACTTCAAACGATAATTTCTTCCACGTAGGTATAAGTAAATTTGAAGAAATATGTTCAGTGTTCAGAGTTTTGTCGATTTTCAATACGGTATGTGGATGGATAAATACTTTACAAAAAAGATAAAAGTCCTAAAAAAACAAATAGTAATATCAAGCCTATTTACAAAAAAACTTGAATAATACGATATCGAGATATCTTGAAGAAAACGTATTAAAATAATTAATATGATACCATCAATGATATACTCGTATAAGAAATATCATAAGAAGTCATATAACTTGAAATGCCAATACCTTCAAAGGAAAAAAGATTTTGATATAAACTTAATGTTTTTTTATTTTGATGTTGGTAATATGAATTCTGAAAAGTATTGATGGAAAATATTATACAATCATGAGAATAATCAAATTTAACAACAGTAGTTCAAGGGCGTTTTTTTTTTAACAAATTATAACACCAAAGAAAATACCTACGACGTACTTATAACAATATTATGTATGTATCTAATGGACTTAATGAAATAGAAAGGTATAATAGGGTAGATTGAATAAGTGGGCGGACAAAATAACCAAATATAATCGAATTAACGGATAATGTTTTGACGTGTAAATTACATACCCGTACATCGATCTATTCTTTGAGGCCAAATTCTCTGTTTATTTTTTTGAGGTATGGAATATGGATTAACCGTATTTACAGTAAACTTATATCGAGAGTTGACTCGGGACCGAGAGGATGCGTAATAAGCCGACTAGAATCTAGTCACAAAATACGTAAGTCAGCTTTAGTGCTTGCGTTCTCGTAAAGAATGAAAACAATTTATAAAACTATTAATGCTGTTTATCAAAATACAAGATGGAATATTAAATTGATGAAAAAGAGAACTGACATTCATCGGTACATATTTTCATTAACGTTCAGAATTAAAGGAAAAAAGAGAAGGCCAAACTATGAAAACCTCTCGATTCTGTTAGCACTAACTTGTGTTATTGTGAAGAAATACGACGAGTCGAGGTCTTGTTTGTAATACGAATAAGTGACTTGGAAAAAGGCAAACAAAAAACGAAAGAATAGAAAAACAGTCATCAAAATATTATAAGAGAACGAATATGAACTGAGTTCATTACGTTATTTATACAACTACTCTGACACATTGAGCCCACATTCTTGAGAAGAAAAAATAATATTATCTCAGACAATATTAGTTTCTTCACATAACAAACACTACCTATATTTTGTTGACAGCTAACTATTAGTACTTGGAGCCAAGTAGTCACAATGTTATAGTTCTATCACTTCGTTGTCAATAGTCTGACAACGTTGACATACTTGTAATACACTATTTTCATAATATACTTGTATTAATCCCAAGACGACTGGAGACTGGAGATCATGAGCTTGAAAAACTTTTCTGACAAAAAATAGTGGAAGTTGGGTCAATAAAACTCAGCAGGTGCCTATTATTATGTCCCACTATAGCTAATTCCACAAAATACGGATCAGGGGTAACTGTTTTAATTAGTTTTTTGAAAGACTATTTGTCCTTCAGTCCCATCTTTTGATAACATAGGGATGCCACGGAGCTTCGACGTTTAAAGTAATTTTGGGAAATACCTGCAACCGACCCTTTCCTCGCGTTCTGGTAATATCGTAGTTATCAAACGATTAAATACGAACGAGACTATTTCAGAATATTGGAAACCACTCCACTATGACTAATGAATGATAGAAAACTAGTATCCTTGTGTGAAAGTGAGATGTATTTTGAAAGGTGTTTCTCAATTGAATGTAATCTCAGTTTAAGTACCTTTTGTATGAATAGTCTCGTAGTTACTAAAACATTCTTGAAGCAAATGGTTTGCTTGAAATAACTATTATTATAATTTAGAGATAAAAGTTTCTCGTAAAATATCGTCGCGTTAACTTTTTATGCGAAATAATGGCGAAACTTTGAAAGTATGTCAGTGATGTGCAATAAAAGACCGGGAGTACCTCGAAAGATTAAGTTACATACATTTAAGATAAAACTAACAGGAGACACTAACTAAAAACTCTTGCAACTACGAAAGCACAATCCTACGAAATGATTAAATATTATGCAAGTAGGTACCTATATAAATAACTTATATATCTACGTATCTTCTTTACCTCTGTTTTTTTAACACAAATGATGCAACAAATGTAAAGTCTGCTGAGTGAACGGTTGTCTTAATAGTTCACTTATATTCATCACGATGCGTTTAAAGGGAAAAAATGAAATAGAGACTTGGAAACAAGAAATTTCAACAAGCTCGCCATACACAATAAGAGAGATTAAATTGATGAGTTTTATTTCATTAAGATATTCATGTTACGGGAGGTAAATGAGAATTTATTAATATTTGAGTGAAGGATAAAACCGCTAGACAACAGTCGTGATGAATCGAGTAAGAGGCAAATAATAATGACTAAATACAAGGAAAATCATATGAAATTGTGTCTCCTCCTGATTAATTTAACCTTATTTCTTACCCTTTACCATGTTTCAATTCATACTTACTTACTCGTAGATATTTAGCAGACCTTAGCGGGTGCATAGGACCGTCTCGTTGCGAATAATGTCACGTCCGAATGATAGAAGATTTCCAGAAAAGGTAAATAGTTTTAATATGATCAATATACCCTTTTGAAGGAACAGAAGGCAGATATACATTATTTATGAGTTCCTTCGGAGGACAAGCCCCTGTCAAATATATTTATGACATTAAGATTTACAGGGAAACTCCCACATGCCTTGACATGTGATATTTTTAATATAAAAAATAAAGACGGCTGTTCAGTTGATGTCTTCTATTCGTCTTTATAATGAATTCTATCCGTGAGATCTTCTTCTTCTCCTTAGCAATTATATTAATATCATGCACATGGTGATGCTCTTCTAGTCTTTCGCCGCCACTTTGCTCTATCTTGTGCATGCTCTGGTACAAAGTCACTTTTTCTCATGTTCTCTTCCATCCAAGAGATATTTTTATCGATATAATTCCAAGTATTTTTATCATCCAAGTTTCTCATAGTTACTCTATAAAGGAATGCTTTTTGTTAAAAAAAATACCCGCTCCTAAAAAAATACCACCACCATATACAACTTTTTCGTATACCTATATTTCTGTAGTGTCTATCGATCACAGATCAAAGGCTTTAGGAAAATTCCATGAGCGACGCTAATGCCAATAGCTACGTGTTATTTAGAATCCAATTACTGAGTGTACTCGAATAGTTATTGACATAATAAGTTATAATACCACACGATATAAGAGGTGCTGGGTTTAGGCGACAGAATATCATTTGATTATATTTCATAGGAAAATACACTACAATAATAAAAACCCTCCCTATCAGATAGCTTATTCCCAATACTGGATATATTCGTTGGCTATAATAATATGGCTGTCATTTACGTTAGGCATTCATATTCCGTTCGCTTCACTTCAACACTTTGAGTAAATTTAAGATAAACTTTGAACGTTTTCCCCACATACTCGTATTTTCAGATAAATTGTGTATTCATTGATTTCATTTCTTCTGAACCTATTTTTAAAGCAGGAAACACATTACCTGCTTCTTTTTTCTCGCAAAAAGCACGAAAGAAAGTAGTACTTGCCTGTAGAATAATACACTCGTATTAATTGATTCCACATTCATTTTGTTGAAGTCCATTATTAATTTAGTGAAAACACTTTAAAAATGTGTGAAAGTTCTACGTACATATTAGGTACATTTTAGTTTTGTGACATGTTTCGGCTTATTAGGCCATTCTCAAACACACTAAACTTATACTCCAACTACACCAGCGCAAACACCTTGTTGTAGTAGGAGTATAGGTATGTTTGAGAATGGTCTAATAAGCCGAAACATCTCACAAAACTAAAATGTAATAATACGTACGTAGGAATTTCACACATTTTTAAAGTGATTTTATTAAATTCATTAGTATTAGTCCGAGAGCCCGCTGCTTAATTTATGACGTATCTGTTTTTTGATCGAAATGTGGTACAAATGATAGCTTAGCAATAGGGTTTTACATCGCACTAGGGTTGCCTATCAAAATCTTGCCGCAACCCCCCCTGCCCCCCCCGAAAAGGTCTTTCTTCGCGGTTTTTCGCATTTTGTAGGAATATGGTAAGAGATAGAAGAAAGTAGTCAATGACAAAAATAATCCTTGCTAAATTCTCTACAAAAAATGTTTAGTCAATTTTTTCATAGGACTAGTAGTTTACCCGTAATGGCCGTTCGAAAAACAGGATATTTTTTGAAAAAAAAAAAAAAATTTTTTGATTTTTTTTCTTTAACTTTCTTCCACCCATTATCACTAACATTTTATGGAAAAAAATATTTGGCCTGCGGCGCTATATCGCTGGTTATTTTATGAAAAACTAAATTTTAAGAATTTTCGTCACTGAGTTTTATTGCAATAACTCCTAAATTAATTGATGTATGAAAATAAATTATAGCTCGTTTTGTAGCTAAGACTATGGTAATTAATTTGTTCCTTGACTATTTTCCTGTAGCTCTTATCAATTTTCAACCAATTTAGTTTAAATTCATTTTTTTAGTTTTTTAAATGAATTTCGGTTTTGGACCGGCTATTGCGGGTAAACTGCTAGTTGTACGAAAAAATTGACATAATATTTTTTGTAGAAAATTTAGCAAGGATTATTTTTGTCATTGACTACTTTCTTCTATCTCTTACCATATTCCTATAAAATGCGAAAAACCGCGAAGAGGGACCTTTTCGGGGGGGGCAGGAGGGGTTGCGGCAAGATTTTGATAGGCAACCCTAGTGCGATGTAAAACCCTATTGCTAAGCTATCATTTGTACCACATTTCGATCAAAAAACAGATACGTCATAAATTAAGCAGCGGGCTCTTGGACTATATACAATAGATTCCCCTCAGCAGTAATCGTGATACGTTTATAAAATTGACATTTTGTGGTTGAAATAAATACTGTGAAGCAACACAGTAAACAATTCGTATTTGATACTTCACAATACCTAATAGGTATATGTACACAGTCTGCAGAGAAAAGACTTTATATTGCTAGAACAGTGATCATGTCAAAATAATTTATAACAATACATAGAAGTTAGAACAGAAAACCAATAAATAACTATTGTTTTTAAAAAATGTTGCTACTCGTACTCATACAATCACACAATTCTCATATTAAAAACAAACTTTTCAAATAAAACTGTTGACTGGATTTCAACTTATACAAGACATACATATATTGTAGAATGGAAAATGTACGTAAATGGATTTATTCTACTGAAACTTATTAGCGTACGTGACAAAGAAAAAGGTATGATCCATTTGTCATTGGTAAAACTTTCTTAAATGAGTTTATTCGTGTCACAAGACGCCGTCACCAGAGGTAAGAGTTTAACGAGGATGGCCGTCAAGAATGAAATATGTCGAAGGCATCTCTAGCAAAGACAATGAGTTACGTCAGTCAAATATTACAGCAGTCTTATTTAAGTAATGTCATGCCCTAGGTAGAGTTAATTATAGCACAAGCACATACTAGTATAAACTTGTGAAATTCATCCGACACGTGGCACAAAGAGTACTGTTTAGATTCTTCAGTTTTCCGTAAAATTTGTCGATTTACTTAACAATTCGTAGAAAAAAATCATATGCATAAGGTTTTTAATCACTAGACATGCAGAATAAATACTGAATAATGTCATTGATGTGGCTATACAAAAACCTGACCTCAGAATTCTCCGATTTCATGTCAAGAGAGAACTTATAAGATTCCTTATTTTCAAATAACAACGCTTACATTAGGGCACATTCTCGACGATTTTTCATGACATGTTAAATGGATACGGAGAATGTTTTTATATGAGAGAAAACAACTGATTGATAGAAGACAAATAGTTTTGGTGACGAAAATTTTAGCGCTAAAAAATATCCTCTAAAGATTGTACAAAAGTTTACGGCACAAGTTGAATAATTGATACAATAATTTATAATACAAAAGAAGGGAAGAAATTCATTAGCGTGATTAAATAACAAAATCAACTGTTCCAAAAAGATAACGAAGAAAACCAAAGAAAGTTCTGTATCATTCACAATCTGATTTTTGAACTTTGTTATTTTAACAAGAAAATTAAATTAAATATTTAAAATAATTAGACTATTTTATAACAATGCCATCGAGTTTTGACATTGGTACTGAAGCCCTTATTATCAAACCACTAATTAAGTTAGTTCAAGAAAGATCAAACGACAAATCTAGGTAGTATATTGTTGTGAAATGTTATATGATGCCAGTTAACATGTGACAAACTGTTACAAACCAATTCTATGTAATGTGACAATAATGCAATGTAGATACGTATTATGTACAGTGTACAACTATCGGTGAACATATCCGAAACACGTGCGCATTGAAATGAAAGAAATTGAACGATTTTACATCATCATTTCAATATTGTATTATCTCTATGTTTCCCCTAATCTTCTTCGCAATCTCATTCCCGGAGAACGGTTTGTGGGAAAGTCCAGAATATTATTGTGCTCTGACTTCTTCAGCCTTCAGCATTTCAACATTCAGGTGTCGCAATATCACCAAGCAAGGTGGTCTGATGATATAAGAAAGTGTGTAGGAGGGAGATGAATGCACAGTACCCAGAACAGGGAGCTGTGGAGGACCAAAAGGAGGCTTATGTCCAACAATGGCCCTAAGTGCTGCAGAAGAAGAAAAAGAAATATGACTTGGATAACAGATTCATTGTTTTATTGTTCTCTATCGTCCGTAGGCCCATTCGGGCACCTGGACTCGTAAATTTTTACAATATCATTTCATCACAGCATATCATCAAACAAAGTATCGAAAACAATATCATTATCAGATCAATGCTTAAATCTTACAATCATATTTTATTTGTTTTTGACACATAAATTTTCAGGTTTTTAATTATTATTTTTTTGACATTCTTTTTTGTTATGTGCCTGTAATGTTTTTTATTAAAATTTCCTGATTGACTCAATGATTTTGTATTGATATCTTACAATCATGTCTGATTTGTTTTTGTCACATTTTTTTTTCAAGATCTTTATTATTATTTTTTCTGGTATTGTTTTTTTTATGTTTTGTACGTTTTTTTTTTGTTTATATTTATTTCTTTCTTGACTTTTTTCTTTTTGATTTTCATGTCTTCACTCTGATTAATTGTCAACCCCGATACAGGCCATAACCTAGTCGGGTTGATAATTATATACTATACTGTGTACGTTTATGTATTGTTGTATGTATTGTTTGTGTACTTACAATGTTGAGAAATATAAATAAATAAATAAATAAATATGAATATTTTACAGTCATATTTTGTTTTTGTTGTCATATTTTGTTTTTGTAGTTTTGTCCATATTAAGTGATATTTTTTTACGATTGTTATAGATTCTTCATAATATAAATTTAAATGTTCCATTTACTACATGTACTACATTCGCTTATCCTACCAATTGTGAGAAATTTTTATTGTTTTTGATTATATTTTGTATTTTTCAAAGGCCGTATGGCCGTTTATGTCATAATAAATAAAAAAAAATGCCAATCAGAGTGTAAAGGGCTCTGATTGACATTTCGTCATATATAATTTTTTTCAACATATCGTCAATGGAGTAAAACTCAAATTAGTGGTTGGTTGGCAGACATTGCCTATGGCAATAAACCCGCCATTTGGAGAAAATGTATTTATTCAATAAAGATTTTATTTATTTATTCAATGCCAAAATGATGAAAAGTGTGTAATAGTGTGCTGAGAGTAATATGAGTATGAATAGAGAAGCAGTAGTTACGATAGTATTCGGTACACAACTCCGTTGCAATTCAAGATGCATCGCCAAACTGACGGCAAACAAGCTTCAGACTGACGTTTATCAATTACTACTAGCAACAAATTTTGTCTAGATACGCTCGTATTCTGAACACATTTTGAATGTGTTTAGTTCTCCACTGAGAGTATTATTTACAATGATTACTTCCCTTGAACAAAACGCGTCATTTCAACGTGAAAATGAATTCATTATGCAACTGCACAGTATTATTCAGTTTGTAAGTTTTCAAACATACCTACCTAGAGTTGAATAGAGTTTCGCATAAGCTGTGAATTTATATGTACACAACTTAATGTATTGGAGCACTAACACAACATGCTCCCTCAAAATAAGATAATTTTATACGAAATCATGACCAATCTTCTATTACCATCAGAGATACAACAATCAATATTGGATTTAAGCATTAAGGTCGTCACACTCGGTAAACTCGAAGTCTAATAAGTACGAGAAACTTAAGGAAAAAGGAAAACCTATATAGATTGAATGGGTTTGCGTAACATAAGCAGGGAGGTAAAAAGAAAACTTTATGGTCATCAAATTATTGTATCGAATCCTCCACACCACAACAAACCATTACGCAAAAGGTTTTTGCGAATAAGATTTTATTGGGTTGACCTTATAATAAAGGAGAAAAAATCTTTGTGAATCTCCTTACGGAAAGTCCAATTACATATATTATGGTATGTATAAATAATTTCACACACACAGTGAACAATATTAACATAAATAGGAACAGAATGTTTGTACATTTTGTTTACACATGTGAAACGAAGCAATGTAAAGAGCAAAAAATCAACGAAGATTTGTATTATATCTAATGTTTAAAACACACGGAGATTATTGTGCGAGGATGTTGAATAATTAAAAATAAACACGACGGGATTTTAGGGAAGGAGGATTAGTGAACAAGCCTCGGGTGGAATAAGTAAGTGTCGTCGTGAAGCCGGGTTATGTCCACAACGCGGTTTATCAAATGCACAAAAATAATAAAGTATCTACATATATCATTCAATTGACAATTAAAAGTATATGGCTTGTATTTCTTTATTAAAAAAAAATTCAATAACTTCGTCAGTTCGGTGAGTTTGTTTCAGCGAGACTGTCTACGCACGGATTTTCTTCGATTCCCAATATTCTCATAATTGACTACGCACTCTGCGTCTCACAATTAGAGATGAAAAAAGAAATAACTACCAAACTGAAAGTTGTTAAACAAGAACAATAGTAGTTTCATAATAAGCAAACACTGTGGAACTTTCATTCACATTATTGCAGAGCTCAAGAATGAAATTGTTTGTGGTGAAGGTAGGTAAATAATAAAATAAAGCGTGATTATTATTTACAAGGAATAAAAAAAGTAAATTTTATAGCGGTCTCTGTAGTTATAAAATAAACAAACTTCAAATAAGTTGAATGAAACTAGGGAAAATATCATGAGAAGTCACAACAGTGCAAAAAGAAATGTATATTCATTTTTGTATTGAATTCGAGAAGGAGTCTGGTGAATAAAATCAACCATAATCCGAATACGTCGAAGTGAATCGAATCGTAAATCAAAAGTTGAAACAAATCTTTAAGATGAATCAATGATATTTTCCGTAGATGTGGTAAGAAAATAATATAAACCCGTAAGTTGGAATTGAATCACATTGACTTACATCGATAAGGATATTATCCGACATTATCACTACGAGACAGGTTAGGCCTAGTGGGGTGATACATTATAACAAAATAAAAATGTAGGTAACTACATATTATATTATTTCTTGTAAGAAATTTGTTTTTTATTTAAAAACAGACTGGACAGTTAAGATTAGATTACTATAAGTTTGTTGCACATATAATAGATACGATACGCGTCGTAAACGACCTTTTTTCAGCAGTTTGGAATACGGAGAAATGGAGAAACAGTTTTAAATAAAAAGCATAATCTTTATGCAATAATTGGAAGCACCTTTATAAATTGCGAGGGCATTTAGGGATCGTTGTAGTAACCAGTTTTTCTGCACAATCTGATTACTTGGTCATACGAATAGTTTATGGCATATTCAACTAATGATAATTGTTCAATTCTCCATAGAATCAGCACAACGTATCTTTAGTAAACGTATGAGAATACTCGTATTATCCACTACCACAAGTAACCAACTGCATTGCGTCACGTTTTATTTGATGTAATTATACCAACACGATAACAGTGCGAATAAGATCTGGAAAATAATAGCAAGCAGACTAAATAATTATAATACAATTATTACTAGAAATGCACATGGGTTTCTGAGACAATGTAGATGATGGTGGTTTGGTATGGAATTCGAGACAAGACCACTACAAACCATTATTATTAACGGTCTATGCACTTGCCTCGATTGTTCGAAGTTTCTTCCGCCTTATGCGGTGCATGGTTAACTCCAGAATAACACTTACATTAGGAATATCAGCTGTTACAGAATAATTTCTCCTGGCCGATCATAGGGAAGTTTCAAGTATGTATGTACAATGTACATACATTAAACAAACAGCAGTTGTTGCAAATGTTACGCTATAATATCAACATTCTACGCAATAAATTATACACTGCTAGATTGTAACTCTGGAATTTTGAACTGTTGTGGTAGTCTAGTTCAATTAATGTTGCTAACGGTTAAAATTGTATCGTCTCAAAGGTATGGAATGTAGTTGTACGTCATTTATAAGGTGAATTTACATTTTACAATCAATAAGGATTTGTTCGAACATCAATAGAGTACATTGTTCTCAGAATCACCTAAATGATTACATCTTGTTTTTAGATTAACAGGATTTTGTTAGAATCGAAAAGATATGAAATTTAATACCGCTATTGGAATAAACTTTCCTAAGAATGATTTGTAATTTCTTAAGTCTCCAAAGGAAGTTGATGAAAATGGACCAATGATATAAAGACGGGTAAAAGCAATACATATACGGTTTTGTTAGCTGATAGCTATTGTTGTGGTTGTTTAGAATACTTACTAAACAACTTTAAAAAGAGAGGAAACATTTCTTTTCGAACATCTTTGAAAGAAACCATAAACCACACGAAGAAAACATTAATGTAAAGCTGTTAACACGAAATGTACTCGTACTTAGGTATATGATTTACGAACTCTGCCAATACATTCATTCGAGTTATTTCAACGAGAAGTTGAAAGTAAGTATTAGCCGTGTTTTATACTTAAAGTACGGTACTACTTTCGAGTGTTTCATGAAATGTTTCTAAATGTACAAACTATAAGTACGTAATACGCTAAAGTCTGCACTGTGTGAGGCTGTAAGCGCACGTGAAGTAATAATGAAGTTTAAAGGTGGGTGCGAAATAATATGGAGTAACCTACATTAAGAAGGTGAAGTGTTAATATTTAATACGTAGAGAACATAAAATATTCATTGTATTAAGCCAGAGACATAAATTCAATGGATATCTTTGTATCTGACATTAATTGCCTTTAATAAACCCAATGGATTTCATCGAGATTGTCTAACTAGGCAAAAAGCTTTGTGATTCAGACTGATCTCAAAGTAATCATAAAAATAATGTGTTGACAGACACATACATTGACATACGCCGATTATAGGCAATATTTACCATGAAGTTATCTTCCATTTCATTGTATCATTAAGCACAGGTACCGATGTAATCAATTGATGATGATGCCCATCACTGTAAATTGTATTTCTCACTTGAATGAAAAATAAACTGAATTAAATGAAGCCAAACTCATTATTATATCTAGTACTAATATAGAACGTAAAAGGTTTAAAAGCAAAAATCGGTGATTCATTAGACAATCAACTCGCAGATTAGTAGATATTTAAATCGCTACGACTTGCTCGTACAAGGCGACTGGAGATTATTGCAGGGAAAAGCGAACAATTTCACGTAGTAATATGCAAATTATTGCAAAAGCTATTCGTTCATATAACACGAGTAGTATAGAGAACGGTAGGTTTTATATTAGTCCAAGAGCCCATCGTTGAAATCATGACGGATGTGTTTTTTGATCGAAATGTGGTTTAAAAGAATGTTTAGACATAATATAATACATTGCCATAGGGTTGCCTAGCAAAATCTTGCCGCGAGTACCTTTACCATGATGATTATTGACACCAATTTTGAAGCGAATTGCACCCATCTGTTTTTTAAGTAAAATTAGCACCATCGGAAAGAGGCCGATTTGAAGACATAGAAAAACATGGGTTGCCTGTCCTCAGTCTGCCGCAACCCTAGGCAACCCAGGCCCAAAGATGCCATTTTTCGAAGTAAAATGCACCCATCTGTTTTTTACACGAGTGACACATCAAATTGAAGCTACTGTCTTCCCCGATACGATGGTATAGGGTTGCCTACCTAAAACCTGCCGCAAATTAGGGTTGCCTGCATTTGAATGATGATATTTGAATGATGATGACCTAGTGAAAATGTGGTGGCATATCCAGGAAAATATTATATTTGTTTTTTTCTTGATCATTTCTTATGTTTTTTGGGGTGCTGAATCCGAATTTTAACTTTGCAAGCTTCTAACTATGATGGTTTTCGCGAAAAATACGAAAAACAAAGAGAAAATTGTTTTTCTTAGAGACTTTTTTTATAACTCGAAAAGTATGCACTTTAGAGCAAAAAATGTTAGGACAAAAATAATCTTCAATAAATTTTCTATAAATTTTATTACGTGACATTTTTTCGTCAGACCAATGGTTTAGGAGCTATTACCCTTTAAAACTTTATGAAAATCAGAAAATTGTTCCAACTTTGCACTTTATTTAGATTTCTGCCTACAATAAAAAAACTGCATACTTTTAAAGAATGAATTATAAAATAAAAATGAATTCTCTACGATTATGCTTTTGGGTACTTTACGCTAAGATGCACCATTTAAGAGATAAAGAGTGTTAAAGTTTGATATTATAATTCAAAATATGAATTTTCATAGATGAAGTAGATTAGAAGTTTCTGGTTGTCACATCATTACCAATACATACAAAGGTGTATTAGCGCCAGTATATACAATCAGCTAGCGAAGTTTTATAAACAGTCATGACACTACGTAATAAGAGTAATATCATTTGAGAGTCATTTGTTAAATTATGATGAAAATAAAATAACACTTTTTATAAAAAATAATTATATTCACGTCAAATTGTATCCAAGGCGAAGTTAGTAGATACATTAACATTATACAAGCACATGGAGGTGTGATAAAAAAATACCGCAAATAAATAAAATTATTAATTATTTTATGAATGTTAATTATGGATGAATAAACATAAAACTGAGGAATTTAGGGGGGGGCGGTTGAATTTCACTCCGCTCGGCTGCGGGTGGAGCCGTGCGCGATAAGAACCTTATTTGCCCTTGACTATTTTTAGCTATACTCTTCCAGTCCCATGTTGCAACTTTGCTGGTAATATTTTCTGTAGGTACTTGGCATCACCCGCAGCCGAGTGAGAAAAGTTACAGCAAAATAACAGGCCTGTCAACCTAGAAAAACTCTTTTAATAACTCGGTAATATTTACTGTAGGTACTTGGCATCACCCGCAGCCGAGTGAAAAAAGTTATAGCAAAATAACAGGCCTGTCAAATTAAAGAAACTTGTGTTGTGAAGTGGAGTAGGTCGGGGTCGGGGTAAATATTACCGAGAAATATTATTATTTTGCTATAACTTTTTCACTCGGCTGCGGGTGATGCCAAGTACCTACAGTAAATATTACCGAGTTATGAAAAGAGTTTCTCTAATTTGACAGGCCTGTTATTTTGCTATAACTTTTTTCACTCGGCTGCGGGTGATGCCAAGTACCTACAGTAAATATTACCGAGTTATTAAAAGAGTTTTTCTAGGTTGACAGGCCCGTTATTTTGCTATAACCTTTTTTACTCGGCTGCGGGTGATGCCAAGTACCTACAGAAAATATTACCAGCAAAGTTGCAACATGGGACTGGAAGAGTATAGCTAAAAATAGTCAAGGGCAAATAAGGTTCTTATCGCGCACGGCTCCACCCGCAGCCGAGCGGAGTGAAATTCAACCGCCCCCCCTTAATTCCTCAGTTTTATGTTTTTTCATCCATAATTAACATCCATAAAATAATAAATAATTTTATTAATTTGCGGTATTTTTTTATCACACCTCCATGTGCTTGTATAATGTTAATGTATCTACTAACTTCGCCTTGGATACAATTTGACGTGAATATAATTATTTTTTATAAAAAGTGTTATTTTATTTTCATCATAATTTAACAAATGACTCTCAAATGATATTACTCTTATTACGTAGTGTCATGACTGTTTATAAAACTTCGCTAGCTGATTGTATATACTGGCGCTAATACACCTTTGTATGTATTGGTAATGATGTGACAACCAGAAACTTCTAATCTACTTCATCTATGAAAATTCATATTTTGAATTATAATATCAAACTTTAACACTCTTTATCTCTTAAATGGTGCATCTTAGCGTAAAGTACCCAAAAGCATAATCGTAGAGAATTCATTTTTATTTTATAATTCATTCTTTAAAAGTATGCAGTTTTTTTATTGTAGGCAGAAATCTAAATAAAGTGCAAAGTTGGAACAATTTTCTGATTTTCATAAAGTTTTAAAGGGTAATAGCTCCTAAACCATTGGTCTGACGAAAAAATGTCACGTAATAAAATTTATAGAAAATTTATTGAAGATTATTTTTGTCCTAACATTTTTTGCTCTAAAGTGCATACTTTTCGAGTTATAAAAAAAGTCTCTAAGAAAAACAATTTTCTCTTTGTTTTTCGTATTTTTCGCGAAAACCATCATAGTTAGAAGCTTGCAAAGTTAAAATTCGGATTCAGCACCCCAAAAAACATAAGAAATGATCAAGAAAAAAACAAATATAATATTTTCCTGGATATGCCACCACATTTTCACTAGGTCATCATCATTCAAATATCATCATTCAAATGCAGGCAACCCTAATTTGCGGCAGGTTTTAGGTAGGCAACCCTATACCATCGTATCGGGGAAGACAGTAGCTTCAATTTGATGTGTCACTCGTGTAAAAAACAGATGGGTGCATTTTACTTCGAAAAATGGCATCTTTGGGCCTGGGTTGCCTAGGGTTGCGGCAGACTGAGGACAGGCAACCCATGTTTTTCTATGTCTTCAAATCGGCCTCTTTCCGATGGTGCTAATTTTACTTAAAAAACAGATGGGTGCAATTCGCTTCAAAATTGGTGTCAATAATCATCATGGTAAAGGTACTCGCGGCAAGATTTTGCTAGGCAACCCTATGGCAATGTATTATATTATGTCTAAACATTCTTTTAAACCACATTTCGATCAAAAAACACATCCGTCATGATTTCAACGATGGGCTCTTGGACTATATTCAAACGAAATGGCATAGGTTGTCAAAATGTCACATAACATCTGGAAGTGCGATATTTCCTACACTCTATGCGACATAATGAGTATGTAGATATTTCTCCTATCTTCAACTACGTAGTTTGAACATTTGACTTTATTCTATATAGGTAGTTTCATGTTGCTACATACATACAGATTTTAGATATTCGTACTGAATGTACAAAAGATTTTATTGAAACGTTTTCCATTTGATAAAGACAGATGCACTTACCTATCACTATTATAATAAATTATCATACCATAGTGTCTTTCAAGTATTTTCTATAGAAGTCGGCCTCTTATAACTTTTATAGTAAAATTCTACCCTGTCAGAAATTCGACGTATTCAAACAGAACGTCACTATGTCGGATCAATGTGTGTGAAGTTTCATTTTACTCAGTCAGATACATTCTAAAATACACAAAAATGACGTAATTGAAAACGTACATTTTAAACCCTCTGTACATGAGAGCAAATGTGAAATCCGAGTTAACACTAAACTCGACATACACAAGTTACACGAAAAACAGTTATAGAGTTAACCTACTGAATGAGCATGTTTTTTTTTTCACACATACACCTGTATTGTATACACATTTTATATTTATTTAATGGAATTAACACAGTACTGTTTATTCCCTGATTGGTATTAAACACGGCGATGTTTGCTCATTCATTCAAATTAAACTGGTAAAACATCAGTTCTGTTTATCTTGTAATCGAAACAATGAATAAGTTGCTAGTGATGCGACAAGAAATTGTATATTTCGAAACTAAAACTTTGCGAGCAATAATATAAAAAACGAAGCGCAAAAGTATTCACGTGATAACTAGTAAGTGTTTATACGTAAGTATCTTTAAATCTTTAATAGGAGTTAAAGTTATTCGAGGATTTTGAAAATGAAAACTGCCAATCAAAAGAATGAAATCAAAGAAGGAGGAAAGTAATATTAGGAATAACGAAGAGCAATTTAAGGTCAGCAAATTCGATGATGGTGTAATCATGTCGAAATTATTAAGAGTACACTTCCAGAGGAAAGCATTAATTTTCATTGTCATGTCTGAGAATATTTTATACTGGAATAGTACTACTCACTCCCCGTTTAAGTCTGATAGTTAGAGTTTGACGTCTGAATCGATAGCATATTGACCGATGGGAATAGGGTGACGTCATCTTTTCAATTAGGTTGAAAGCGAAAAATGCCTTTTTTGTCGTACGTAATACACACTTGAAGATTAGTTTTGAATTTTACAGTAGATAGAAAGTATGAAAATGTTCCTGAATGCACAATGTTTCCATTTCGTTCATGAAATTGGTAGTTATAATTATTGTAAGAAAGAAAGAGAATAAACAGAAAAGGTAAACATAATGAAAACAAAGACTGATAAACTTACTACTTGTATACTTGCATTAGTTATGGCACTTGTTAAGTCGCTGAACAAAATGCTTACCTGAAAAAAGGAAACAACAACAATATTAGTTACACAGTCTTATTTACCGGAACTATGTAGGGTATGAAAATAGTACCTACAGCACATTTCCTAAAAAAATAAAACCATACCGAAATAATTAATTTCGTATGCGTAGAGTGCTGCGTCGAAAATAAATTTAATATTTTCGCTTCAGTTGGGAATAATTTATAATAAACAGAGAAATAGAAATGTAAAAAGATATACAAAAAAAACGATAGGTACAGAATGTGTTTCGTTACCCGCAATTTTAGTGGAATAAAAACTTGTAATAATACATACTTATACTATTGTCACTTTACATTCAAAGCTTGTCTCCTGAAGTGATTTAATACCTGGTGTTTGAAATGTGTACAATGTACGTGTATTACATAAGAATACAATTTCAAGGTTTTGGGACATTGTAAAGTTAATAAATTTTGAAGGGGAAAATTTGGACGAGGGCGACGACAGATGAAGTTAAAATAAGCGTGGTTATAAAAAGAAAATAAAAACAACTACGAATTAAGCACTGGAAAATATTAAGACGCTTGGCTAAAGGCAAAATATTCTGGATAGTAAAATATTTACTCTCCTTAAATTGAACGAAGTAAATATTTAATTTTATTCTGGTTTAATCTAATAGGTCGTAACATTTTTATTTAATATTCATCCGGATTTGTCGCAATAAAAGATTTACGGTAATTCCATACTTTTTGTTATAAAATGTAAATATTCATTTTCAAACATAAAAAAAAACAACCTAACCTGACATAAAATCATATTTTTACGACTCTTTTGGAGTACAATTTATATTACCTACATTACTTTGTCTTCCATTTATTGCTCTTAAGCCACATTTCTGGCAATATCATATCATTAGGAAAAACTTCGTACAATAATCTTAGGTAAATCTTCATCTTTAAAACTATGAATTAATATAGTTTACGAGTACATCATAATGTAAGAAAAAAGTTAATGTTATGAAATTTGAACTTACGGAGCAACGAACCATCGGAGTATGTGACTGTGTATGCAAGGCAAGAATGTTTATTCCCGTTTCAGGATGATATTCCAGACTTAGTACCTAATATAGATTACCTTGGATTAGTATGGCGTAGTCTGGTCAGGGTACTTATTGTGAATGCCTAATAAGTCTACCACAACACCGACTTGGAGCAACGTTGGTTAATTGAAGTAGATAATACCTAAATTTAATAATAATAAACTATTCATGTATGGTACATAGTCAAGATATCTCTTCGTACATTACGAGTATTAGTAGAATATGGGTACATTAAGTACAGTCATAGACGCAACATAAACAAGTCAGGTTAAATTAACGGCAACTGTTTCGCAGTAACGTTAACGATAACGACTATGTATCTAGGGAACGGTTAACAACGTTAATAAAAACGAACATCTTCATGCGAATATCACTGCTACAAGTAGCAATTAACTAATAATAACAATAACGGCGATGTGTTCTCTTAGCTTAATAAATATAACATTAACGTAGTGGTTTCGTCCTACACATGTTGAACGTTAAAAGTCCATAAAATGTACTTGCAAAAAACAATTCAAAAATACCTTCGAAACATGTAGTAATATCTTCTTCTTCTCTCTGTGCCCTATCGGGTCCCCCCGACGTTGGCGATCACTATGGCGAAAGCATCCCTGTCTGCCGCAGTCCGGAACAGCTCGCCGACGTTGCTGATGCCAGTCCACTCACGAACATTCCGGAGCCACGACATCTGGCGTCTTCCTATTCCACGGCGTCCCTCTATTTTGCCCTTCATAATTAGTTGGAGCAGTCTGTATTTATCGCCCCGGAGAACGTGACCCAAGTATGCAATTTTTCGTCGTTTTATTGAGTTCACCAGCTCGCGTTCCACGTTTGCTCTCCTGAGTACCTCTGCATTTGATATTTTATCTACCCAGGAAATCCTCAGCATACGTCGGTGCAGCCACATTTCAAATGCTTCTAGTCGATTAAGCATATTGACCTTTACAGTCCATGTTTCAACTCCATACAACAGTATGGACCAAATGTAGCACTTCACCAGACGCTGTCTAACTTTGAGGTTTAAGTTATCATTGCAAAACAATGTTTTCATTTTGAAAAACATTGCACGAGCTGTCTCTATGCGACATTTTAATTCCTTATCAGGGTCTAAGTCGTGTGTGAGGAGACTTCCAAGATATTTAAATGTTTTCACTCTTTCTATGGCTTGACCCTCAAGTTGCAGTGTGAGATCATTATGAGGCTCGCGGCTGAATATCATAAGCTTAGTCTTTGATATATTCATATTTAGACCAAATTCCTTCCCAGTAGTATTTATTGCTTCTAGTAGATTTTGAAGGTCTTCAATCTTGTCGGCCAAAACCAAGGTATCGTCCGCGTATCTCAGAGTATTAATCAGTACTCCGTTCACTTTCACTCCTGCCTCTGCATTATTTGTGGCTTGTTTAAACAGTCTATCAGTGTATAAATTAAACAGAAGTGGTGAAAGAATACAGCCTTGACGAACCCCTCGCTGGATTTCAACTGTTTCTGTGCTTTTTTGTCCTAGTCTCACATTAGCCTTCTGATGCCAATAAAGGTTTCTGATAAAGTTTACATAGTAATATCAGTGACATAATAACGGACCAACTTGCAACTGTTCTTTCCCGTATAATATGATCATCAGGGCACGGATCAAGTGACACTAGTAGCCCTAAATTATGTTAGCTGAGTTAGTTGAAACGAACATACAAAACATTATAATTATAAACACATGACCATATGTAGACATATACTAATAATACATAAGATCTAGTTACATTCATTCACAGATGACTGAAATATTGTTTAACAATATTCGTTATCGAAATAAGCTTTGCTATTATTGTTTATCTAAATTAGATCCCAATGCATTATATAAGTAACTTTACAACACTGATAATATAATTAATCACTTGCGAATTAATGCGAAAAAGTAAAACATTTTTGTGATAAGTTAAAAATACAATTGTACGTAATAAACGTAAATGTAAAAGATACCTATCGTTATAAGAGCAGGAACGTCTATGAAGCAGATAGAAAAGGTATTTGGGAAAAGGTGACGGGTGGACTGGCCAGAGCTCCTGGAAACCGCAAGACACAGGAGCCTACTGTATCTATCTGTACGCTCTGAATCCACAAATGAACCGAGGATAAAGGGATTAAAATTGTATGGTATGGTTTTAGGGGGATAATATTATTGCAAATTCAAAGTAGGTATATGATTTTTAGTTGGCAGTTAGGCGGTAAGTAATGTAGACTGATCATAAAATATTTCGTAGAGTGATTCAGTAATCGGATTCGTCGTGACTGAATTGGCCACGGTAATATTAACATGGTCATACATCGTATCCGTTCCCTACTTCTAGTATAAATATTTGAACAGGTTGGTAGGTAATGCGTTCAAGCTCAGCGAAATTCACAATACGTATTGCTACAACTACAAATAACTCAAACAAAACACTGCCAAGTAAACACAGTTAGACCTGATAACACCGAGAAGGAGGAATTGTTGTGTGGAGTTTTTATTGTTTATATTGTATACCTATACAATACATTAAATATTTTCATAAAACATAGTAGGTATTATGAAAATCAAGGCACATTTTATTTATTTACCTGTGAATGGAAACATTTATTACAACAAAGCAACAGGATAATTTCACTGTTTTTATTATTATTACCACGTTTTTCTTAGCTTGCTTTCTTGTAATTATGTTTGTTTGTTTGTTGTAAATCTTGCAATCGATTTTTCGACCACTTCCTAACATCCAATTGAGCTGAAACTTTTTGTGCAAGCTTAGTTCCGATGACAATACAAGATTTTAAAGATTTTATGATTGTACATTAGTCGTTTATGCGATAATTAATTAGCTAATTCTGATTTGAATGAATGAATTCAAATTTTCTTCTGGGGCTGGGTCCCAATGTACTGGTGATATCATACTTGTGTGTATGTGTGTATGGTATGTAAGTACATTACAAGTATGTAAGTACATACATTTTCAGATTTACAAAAATGATCGCAAGATTAAAACGACATAAGATCCAAAACTAAAAAGAGTTAAATAATATTATCATATAAAATTTTTTATAAAAAATCCACGTTTTTCTCGGGCCCAAAGTGAACTAAAAAGAGGAAAATAACTTTTTCGGGGCTTTGTAAATCGATCAGTAAAAACGCATACCTAAAGCTACCTCTAAAATTCTACAACTAAAAACGTGGGGCGTAATTTGAACCTACAATAATTGAAAATCATTCAAATTTTCTTCAGAAATTTACCCATTCGTATGAAAATCTTATGAATTAATCTGCAAGCTTAATTTTGGATGTATCCAAGCCTAATTACTATCGACATCTAATTATAGGGGCGGAGGTAGAAAAACTGTAGAATTGGTCTGTAGAATAACTTTAGGTTAGTCTGTCCAGTTACCGGTGATGTAGTGTCGGGTCTTCACAGTACACACCGGTATTAACATCAATGTGTATGGTAATTAGGCTTGGATACATCCAAAATCCTCAAGTATGATACCATACACACATACACACCGGTATGATATCACCAATATCCTCAAGTATGATACCATACACACATACACACCAGTACAATCAGTATTAACTTGTAATGTACTTACATACCAAACACACATACACACCAGTATGATACCATACACACATACACACCAGTACAATCAGTATTAACTTGTAATGTACTTACATACCATACACACATACACACAAGTATGATATCACCAGTACATTGGGACCCAGCCCCAGAAGAAAATTTGAATGATTTTCAATTATTGTAGGTTCAAATTACGCCCCACGTTTTTAGTTGTAGAATTTTAGAGGTAGCTTTAGGTATGCGTTTTTACTGATCGATTTACAAAGCCCCGAAAAAGTTATTTTCCTCTTTTTAGTTCACTTTGGGCCCGAGAAAAACGTGGATTTTTTATAAAAAAAATTATATGATAATATTATTTCATCAGATTTTAAACATGTATTGAAACAAACTTCAACATAAAAATCAGACTGTAAGAAAACAAAAAAAACACAGAGTTTTTGTTCACAGTAAAATATTAATGGATTATTGAATGAAATCTGTATTATCGTGTAGTATTCTTATTTTAACATTAAACCTTCTCGACTTCGCATCTAGAGAAATGCAAAAACATGGCGTTAATGCTATAAACCACACAGTCCAGTCAATATAACTACCTAATATGAATGAGTATTAATTATGCAACGTATTATTATTTTTGTAATGAATATGTTTTTTTATGAGAAATCCCCATGTGTACAATTTTAGTTCATTTTGTTATATATAAAGGTGAAAGCGTCAGAAACGAGCAAATGAAGAACAAGTAAATATATGGGCGCATAATTAAGGACGTTTTTGAGAAGGGGATCGTCTACATTGCCCAAGAACGAATGATGTTCAGTAATACACTGAGATCCGTGTTTGGATATTACGGGGGTGTATGTGTTTGTTTTGTTTACATTTCAAATAAGTTTTAGACTAGGCATCCAAAAATATTTTCTAGTAAAGTTGCGTACAAATGGGTCAAAATATCCTTTTTGAAAACCAAAAAGTTCCTCAGCGTTTTAACACACAGTTGTAGGTACGATTTCCGAGTCTTACCCATCATTTTTGACGTTCGTAACTTTTAACTGTTTTTACTCTGTACCTTATTACTCTCCCTAAAATTGTTTGTAATGTTAGAGATACTTAAAAAAATACACTGGGTTTATTGAAATAAACCCAAATACATCTTTGTGCACTTCACAGTGACTTTAAAAGGCTTCTGCTTGTCACAAAGTCACGAACATCAATGGGCGAAGTTACCTAATTTTAATTTTAAAACACTATTAGTAGTTTACTTGATCAACTAATAATAATATATTTTCATTTATCATTCCTCACCTCAGAATATATTCGTAATAAAGGAAAAGTTATCACATGGAGTGATGTTTTATTATGTGTAATTTAATCAACAGTTTATTGGAGAAGTAAGGCATAATTCATACAAAAAGTCTAAGTTTTCACTTTAGTTGTAGCATCTTCTAAAATATTCTCATGAAATCATCATGTCGTATACGAAAACAAAATAATATAAGACAAAAGATTGAAAGTAAACCCTCTCCATACAACATTACATATTGAACGATGTCCTAAGCCAATAACATATTGGATAAATAGAAAGAGAGTATACTAACACTGTTATTTACCTATGGAGTGAGTCTGTACATAGAGATGGATATAGAAACTGAACAACCAACACTTTTCTATGGCGACTCGTAAATTCGAACGTGGATTGAATTACTAAGTAACAACATATTGTTTACTTAAAGCAATGCGCTGCCAAAGATTTCCAATGGACATAATACATACATTACATATACATTACATTATATATCTAATACTGCAATGCTGTATCTAGCTGAGAAGACGAGCTTGTTATAGGTACTATTACAGAAATGTTATGTAGCCAACTGAAGGGTTTAGATGATGCCACTCGCTACAATATAATAATATTAGGGCAATGTTGATTTCGTAATAATAAAAATGTTTTCTTGCCTACTTTGTATTCGGTTTTTTATATCGCTATTGGCCGAATGTAGACAAAATATGAGTATTTTTGACATTTATGCCTACGATCGTCGTATATATAAATAATAACTACTCAAAAACAAACATTCGACTGCAGTGAGGAAATTTTACATAACAGTAGGTACACGTTTCTATCTGTTAGTTGGATCAACTCGTGTGATTACGAGATCAAATTTCGATGTTGTAAATCCTGCACTACAGCTAATGCATGGGAGTATTTTCCTACGTAGGTTTGTTATGTTGCATTTCATGTTAGGTCATCAAAAATATGCGCCTAGTTTGATGAAACTCGACCACTATAAAGTATATCTCCCATTCACTTTGTGGTGTGAGCTACAGTAATGAAGTTTATTTTACTATCTAGAAAACTTTCGGTAAAATAATTTCTGTGATCCAATAAATAATATTTGCTAATAACATTGGGTAGTGCGAGACCGAAGAAGTCGAGAAATTTCAATAAAAAATATTAGCTCTTTTTTTACACAGCATCGTGCCAATTTTGACGCAGCCGCTGTATAAATTTGAGGAAACGACTTACAGAGTAAACACCTCCCCCATTTTAAAAGTATTTGTGCTAATCAACAATGAAACATCACAAAAAGTCTATCTGTTGATTTGCTCATGGTGGAAAAAATAGGAATTACTTATAATATCGTTGCGTGAATGTACTTAAAGATCGTAACTTGTATGAGATAATTTGTGTAGGATGTGCTGGAAGAAAACGATTATGAAACTATATACACGAGGCTTCGAAAATTATGGGTTTAGAAATAAATATGTATAGCCATTAGAGGTGCTCCCTCCCAGTCACCCTTGGATAGTACAGGAACGCCAGTTCCTATGTCAAACAATGTTTATGAAAACAAAATACCTACACAGTACACATATCGATAAACAAAGATTACGAGTCCAACAAGGAAATATATTATATCATTACACAATCGAATTGGTATATGAATAAGTATACCTAGGGTATAAAGTCAAACTTTGTAAGAAGAACTGAACTTCAAAAGGAAATTAGGTTTCGTGTTTACATTATCCAGAGAATGAACAAATTTAATAAATTATAATTAAAACAATATTAATTTGTTTACACCACTTTTATTTTGACCAGAGTCAGACTCTGTATGTTAAAATGAATATTCCTAATGCTAATGTAAAGTATTATGAATGGCAATAATTTGTTAATCTATTATGCAGTAATTTCGTTTTGCCCACATTACAAAGGTCACGAGGCTATTTTAAAATATGCCATAGGTTCGTGTCGGTGGCAAAATATATGACTTTATAAACGACGAAATAAGAAAGGGTTATTGACACAAAAAAAAGAGCGACCTTTGTTCATATTCAATATCTTCCAGAAAACGCGGGATTCATCTCAGTCGACATATTCGAATAATGAGAACTTCGATGGAGCAAATCGAATAAAATTACACGAGGATCAAGAACTAGCTCTAATTACTAATATGGTTTTGTGATGTTTGTGAAAAATGCGTGCATTCATAATGTATAATCCATTCTATAATAAAGTGTAAAATCTATTAGAGAATGATGTGTAAAATCTATTCTACCATTCGGAAAAAGCATCCTACTTCCCCCTCAAGCATTCAGTCACTTATTCAACTTGTAAGTGTGTACAGTTTGGTGTATTTTATTGCGCAAATAAATAAAACTAAAAAAGAATACATACAAATCTTTAAAAAAAATGGCTTAGTATTTAATAAATTATAGCCTGAAGTTATATGGAATTATACCTTAGCTTTATATTATAAAGTTTTGCAGAATTCCGTTGTCTCCAGCAATGCAGCGAAGAGAAATATAATATTGAAGCGGCTATGAATAGAGAGCGTAGTTTTTTTGGGTCGATTGCCTGATGGCCCAGTTCATCCTCTATAACAGTACTTTGTGCACTGGCAAGCGGGGATAATATCCAGAAGGTACCTGTGAAGCTGGGTATGCATCAATTATTTCAGGATGCGACATCATGCCCTACTCTACTGCGTTACAGATGTTTGAAAATAATAGTAACTTCACAACTTACAACTGTATTATAATGTAGCAGTGAACAGTTTTGATATTTCCGACTGGTGTTTGTTTGTTAATAATTTTATGGTAAACTTTCGCCGTTTCAAAAGAGTTGTGTCGCTTTTAGCAGTAACGCAAAAAATGGTACCAAATGAAAAGACGAACTTTATATGAAAACTTAACAAAGTGAACGAAATTAGGTTGCACATACTTACAAGGATAAGTAAACAGGTAATTCTTTGTACTTAATACTTAACGGTTTATGTGATGGGTAGAATTATTTTACTCAAGTAAACTAATACAATGTACTGAATACACTTTTTACAGGTACAATTTTAATAAATTAAAGCACGTAAGGTTAAACATATAATATATTATTTTGATTTGCTTCCGTTTTCTACTTACAGAAATTTTGCTAAATTTGAATTGTTATTGTTCTTATTAACAACTCTTAAAAGTAGTCATATTTAAGCATTGTTAGTACTGTTGGTAGGTAGTATAAAAAAACAAAAATAATGAGGCACTAATACAGAGTAGATTACAACGCTGAAAAATTCTAGTACGGTACCCATATTAAATCATACCTATGCTCTTACAGTGGTACCTATTGTATTTTTTAGATACTTCCTTGTCATAAAAATACATTTCACATCTTTTTCGGCGATGACTTTCGCCACATATTCAAACTTTATAAATGTTTGCGATTAAAGAATGTTTGTATACACGAATATTTTACTCTCTCTCCTGTCGATTTCCTCACTGCTGAGGGTCGCGATCTCCAAACCCAAACACCCGTTGCTTGACCAATCCCCGCCACGCCGCTCTGTCCTCGGCAAGATGCACTGCCCTGTAGATGGAGGGGGCAACAGTCTGCGTAACTTGGTCCGTCCATCGCAAAGGTGATCGCCCTCTGGGTCTCCGTCCCGGCGTGTTTCCCGTGATTATTAGCTTCTCGAGACTATCTCCCCCTCTGCGAGCGATGTGTCCAAAAAATTGGAGAATTCTTTCCAAGCATAGAGATGACAATCTCGATGTGATTCCAAGTTCTTGTAGGATAGAGGCATTTGTCCTTCTTGCAGTCCATGGGATCCGCAGCATGCGCCTCCAACACCACATCTCGAAAGCGTCAACTCTAGCTTTGTCCCTCGCTCGCAAGGTCCAAGATTCCACCCCATAGAGGAAAATAGAGAACACAAGCGACCGCACCAATTTAATTTTTAGCCCTCTGGATATACTTTGGTCCTTCCATATTTTATCAAGGCGTGTCATAGCGTTCTTCGACATCCCAATCCGTCTTCTGATCTCCGCCTCGCATCCTCCTGCGTTATTTAGCATGGATCCGAGGTATGTGAAACTCTCGACAACCTCCAGGTCAGTGAGTGCACCTGTTATCTGGAGTTGGTTATTTCGGTCTACGATCATTAGCTTTGTTTTGCTTCTGTTTATCTCCAAACCCAGTTTTCGACTTTCTATTTCCACTTTCTGGAGCAGTTCGGCCATTTCTGTTTCACTGGCAGCGAACAAGTTTGTGTCAAATATTTTACTAGTTACCCCAATATTGATGTATACCGAGATGGTATAAGGTAACAGACATGACAAAACAAAAAACTGTTAATTATTAATTTGTTAATGTATGTACACTAGTAACAGATTTTCTAAGTTTTACATTACCTAGCAAATCGCCTACCAAACATTACATACCAAATTGTAGTACGAGGCGTTTCAATTTCTACCTTTGTGACATACACATGGAAAATATCAGCTTGATTTTGGTTGAAAAATCGAATATCCCAGAGCACTATTTAGTCGGGAATTGATGAAAAATTTTCACAAATTTTGAGATAGCGATACACACGCTAGTTCAAAAATGCCGATGTATAAAAAAACACCTCTATTACATTACAAGCCTGTAGATACACAATGTACGAAAACAGTAAGAAAATGACAAGATGTGGAACACAGGTATGATAGGTTTTTCATTTGGCCGAAATATGATAACGAAATTACATATCGTATGATATTACCTACTATCAAGCGAAATACAACAATTCTACTGAATTTGTCGTGTGGAAGAAAGAACATATCACATACTCGTACAACGATAGAATACTAACAATATTGCGTCATGTTATCTCAGAAAAATAATGTAAAATGAAGCGGGTACGGTACAGTGAGTTATTTCGATCGGTTCCTTCAGATAGTTATATCAGTTCGAGAAGGCACACAATAATAATAAAGAAATATGTTTTCGACATACGTACACCGGTACACCGCGTACTTACCCAAATAGACAGTCGATAATATTATCATGTACCCAATACGTGAAAGAACGTACTAAAGAAAATTTTTGAGATATACATAATTGAATTGTGTGTACCTATTGTACCCATTACAGATACGAATTTTGTCATATCATGATGATCGTCGTCATTGTGTATGAATACTGATTGCTTACAATTATTATTTCTTTAATATGACGAGATTCTTGCTAACTTGTTACTCGATTTCATGAGGACATAATGGTCTAGTCCTTTCGTTGATGTATTCCAGTATTGTATCAAGGTGTACAAAAAATCGATACGTTAATGAACAAAAGTAAAGTAATGTAATACTGAATTTATCAAACATTTTAAAATACTTGAAATATCAATTGTTTCGTCCAAATGTCCAAAATGACGATGTGAAAATCAAAAAAAGCCGGGAAATTATTCAGATAATATGAAATGACTAGATTGAAATGAATCACTGGTAAAACATAAATGACAATTGTAATAATTGACAGAAACTGGATGTCAGTTTTATTCTATTATGTCGCTTTACGACAAAGACGAGATGGTAATGAGTGAAAACAGTAGATACAGCTATTTGTAAAACTTTTGTTAATATTGTTGAGTAGGTGCTAGCTAGATGAGTATAAGACCGTGAACTACGAAGTGTAGGTTTCATCATAATACTTTTTGTTGGTAGGTACTACCAATTGTATACCACACCTACTCAACAGCCGCGAGGGATGGTGCGGGTAAAGTCGATCGATACCATCATCTGTGAGATGTACCTACTGTATAAATACTGATACCTACTCAGTCTACGTCTACACCTACTGGGTTGACGGTCTTTCAAATACAGCGAACCATTATGACTGTTGCTCATATTATTCTTAAGCCGCTTTCACTAAGGCAATTCATTTTTATTTCTAAAATTACTTCTTAGTAGGTGAGTGCAAAGGTCGAGAACATTTTCATTTTCACACCACCTGCCGTTTTTTTCCGTTTTGGGTAGAGACTAGCCTTTAAATTTTTTTTACAAGCGTAGGGTTTGAGGTTGAAGTGTTATTTGCTTAGAAAATTCTTCCTTTGTAGCAAATTTAGGTCCATTATGAGCAATAACAACTTACGGACAAGCAATTTTTGATTTACTGTCACAGACATTTAGTTCGGAGATGACCCCCTGGGTGTCGATATAGAACACTTCGAGAATCAGTGAGTTAGAAAAATATGCCTGATGATTACTCTAAAAAGTTTAAAGTAAGATTGTGAACAAAATTAATGTTGTGACACCGTTTATTAAAACGCGCTCCATTGTTCTTCTCCCCTTATGTGAGCGACCATTGTACAGTGTATCTGAGAGTCAATGCTCCATATATCCTACACATATAAGAAATGTTTGCATGTAAAAAAAATTTTTTTTCCTGAAAAAAACTTGCAATTGAATAAGGATTAGATTTAAAATATCGGTGTCAAACAAGGATGAGCAGAGTACAAACTCGGTAAGGATTATCACATGGCTGCAAGTCTGCGATTAAAACAGCTTTCGAGCGTTAGTAGTTAATCTGCTTTTCATTTTCAAAAAAAAAAGCTTCGTAGAGATAAACAGCTTTTAAATTGTAACCGTAAAATTTCATGAATAAAAATATGTAGGTAGTCGAATACGGAGTTAAGTACTAGGATACAAAATATTCTTATTGGCGAGAATGAAAATATTTTACATAAGTCATGAATGACGTAGGGCGTCTCACCCTTTTTCAAGTTGAGTGACGTGAAATTCTGTCAGCTATATCCTCCCAAACACAGAAGGAATTATCCTTAATAACATCTAGGTGCCTACTTACATGCTAAATTTTTCATTAACTTTTCTAAAATTGATCATCAGTCTTTTTAAGCAAGTTACCCATATACAATACACATACATGCATATTGCACACATACCAAATCATTTACGAGTACATAATGTACATTTGTACCTACTTTCTTTAGAGTGGTTTACATATCAAAAGACTAACTTTTGTGCCCGGCAGACCTACACCTTGATTTTGGGTTTGATGCAACCACTATTGCTTACATGCTGTTTTGTAATTAAACTATTTCTTTTTTTTATCCGTTATAGGTATTAAATTTTTAATAGCCTACCAAAATATAATAATATAGTCTTAGAGTCTCTCCTTTCGCCAAGAGAACCTCCAAAGGGGGCTAGGAATATGAACTGATCATCCCGTAACCACTTCAAGATTCACAGACGGATAATGCATCACATTAATTAAGTATTCTAGGTATTTACTCGTAACATTATTTGGAGATAAGACTAACTAAAGCCAAAAGTGATTAATACAAATCCTATACAAGCAATACAGACAACGGAATTAAGCAGTGATGTTATCAAACAGCAAATAATGAGAAGCTCCGCGAGATACGACGTTATAAATGTATATAAATCGAGATAAAGATTTTCAGAGGAGTTTCAAAGAGAACTAAGAAAAAACTAAACGGTTTTTCGTCCTTTTCTAATAATATAGTCGTATATAGTTAGGCTAACAGGCTAATCAACGTTTGTTAGATTTAAGAATATAAAGCTTCTATTTCATACATAAACTTCTCCCCACATGTCTAGTCGATGAATTCGTCAATGTCGATGTCGGCTAAAACCAATAACTGTCCAGACACACATTATCATTATCCTATAACGACTCAATGTAACGTCATTAAGTTAGTCTCTCTTTGTACATATCAAATAATTTATTGAGAAAAAATATAAAGTTAAATCTCTGATGACATAAAAAAAACTACAAAGACTTCTGTCGCTTCGAGATTTGACTTTTTATGACAGTAATTGGATGTAGTAGTGCTTTTAGTAGTATTGGGATTTAGAGAGAAGTATTATTATTAAAACTTGGAGACGAGGGTGAGAAATACGAATGCCAAAGATTTGGTGGATGGGACGTGGATTGACGACCGATTGAGCGAGAATCTGAAGACCTTTTGCTAACTTATTTGGAGTTGTCCATGGTCATAATGAAATATTATATTTCACCCACAATTTATTAATATTTTACGTTTTTTAAGTGCCGAATCAAACACATGTTATATCGCAATTTGACTGTACGGATGACGTATGTGTTAAGCAGTTTCAACGACTCTATACGAGAATATCATTTACATACATTGCGAACCACCATGCCAGTCATATGGAGTGATGGAAGTTTCTAGTACTTACACATATGTACTTATGCAGTACTTACGCATATGAATAACATATGATTTTCAATTGATAAATTAATTATACTTTCATTACTATTCGTAGTAACACCATCGTTAACAGACTGTAAATTATTAACGTGCACGTGTACCTGGTACGCATGTCTTTTAGACGTCGTGTTATATAAACGTTATTAAAATTCAATGTAACTGCCTAATCATTCTTAGGTCTCACTAAGAATATACGAATGTCGATTTTGGTAAAAAAACAGCTTTCATTTCTATATTTCGGAATTCCGCCCAAGCCGTGATTGATGTCTGCCTGAATCGCAATGCGAAACAAAATTCCATATACCAATTTGATAAAGTTGTAAACATTTGTCATTCACGAAAACACCCATAAACTTAGGAACCTATAAATTTAATATAACATTATGAATATAAAGTTTGGAAATCGAATTGTTTTATCCATCATAGATACGATAGTATTTTGACATAGTTAGTAGAATTAGTATAGAATGAAGTTAAGTCTTCAGATTTTTTATAGTAAGTAGCTTTACTCCATACCACTGTCTTTCTACAAAAACAACGACGTAAGGGCTTTCCTTAAGTTTCGAACGTTATTCGTGATCATCGATTGGAATAATGTGACTTTCATAGAACTATGAAAACTTCCAATTTTTCCAATCTTTTAAAGCAATATTAAATAAAAAATATCTTCCCATTATGTATTTCATACATCCTGTGGCGCAGCGAAAAAATAGAGAAGAGTCCTATTAGATTGAGAAGAGCTATAGAGAGAAATAATATTCTGTAATGAATGACGAACATTACTATATGATTGAGGCAATTATTTGATAAGAAAGTAGAGAAATATAAGAAAATGACCGCTGATAATACAGTACTTGTATAGTACACAAACGACGAAATATTAACCAACATTAAAAACAAAAAACGGAACATGTACGAAGAATATTCGTACACAGAATCATTCGTAATATTTCTGGCATTGTTCCAAAACAAAGAATAATATTTTATTTGGAATCGCCTTCCCGTGTATTGTCACAGAGGCCTCCATATTATCAAAGTTGTAGGAACACTTTCTGATAAAATCAATAGGAAAATACCACACGACAATTCGTAATAACAACATGTCAAGACCGTATTGAATCCTGAACTGAAATGGGACGGAAGAAAGTAATGTTGATTAAAATAAGAACATTATTCAATCTAAGGGCATAGAAAGTACCTACCTAGAAAAATATTGTTATTCTAGTTAAAGCATTTAACACAAAGTCACTTACGTAGAGGGTATTAATTAATTTTCAAATATGATCCATACATTTTTCGATAATAGAGCAAAAATTAAATACGTATTGCAATTAAAAAGGAAAGCAACCAACTATAAGAAGCAATATTGGTTGCATAAAACCCAGGCGCAAGACCACACGTGACAAAAGCTAGTAAAGGAACAATCTATGGGCTAACCTCTCTCTGAATTCAGCGTTACCCTGATATTCAATTCAGAAAGAGGTTTTGGTCGGAGTATTTTTCAAAAGGTCGATTCAGTTAACTGGACTTCCTGACGTGTGTGATAGCCCTATAATGTTTGTTTCTCCTAATTTTAAGAAACAATTAATATAATTTGTAAATGAATTGATTTACAATTCACCACCAATAAACAGTAATTGAATTTTATATTCTAAGCAAATCTCTATGAGATTTTGCTACGTACCTATATTGTATACGTAGAGATATGACGGCAGAATGAAGATTTATTATTAGAGGTGGTCGCTTGTGAAAATTTAATATTTAACAGACTAGCGCAATTAACTTTAGATTTTCACTGACACAATATAATATGAGTGGCGTTTAGTAATATGTTATAAACAAACTGAAATAATACACACATATATGTACATCATATGTGTATGTACTCGTAATATACCTAATGGAGGCAAACACTGACGGCCATAGAATAAATTCTATCAATAACTTCCTTGTCTAAACTGCCATGCACAGATAATGTGGGGCGGGTAGCATACATGAGTACGATACAATGTTGCTAATATTGTAAAGACTGAAACTTTGACAAACTACTCTATACAAGTACACCAATAGTATACTAAGTTAACATCAAGTTCCAGAAAAACCATACAGCCGATAGTAGTTGAAACTAAGGGATCTGCAAACATCAAATACGTAGTTAGTTGCAGAAAATAAGTACAAAGACTGTGTAACATTCTATGTATATAACTATACAGGCAAGTTGGAAGATTACGAGAACTTTTATCACAACGCTAATGTTAGGAAAAAAGTTATACAGCGGAGTTATTATATAAGCATAAGTTTAATCAACAAATAATTATACACGAAAGAATTCCACACCATCTTCCATACGACACGTGGAGAATTATCATACATATCTATTTCAACAAGGTATTAGCATTCGTGAGAACTATATATTCATGTCAACCGATACGCAGTGCGAATGTCTAAAATGTAAAACGTGGATGTTTTCTAATAATTGAATATGGGTTATTACAGCTCTTGCTCACATTATTATAAAAATACACACGTAAGAATTTATGTAAATTATTGTTTGCATTTTTTGAGCAAAACGTAAAGGAAATATCTGTACACGAAAAGTAATGAAAGGCAGGAATATTTTTTTTTTACCTAAAATGAGTTACACTAATACAAATATATAGATCAGACAAAGTGAAAGGGATTAAGAAATAATAGTATGAGAAAAAAACGATCTTTTTGTGTATGGTGAATGGTGATAAAATTTAGAGAGTTGAAAAAACACATCTCTGGTAGAAGGACAACTTTATATCATGTATACCTTTAAGTAAATATTTTGCTACAACGCAATTCATTTTTGTACAAAATTACATAATGTTGTGTAATTTACAAAACCACAGAGAAGGGACATCAAAAGGATTTCACAAAATACAGGTTCTCAAGGTTACGGAAAATAAAATGGCGATAGATGTGTACAAGGTCGGTCTATCACAAATAAAAAAGAAATATTTTTATCCCAACAACATACTGAGAAGCAACGTAAGGCAGATGGTGAGATGCTGGTTGAGAAGTCTTCATCTAATAAAAGTAGTTAAGACTGAAAGAATGGAGATGCCGGAGCCGGTAGTCTCGAGTAAATACTTGAGAAAGGTTATAAATTTTATTAAATGTTCGCATTTAGCGTGGAAAATGGTTAAAGGTAAGAAAATATATAAAATTTATTGGATTCGTATTATGTTGCCGTGCCTGAGACCACAAATTGATATTAAGTAAAATTGATGGCTTTTGAAAATTATTATTAGCGAAATAACTTCCTAAAAGAAAGCAAGGTGTTAGTATATAAAATTACAGAATAATATTTTATATGAAAACAGCACCGAGATTATGAATGAATATACAATGGACCATTGATTCTTCGCTAGATTTCATTTCTATATAAACGTAAAACTCTGATGGTTTATATTTACCCCTATAATTATTTTGAAGAAAATTTTAGTAGACAGATTAACATGCACAAAAAAAAACAATCATTATTGTCCCCTGTTATATTTTTCAAGAAAGATCACGCAATGCTGCGTTGTAGCCAACTTTGTTTAGGAAAAATTGTCAACACAGAACAATGACTATTTAAAATTTAGCCAAACATAAAAATCATTTAGTAAAATGACGCCAGTGTCCTGTACAGTAAGAGGTTAATTTAACTGCACGGCCATTGGCCATCGACTTATGACGAAACTTCATGACGAAATGCCAATAGAACACTTCACACTCTAATGGCATAGATTTTGTTTCATTATTTCTTACTGCATAATAATTAATATGGATTGTAACCAACTAACGTGTCCAAGTGCCCGAATCAGGGCCTAGGGATGAAAAAGAACAATAAAAACAACAATAAAATTATATATCAGAATTTGGAAATTAATGAGTCTTTGAATATTGACTTTAGATACATTGGTATCGTAATTATATGGTGACGTATAAATGATGCTCATAAATGTGCCAGTAGTGTTCTAAAACACAAAGATATTATAAAAGGAAAGTCTGACTCATACTAACGAAGTCTTTTTGTAGGAACAGAAAACGTAATACGGAAGTGGTATATAAAAGTGACATAAAACAGTCACGTGAAAAATAGCGAAAAAAATGAAAATTTACAATGATAATCAATCACCATTATGGAGGAAATACCGTCGTCTTAGATCACTGGTAACTGTATAAAAGTATAGAACCGTATCAGCAATACAGAAAGTTAATGTTCTGTGTTTGGTTGTGACAAAATTATTTATGAAACTCATCGTGAGGGCATAATTATTTCATTTGGTTGATGAATGGACGCAGTAACTCTTAATACTTGTTTTGTGAGAGAGTAATAGATTTATTACTTTCCGGGCTAATGAAAGTAATAATAAAAATATGAAAAAATAGAGAATCAATCAACGTCAACATTTATGAAAAAGCTCTCCGATGACGTACTTAATTTATATGATCAATTAGATAATGTCATTTTACTTTTTATATTAAGAAAAAATCTAAAAAGTAATCCATCTTCGATACGAGATAGTCGTTAAAGGAGTGCTTACACAATTTCCGAATAAACACGAGCCAATATTTCCGAATTTCTAAATTTGGCACCAAACTCTGTGAGTAGATGTGAAAGTTTGGATCGGGATTTAGGTATACGACTGAGACAAATGATTGTACGAAACGAGGGAAAGTTATAATTGGTAGTGGGAACTTACTGGTCAAAAAGCGTTTAGTTTCACTCCGAAAACTGTAATACAAGTGTAATTTGAACTTACAAGTAGTGCGTTGATGATCGATTAGGTAGACAGTATGATCATTATATTTTCTACGTGATTTATTGGCAGACATTGTCCACGGCAATAAACCCGTCATTTAAAAATATTTTTTTCAATAAAGATTTCTTTATTTACGTACCGCCGTAGTAATTCAGGAGGTAGGCACCCAGGCAACCAATTAACACATTAATTCATACTACGATCTACATCAATAAGTCCGCCCTTTAGCACACAACTATAGTCTTATTTTGTATACTCTTGGAGATATTTTGTTGTTAGTACATAAAACATAGCTTCTTCATCTGATAAGTAATCATTCATTTTCAATTCAGAATATTCCTTCTTTCTTTATAAATTAATATCCATTAGGAATATTAATAATCATTTTATATTATTCTCCAAAGAAAGGAAGAAACGAAAAATGTCGTGGCATTTATTATAAGAAATAACAGGGAACAAAGTACTTTAATTCTACTACTCTAATACAGAGAGTATTACTGATTATTTGCTCTTTTTATTATAATATTATTATTTCCTATTTCCCAGTGCAAGGGAACGAAAGCTAACAACATCCGCGTACCTAGTTCAATTTCTGCATTTGATGTTGACATAATACTACGAATGACTGAACATGACAAAGAGTATGATAATATTTTCTATTATTAATATCACGTTGTGGCAAATAAAATAATACACTACAATATCGAGACTTTAAGGGCAGAAAACACAGAAAATGACACGTTTAAATTTTGTCAACCGCGTAAAACTCTGCTAGTCAGCCCTCAATACTGTGATTCTGTTTTCGTAGGGTCGATGAACGTTCCTATTATCATCAGTTTTGTCGTAAATTGTGCGTTCCTTTACTAACTAGTTTTCAGTGATTCGAAAACACGATTCAGAACCGTCCTCTTTTGGTTGGACTAGTGAGCGGACTTTGTCGAATATTCCGACATACAGAATATTAAATGTCATTTGTCATATACCTGATAGCAAGTATTTTTTGCCAGCAATAAATACGGAAGTGTCCGTTTTTTCACGTACAATAAATTTGAGTATCAGATATTCTGAATCAATATACTACCAATAAATCAGGATTATACAGATTATTATCACAATTCTGTAGTTCACAACAATATAATTATTGTAAGTTCTAGAGACTTATTCCTATCCAGAATGTACGTGCGACTTAAGGGATAGAATTAGAATCATCCCCGTATGAATTATTGAAGCGAACGGTTATATCTTCGTCCCTCGGGATGAACAAGGGGGTCTTGTTACGGCCACTACGTGTAATAAGTTCAAACTAATGTTCTGAACACTTGGTCCCGCGTGCGACGTTAAATCCCGTCATAAATATATTTTTTGTGCTTCCCTTTGTCATGAACTAGACCTATTTACGTTTGTAAAAAAACAGAATTACGTACCTGTGTTTTTGTGGATTTACTCGAATGGTAATTTCCAAAGGTCAGCATAATCCAATCTTTGCAACTAACTCGTTTTTTAACTACCTACAATTCCAAGGAAGTTAAGAAATTTATATCACGGTATTCATAATATCCGTACCTTATAGGAAAACAATTTGCTGTCTGTGAGTAAAATTTGTCAAATATCTAAAAAAAAATCTTCCACTACAACACGCCTGTCATAGAATAAAGGAAATGTCGATGTTCGAGTTTAGTAATCGATGCATTAGTCACCGAAAACACGCACATTATACCCACACGTTCATACAATACATCACACATGCTCTACTATTTCTTGGCGAGCTACCATTGCGGATAAAATTAATAATTTTAACACATACTCTGCGGTCCTAATATCGATACGTCTTTCACTAAGCCTTTTCATATAATAATACGACTAATGATATTCCGTTCACGTTTGCTGTTACTGTCGTATGCGCAATAGAATAATCCCCAACTCCAATCCAATTTCGGGGACATATAAACCGATAATACTATTGATAGCTAAGGCAGTAGGCACACATAGTATATTTTGTCCACAACTGGAATGGTTAAAGTAGTAGAGTCACGTGGGGTAACCGTACGCAGAGGGTAAGTGTACGCAGTGAAGTTTGTGTGAAAGCAGTGACTGTTGTTGGAGTGTTTTCACATGAAAATTGTCGCGCTTCGCGGTTGCTCGAAGTTGGACGTGTATTCTGTGTTCTGCGCATTAAAAGCAAAAATTGACAGGAAAAATATTTTTTTCTCGTGTTTTCTTATTTTTTATTCAAATAATTCATTCATGTAGTCTCTCATAGTCTCTTATCTAAGAGCCTAGTATTATATGCTAATATTTCTCGCCATAATGTTGTTATTGTTGGGCAATTTCGCAGTATTGCATACTGACAACTGTTTGCCGTTATTTTAAAATTTCTTGTATTGAGACGTCATGGGGTAAGTGTACGGGGGCAAGTGAACGCAGCGTACACTTGAGGAGAAACAAAGAAAAATTTACAAAACCGTCAAAAAACCTAAAATGAAAGCCTTGAAGAGTGGATTTAAGAACGGTAAAGCGGTAAAGACCAGTAAAGAGATAACTGCAATTGACACTCCAGGAAATTTTCGCCTACAAAAAAGAAAGAAGAAAAGCACTTACCCGTCAAGGTGCGTACACTTGCCCCTCGAGTGGGGTAAGTGTACGTATTTGACATGTTGGAGAACTTCTGCATTATCTTTTTTTATATGTAAAGAGGTTTGTTTTATTATTTGTTTTGTGACTTATAAATGCTTATTCTATAATAATAAATTATAGCTGAATATTAATATCATCTAGTTTTGTTCTAATTGCATCGTAATTCAAAACTGCGTACAGTTGCCCCACGTGACTCTATGAATCACTCATGTTGCAATAAAAACCTTTGGGTACGTCAATCGGCACACACGTTATGTGAAGGAATGAACACCCTGAAGTAAGTAAATCTGAAATCTTCGATCTGTACATATTTCATGAAAATTTGTCAAAAATCCTACATACAAGCATTTACCCGATAGAATGGAGATTGAAGCCACGAGTAATAAGTACAAGTTCAGTCAGTTTCACGTATTCTCAAGACGTGCCTTCGTGTACTACTCTAGCGGCTATGTGAATAACGTAGCTAACATAAGAGCTTACGAAGGATTAACTAGGCCAATAAGAACACTTGTGTTTCAAATGTTATCACTAACAAATCTCATGTGTATACCTATATGTACCTACCTACATGCTCAGTGCCAAATAATTTTGTGTATGCATTAAACAGTACCAATTAAGGGAAAAAGGGCATACACTGAGAAGGTAAAACAGAAGTACACAATTTACACGAGGATAGATATTTCGTCAGTTTTAGATACCTACTTTTGTTGTTTGTCAGTTTACTTCCCTACTTACGTTGAGTTAGATAAAGTATTACGGGTGTGCTTCAGATGGATAAATTTTATAGTTTGAAGTAAACAAACTCGCTATAGTCAAGATGAAGGAAATTGAAAAATATGATTATGAAATATACTCGTAAAACTAGTAATATGGAGATACATATTTATAATGTAAGTAACGTTATTATTTATAATGTAAGCAGAGTGTGTAAACTTAAAATTTAAATACAAGCTAAAGGGATAACTACAAAACAAGTTTCAATAAACATAGGGATCTCATGTATTAAATACATCGCATGAAACATTTAACAAATGGAAAGTTTGTGAAAAGTAAGGAAAGTTTCCCACCCTTCGCCTCTAACAAAATACATCAACAAATTAAAGGAGAGTCGGATGGCCCCTAAATGGTGGAGTCTGGATGCCAAGGGGTCAAGACAGAGCTAAGTGGAAGGAGTTGAAAGAGACCTATATCCAGCAGTAGAGAGATGAAGACTAGAGAAGAAGAGGGAGAAATTAACAATATCGAAGTGCTTTGTTAGAATAATCGGTCCATTGGATTTTACTATCAAAAGAAACATAAAAACGAGAAGCTCAAAAAGTTCACACACCTTATACAAAGCACTCATTCAAAATAACAATAATATGAAAGCTTAGATAGAAAAATATAATGTTTGCAAATATGTACGTATAAGCCTTAAATCAAAGAATATAAATTTAATATTATTGGGACTGTAAATGTACGCGGAGAAAATTGCTAGAAACAGACTTCAACACAACAATATAAGGTAGAGTAGATCTATAGAGATATTTTCTCATATCGTTCTACAATATTATTTTTCATATTGTTGTTATACCTTTCTGGAAATACCTCGAAGGATTCGACATTTGAAATGCAATAATAACATCTTTCTCCTATAAAATATGCGTGCAATGCAATCCTACATGTCATGTTATATTACGAGAAAGAATGTGAGTGAAAAGGTAACACCTGATTATACCTATCTGCAGTAAAGTCCGAAACGAAGTTAGAGTGATTCGAGTTAATAAATTGTATGCTATAAAATTGACAGAAGATTCCGCGCTGAATCCGAATCGTTGCGTCAAGAAATATATTTCATAGAGATAAATTATTTTTGTAGTACGTAGTATTTTTGTACATCACGAATTAGGCAACCGGACAGTAGCGAAACAATAAGCCAATCTGGTGATTGAAAATGATGCGTCCAGGAAAGGACTTAGGGAAGGTTAGATACATTATATACCTACACCTACTGAGATTAGACAGTGACTGAATAATTATGAAACATGGTAAATTAACTTAAATAATAATATTATATCCACAAATTATTCATGAAATTAGCACAAGAATGTGCTAATTTCCATTTAGAGATAACTTGCTTTAACGGAAGCAAAGACCATGTAACAAGATTAGTTACAAATGTCATTATTGGTAATAGGGTAATATATTGGACTCAATGTTGTGTGTGGGGGGGGATTGGTGGGAAATTGCTATTGGCGACAAACCAACCGACCTATTGTCCCATAATCTGCTTCTGAAGTGTTTGAAAAAATTGTATCTGTTTATCAAAGACAAAATTAGGCACCCAGCACCAACTTAAACCAATGTTATAATGGTATAAAAAATTCAATCTCATAAGTTCATTAACTTTTCGGCAATTTCCCAACATCCATATAATCAGTGTAATGGGAGCCATTAAATAATAAGGGTTGAAACTGAATAATTTTATAGCATTAAGGTTTAAAGGCGATCCTATGGTTAACTGACTATGACTAAATTAAGAAGAAAACTGTCGGGATGTGATAAACAAAACTATACATTATTGGATGTTCTATTCTGCAAACATACATGTGTGGGGATTGCGGGATGGTGGGGCTAATCTTCGCTGAATGATGAAAAGATGGTATAGACCATGAATGTAGAATTAAAATTAATTAAATTAAACTAAAGTTTATTAAATGTTAACTACGAATAGAAAGATTAAAGAAGATTTATTAACAATTTCATAAGCACGATGAATTTATATTTTTTCTTTTCGAGTAATCGAAATTACGAGTACAATTCTGCCTCATATTTTCACTAAATGCCCAGAGTATGCTTCTAATATGAAACATTTTTCACGGGAAAGGATTATAATAATTTATCCTTGTGTATGTAGATACATAAAATTTGCATATGAGTACATATGAGTAGAGCCTTCTCGGAGCGAGGTTTTTAAACTTTAAGAACTGAAATTATTATCTTGCAAATTCAATTTCGTACGTAACTATACTAGGTATATAGGATACAGAATACAGGAAGGTAAAATACTAAACTCATACACATAAATTAGGTCCATAAAAATTGATGAAATCTGATTCGATAACAAAAATTCTTTAAAATTTCATGATAATTTTATTTTGTGTAAGAAGATTGAAATTTCTGTCCCAGTGGCTGAAAAAGAATGTGAAAGTTTTATGACATAGTACGAGTAGGTATCACATTTATGAGTTGTACAAATTACAGCTACGAACTGCTTGCTTGTAGCTCATCCTATGCTCTCTATTCTGCATCCATCCATCCGCATGAAGATGTTATTTATATGTAAGTATATGAAGTAAAGTTGATATTAAAACAATAAATACTCAGAGGAGTCATGAGTGTCCGCTAACTGTTTTTTTTTAATTTGATTGTTATATTGGTAGAATCGTTCCTTAATACCTTAGCGAGTTTATTTGGGAAGAAAATACTGGAGAAAATACCCGCGCTGGATTTATCCCGCAAACGATAGAGTGAGGAAGATTGTAGGTATACAGAATTCATTCTGAAAGGTCAAATATTTGGATTTATCTAATTTAAGAATAATACTTACATACAAGGACCTATAAGAAAATCCTTCAAATTATTAAAATATTATCTTAGGAAAATATTCACGAAAAATAATAACGAGAGAAATAAAAGTTTTTTTTTTTTAGAGAATCTTTGCAAATATGAGATGTTTTATTTCGAGAGAACGAGCGACGAAACAGGATGTTAAGAAATCATAAAACATTACGAATACATTAAAAAAATTATACGCTATAATACAGTCAAAAGTTACGACATAAAAAAATGTAATATAGAAAGGTACACTGAAAGCATGAGGTAACGTCCCTAAAGTATAAAAACATCATGAACTCAAAAAGATAAAGAACAAGTAGATATTTTCTACCTTCGAGACATAGACATACTACGACTTTATGGTTTCCTTTTCAACCTGTAATACAAAGTACGTAAGAAGAAGTTACTAAGATGTAGGGAGCAGTATTGTTATTTTATCATATATCTTTACAGTAAGGCACTAAGTTAGAGTAGATACTGAAGAAAGAAGGGAAATTTGCATTACAAAAAGTAACTATGAATTTATTATAAATAACTTACATATTCTGTATGCTATGGCGAAGACTTTGGAGAGCCGTCGCATAAAGCTAAAGGACAGAATTTCAATGGGAAATTTAGTGAAGAGAACCTTTAAATAACCGATAGCTGTGTACGAATGTACGTGAATACAAGTAGGTAATCCTTATTGTAGTATAATTATTTTCAATGGATAGCGATAGGTACAATGTATTCATAAAATCACTCTGCAATTGGTGCATATTAGTACAAAATAAATGCACTATGCGAGACTATAGAGATATGTACTAATATCGAAGATTATGTGATCAAAATAATTATTTTTGTGGGTACGCTATGGAATTAAATTGGCCGCAAAAGATTCGTCATACATAATATACCTAGGTATAGAAATTATCGAAACAAACCGCTGAATCATATTGAATTTCGATTCAAACAATTCCAAATTAGGATAGATGACATTACACAACCTGCACTAATGTATGGGGCGGGCTAATATAGATACCTGTCCAATACAAAATAATATATTATGTTCGTATACGTAGGGAATTTTGTTTTTCACTAAGAAAATCAATTCGAAATGTTATAATAATACATTACGAGATCCTTTTTTGTTCAGCCATATATCACCATTATTCTGTTTTGTACGGAACAGTATGGAAAACAAGGGATTTTAGACAGAAGGAACGAAACTAACGCGTACATTTATTCGAGAGATAAAATAGTGCAAACCTAATTTGCGAAGACAAAGGGAAAAGTCGAACGTACTAAGGCACGGGATCCTTTATTTATTTGAATGTAAATATTATAATACTCGTACTATACCTAAAACGTCTCGCCAACATCTATGTGTGTATGAACTGAGAGGCTGGAGGCATGAATGAAACTTACAAGGAAAAAGCCCACATCCAATGAATGAATCGGGTTTCACGGAAGTCTTTTCGCTTAAAACTTTCAAGAGAATAAATTATTTCGAGTACAACGAAAACTGCTTTAAAAATGCAACGCCCGTTTCCTTTGCAACGCTACTGACGATGCGATGATATGAAAAGCAGCAAATGAGGAACTGAATTTCCTTTGCAACAGTTAACTTATTATTTTACGAGGCTAATTTTTCGAATTTTTTTCGAAAAATACGGGTTTTTCAAAGGTGGGAAAAAATATTCACGCCGAAAGCCTATACAATCACATGTTGATATTGTTGGTTTGGTAAGCCAACAGGAAGTAACCGCAACACAATATTCTCAAATATTAATACGGGCCATACTATAGGAACAACTGGAAAAGTTAATTGAAAAATGAATTATGTTGTGATATCGACTATTTGACCACTATTCGATAAAAATCGTTGAATGTTAATATTTCCCTCTGACGATTATAAGGTATTCGGATCATCCCGCGATGTCATTCGAATATAAGGCACAATCATAGATATAAGGTTAGTGCAATTGATAACATATCTATTCCGAGGGTACCATGAATCCTGGGAGAATTAAAATGTTCACTTCAGGATGACCAAAAAATCAAAAAAAGTGTTGGTCTAAAATAGGGTCTCCTCCTCCGGCTGGAAGATTGTAAAATGTTTCATCTTCAGCAAACAATTTGCTTTGTGTAATCATTTTTACTGAATTTCTTAGATAGACAAACAAAATTATAGATGAAAGAGAACATCAAAATTCAGTAGATTTCAACAAAAAAAAAATGTGAGAATGGATGAAGGCGACGAGATGTCATTCAAAATGGTGAAAAGTGGAGATGAAGACAGAATCAAGATAGGGGGAAGATGTGGGAGGTTTTCTCTATCATACATAATATTTCTCGTCTACAGGTAAAAAAATAATACGTCTGTATTCCCTACAAAGATACTGTGAAGTGAGAATAAGTCCTACAAGCTGTCTTGATAGTAATAATATATTATGAGGCGTGTCACACGATTGAATCATGTGTCGAAAATTGATCCACGTGTAAGAAAACGGATTGTAGGGGACATCGTTGTAATACTGTGCATATATTAGTAGACATGGTTTAGTTAGACATTACCTGTCTTGTCCTAGATATTACTTATTTAATAATATTAGAAAAGGTGAAAACGACATTTAAACTTTTGATTTATTGTCGCGTAAGTAGTAACATAAAAAAGCAAGTATGTAATTATAAGAATTTTATTAAATTTCGTGTCACGTAATTACTAATTAATAGGGTTTTTCGTATTATAAAACAGAAATGATGGAAGTCCGTGATACTGGGAAGAAAATACTAGTACAAAAGATAGACCTACATACATACGTAATAATATTTTGAGGATAAAACTTTATTGGATAGAAAATAATACAGGAGCCAACATTATTAATATTATAACGGTATGGTACAGAAAATTGAAAAGGTATTGTTTGTTTTGATATTTTACTATATTGACTTGTGTTTATTCCTTTTGTTGATGTTTTCTCCCTGACATTGTATGTACGTTGCATTAATAATAAGACGCGTCTTATTATTACAGATTCCTTATAGAATAGGCTGTGTCAAAGATGAATGACGTAATGACTCGTTGTGTAAGATGTTCCCTAGACAAAAATGACGCAGATTTCGTTATGTGTGTCTTAAAAACAATCAGTTTCTACGATACCCGAGGTAACGATGAGAATCTACTTAAGCAATTATTATTGGAAACTGACACCCATCCTGTAGATATATAGTAGAACGAATGAAGATTAACAGATTAATCAAAAGATAAAGAGCAATAGACACAGTAACTATTATCTACGCATCTTATAGATATGAGTATGAACTTGTTCTACAGAATGTTGTTAAAGTTAGAATAAAGGGTCATAAGTATAAAATATATCACCGTGTGGAATCCGTTGGTGGTTTGTATCCTAAATTCTTTCCCCTGCATAGTATAGGTGTAAGAGTTTCAAAGGATTTTACATCGTACATCATCTCTTTATACACAGCATAGGGTCCTCCGAGTTATTATAAGGTGTGATCAAAGATTATATACCTACTGAGAAAATTTAATGAAGGGAAATTAAATTGCACGTTCTATGCACGTGTACCGAATATCATGTACTCGTACAGTTATTTAATATTTACTGGGTCTGTTTAAATTAAAAAGACATACCTACATTGTGTAACTGTTAAAATCTTTAAATAAGAAATTCGCTCTGCCGTGATTTGTAAATGAGTATAAACACTTGTTAGTTCATGTCGATAATTTTTAGGCACAAATAATTTCAATGAGAATGGGTAGTTAAAACGAACTATTAAATAATATTCCTGCATCATTTTTAAACAGGAGTAAAGAATGCTTCTGTACGTCCGAGCAGTCGTAGATGACTTATTTCCTTAATGTTTGTATGGGTCTACCGGGAAGTAATAGAGGTGACGGATGACCAGAGAATTGGTAAAATTGGAATGGTTAGTGGCAAGAAGGTATGGGATACGTTTGAAAGTCGCTCCTATGTAGGAGTGCATGGATGGGGAATGAACAGGAAAAATAATATTAGTTGAAGTAAAGATCTGACAAATAATTTAGAACAAAATAAAGGTTACATTTAAATATTTATTTGAAATTACAAACAACAACACCATAAAATTGTAAATTAAACATTTCTGAAATAACGATATTTTCTGAAAGAATGAACAATTCATCTATTGTTATTACAATTTGTAATGTAAAATTCAAGTTTATTCCCAGACAATAGACTATATTAGCAGATTGGGGAGTGGTCGATTTTATTATATTACAATGAGGGCGGGTCGAATTGGGGAATAACAGTATCTTATAAGACTAGCCCGGAGGGTAGAAAAGGATTCGCATCACCTATTATGTAAAAAAGAATCTTGTAGCTATTATCAAAGAAATATTTTACGTGTAGATAACAAGGCTGGGAGATGCAATCATGAACCACACGATCTACATAGACGCCCCGAAGTTATAAAATATAACTTCCTAAATTCTTTGAGCTGAACGAAAAAAAAAACTGAATTTATTATTAGATAATAAAATTATGGTAATAATAATCTCACAATCATTGTGATATTTAGTGATATGAATCCGATATATCTGAATTTTGTGGTGATACATTCGACAGACGAACTAAGACGAGCGAAGATAAATCTACAACTACTACTAGGTGTACCTTCACGATGTATCTCAATAACGATGTAATCTGTAAACGCTGTGAGTATAAAAAAAACGCACAATGTTCTCTTTGCGCAAACATTTATATATGACATCCAAAAACGGAAGCGAACCGTTTTGCTGAAAATGCTTAAAAGCTCATATGTATGTATGTTTTACGAACACGGGAACTCCACATTCTGGGAATTCCTTGCAAAGGTTGAATATATGATGAAAATTTGACCTCAGATGACAACTTTTAAGGAATCCGTTTACATTTCACTATTACCGAATCGAACGAAAAAATCTCAAGATAGTCGTACGTGTATTTTATTAATAAGGGCACGTAAAATAATATTGAGCACAAAAGTCAATTACATGAGAAAACAAAGTCACGAAGAAAAAATGTTGGGAATAAAATACATGACATAATATAGACTCTGTATGTATGACGTGTTGTATTCTTCTAGTGTGTAGTAGTGTACTGTGGAGGACAGGAATAAATCTGCACGTATAATACATTATCACGAGATGAATGAGATGTCGTAGTAATAAAAGAAAATAAGATAATAACGTCAAAACAGAAAAGATTTTTCTACGTTACGTACTCGTAAATATTATAAAAGGACAACATTATATATAACGTATAATATCAAAAATATCTTGTTATCGAACAATAATTATTATTATTCTCGTGTATGTACGTATTTTTTACTTCCTCTTCTTCAGCTCTCTTCCCTCCACTGCTGGATGTAGGTCACTTCCATTTTATTCCATTCTTCTCCGTTTCCACCCCTTCGCTTTCACGTTGTTCCGGCTTGCTTGACTATGTCGTCTGACCACCTTTTAGGAGGTTTTCTGACACTTCTACTTTTCGTCCAGGGCCTCCATTGGAGAAATCTGGGTGCCCATCTAGCACCCTGCTGTCGAGCCACATTGTATTCTGTGTTGTATGTGACAATATTATGTAGATTTTATAAATTCTATTCTAAGAATAAATAAATACTCTTCGATCTTTACAATTGGAACAAAGAGGAGATAAAATGACCTAGTTACGAATCATCGATAGAATAGAATAGTCGGAATTTTTTGTTTGGAAATGTGAAGTACGTACGTACTTCGTGAACAATAATAGAGTTATTGCCACACTCTCTCAATCATACCTTCGTTCAACCAACCCGTAAGGGGGTGTATGTAGGCACAATAATAATACATACACAAGGTGCTCAATGTGATTTGCAACGACATAAATTATTTAAATAATGTGAAATACGAATGTGTGAGACAAACACCATTAATACGTTACCGAGAAAATTTTATTAAGTACAGGTGAAGATTGCTGGAATAAGTTGTTATATGTACATATGTTTTACTAAGGAGATGCAGCATTGTGTGAACGTGTACGTATAGTGCATATCTTTGAAATCTATTGAGAGAAAATTTTTCCCTATTTTAATTCAATTTGGTTCGAAAGATTACTCTGTTGTGTCACACTTAGCAACGCTGCATTCATCCTTTGAAGAAGAGAATAATCAATCTGAACGAACAATTAGTAGTGTACAGAACATTCATTAATATTGCAGTGTGTCATGACAAAGACTGCACTCCATAGATCAATAATACTACTATGTTTTTACATAACTTTATCACCTAAAACTCCTAAAAGGAACAAGATGGAAGTGTTTTGTAGTATTATTAAGGTGGTGGGCATCAATGTTATAGCCGTGTGCACTAGAATATGAAAAGCACCACCATAATATTGTGTATTGTTAATAATATGTAATGTTTGTAAATAAACCACCGAGTTGGTTGGAGGCGATATTCCTTTGATCATTAGATATTTCACACATACCTACCTGTACATAGGTATGCTACTTACTTCACACTTTAAAAACACTGAAGGCGTTCTAAATTAGTAGAAAGTTATAGATATAATATAATATTGTCAATCCAGTGGAATCTCCGGGTTGTAGAATAGCTCTTTCACAATTTTTTTTTATAGTGACCTGTATACCTCCTTATTCCAGTAAACTTATACTGTCTGGGGGCTTTAAATTTAAATTTGAAGTAAAATAATATAAATAATATTCTAATGATAAACATACTTTGTAAACCACATTCTTTGATAATAAATTGAATTGAATTGAATTGAATAAGTAACATTTACATACATTTTCATTTCGCATCTTTTTTTAGCAAAAGAGAATAGGTACCTACACCCTATTGTGAATGTTATATAAATGTTTGATTAATTACACGACAAGATGTATCCTCACGTCAAAACATTAGTGATAATCTAATCATTCACTCTGCGCCAAAAGCAAATCGGACATATTGTCCTATTCGTACATTTCACTGCCGAAAATTTACGAAAATATATCACGTAACTCTCAGGTATTTTCGGGATAATCATAGGTCAAATCGTATATTTTCCCCACAAAACACGTAGGTAGTTGGGATAAAAGTAGGTATATTTTTCCCGATCCTTTAGGAGCCCATAACCACCCACCATAAAAAGGTGGAAATGAAAATGTTCACATATTTTAAAATTAATTTAAGAAGTCAAGCAATCATAACCTTTTTTTTATTTTAATTTAATTTAATTTTAGCATTAATAATCTGAATATTATTAATATGATTGCGTCCACTCATCATATTTCACAATAAGAAAGTTTAGAATGAAAACCGCTTGAGAAACTAGATTTTGCTGTTGTTGTGTTTTTTTTATTGTAACGAGAATTAGTAACACCACATAGACCAGAAATATATTTACTTCAGACAATAAATTGGCTAAGGATACTAAAGAAAATCTAATACCAGAACAATACTATCTATTAGAAGCAAAATAAAAGAAACTTCAAAAGAAACAGAGAACTAAAGATATTGAATTACAATTACAATGGAAGACATTATTTAGACGAATACTTTTTATAATAATAATGATTGCCTTCAGCATCGAATGTTTTCGGTAAACAATAAATAAAGAATACTTTGAAAATATACCTATATAAATACCACCACTAAATACCACTTAACCATCGGCGATTCCTTCAAATGTATCAGAACAGTTCAAAATAATAGTAATCACTATCGGATGACTGAATTTTTACTGGATACAATATCCTATCTTTCTACTTTTTTCGAGCCCGCGATACAAATTAAAAAAAAATGTAATACGAAGATTTTTTCGACTTGTGTTTGCATAAGATAGGACTGTCAACAAATTGTTTTAAAGTAAGTCGTATAATGCAGACAAGCTACGTATTTAAATACTTAATTCAGGTTAATTACAACATCATCTGAATTCTTAAAAATATCGGATTCTTTGGCGAATTCTCTCTTAGTACTCATATCAAAAACTCTGGAAAGGTAATAACATTTTGTTCTTTTCCCTTGTCTGTAAGAAATAACGAAATAAAGAATTTACCTACTACTTTCTCAATTTAATTTCTCTGAAGACGGAAGGCAATAAATATACGCCTCCAGTTCTATTTATATATTTTATTTAATCGTCAATATTATTGCGGTTCTTATTCCAGACACACACAGGATACCCTCTACGATAAATTCAAAGCATCATTCACCAATATACGGAGCAAACAAATATGGTATGAAAAAAAAATCTGACAATACAGACATGTGTACATGTGTTGGTGTTATTTATATCTGAGATGATATTATGAAGAAGTGAGAAGTGATATAAGAGGGAGTGGGGAATTATTTTGCTTGAACGTCCGGAATGAATCAAAGAGAACGAGTACAGTCAGTAATTCCAAGGACGAAAAATAAGAGTAATAACACGAAACAGAAAATATATTAACAAAGAATATTACGACCATGCAAAAAATACTATGCTTGGGATAAGAAAATGATTAAGCTTTTAATGTTAATTCAAGAAGAAAATTAAGTTAGTTACATTTTTTAAAATAATGTCTTATTATTACATTTCATTTCGCATAATTTGCTAAGATGATTTGAGAAAAAGATTCGTTTTAAAATTTATTACTCAAGACACGGAATTGGTATTATATTTTTCTTGAAAAAAGTAATAATTATTTTTATCATTAAGACAATTAAAAATGATTAGGTATATGCACTACAATGCAATCCCTTGGACACGAATGCCATAAAGACGGTTCTAAAATGAATTGTACGAGAGCCTAAAAGAAAACGCCACTATAAATCTAAGAAACACGTGAATGTTAAAGGGTTCGCCGGATAGATGAATCCTTTTGATAGTATGAGTATCATATTCTGTCAATGAGTTTAATTTAATATTATTGGCATTCATAGTTATACTGCGTTAAAGGATATTCATACTCAAAGCATGTAAAATACCCCTCCCTTTATTTAATAGAAGTGACGTCTATTGCCTGCTTAAAACAGTGCGTACAAAAAAGAAATCTATTAATTGTCGATAAAGATTTTCATTTGCTTTTATCAAGACCACATTTTGATTGACTTAATGTGAAATATTATACGTATTCCTCACTTCTTCAGCGTATCTTTTGCTAGCAGTGTTGGTTTAAACGAACGGTGAAGTGCTTATGTTAGCTATAGAACAATAATAATATCAGTCGGGAAAACATGTAAAGCAAAAAAAATGGAATCGATAGACGTTGAAAAAGGATTAAAACACAAATAATTCACGGTGAAGATTTTACGATTACAACTTCATTTATAACGAAAGAAATTCTACAACAAATCTGCGTTGACATCTTACAACATTATTTCAATTCAGATTTTATGTAAGATAAGAAAAACCTCTCGTGAATCATTAAATTAGGAACATAATTGTAAAATGTAAATAAAACATTGAAATACAAAACATTATTTTAAGCTGGAGAGATAAATTCAACTGAATATGGAATGAGGAAGGTGTTGGAAGAAAAACAACGTTGAATTTTCAATAGAACTCATGGAAAACATAAATTCTCCATGGGTTAAAAACAGAATGAAAAATATGTAATAAAATAATATAAAAACACTGAGAGACAAGTTTTTCGAGGAAGACCGCAATCCAATTTGTATAATGCGATAAAAGTGCCAGCTGTCTCAAGTAATTTATAAAGCATTTGCTTTACACTTTATATAGGTAGTTCACATTGGAAATTCCGCTGTGAAATACAATTATTACCTACGTCGATAATTCTGTTTCAGATAATAAAACCTGATTAGTGTCAATCTTAAAAGTAAAGTTTGCAGAAGAGTTTTTTTAATGTGATTTCAAGTTTTAAGTTCATAGAAAATACTTAATAATTTCTTGGAATAATTAGCAAAGACATATATATGCAAAGGTACAGAAACGTCAAGTTTAAGTGCACATTACACTCTGGCCGCGAAGTAAGAATTAATTCTGCGAGGAAAATTCCTAACATGGAAATGATATCTAAAACTTGACGTAAACGATTATTCTAATACATATTCGCTTTTTTTTAATGAAAAATTCGTAGGTACCTGTCTACCAACGTTGTGACAAATGTGGAATTATGTTGGCTAAAAATCAAGAATACATTCTGTTAAGTACAAGACAGAAATCTGTAGAAAATCAAAGGGGAGGCCTATGTCCAAACGGCTGAGAAAAAGTGTATGTCTACATCGACAAGTTGTAGAATAAATGAAGAGAATAATATGGAGGGTTTATTAGATTCAACTGTGGAATCGCGTTTGGAATTATGGAGATAATAAAACCAAGGCAAGGAAAGTTACACTAATATAAAATGTATAAAAGTAGTGCCATAAAACAAAGAAGTGTAAGAAAATAGTACGAACCTTAATACAGTACGTAACAAAGGAAACCTATTTAGTGATTGCATTTTTCTACTTTTACTGATTTTCGTAACGAACATGTTTGGTAATAATATGTACAAATGTAGGTTATAGTGATAATGTAAATGCTAAATGGCACCTGAAAAGTTGTCCAATTGTTAGGTAGCTTGTTTAAAAATTAAAACTAATCTTTTTCTTAACGACATGTTGACAAATGTATGAAATTAAATGTACACGAAATAATGGGTCGATGAATTATTTTTTTGCTTTCATTCGAGCCACACCCGATCCTTGGACTTATGCCAACAATACCAAAGATACCCGTGAACAAGCCTGCATGCACGAAGATTATTAGGAAATTTGTCTACCGTCCAACAGCAATATTACGAGTCTTCTTCTTCTTGCCTCTTCCCAGTTTATCTGGGGTCGGCCCTTCTGGTACGTAGTCGCCAGACCTTACGATCCTGTGCCATCCCACTAGTAAGCTGTTGGTCCCTAAGCTCCTTTTCGATATTTGTCCACCAGGTGGCTTGTGGACGTCCTCTGGATCTGGACTGTGATGGTATGTCCAGTGCGAGCTTTACCACGTGATCGTTGTTACGTCTGCTCACGTGACCGTACCATCGGAGTCTTGTTTCTTTTAATTTCTCCGGAATTGGCGCGACCCCAAAACTACCCCGGATGTATTCGTTTTTAATTCTGTCTTCCCTTGTAACACCTCCGGACCACCTAAGCATCTTCATTTCTGTTGTATGTAATTTCTGCTCATGTTTTTTCTTAGTGGCCCAGCATTCCGATCCGTAGAGCATAGCCGGGCGGACGGCTGTTTTGTATATTTTGCCCTTGGTTTTTATGGGCATCTTTGGATCGCACATAACACCCGTTAGGGCTCTCCACTTCATCCAGCCCGTATTTACGCGGTGTGTTACATCTGCTTCTACGGAGGCATCTGGTGTCACAACGGATCCGAGGTATTTGAACTGGTTAACTGTTGGAAGAGGTGTGTCATCTATATATATGATGGAGCTGCCCGTACTCCCATCGAAAATGCATGGCATGTACTCGGTCTTTGTTCTGCTTATTCTCAGGCCGTTGTCCTCCAGAGCAGCCACCCATCTATTCAGAGACTCCTGCAGAGCCATGGGGTCTCCATCTATCAACACGACGTCATCTGCGTATAGCATGCACCACGGTAGTCGTTTTTGGATATCTTTGGTTAGGTAGTCCATCACCATGTTGAATAGTAGGGGGCTCAGTGCTGAACCCTGATGGACTCCGACTCCTACTTTGAAATCCTTGCTATAGCCCGCAGGACCCCTGACCCTGGTGTTACATTCACTATACATGTCCTTCAGGAGGTCGATATACTGTTCGGGAACAGCATGCGCTCTCGATGCATGCCATATTAGTCTGCGTGGGACCCTGTCGAACGCTTTCTCTAAATCAATGAACACCATATGCAGATTATCCCTATTTATTCGACTCTTCTCTAGTAGTATTCTTATAGTCTGTATTGGATCTGTAGTTGATCTTTCAGCTGTAAAACCAAACTGATTGGGAGATAATTGGAGTATCTTTTGCAGCCTCATGTTAACCACTCTTTCCCAGATTTTAAATGTGTGGGCTGTAAGTTTTATTGCACGGTAATTACCACATTGACTAACATCTCCTTTATTCTTATAGAATGGGATCAGTGTACTATGTCTCCAGGAGTTGGGAATCCCGCTACCATTCAAAATGAGATTGTACAGTCTTGTGAGCCATTTAATACCGACTGGGCCGAGTTTTTTAAGAAGATCTGTCGATATTTCATCGGGGCCCGTTGCCTTGTTGTTTTTCGTATTGGAGAGCGCTATTCTAACTTCAGACTCGGACACTTCATGAATGGGACCCATCGTAGGTTTCAGAGTTTCTAAGTTTCTACTAGGGAACTCTTCGTTTAGCAGCTCGGAGTAATATTGCTGCCATCTGGTATTTATGTCTGCATCGGCGGTAAGCAGTTTTCCCTTTTCGTCTTTTATGTATTTGTTTGTCTTTATGTCCTTGGTTGAATTGTGCCGGTATCTAGCAAGCTTGAATATGTCTCTGTCATTTGTAGAACTCTCTAGTTTATCATAGAACGATTGGTTTGCCATTGCTTTTGCGATGGCTACCTTCTTCTTGGCTAGGGCTTTCAATGTTCTGTATCTCTCTCTGTCGTCATCCAGGTTCGATTTTTGCCAGGTCTTAAAAGCCAGTCTCTTTTCCTTAAGCACCTCCCCGACTTCATCGCTCCACCACGATGTGTCCTTACAGGAGCTCAATCCGCCCTTGGACATCCCAAAGATCTTCCTCGCCTCCTCCTTACACTTGTTCTCGAAGCCATCCCACATTTCGTCAACGGACTTCTGTTCGATCATGTCATCTATCAGGTATTTAGTTATGTCGTCTATGAACAGTTTACCCTTTGCTTCGTTGTTAAGTTCATGCCACTTGATCTTGGGCGTTCGGTTCAATCTTCTCTTTATTGGTGTGGTCAGTGAGAAGACCGAGACGAGGAGTCTGTGCTGAGAAGTCAAAGGCTCACCAGGTATGACCTTACAATCCTTCGATCCTCTCAGGTTCCTTCTGTCGCACAGTATGTAGTCGATCTGCGACCGATTATTTGCGCTTCTGTAAGTTATCAGGTGGTCATCTTTCTTTTTATAAAATGTGTTCACTATTGCCAAGTCGTGCGCCATTGCAAAGTCCAATATCTGTTCTCCCTGTAGGTTTATGTGACCATACCCATATCCCCCATGCACCAAACGGTAGTCTGCATTTATTTCACCGACATGTCCATTCAGGTCTCCGGCAAGGTACTTTGCTTCATTTGATGGTATTTTTATAATTAAATCATCTAAGTCTTCCCAGAAAGAGATCTTTTCCTGCTCTGTGCATCCCGTTTGTGGTGCATATGCGGATATTATGTTTATGGGGTCTTGACTTTCCAATGCCAGTTTGACAGACATCAATCGGTCACTTATTCTATCCACGTGTATGAGTCTATTACTAAAATTCTCGTCCAGGACTATTCCAACACCATTTCGTTTGCTCTGATCTCCATTGTACACAACTCTGTACCCATTTCCAATATCTCTCGACTTTGACCCCTTCCATTTAGTTTCCTGGATACAACAAATATTTATGTTTCTTCTTAGTAGGACCTCGGTGAGTTCTCTACTGCGTCCAGTTAAAGTACCAATATTCCATGTTGCTATTCTAAGTCTATTAATAAGTTTGGGAGAATTATGCGAACGAACATTGTTCTTGTCGCGTCTTCCGTCTCTTCGTTTACCAGTTCTCGCTTTATTTTCGTCGCTTAGGGGGGACGCCCTAGTGGTTGTTTTCGATTCGTGTTCGTCGCTTGGGGGGGACGCCCTAGTGGTTGTTTTTGATTCGTGTTCGTCGCTTGGGGGGGACGCCCTAGTATTTATCGTTTTCTCTTTTGTGTCTTTGTTCATTTGTACCAGAAGAAGGGGTTTGGCTATATATTTTTACGACCGGTTGCCACCTGACGTCAAGGCATTGATCTGCTTTCGAGACCTGAGAGCCGCCGTTCTTTGTGATGCTCACAATTCGTCCGCCGCCATCTCTATTGTGCACTCCTGCCAAAAATGCACAACACCTCTCCAACCTCTACCCGGAATAAGTCTGGGAAGCTCGAAGAAGGGGTTTTTTAACGTAGTGTCCTGTCTACGGCCTTTTTGGTCCGCGGGAGGTATTTTATTTCCCTCCTACCCACCATTTAACATTTACATATGTACATTAACCATTAACCATTAACATTACACATTACATAACCATTAACATTTAACCTATGTACAATCTAGAAACCTACCAACTTATTTTACACTCTATCCTTATTCTATACATTAATGACAACTTTTTTTTTTTTTTTTTTTTTTTTTTTTTTTTTTTTTTTTTTTTTTTTTACAGCAATATTACGAGTACCTACTCATAATATGTCGTCCAATAATACTTCGATTAGATCAATCTAATTTGTATAAAATCTGGAATCCGAGTGCCTTGGAAATGTGCAAATTGTATTACGAAAAAATGTGTGCATAAAGAATATGAGTTACATACATAGTATGCTGCTAAAAATACATTTTATTTGGTTAACAGATGTTTGATTTGCATTCATCTGTTATCAAAATTCTAGTGATAAAATCAAAACATCGACGAAACCAGAAAACAATAATTTTTAAGCAAAATTCGATAAAAGCTTCTCTAAAAGATATTTACTCGGATATTATGTGATATTACAACGCAAAGTTGGCTGCTATTTTTCTAGTAGATCTACGAGATTGTAATAAAAATAAAATAAAATTCGCGATTTACTGGCTAAACTTTGAACAGGCATTACTGATAAACAATAAGCCTTTATATTAGTTATATTGTTTTCCGTAGAAAAAAAAATATATTTTGAGTGGAATGTCCAATACATTGTTTACGAATGAAATTCCTTTTATAATTCCCCATACCATATTTTTTGGCAGACATTGCCAACGGCAAGAAACCCGCCATTAACAAAATATTTATTTATAATTATCATATAATGCAAAACTAGATATTTCAGTAAACCCATTTTCAAAAAGTCATTTGAACAAGGGACACATTGTTAAAACATCCATGAACTATTCTAACTTCCCGAATGAATGATTTAATATTATTAAATGACCAAAGAGAAAGGCAATATAAACAAAAATAATTGCAAGAATTTAATAAAGACGTCTACATATATCAGTAGATAGTATGTATCGATTGTCATTGTTTTTTTATTACTGCACAGTGTACATTCTGTATTGGGCTCGCGCCGTTAATTAAATCAATATTAAACTTTCTCGTCACTTCAACGTGTTGAAGTTATACATATAAGAGCACAAGTGTTTCTATAAGATTTGGTTGACATATATTCGATTTTATTGAATTAAATAGCACCGCAAATATGAAAAAACGAAATAAGCTTTACAGCATAAATAAGTGCGAAAAAGAAAAATGTATTTTAAACTGAATCGAAGAACATACTCGTAAAGTCCATGGAAATGTATTACTTTGCTAAATGAAACGCAAACATCGGAAACTTTGGAAACAAAAAGCAAACAATGGAAATATACCCACTCCGAAGTTGAGATGAAACTGTAAGTTATTTCGATAACGAATCTTTCATTTTGTGGTGTATGCAGAAATGTATTTTAGAAGATTGCTTACGAAGTTCTTGTCTTGCCACGATTGCTACTCGAATACCAAAATCAAACTCAATCGATCACAAAAAACTGTAAAAACATTTTTTTCTTATTGTATGTATGTTTTTAGGTGTGACCTGTATCCGACAGTATCACCTTATGGGCATCTTAATTGACTGTCTACATATTTTTTTTGATAAACTGAAATCGTAAATTATAAGTAATGTACATCTCCTGAGATGAAATCCTTATGAAATAATGGTACAAAGGCTGAGTCATATAGTAGTCAAATAAATTCGGGGGCACTTATGGAAATATTTAATTGACTCTGTGTTTGAAAGCCACTGGTATGTAATAAGCATTACCACATGTAATATAAATAATAATTAATCGGTAATTAAAACAAAAAAAATATATAGGTACATTACACAGACATAATAACACAGTTGGTTTATTGTTAGTATTAAACGTTCGGCGCTTTCAAAAATAAATTATTTTTAGGCAGTACCTAATTAATGTAAATTTTGAGAGAAATTTTAATTTGAGTAACTTCCGCAACAGAGCGTTATTACAATATTCGTAAATTACGTAAATTTGCATAAACTGAGTAACAAAACCACAGCAGCAGAAAAAGGAACAAGGACATCCGAACACTATTGTCTTCTTGATATTATAATTTTCATTTCACCCACTTCACATTAAGAATTGTTATTGGAATTGTGAAAAACATCACGCCGTTTCTTTTTCTATAAAAAGTAGAGGATAGTTTTTTTAACGCCTTTTGAGAAAATTTCCATCAAGATCGACTGAAAGACCACACAGAGAAAAACGTTTCAAGTAGCAATTAATAATTCTTTTTTTTTCCAATTACTGAAGTGACTTTCCGAGATGCATACACATGAAAAAGTAGATCTAATACGATTTGTTTTGGCCCATTAAATATCACATTTTGATATACGAGTAATGTTAACAGTGCTCTATTCTGTCACTCTACCTAGCGGGAAAGCAGAGAAAGTTAGAACGCAAGGCAGTAAATCTATAAGATAATTTTTAAATCAGTAAGTAGGGATATTAGAATGTGTTTCATTTAACCGTCACCTAAACAAGCACACATTGAGTTTTTATTTTCTTTTTTTATTACATAAATCTGTGTGTATTAAAATAAGCCCAAACACATCTTCGTACACTTCACAGTTAGCTTGAAAAGCTTGTGTTGTGAAGTGGGATAAGTCGTCATCTGGGATCGAACACCCACCGTTGTCAGATTATTTTACACTACTATTATGCTGTATTAAATTTAAAAATTAGTAAGTTTGTTTTCCCCGTGATGAAATTTAAATATGAATCATTACTCACCAATCCTGCATAACGTATCACTCACATTGAAAATGACATACCTGTAACAAAAACAAAATGCAAATTTACCATCACACTTCATCAAATGCAAATGAAAATAACAAAAATAAAACAAAACCAAAATCATTCGGTCAGCCTACGAATTAAATAATATTGAACCATTGTTTGACTTTGAATAAAAATATAGACAATAGTACACCAATATGGGAATATTTCTGTCATATGTTTAATGCAATTGATCCTTTAGGACCGCTATAACGGTCATGACATAAATAAATAATGAATGATATTCGTCCGGATTAGTGTTAATCCTTAGCATGATATTTGGCGGCGAATCTGTATAACGATCATCATTATCAACAGCCTCTACGGGTTAAAAAACACAAATATATATTTAGGAAATATTAAAGAAGAGGAATGAAAAATTCCGTGATTAATTGTAAATTAAGTCAACGATTTTCATGCAATTAAATCAATGATAAAAATCTAAAGCTTTAAAATTACACATTCGAAACCTGAAACCTACATTCACAATGTACATAGAAGTAGTATGCAATCATTTCTATGGGTATAAGAAGTCCTTCAGAGATCACTCGTTTTCAATGGGTGAAATGCCAATCTATTGAAACAAAAAAAAAAACGATGTTTTGTTTCAAGTTCTTTAAGGTTGCGAATTAGAAAGAAATGGCGGCAGTTTAAAAATAGTGATTTTTGCTTATACTCACATACATATAGCATTTGTAAAACTTTGCCTTATTCTTCGAAATATAGCGGAAAAGCAATAATTTCAGAACTACATAGCGTTTGTGTAATTTTTCATAAAGAACATTTAAAACGTTTTGTTCACATTAAAGAATACGCTGAAGGAAAACAATGTTTCTGATTATGTATGTGATATCCATCCATTTCCTTAAAATAATGTACGCATTCAATGCAGACATACCTATACCTATGTATATATTATTATACTCGTACTATATTCCCAAACTGGTTACTATTAAACAAATCATATTATTTCAAGGGAGAATTGGCCGCAATCCAACGCAAAAAAAAACAATATTATGTTTTTACATCGGCCTTATAAAATGAAGAAAATAATAATTACATTTTGATAAATAATACCAAATACTGACTAGAAATTGAAAACGAAAGCAAAAAATATTAGAATTCGTCTGAAAAAATATTCATTGGAGAGGAAATCAGCATAATACGTGTATTGTTTGTTTTACGACTTGGTAAATTTTACTTTTCATTAAATTGATGAACAATCGTCGACATAAAATTTGAAATAAATACGTTGCAATAATAGTAATTTGGGACTGAGTATTTACAACTCGTGTATAGATATTTTTATCTCCAATCTATTTTCAAAGTTCAGCCCTTAGTGAATTTTCGCCAACTATAAGATATGTGGATAATTTACTACATGGAAACGTACAGAATATACTGAAAAGTTTGTTAGTTTAATAATATATTTATCAAAAGAAAATCTTGATACTTGTATGAACAAATAGGTATAGTTTAATGTTGACAAAAATAATGGCAACAAGGAAAACGTACGAAACACGAAAAATAACAACAAACTTTAAAATTTCTGCAAAAGTCGTTAAAGACTTATCAAACGTTATGATTCAAAGATCGTTTGATTATATCTTTGAGCGGCTCATTTCAAAACATATGTACAACACTCATGTATCTAAGTATTTACTACATTTACCTAACATCGAACATACTCGTAATATAACTATTTTCAAATATATCTTCAAAAGCAGATAAACACGGAAAGGACAGAGTAATATTAAAATAACTTCACCAGAAGTCTGACTGGGTATATGGAAAACTAGGATAGTTTTATAAAACTTATTCTCTGAAAATATATAATATATGTATTAATATTCCTATATTATACATATACACATTAACTAGATTATTCTCTGTTACATTTCATTATGCTGAATGAAGTTGTTTGTTGGACTTTATTCAGTTTATAATAATTTCAAAGGAAAATGCTTGGTTATAATAATATTTTAACGAAATATAAACTAGCGATGTGATATGAAATGATTGTCGCGTAGAAAATTCATAATAAGTTGACTAAACAAACAAATAACAAATAAGCAACAATACTTAACTCGCGCTAATGTATTATAGGTTGGCAGAAGTATTGGAGTATATTACGTATTAAATATTCTATTGCCTTGAACACAAAGTTGTAGTGAACTCTAAATTCGACAAATAATATGGATCCTTGTGAGTTAAAATGACAAAATTAATATAGATGTGGTACAGTCTACATTTCACATATCCGATTCAGTGAAACAGACAGATTTCGGCACAGAAGGATTATAGAAGGGAATATAAGGGGGAAGACGATTATTATAGAACGGAAAATTTTGATTGGGTCGATTTGCTTCCTAATGAAACTGTCGGCGTTGTACGAATAACGATATATCTTCATAAAACTTTTAGTTTCTGTATTAAATAATAATACCTATCAACGCAAAAAGGGCACTAGTTACGTAAAAGGTATTATAGAGTGACTGATTTCTATAGAGAATAACTTGTGATTCATCTGAATACATTCTAATCTACTGAAAGTAGGACACTTTTAACCCTGAGTATTTGTTACAAGAGAGTAACACAAGATTTTCTTCGGACATACAAGTACGTATTAAATAGATAGCACTGTAGATTCTGCGCTAATAAAAGCAAATGAGAAAACCTATATCGAATATTTCGTCTACCAAATCTCTCAATAGCCTTTTAAGCTCACCTTCAAAGGCAGTATCTAAACCACACTACAGGATTCAATATGTGCGATGGAATGGGGACACTTTGAAATACATTGGATGATCTGTAAGGTTTCTCTGATCCCTAATACGTGAAACGATGTTTAAAGTCTCCAAAAGAGATTAATTGCAAACCACATATTGCAACAGACGAATAAATAAAACACGTATAGAGTTCTACTAAATAATGTGGACATTGCAATTTTTGTACCATAAACGAATGCTGCCAATACACATATTTTATACGATGAAAACAATTTGAATTGTTTTGGATATAATGTGACGTTCTCTGTATTTCAGAAAACCAGTAATTACAATTTTGAGGTATAATTATAATTCATAGCGGATGTAATTGACAAAGCGCCACCGAGTCAAATTTGTTGAATGACCATCCCTTCTGACATATAAATGACTTATATTTGCCAATGTGGTCGATGAACACCGCAAAACTCATACCTACCTATTATTTAACAACTGAGCCAAAATGGCTAACTCCACAATTTTACAAAACACATACAATACTGTCGTTAGATATAAGATACTTCGTCGATATTTTCGTTTAATTAAAAAACGTATGGGTATCACGAATTCGCATGTAATTTTTTAGACGTAAAGAAAACAACGATTTACATTAATACTTTCACAAAGTAAAACGAAAAATAATATTGTGACACCGAAATATTAATATTCACAAGCCTATGCTACATAATGAAGATTTCCAATATTATATTGGCAAAGAAAATCATAAACGCGACAGAAAAATCACCCTTGAGCTGTAATTGGTACATATACTCTTTCGTGGAACGTAATATACGTAGAATAAACCTATGTAAGGGGATGTTATGCTATTGGTGTTATTTGTACTGAGAAACAGACCGCCTCGAGGGATTATGGCGACAAATGGGAATACTCAAATGGCCAAATAAACCGATGTACTCCCACCGCAAACAACGTTACGCTGCAGAGCAACAAATTGAAAACACTATACGAAAAGAGAAAAATAGAGCAAACGAGTCTCATAATACTGAGATTTAAACTGGACCATTTTTCAGTGATGCACCGTAAAACTAAATTATTACTGTAACATTTTTTAAGAAGCTTCCATCTGAATCTAGCGTAAGATAATACCTGTCATGTAAGTACCAAGGTATGCCTACTTTACTAATATTATAGGTACAGACCAGATTAAATATCTTAGTAGCAAACCGTTTTTATGCAATATAAATAATATGATAGTTCAGTAACAGTAAGTTCATTCGTTATCGTCAATAAAATAAAACAAACTTCTGCTAATGGTGTTACATTATCGAAATGAAAATGCAATGCTTTCAGAGAACGAATTAGGTCAAGAACGGGTCAAAGAAAATATAATAGAAAGCGTTGATTGATAAGGTAGGGTGATAGAATACAGAGGAAATAACTTCAATGAAGGGTGATCAATTATTTTATATTGATTAAAATAACAATAACACATAAACAATAAACATGGACAACTGATGTCATATATTAAATCTATAACATCATCACATGCCCTAGTATCTCGAAAACACTGTAAACATAAAATTCAAACTACTTTCCCATAAAGTAAAATGAACTCCGTAATATTAATTTCTGAGTGCATCTGAGCTTAATCCTTTGATATCTGGATCGATGATGAGTTCCTATGTCAATCATGAATGGGGACTTTTCTGGCTGATATTACTGATAAGTGTGTTAGTGAATCCTGCCTCTGCCTAAAATCTACGTATGCTCGAGTATAGTACCCATACCTATGTTTAATAAATAATATCTATATTTTCGAGTACCACTGACAATAATAATTGCTAACAATGATCAAGCTAACATAATTCAGAAACGGAGTAATCGCAATAAACGTGAGTGATGAACAAAATATTGATCGGACTACTAATTAATAGCATTCGATAAACATCAGCCTCTTTATGCAGGAATATGACATAATCCCACATAAATATTTTAGTTCGTACAACGTATATTTATTTGTATTTTTCTCACTCCCCGTTTCACATCATTTCTCTCATGGGTTTCCATGGTTACAATTTTTTCCATAGAATTACTACTAATTCAGCGGACAAGATATTTGAAACAGAGAATACTTTTTGTCCAATATCCACAATTTCCAGTTAATTCATTCCGGGGTAATCTTTTATATGAAATAGTTTTGTGCATTCATTAATTGAGTGGACTTAGTAAACATTCCCAGGATCAACATAGGATATAAAAAATTTAATAATTTGTAGTCTTGAATGAGATATTTCATTGCACAAAACATCAAAATTCAAGGTTTTTCAAGAAAATCTCCACCATTAGTTGTGTTAGTCCAAATGTCACTTTTTAAAATGATAAGTTGTTTTTAAACTAATGAGAGGTGGTATTATCATTATTTGCAATGTAAAAGGTAAAATAGGCTTTTATTTACGTTTTGTAAATGAAATTTTGCCATTTGCCAAATTAAAATTTACTACAAGAGCAAAATATTCATATTGTCTTTTTGTCATACCAATATTTCATATATTTTCTCTGTTGCACAGATGTCATATTCTCTAGATGGGTGCAGTATTTTTTCTCTATCTGACATAGATTACATTGCTTCCGAATATTTGTTAATCGATGTTCTACAATTATTAAAATCTTATGCAAAGTTGCTACACCACAAAAAATTGCCATACCACAAAAAATAAATATATTGTAAGTAGGTAGGTACCTGCTTTGAAGTGAAATAATCCTACATTTACTTAAATATTTTAGTTCGTACCAATGTTTCTAACATTTTCACCATATCCTTTATAGACTCTAAACCGTTCATCCGATTGAGATGAAACTTTGGAAAATTGTTGTGCTTGCCCCAAGGAGTGTTCTAATGGGGGTAGGGGATACAAGGAGGGGGGCACAAAGGAGGGGGGGGTGGCAAGAAAAAAATCTTCTTTTTTCAAATATATATAACTTTTAGTGTCGAAAAGATGAATGGTAACCCTCCCGACATCCGCAGGAATAAGGGGAGGGAGTTAGGGGGGGCTAGGGGGGGTCGGAATGAAAAAAGTGATATTAGTGTCGAATCCATAGTTTTCCGCCTCAATAAGATGAATAGTCACCCTCCCGACATCCGCAGGAATAAGGGGAGGGAGTTAGGGGGATGGGGGGGGGGGTCAAATTGAAAAAAAAAAATTATGCAGACCCCCCAAAACTGTTGTGAGTTTTAGTGGCTCTGCAGTACTTTAACTAAGCATGATGGTACCACTGATTTTGGGTTCCACTGCCGACCTACTTCACCATCCATACACAAATTTTGCCGTTGCGAAGCACGGGTAATACAGCTAGTACAGAATGAATGCAAAGATAAACAAAGCAAATGATAGTTTTATTCAAAGTTTCTCTATTACTGCAACACCATATTTCCAAGAGACTAAATTAATGCAGTAATCAAATAATACATTATTCACTCGCAGTTATGAAATAACATATTATTCACTCGAACAGAAGAATATTTAAAGAGATATCGGAATATAATAAAATGTATCAGGATAACATAGCAGCGATCTTACATAATAATATGGAATGAGACATGTCGAGGAAAAATGAAGATATGAAACTCAGTGGAAATTGAATTACTTACATACATGAGAGTTCGCTACCACATTTTTGTGTCTTCGTCATTTATGTTTTGCCAGTATATTTATATCATTTTTGTTAGTTAAACTAAGGAATACCTATATTTCTATATCATAGTCTTTTGTGCTTAAACTGTGAAAATAAGATAAATTTACGAGACCATTCGTCGTGTTATTTCTCTCATATTATTAGGCGAAAGTTACTTAGTTTAATGTTATGGTTCCTTAAAGCTTAAAATAATAAAGCTGTCAGTTTTGTCATAATATACATTCAAACCGCAAAAACCACTTTAAAGGAAATATCAGCGAAAGCGAAATATATGAAAATTGTTAGCAACAAAAATGAAATAAAGAATGTAGACTGTTAAATCTCACAATAATACGAATTTATTAAAAAATACGAGCATAAGAAATCCTCAAATTGTGACTACATGTAATGCGGGGTTGAATTGGTTTCTTTACGCCACTTATGTAATAGCCTTGACCACAAATATCTACACTAGTTGTGAGGAAGGACACAACATTATTAAAGGCCTAGAATTATGGGTTTCCAGTAAGTATACAAAATATTACAATGAGATGGCACAAAACGAAACAGTGTGCAAATGTAAGCAAATAACAACTGTGATGACTACAACATGAATAATAATTGGATACATGAAACATCGTATATTTTTAATCAATTACGAATGTTAATTATGTACTCAAATTTTCAGGGCAAGATTTTTTAATAAATTAGAGTTTTATATTGTTTACACATTCCTGGGTCGATTTGCTTAATATAATATACCTACCAGATGCGAAGCTAACTAAGAACACGATTCTCATCGAGTTACCTTTTATATAATAGGTATAATAGTGTCTAATCTGACGTAATCCCATAAGAAATGTTAGCCCTGGCTCCCCTTCTGCAAAAACCTACCCTTCGCCACTGATATCTACCACATTCCTTTAACATTATTGCCGAAAAATAATTTTATAATAAAAATAATATTTTCTGAAGAAAAAAATACAATGTTAAGATTGAAACACAAGGGAATGAGAACAAAGGATTTATTTCGATCAATTAGGTAATTAATTTGCTGCGCGTGGGTGAACCTTCCATCATGAATATCTAATAATCAAAATATTATCTTCATAGGTTGTGAATGTAGAATGATTTTCTTAGAAATTCAATAAATACTTACAATATACACAATGTTGCGTATCTTGATTGAAGTACGTTATAATAGTTATAATAAAATTAGCGCCGTTTGATGATAGCACCCCGCATTGCGGATATTCTGGAATATCTTCCGATGTAATTTTGGTTTCATCAACAATAAAATTTGTTGTATGCGATATATTCTGGTGGTTCGGGGCACTTTCAAAGGACATTAAGGGCAGTAACCATAAAGGCAGTTGTTGAGGGAATCAATTGTTGATACTTAATCTCTCCATTATTAAGGGTAGGAGTCTGGTTAGCCAATTATAGCATCCACCGCTGGATATTACACTACTGAATTACTCTTCAAGTAGAGACTGCTTCAGATAGATCCTCCTTAATGTAAAATGAAAATATAATAATAATCCTTCGCGTTCATGATTCTTGAGTTAACATTACTTCAGCAGAGCCATATCTATTTAAATACATTATCTATTATAAGCGCTGTAAACTACAATGGGTATTGTGGTACCTACTCATGTAGAATATTTTGAAAAGTGTGTGCGAATTTCTCGGATATAAATATGAGAAACTAACCGAAAGAATAACAAATCATAATAGGTATAAAATAATGATATTTAGGGATTATCTGAAGAAGTCTAAACACGCCATCAGATTTATTATAATGGATAGAAAAAACCTTTTGAATAAAGTCTTTTTCCAGATTCACGTCCAGTATTTTAAACGAAATGTAGATTCTACAGTGAGCTCGCTGTATACAAAACCTTTGAACAATGAACATGTACACAGTAAGAATAAAAAAGCTTTTTACTTAAGCACAGCTGTTAGGAAACACGGGTAGTAAAAATGCATACTCGAGAATCAGTCTTCAACCGTCCGCATAACCAAGAAAACATAGAGCAATAATGCAAAGGCTATGTGAAGACGGTACATTGTATGGTAAGAAAAACTGAAGGGAATTAAAGTTAAATCTACCTGACGGAAACCTAAAACTTAACACAACTTAAAAATGACTGTATGACTCTATGAGCGAACCACGGGATACATAGTTAAAATCGCTGGAAGAAGTATTGAACTCGATTTGCAGGTTAAGAATTCTGAGAAGAACTATTACCTCAATATTTATAGTGCAAAAAAGCAAAATGGTACTGTTTTGCATCGCGCATTATAAAGATAGTGAAATTCAGTAGCAAAGCAGAATATATTTAATACGGTGCTTTTAGATTTCTCGATGGAAAGTTGTGGGGTAGTCTGTTTTTCTTTCATTCTATACGTATTTTGGGGTGCTGAATCCGAATCCGAGGTTTGCCAACAAAATTTCGTGACGGAACATGGCGAAAAATTGGTAAAATGGCGAAAATTTACATTTCCTGGCGAATTCTGGATTTGAACTTAAAAACCATCAACTTTTTGTGGGTCATCTTTTTAGCAGAATGAAAGCACATAAAATTTCCTACAAATTTGGTATATAATTTTTTTTCTAAAATAACTAGTAGCGGAGCTGTCAAGCTCCAAAAATTGGCCAAATTTTCTTGTTATTTTAAATTGTGAGAATGGAAAATGTATGGAGAATAGGTCACCTTGTTCGAATTATCACCAAATTTTGACAATTATTCTTCAGATTTATGATACATATTTTACCTCGTTGGAATCAGTAAACATGGAGAAAGGTTTTAGAAAATTTTTTATTTACAAATATAGTGTAGTGTTTAAGCTAAAAAGGTTTAAACATTTTTAGCCTAAACAAATTACTATATTTTTAAATAAAATTATTTAAACATGTCTAGCTCAAATATTTCACGGTGTTTTTAAATAAAAATTTCGTTAATAGCTTTCTTTGTGTTTTCTGATTCCAACAAGGTAACATATGACTCATGAATTTAAATAATAATTGTTGAAATTTGCTTATGAAGGCAACAAGGTAAACTTTTTCAATACATTTTCGATTCTCGTAATGTAAAACAGTAAGAAAATTTGGCCATTTTTTGGACCTTGACAGCTCCGTTCTTATTTATTTAAGAGAAAAATTTTGTATAGAGATTTTGTAGTAAATTTTACGTACTTTCATTTTGCGTAGAAAAATAACTTACAGAAGTTGTCAGTTTTCGAGTTCTTATAAATAAATCGCCAGAAAACGAATATTTTCGCCATTTTTTGTATTTTTCGCCATGTTCCGTATCGAAATTTTGTTGGCAAACCTCGGATTCGGATTCAGCATTAAGGTGGGCCGTTTTCCTTTTCTTGGGAAATTCGATCTTCCCTAGTTTCAAAAGGTTGCATTTGGGTCTCAAATGAATAAAAATCAGCTAAAAAAAAAATTAAAAAATGTCGTGAGGTTCCGCAACGCGCATTTATGTTGGGAAAAAATGATGAAAACGCCCTTTTTTAAAAAATATTTTTTAAATACTGTTTGGAATTTTTTTATGATTTTTTTGAGTAACGAACAAATAAAAGTAGTGAATGTACTCTTTTTTATAGTTTTTCCCGCAAAAATATTTATTTCTCTGAAAAAATATTGACCACAAAATCGATGAAAATTCGTATTTTTTTTATCTCAGCGGAGGTGAAACATTAATACATTTCTTTGATAGTAGGTAGCAGTAGATGCCCAAATTGCATATTTAGCGTTTAAATATTGTTATTTTTGCATAAAAAAATAATAAAAATATGTATACTCGACAGCTAAGTGACCAATAATAGGAACTTTTGAAATTTTCAAAGAAAATGTGTTACCTACGTATGATTACGTATTAAAGTGTTATGAGTATTAAGTAATAACTTGGAAATCAATACATGGAACCCATGGCCCTCCATTTGGAGCCCAGGACCCCCAAATTCATACTTAGTGACAGTATTTTTTTATATATACGGAAGAATGCTTCATCACTAACTCTCTTTGAAACAAGAGTTTGATCAATGATCAAAAATTTTCATTTGAAGTATGAAAATAGAATAAACTCTTTTAAAAGCCGATAAACATCTGAGAGCTTCTAACATAAGGTGAATAAATTTCATTAATATAGCTCTTAACTTTTCTATGAAGCTTTATGTAATTGCAGGATCACATGCCTGTGCTCCAAATATTTAAACGTGTCATTAAAAGGAAAACTATTCTTATAAGACCAAAGGGGTCCTATGAAAATGATAATAGTCAATAGTGACAAGAATGAAGATAAGAAAATAGAAAGAAGAACACCTGGATGGTATTTATTGACAGGAATTTATTATTAGATTCATCTGATCGTAAGACACCTAATATGATATTTTCTACTACAAACAGAAAACTATTCAAATAATTTCGACAGGATAACACTTTTATTACACACCAGAATTAATAATTAATCGTGATAGGTATAAAGTTTCTGATAGAGCTGGTTTTGGTCTGTTATGTTGTGTGATACAAGAGCATGTTGCCCTGAGCTCTTCGGTATAAACCATAGACTTTTATATTAAGTATCTAAGTACCTACCTTATAAATCTATGGTATAAACACCCACGAAACATTCAGATTTATGAATTATTTTTTGATGGTCGAATAAAATTAATAATTAGCCGAATTAAATAATCAAATGAACGTTGGGAAATTCTACAAAATGTATTAATCGAGGAACATTTTTCATTGATTCGCAAACCTGGGAGTGATAATATAACACATATTACACCTGAAACTGGATGTGCACTATATATAACTATAGGTAGGCTATCGCACAAAATTTAGAAACTGAAAATATATCTCTACAACATCTAACAGTTATTGATTGTGATGCGCTTGAATAGGAGGGATGATTTTGCTATATAGAAAAATAAGTAGGGTGATTTGTTCGATGGTTTAATTTGTCTATTACATAGAAACTAAGGCACTTATGTATTTAGTTAAATGGTGAAATAACTGAACCCTGTGAATTTTTAAGTTCAAATGGTTCGTCACTTCGCGATTGCAACGATTAATATATGTACACTTTTTCAGAAAATCGATGTAGAGTATTTTGATTGCAGTACAATATTTGGACTTAACTATACACACCAAAATACCTACTTGATATGTTCAAAACAGTATAATTAGGACAATTTTATAAATATGTTCACAAACTTAAACCAGAAACAATCGCTAAAACGTTTTCACTCGCCCCATTTACTTCGTAAGTGTTTCTTTATAAAATGTTCGTACTTCTTTTGTAGGCATGTTTTTTAGTATGTTTTCAATATAGATTATTATTCTAAAGCAAATGTTTATAATGAATTTATTGCTGTTTTAGTGTTGTTTTATCATTTTTAAGCATTCCTAAATAAAAATATTGTTAAGAACTTTAGGCAAAATGCTTTTTATAAGACCTTGCACATATTAGAAATTTATGGAAAATTTTCATTTTTTTTAAAACTTCAAGGTCGTTGCGGAACCTTAAGATGGAGTCCTAGGAAGCTAATATTTGGTGTGGTTAACACTCTTAGTAAACTGCAACTTTTCCGCACTAGGGCTATTCGAGATTCGAAAAAAAAATTTTTTTCATACATCCGGTGATGCACCCTATTCAGCATCCCAAAAAACGTATAGAATGAAAGAAATCCCCACTACCCCACAACTTTCCATCGAGAGACAGCTTTGTGTCTAATTTCACCGGATTAATTACGGAGTTAAAGTTTATCATAAATTCAACGCATCGTATGTACTCCACGGTTTCGTTATAATTAAAATTGTAATGTTCGAACCATCACACTACAAAACAAGGAAGATAAAATTATAATGAACAGATATTACTAACACATTCGTCTACCTAGTAGGAACATTATATTGGGAGGAGTATTATAGCAAAGAGTCGTAAAGATGTTTATTGCGGTGGTGATGGTTACACATCAGAAGATACAGACACAAAACGGCAAACAAATCAAATCAGGGGAAATCTAAATGTTCTACAATCTACAGGATGTGAAAACAGTGATTGATGTCGTCGCTCGTGTACCGTAAGACGTTGCCATTAAGAAAGGTTGTAAAACAGACCACATGGGAATCGAGAACAATGAATCAAATGTTCAGTGTGAATAAGATTGTTGAATGAATTGCTGAAATTACTCTTGAAAGATTCTGATAAATTGCATTGTGTTCAAAGGTACTAGGTACATACGTACATAATATAGAAGACAGCGAAAATTTGAGAAAATGTTCTTCTGGATAAATTAAAATGGCATAATGAGTCTCCCAATATTGATACGAGTTGTTTGTAATTTTCTTAACTTACGCATTTCCTGAAAACATTGTTATTTACTGAATGCTGCGTGTATGTGTACACACAGCAATCAGTGGTTATACCCATTATTGGGATATACCGTGATCGCATAGAAGGAAATAAACATTCAAAGACGAAACTTTAAGTATAATTAAAACTGTTTTACTTAGGCACCTGCTCTATTGTTTAAAGTAAATGAAACCTGCATACTTTACAACATACCTACTTGTCAACCGCTACAAAACTTCACTGAACAAGTTTGCAAAGATTCTATAATTCATTGGACTTGAGAAGACACTTTGACAAATTGGAGAACATCCGAACTTAGATAATTGACCAATGCACTTTAAAACTATATCGTTCGGTCTCCTAGGGTTTGGAGGTAGAAAATGTTTAAACGTTGGTAATAAATTTAGTAACCTCTTGAGGTTTTTACGGCTCCCAGTAAACTGTTACATATATTACGAAAGTCTGCTATTACAAAGTGGTTAATGATTACTGAAGGTATTTTTATGGGTTGGCTGGTAGAAATTTTATTAAAAAGGCAGCCTTTGACATGTTACGGGTATTCGTTCAATAAAGAGTATTCTACTTTTGTTTTATTTAAAGTAATCGTCTATACTACTCCTATTATATTTTATGCAGATACTATACTGTTCGACTTTTCTCTGACTTCAGCGAAACCATAAAAAAGCAGTAAATTTCAATATAGGGAATCAAGAATTAAGAAGATGGGTTGCGGAATTGTGATTGCTATGAGAAATTATGGTATTGTTATTTAGTGATAAGTTCTATAATATGTATTAGATTTATAAAATAGAGTAAGAGAATATACTGCCAACAAACTGTTTTGCAGTTTGGCAAATATTGAATAAACTATTTTCGTAATTTTTATATGTACTTATATGTATAAAAAAAAGCAGTCTTGTAGAATTGTTTTAATGAAATATATTTAGGCTTAGTAATTCTTATTGTACCTAATAGTAATATTCGTAACTAATGCTGAGGACAAAAATCTATTGATGCAGAACAATGGTTAAATGAACTACTTGTTGGTGACATTGGGTGACAGTCGGTAAGGATATTAAAATAGCCGGTCGATGAAAATAATAGCGAAAGGTATACGAGACAATGTACGATGATAAGTTTATGGGTTTTAGCAAGTCGGACCTATGCAAATTAAAAGGAAAATATAATGCGAGTACATATTATTAAACTGAACTATCCCGACAACCTCTGCTCGTATAAAAGATATTATAAGTCAGTGAAAGCTTTTTAATGCTCAATGTTAAAATAATTTTACTTCGAGTCCTTTAATCTTCTACAAAATGAAAGATCCCTTAAATTCTAAATTCCATTTAAGTAAGTATTATTCCAAAAAGCATTCAGCTCCGTGGAATCTCAACGGAAATATCTCGAATGTTAATACATAATTAACAAGTAAGAATGTTTATTATGAATAAGTTATAGCATTACGATAACATTTTCTTTAAAGATTAAGATTTCAAAGCGAGGCACGTAACTTGAAACCGTTAAGAAAACATTGCCTGACCCGAGTTACCTTGTAGTACCTCCATTGTATCTTCTAATACTCGTACAGCATAATGTTCCAATATAATCATATTATGTAAGGAGAGATACGACTAGGTCGTGAGAAAATGTGTTTGAAAAGCAACTTGGCTTCTTCATAAACATAAAATGTACGGGAATGTATCTAACGTCGCATCGCTCGTCGAATATTTCAGAATATTCTAGTAATCTTACAATAGTCCAATTCTATTTTGTGTGATATCATAATCACATACACACAACACGATTTATTCCACTAGCCCCAAGAAGTAGGTCATCTCTAGATTGTATTACACAACGTCGAAAGATTTCTGATACATATTATTATCTAGAACGCAACATACTGTTTAATACTATTATTACGATGAGAAATAGTAAGCTATGAAAACGAGCATAAAATTTGATCTTTAGGTCCTGAGAAAACTTAATTATAAAATTCGTAGTTGTGATACAATGAAACAATGTTTTACAGTCGCAATAATATGAAGGCAATGTTGGCTTCTAACGAATATTTTACTTTATTTTATTGGAATGTCAATTTTGAACAATGTCCGTAAAACCTAAACACAACACGTGGTTTACCCAAACGATGTCGGAAACTTTTTAGTGAACAATGTTTGTGAAATAAATTTTCATAATTTAATTGTGTTTCTCTACCCGAGAACACAAACAAAAACGTGCGCTTGTGTTTTTGTCAGAAAACTTTATGATTGAATAATAATATTATGATGGCAATGAAAAATCAAAATTATATTTCAGAAATACTTGGAAAAATATTTTAATCTAAAAATGTTGGGGGTTTGTTGTTCCAACTAAGTTTGTCGTTAATAATCGTTCCTTCTGGGAATACACGAAGGTCAAAGTTTTGTTCTGGTGCCATCAGAACTCTACGTCACTATATGATTAGTTTGGAGTGAAACATAATGCGAAGGATATGAGTTACCCGACCTTGATTTTTCCTTTAAAAGCAGTGAAGGAAATATTTACATAACGTATAAGAAACTTTACTCGCTTATTAAAACAAGATAAGCTGTCGCCATTTTTCGCTATAATAGATCGTTTGTTTACCAAAAAGCTCTTATGAGTTAAACTGAATTATCTATGTGGTTTATCGATGTAAATACAACTTTATCTCGGTGCCGACTGTTTACGAAGGAGACATCACGCAAATTATTAGAAATGTTTACTAACAACTTCGCCGATAAAATAAGATATTAATGAGTAGAAATTCGTGGAAATGAATTACCTGCGTTTTGTAAACTATTAAAGAAAAGATAATACAGTTTTGATAAGTTCATGAATTTATAATGAAAGTCTGAAATTTAATACAGCTTTAATATATCTAATCCATACCAACTAATATACTGGTATTATATATACGATGTATGTCATAGTAGAGTACATGGTTTGCGTCTTGTTTTGGAATGCAGACTTCTAATCTGGATATGCCGGGTTAGAATCTTGGTGCGTACATGTATGTATTTACGTACACCAGCTCAGATCCTTAATTTATATCAAACTATAAAATTTTATTCCAATTATCTATATTTTCTGCATTCCCACACTCCTTCCTTTCGATACGTTCATGCAAAACGATAATATATGCTCGTCCAATTCCAATTACCAGTATAATACTGATACCAACAAATACTCAAGTGTAAATGTAGTAAAATAAGATTAATACAACACATTGCAGGAAAAAAAAACTAGTAAAATATTCTCAGTGAACTCGTTAAACGGAATGTGTAATGCAGAGAAACGAGCACGTGCATACGACTGCAAGCATAGGACACTTAAAGAGAGTTCAGGTGGTAACCGCTACTGTAAGGGGTAAGGTTTATTAGTGGTCATTTTTATTACAATATTACAGTAGTTGTGGCAAAATACAGGTTGTGTATACAGGACTAACTTAAAATGCAATAAAAACATAATGCATTCAATTTAAATCCCGCAGGTTCTATGGAGTATAAAGCATCGCATTTTTAGCTGAAACGTTAAGTTTTGAATTAATATATTTTTATATTACTACAGTATGCTACTTAGCAATATATTAATAACACTTTTGTACATATTTCACATTAAAAAGTTGATAAAAGCAGAGCGCTTCTGCGATACGAAAGCTGCAATGCGGCTCTTTAAACACTACGGTCCACCCACGTAGTGTAGGTGTCTATTCATATTGTTATTGGGTATTACGTAAAACTGTGCATATACTTAACGTGCAATATATTAAAAGCTGTATTAAATCTCCTCGTTCTTCCCGTCGTAAACTAGCTTCAAAAAAAAGGAGCACTGCATATTATAACGTGCCTAATTATATTGAAATATGCAAACATTGTAGGTAATGGATGTGAAATGTAAAATGTAAGTTTAGAGTTAGTTAGTTAGTTAGTAGTTGGTTGAAGTGGGTCTGCCAAGTGGCAGAGGTGCCAGGTTTAAGTCCACGCGCCCTCAATGAATTCTTCACTTTGTGACACAAGCTTTAAGCTTACTGTGAAGTCTGCAGAAAACTATCTGCGATTGTGTATATAATCCACATCCTTTTATAATAAAAACAGCAATAACAATGAACAAACCATGGTTGTTTCAACGATACAACGAGTGTTTGCCTATACATAATAACTAGTGTTCTGTAAAGACTGGAGTATACCTGGCAATACTGCACTTGTGATTACTGTTGTACTATTTTCATAATGCTTTTGGTTAACGTTAAAGTCTTCTCCAAACAAATTATATACAAAATATTTGACTGTGGTAGATGATTACACATAATGGATCCTGTCACTGAAAAGGTGACCTCCCATGGTTCAAAATATTATGGACATATCTTCAATTACGCAGTCAGAATCTTTGTTGGTAAAACGAGGGGATTATTGAGGATACAAAAGTGAATGTGTACATATACTAGTACCATTGAAATGGAAAAAGAAATGAAACACCTAAACAAAAGGTAAAGAAAAAATAGAAAACAAATGTGAATCGTGACTCACCGTATGCAACAAAAGCCACACAAAAGCGACAAAAGAATCGTGCACGAAAGAAATTCGTGTCTACATTTTGTGCAAGATTTTAAATTAGCTGAAAACGTGCGCACACTATCATAATATGAATGTCACAGTAAAATATCTATGATGGTTACGAAAAGAAATATTTGTAACAAAAGATTCAAGCACGCAAAAGGCTGACGTTATTTATATACATAGACGTAGATGATACGACGTAAACATATTTATACACACATAGAAGAAGAAGAATTAAAATATGTAGGACTTAAAATTATCAAGAATTTTGAGAACTTCGACAAATTTATGGTTATGTGTATAAGTGATTAGACACTCATATTGTAAGAAGTCTTCGTGTCTTGTGGTTTTAAACAAAATTATACAAATGAGAATTTATTATACTTTCTCATATCTCAAGATAATATGTTTGAAAGTATTCATATTATCAGGGAGACATGTAGGGCTTTTGAAAGGCGAAAGAATTAAGGATAACAAAAAAACTACGTCATCTAGAGTAAGAAAACATAATGATGTAATGTAAAAAAGTTTCAGGAGTTTGTTTAAAACTTTAGACGCTTCCACGGGGAGCTCCTCACACCAACTGAAATAATATTATGATTTTTGCTAAACACTCGATGTAAGTTTACATTAAAACACACACTCATAATATGAAAAGAATTGTAAAATAAATCCTTAACACAAATGAAGCAACCTAAATTACCTATATTCGAATAGAAATAGAAATATTGCAGAAACTTTATATCATAAAATTATAGGTAAGTACGATACCTATACAAATTTTACAAGAATTTCAACATTTTGTATGTCGGCACTTTGAACAGAAAACACTGATTATAATTCATAAAGTTAAGAAACTATATATATATATATATATATATATATACCATACCTAATGCTATGTAGAAAATGGCAAATAAATATGAAATTGTTTCGGAATACAATTGTAGAAACACGAAATAATTAGCAAATGGAAAGATGTTGGCGTTAGTTTACCCGACTCATTAAATATTTTTTTAAAAAAGACAAGTGACTAAAATATGCAAAAGAGCTTAGAATATTTTAAAGCGTAGTAAACTACAAGCCTACAACATATCACTGCTCTATATAAGCGATATGCACGATAATGTCAGTAGTTACAGCACGCAGTATGTGTGTGAGGTTGTGCAGGGAAATCACGAGGAAAGCTGAATTTAGCCGTGAACAATAAGATTATGGTTAGCGCATATACTAGTCCACGTGTGAAAGTATTTTAGCCGAACAAAAATGACGTCTAAAATAGCAGTTTCCATATACATTTAGGAGATTATAATAATTTAGTTTGTAAGTATCAATACCTCTAAGATGTAAGTTATGTAGTTTAAGTAATTAGTGTAAGTAGCCGAAATACATAGGATAAGGCGAAATGTGAACTATACTTTTGTGAAGCTTAAATAATAAAATGACTAGTAGAGAATTGCAACGTTTACTGAGTGCCAGAGTTTTTTTAATGAAAGGACTGCATTGCACAAAATATATCAAAAATACATAAGTTTATTACCGACTGGACGTTACATTAATTTATACACATTAAGGGATTAATACTAATTATTTATTATAAAACAGATGTAAACTTATTTAACAAAAGGTACCATAGACAAAATACATGATTTTCAAATTTTAAACATTTCTAGATTCAAATCAATGCTCCCATAATGCTCCTCCACGGAGATGTACAATCAAAAATGCTTTACCCGATTGTGGAATAAAATGTAACAAAAAACATGAACAGTAAAATCATTGGTGTTAATAATTTTCATACATGCGGTGTTGAGTGAAAATGTAAATTAGGAACGCATGAAAAATAACTGTGAATTGTTTTTCAGTACAGGACGTAATAGTAATAAAAAAGGAAAAACATCTCATGGAGGTTTTCCTCTTTTTGAAAAGCGGTCTTTGTCTCTGTCTATGATAAATGTCAGGTGTCACAAAGTGAAAGACTCACCAGTGACAAGGGAAGAGGCAAAGGAGTGAAAGAGGAACGGGAGTTGGGGATACCGATGACATCACCACAAACAAACCGAAACATTTTTCCGTATTTTTTTCCTTGTATTACATAGCCAAAGGGTGTTCAATTTTCTACGCGCCTAAACAAGGAATGAAATGTTTCATAGTGTTTGTGATCACGATATAAATTAAAAATACAATTGGAGAAACGTGCGACGTCTTCTATAATTATTATTATATATTTTCTTTTTTATTTTCAAAGGGTTCAGACAATCTTACAATAAGTATATACGATACAATATCTAACTAAAGGCTTTTTTTCCCGACAGTCTTATTTCTTAGATTTGGGTAGCACATCCAAGATATTTGAAATTCTACAAGTATTTGAATCTAATAAATGTTACGCAATGCTAAAGTACCTTTACGTTGATAACATTGCATAAGCATTGCAATCAAAAGTGGACTATCGAGGGTTTCACTATCAATATTGAAGACAAGCATTCTGCGCTTTATGATACAATTAGTAATAATTCATAAGTGAATGAAAATGATATAAAAATGCAGAACCAATTATCTTTTAAAATATTTAACAAACAACAAAAACAAGTTTGGTCGTAAATTACGCAATAAAGTATATTACCTCTATTTTTTAGTATATAAAGTATATTACCTCTATTTTTTATTTTCTATACCAATAATAACCAAACGTATATACACTATAATGTAAGATAAGTTTGATAATCGAGGTGAGATGACAGGGGATAAATAGGAAGCTAATTAGGATGTAAGTAATACATAGAGATTAAAGCCTGGCGTTATCATAATGCAAGCTGAAAACAGAACAATCTATATTGTGATATAAGGTACTTACACAGCGGGATATCATACCTGTCGATTGAAGGGATCATTCAACTATGATGAGGAACTAAGATAATATACAACACATTATTGTTACGAGAATACAATAGAGGGAAAGCCTACTACTTGCTTATTATGTATTGTATTAATGACATAAGGCATTTGAGCCATCCAACCGTGAGGGAATATCAAATATTATGGTTTTTGATGGCAGAAAATAATAATTATTACAATCATTTGTAGAAACGAAACATCCAAGGTTTCAAAAATAAAGTTTGCACTTTTTTCTTGAGCATGAATCAAATCAGGCTAGAAGAAATCACAGCGTTGGGTTAAGTTAACCCTAGTAAACAATTAGATGTACGATTCTGGGTATGCACATTGCACAAACCCAAGTACTATCATAATTCTCATACTCGATTACAAATGATATTTGCCTGCCTACAAACTTATTCATTCCGTATTGGCCTGTGTATTATGTAGGATAACATCCAATAGAACAGAACAGAATGTTGTACAGTACAGAATGCATAATCGTCACCCAGATGCATTCGTCATATTTTATGGGAGTAAATATTACAGGAACTTATAAAAAATAATACGTGAGTACATAAAGTTTGATTAACCATTATTGATATTCAATTTATCTTTACTAGATAGGTAGGTGCTTCTAACGTCATTATTAACACTGTAAGCACAACAAAAGAAGCTAATAAATTTCCCTCTATTAAAGAACTCCTTAACCCTCGACGATCCTCCTTTTGTTAAATTCTATTATTAAAAAGTCGAAGACAATAACACTACTATATAAAGTCTCAATTGGTTTTCCTTTGTACTATGGGTCCATCGCAATTAATAACTTCGCATTCTAAAAAAAATCGCGAAAACAAATATTTGAAATATATTGCAACAAGGATATTCTTTGATTGGTGATTCATACGTTTCATATCGCATAGATTCACACAATGTAGATCACCTATCGGTTCCGTTGCGAAAAAAATGTGATGTGATTCCAACTGCGCAATGCAAATCAAATTTTGTTGTACTAGCTAAATAATTTAGGTAGGTAGCCTAAATAAAATGGTTTATAGCCTAAATACAATGTTGACGTAGAAAAAATAGTTTAAGACTACAACTCATTGAGTCCTTAAGATAAAAATGTGAGTTTGTACACAAAATATGTATTATAAATCCTTTAAAGAGGACTCCCACGAGAAAGTAGAATAAGAACATTTTTATCCCAGTGAAAATGTAAAACTTGCATCACATGTTTTGAAAGAAAATTGTGGGGATGCTATTATAGAACGCGAGCCATAATAACTAAAGTAGCGACGAATTTAACGCTAAAAGTTTTTCCGAATAAAGAACAAAGTTTGGTGGGATGAATAAATACAAATAGTAAAAAGTTTGGGGCGAAGAAAAGTGTCCCGAGATTGGGCCTATTGTGAGATTTCATATAAGAAACTTCAAAGTATTTTATATTGGAAACTACGCCTTTATTGAAATTTATGTGAAAACGTATTTTTAGAGTGTTTCTATGATGTAATGCTTGCATGTTACACGGTCCATTATATCGGCAACTTTAGTTCTGCGTATAATCTCTTCGTTTCTTATCTTATTAAGAAGGCTACGACGAGCATCTGCTATTCCGTAGACCATTAAGTAAGTTTCGGTTTGTGTGTATTTTTGCGGTGAGCGTTGTTGTCTTCAGACAAAACACATGATTCGATCATTTTGCTTTATAAACATATTATATGGATTTCCTGTGTACAACTATGCTTAGCGACCTTCATTAATCTCAAAAGAAAATTAAATTCAACAAATTGCATAATGTTACTTGAGTGTTGATGAAATATTAATTATTTCAAGTTCAATTGAAATTCTCGTTTTGTTGAGAACAAAGCACGGGAAGTTTCATTGCTCCGTTCATAAAAGAAAACAAGAAGAATTGTCCCATATTAAAAGGCACCACCCCAAAGCAATTAAAAGGGTATAAACTTCCTCTTGTGATAAGCTAGGTCGCTTGAGAAAATTAACGCGGTTTCTTCGCATAAATATTAATATTTGAGTAACAATCTGAAAGGGATTCTAAAAGAGATGGTAATATTACTACGATATAAATTGTGTTGTGAATACACGATATGAATAAATTAAAACACGCTTTTATTACGATGTGAATTCAAACATTGTTTGATAATGGTACGGTCTACGTTCTTCACGGTGATAGTATTTCAAGTATGCTCTACAACTTGCAAGTTATCAACATTCCATCAGCAAATCCATGTCAAAATGTTTATAAATGTTGTGTGATTGCAGCATTACAGATTCGAAACCCATAAACTAACAAAAACAAGGGGGAAAATGCAACGTCCTCAATATCTATATAAGTTTATAGATCACTATTTCCGAATATTGAATACAAAGTATGCCTAAAAGCACAACTTAATAGTGGTTGTATCTTTCCCTACGTATCTTGTAATTATATTAGGTACACGTATGTACTGTGGTGTAGTACTTACTTACTTTACGGGTCCGGACTCTAGACTCTGTGGTGTAGTGAAAGCTGAAATTGAGGTAAGTATAGAAGTTATATTATAATCGGTAGAGCTGGCAGGATACATGGAGGAATTACACAAATGGAATCAGAGACGAATCCTAAACTAATTGATTGGCATTCTAAGGGATAATGTGGGATGAGCGGCTTACCGATATAAGATTAGAACGAATGAGACGTAATCAGAAAGGCGACCAATAAAATAAACATCATATACCTCAGAAAATTTGACTTTATTCACATTCAGTTTGGAATCGGATATCGTTTTCTTTTTTGCATCGTCTATTTTATGATAAATTATATTTATTTAAAATAATACAAATCCAAAATAACAAAACATAAATAGTACCTACAAAATTCAGCGTATGAAATTATAAAATCAGTCTATTACGATTCAGATTCAAAGTCGTTGGAGCCAGAATGTGACTGTAATTAGGCCAACTAACAGTCAACACGCAAAATTATACGGAACAAATTTGTACGAAAATAACGTTAATTCGATATAAAACAACTTCTTATTTGAGCGAATGTTTTCATTATATTTGTAAAATATTCTACATTTCTTCTGCGCCGAGACTATTCAATCCGAATAAAAAAATTGCCTTGAAAACTGTCATGTTCTCATTGTCTCAGACTATTCAATCCGAAAAAAAATTGCCTTGAAAACTGTCATGTTCTCATTGTCTCAGACTATTCAATCCGAAAAAAAATTGCCTCGAAAACTGTCATGTTCTCATTGTCTCAGACTGCAAAAATAACCAAAAGAAGATAAATTTTGTCACAGATTCCTCTTGATAGAAAGCTTTAAATCGATGAGCCAAAAAAATGTGACAACTTCAGGGGATGAAATGAAGGAAATTCTAAATAATTGCTGGAGCGATGTCATTCAAAAACTCATTCCAAACCTGCCCCCAAACGTAATGTAGTTATGCCAAGATATAAAAGTTGTCTGAGGGTTCGCTTACATAAACTACTGAAGGAGGAAATAAATGGGTAAAGCGGAAGAATATATCCATAGGAAAAATTGTGACGAGAATAATAATGTCTGTTTATTCCGATAAACTTCAGATACTTCAATTAGCGAACAGCGGGATGAATTTAAACGATCGCTAATATTATTTAGACATGAGAAAATATACTAGTGATTTTTACCAAAAACCTTAATTAGTAGATACCTAACATAATATGGGTATAGGTATATTGTTAGAAGTATCAGTACTGTCACAAAATATAATAAGTATGTAGCTCTTCTCTGCTAACAGTTTCAAATCATGTAAGTAGTTAATAATTATTCATGCAATTACAAAGTTAGCAAATTTCCTACGAAAACATATTACACAGGATTCAATCATAAATTCGTCATTTGGGCCAAAATGTGCCAACCCGAAATTAATCAAAATACCTTCTTCTCTTTGTACATGGAATACATAGGAACCTATAAAGCTACGATATTAATTTGCAATATATTTCTAACGAAACTAATATAAGGGGGAGGAGTGTATTATTAAAACGAAACTAACAACTTGTTACAAAATACTATATCGTCTGACATTCACTGAGACAGACCTTTTGTAACACTAGATCTTGACATAAAGAAAAAAAGCGAGATGTTTGTATGCGTTGTAGATGTTGATAATAAATGAAAGAAATCGAATTGGTTGACTTGTATTTACAATGTCCGAAATGTGACATTATTTTCTATTAGGTTTGATGAAGTGAAACAGAAGACATTCTGGAAAGTCCTCGACGATTTTTTTTTGTTTAACAATTTCCTTCACGTAGCAGCTGCGTCACGCTTCGTGTTTTTCATCAAGTTCTGAAATACTCAACAGTTGGCCTAAAACTAAATGTCCTCTCTAGATGGATATAAATAAATTTTCCTTAAAAAAGTACGTCAAAAAAGGAAAATGAAGTTTGGTCAAAGTGAAACGTAAATTATCTAGATTCTAGAGATAAGAGATCAATAAGTTCGATTTTTTTTTTATTTTGTGACCCGGACAACAAACAACAAAAGAGAAGAGGATAAAAATAGTTGAAGCTCATTCAAATACGCAAATATAACTCCACAAGATTACAGTTTTCACCAATAACGGCCGCTCTTGTATACGCGCATACGACAAATCTGTAGGATAATCACACGACATCACAGCATCCACATTCTTCTCCGGTTACCATAAGCTGCACATGTGCCATATATATCATAAGTCTCGCAGATCGTTCCCTTGGAAGATGACGCAGCAGATATTGTGGCTTTCTGGGAGCAGATGGGGATATAGTGAGTGCCGACCGACACGATAAAAAGAACAAGTATGGTGATTACTGATTTGTATAAAATACACAATGTTGTGATACATTCTAGAATAGATAGGTAATAAAAAGATACAGCGAAATAAATGAGCGTAAAACGCAAGTGAAATAATTATTATGAAGAATATAATATTTCAAGACACGTCAAATCCTCATAGCAGTGTCTGACAAGCCATTTTAGGGTAATTTTAATTACTAAGATTTCATTAAAGTACATAATATTGTGAAACATAACGTTGAGCGGTGTAAGTATAATCTTGTAATATAACAAACATTACGGTTTTATAGTACGTAACGTAATATGATGAATTATTCCACAGGGGTAAACGTTACTTAGGCTATAATTATTGCAACCTGAATGTGTCCATAATCTATACAATGTTCATACACTATGAGAATATTGAGAATATTATATTAAACACCCTCATGAAGGAAGTAAGTAAGAATATCGATACACGAGCAGCAGGTACTCATAAAAGGTACTAGAAGAGTTTCAACACTGAAGTGTAGCAAAATGACGTAACTACGTATGTAAATTATGTAATAGACAATCATCTGACAGCATAATTCGTTTTAAAAACATAAACAAAAGATGATAGAGAAAACGTACTTCTCTCCAACATGAAATGACTGACGAAAGGGGTGATGGATTGGATGGGATGGATAGACACAGAAGCGGTACAGCAAAAACTGATGTAATAATGATTTCTCTAATAAAAAGTAACATAAAACATTGTGTTGTAATAAAGTGACCTCGCAAAATCTCAATTTCATTTCAGTAGGTACGAGTACATGAATATTTGTATCTGTAAAAAAACAACTATATAACTTTAAGTGGCGAGGGACAGATTGAAATTACATTATTCAGATTCATTGACTCAATAAATAAGCAAATGAGATACTTATAGAAACTTATTACCGGAAAATAAAATACAGATAAGACAAAATAACACAATATAAAGAGTTAAAACGGATTGAAAAAAACATTTCGAGTTGCTTTATTTCGAAATACACTACACAAGTACGACGGGCATCAGCTGATATTTTAGAGACATTCGTAAACACCTACTTTAAAAGATTTATTTTAGATAAATATAGAACCAATCTTATTATTTTAATTCAATTGCATTGTAATGTTCACTTAAAGAAAGAATCTATAAATGTATTGAGTAATAGACTTCAAAGTATGTAGTTTTATAGAAAACTAGCTGAGTTACCCGTACTTCGTAACGGCAAATTTGATCGGTGAAGTAAATCGACAGTATGACACACACATACATCCAGCAATGTTAGATTAATCTGCACAATTTTCAAGGTTCTACTAAGTTCGTGTCTCCTTCCAGAAGGTTCGAATTCTATTAATTCCTAGAAGTTTCTAGAACGTTCTACAGTGTTGGAAATTTCCAGATGGTTCTAGAAAGCTCGTTTCATTTCCACAACCTTCCAGAAGGTTCGAACTTTCTAGAAGTTTCCGCAATGTTCGATTAATTTCCACAACTTTCTAGAAGGTTCTGCAATGTTCGATTAACCTCTACAATTTTCTAGAAGGTTCTACAAAGTTCGCCTTGTTTCCACAGCCTTCTAGAAGATTCTACGTAATTCTCTGGGCGCTTGGATTCCTTCGTTCTGATAGAGCCTCCCACTATCACTTGCCCGTTTCAAAATTTGATAAAAGATCTGTGTTCTGCTCGCGAAGACCTTTCATGAGCCACTAAACACGATGGTATGCGGTGACCGGATCCTGTCGATCACTGGGTGTCTCCCTATGGCATGAGCTGGACAAAATATAACTTGCGATCTGAATTTCTTTTCCAATGCCCTTTCATACGTTACCACACACGGCCCCATACAACCCTTGGATCCCCTCATCAGCAAAATTTCTCAGAAGGTTCTAGATTTCCAAAAGTTTCTACCACACAGTATTCGTTTCCAGATAGTAAGGTATGTGTATACCAAGTTTAGTCGAAATTTCTCCAGGCGTTCCAGACTTATGGTGGAAAAAACATACATACATACATACCCACATACATACATCCATTTTTATTATATGTAAGATATGTGGACATTGTGAATGAAATGAAAGGAAAAAGAAAAATCCGACCGAAATATTCGATTTACCTTATGAGGTAATATTAATAAAGAGGTACGTTTTACGACTAACATCTGCATGAGTTTGTAGTATGAAACGAGTATATACTTATTACATGATTTAATATGGTTTCGTAAGAGGACTATTAACCTTAACATCGTTGGTGAGTACTGAGTATACATAAACAGAATACAAAATGTCTATTGAGGGAAATCTCACCGCAACCAGTGGGAAAGACCTACGTGGGGGTTGAAAAGCGGTTTTGTGAAGAAAGTGGAGAATTGTTTTATAAATTGTTGAGGTTTCTACTGTGATTATTATACTTCATTATTACGAGTATATGTATAGTCGTTGGACCTGAATCGTTTTATTAGCCATGAACTACTAACTGAGCTCTGTTCTCTCTTAGGAATATGGACACGTAGATCTGCGAGAAACTGCGCAACAACAAATCTTATGAACTTTAAAGTAAAGAAGACTGGCTATTGAAAAATTTTAATGAAACTTTCGCCGTCAAAGTGTAAGTGAATTCAAAGCAACGCCAATCTGTGGAAGAAGTTAACAGAAAGAATTCATGGTTTTATTTCAACAACCATAAATCTTACACTTTCAAGGCTTTATGTAAAGCACTTGTGAGCATTAACGCTGTTATACAGTAGAATGAAGAAAAACAAACAAAAAGGCTACATTGATTGATACACTCGAGGGAATGTTCAATTATTGAAAGTTTCACTACATCGGATACGCGACGAGGATCCATATTTCAAGAGATCAATACGTACTCGTACTTCCTTCGTACTTCCATATTACGTAATGTATAGAATGGTGAAACATTAAACGTTGGTATCTAATTGTGTCGATAAAACGTACGAGTATTGCTCTCTTCTTTGTGCAGCACCTTTGGTGGTGTAATTGGAACTCAGCCAGAATAATATTAGGTATCATCCCTCTCCTTCCAACCGCTTGATCAATGAGATATTATACGTATTACTATGAAGCATAAAGTGAGCATTGTTGAGTTTTTTTTGTATGGGTCAAGGACGGGTAAGCACCGAGCTGGCAAATACAAATCAAGCGCTCTGCTTTGCTCTTAATAAATTTATTATGAAATTACCCAATTAAATACTATCTAAATGTGTTTGGTTTTGAAACTGGAAAAACTAGCGAGGTGAGTTTTATTTTCGTATGAAGATTTCTCAATCGGAAACATTCTTTAAACAAACGATTTCGTAAAACGGCATTCTCGTTCCCAAATGAAACGACAGTTTCCAACTTTTTTTAACAATAAGAAGGTGATATCTTATAACTACGGCAATAAGAAAGAAATGATCGATATGAGTTTGAGCAAAATACTAGGAAAGTAAGTAACGAAAATTGTTGCCACGAATTGTTTGATTTACAAAGAGGGAAAATTAAATAAAAAATATATTTGTACCTGATTATGCTGAAAGTAATCTTGAGATGTTCCTCCATTGACGAAACGAAATCTGTAGGGACTGTGAACAGGACAACGTCTGAATGGGGCTGGTGGGGGTTCTTGTCTCGGGGGAGGAGGCGCTCTGTCACACCATCTGCCTCCGCACCCCCCTCCGCCCATCATACCCTGTGGCGGCTGGTGCAAGATGGTGCTTCCATGTAGAGAACCTCCTCTCATACCGTGATGCATCTGCCTCCGTTCACAGTGTCCAGGTGGATGATGTATAGGCACGTGATTCATAGCAGCATGGGCTAAAGAGCCGTGACTCAAAGAGCCACCGTGACTCAATGAACCCATATAGGCCAGATTGCTGCAGTGCGGTATTGGTTGAAAGTGAGCGGGGCACGAATGGGCCATCCGGGGGGGACGAGGGGGACCCCACCCCCCGCCACCCCCGCCGTAGGGATCCAGGCTAAAGCCTATTTACCCAAAAAGTCTCTATGACGTTTCATTTGGCACCCTAAACAATTGGTGTTCGTTCCAACACTACATAATTTCAAACTCTTCAACCATTTTATTTTTGAGTCTAACTTTATTTTTTAATACTGTTATTTCGTTTTAGTTTTGGCATCGTTCCATTCTGGTTCTACCTCTTTACGACTGAAGCGATCAAGTAAATCGTAAAGGGGAAATATAGAATGAACATTATATTAATCTTTAATGGACGAGTTCTACCCAAATTGCCGATCAACAATATTCTGCCATATACACAATTTGTACGTATAGTATACCACTATTCTTTTCCTTATCTCACATTAAAAACCCTTCGGATTAGTTAACGATAGACTTCACTGTTCACATATTTAAAACACTGGGATGATAAGTTAACACAGGAAACTTAGACAATAAATAACACTTAAATATTAAGCACCACTAAATAATGTATAGGGAAGCACGAACTCATACGTTGCATTACCTAGAAATAAAAAGAAGACTATAATAAAAATGGGTTCATAAAATTATGTAGTCAAGTCTCTTAATCCTCAACACGTGTCTCAAACTTATCTTTAAAAAGTTAGAAACTTTGTAATAATGTTTCAAATGGTATTTTTCCAAAAGTAGTAATAAATCCCGAATGTGAAATGAATCATTGCCATCATTAATTATTTTGATAATCAATAATGACTTTTTTATTTTTCTGTAACATTTGCATTATGAGTACAAACGTGAAGTAGATATTGTTCGTTATTTCAGCATCCAAAGGACGAAATAATACAACCAGTATGAATGTTCATGTACCTTATAACTTTGGTCGGCTAAACTTTTACATTTATTCAATAAATATAATAACTTTATACGAGAAATACTGCAGTAACTTTGTCCGTCTACAAACAAAGGGTCAGAAAGAGTCGTAAAAACTATTCTTCATTATATTCGTCACAGAATATGTTTTGGTTCGCTTAGTATGTTTTTTAATAGCAAACAAACGACAAAACTTCGGAGAAGTTTGTCATTTAGTATACTGCCTGATTATTATATGTGCCATCCTATTTATTAGTCACAAGATTGATGACCAATAAAATTAATAGGACTATGGAGTGGCACCCAACACTTGATGATCAGATGACATCAAGAATGCTGCAGATGAACAACGGCGAAGGATGACAGTGGTTTGTGAAGATCACAAGATAAAAAAATGTATCTATGAAATACGACCCAAATATTAGTACACAGAGCTTTTGAATAACAATCTACTAATCAAAATTAAACAAATTCAAGTTAAATGGAATATTCGTGTATATAATTTGTTTGCTCCAAAGTCGAGCTCGCATAAAAGGATTGACGTCCGAAAACGCAAATGTATGATTTCGTATAAAGTTCCTTAACCGCCAGATACACTCTTGGCAAACTTGAAATAAGGCAATTTTATTAGAATATGATATTATGTTAGAAATATAATAATATCGTAAACCGTAGACAATCAATTTATAGCCCATGGAATAGAAATATCCATCAAACTATCTATCGACACCATAACACGAACGTCTCCCATAAAAAAGATAAAAAACGGAATACTTTGTTCAGAAATACTTTACTATCAATATGACCCTCCCCACCCAAAACCAATTTTGTGAAAAGTGTTTCAAAAAGCCTTTCATCGTTTAAGATAATTTATTCAACGAAAAAAAATATGTACCTATTCACACTTTGTGTTAAAGCGTTATGGTAATTTGTCATATGATAATACGTTTGTCAAATTTACACAGTGGCTTATAAAAACAATATCCGACGAATATGACACAAAGAAAAGCATAAAGACTAATTAATAAAAAAAACATATTCGTTAAATGTAATCTCATGAAAAACCTAACAACTGTGAATAGCTTTCAATCTTCAAATAAACGATGTATTCTGTATCACGGTGTAAAGAGTCACGTTAAAGAATGAAAAACACTTTATTGTTCAGCAATAATTATAACTCATAGGTACATAGTTTTGTACCCTGAAAGGGTTGTAATTCAAATCAAATACTAAGCAATTACTAGGGCCGATCAATAAATACCCGTGTTAGGTATGAAGATGCAACTTTTTTCCAATTTTTTTTTTCTATTTTTCATCGTCATCTTTTTTTAGGTCGATATTTTATCTGGACCCCTCTGCCCCCCTTTTAACCCCTCCAAAAATACGATTTTCCAAACTCCTTAAAATACGCCCTTTTCTCGGAGTAACCTCATTCTTTGAGCTGATTTTTACCCCTTGAGCCATGTTTTCACATGGGGGACCGAAAAATTATTCGCAGGAAGCCAGGCCGGAAGAGTATGATTAGTGTGGCAGCAAGTCTCGGCGCATTCCATGCAATTTGGCCGCGACAGCCCCGAAGGAATGTGCTGGTACGTTATCTTAGTGATACAACACCTTTTTCCTAGCCAACTGGGGCCATATCTCCTTCATTTTTCCTTCAATATCTCATCGAATCAGTCTAATAATTCACTGTAGTACTGTTTCATGATCATTCTTCCTTTCTGCAAAAAGAACGTGATGAGTATTCCCTTCTAATCCTCAAAAATTGTGATTATGGCCTTTCCGGTCGATCGGACCGTCTTTTCCTCCTTTGAAGGAGATTCACCCGAAAAAATACACTTTTTGCCCATTTCTTAGCCTCTGGCGTATAATAATGTATTCAAATTTCATGAACGGTGACGCCTGACGTAAAAACTCCTTCGAATCTCGCTTAAAATGGTCCATACACCACTTGGACTTTGACACCTGTATCCGCTTGTTGTTCAAAGAGAGCAATCGTGGCAGCCATCCTACCGGCCTAGCCAGCCATCCTGCCATCGACCGACACCTATTGCACACTTAACTTGTTCTGAAAAATATTAATTGCTGTTTCGTACGGCACGCCTATCGCCTCAGCTACTTCACACACTTTAATTCGGCAATCAGCAAGAATCATCTCGTGGACTTTTTCAAAGATTTCTTCTGTAACTTCTTCTACCAGGTGACCTGGCCGCTCCTCATTAAAAACAGTTGCACGACCCGTTTAAATTAGTTGGATCGAAATTTTATGTTTACTATAGATGGTGAAGGGTCTCCATAGACAGCATCAAACTTCACTTTTATTTCATCGCGTGTTTTTCCATCCAAAAATGAAGAGCCAAATTCGGATCGATTTTGTCCTTTTTCCATTTTTTTCGAGAAACACTCAATAGGGGTCATTAAACTGGCTGCCAAATAATAACCAATGCACGAAACGGCCCAAAATTTAGTATGATGTCGTCTGAAGGATGGTGCCACACGATGGTAATATCATTTTCCCTCAGGACAGCCACATTTCTTCAAACACGGGTATTTATTAATCATCCCTCGTATGAACAGCTGCATTAAGAAGGAACATTGACAGGGAAAAATTACGACTGTCGCACAAAAACAAATCGTAAACAGTAAACGCAGTGCGGTAGTCCATAGACATAATATATTTTGTTGCTCACACTTCGGCGTGAGAAATTCTTGAACGTTCTTTATAAAAATTTCAAGCGTGGGATGAAATATTTTTTGATGCATCGCGTAGAAAGTATTGTTAGCGACTTATAATGTTGAATTATTCCTATTGTGTATCACGAAACCATCAATCACGCGATGTAATCGGATATACGCGCGTTGAACATGTGATAAAGCGTTTTATTAAGGGATTATAATAATATAACATTAAGCGTATTTATATCTATAAAACGATCAAAATAATCTTAACATAGTAGATACCTACGTCGTTTTAATAACACTAGCAAACAAAGATGTGTAGAGACACACTTTTCAAAATGATTAATGACGTAACTGACAAGAGAGCGAGTTGACAATTTGTAGCGAAATGCTTTTTAACCAAAAAATTATACAAAAAGAAGTGAGTGAACTGGGAGTTTATTCCGGGAAAACATTTTGGTAAATATAATATTTCTCCACCGCTTGACAAAATACTTTACTGGACTTTCGTAACATTTCGAATTAAATTATTATAATAGGTGTATTTCCACACGAAATATACTCCATTGTAATGGAAAAGGTCGGAAGATTCAACATAAAACAATCATACGTCATGCTAGAGGAGAATTTGGAAAGTGTCCAGTAAATATTGGCGACATAGAACATGAAAGGATGAAGATCTCATAGAAAAGTTTCTTGTCTAGAATAGGAAGTAGGAAATACTTTCGGGATGGAATGTTTGACATTGCGGAATGTAAGATACATTTTTTACCGTTTCACGACCATCCTTAAAAAGGAAAATTCGAACTTATTTTGATACATTTAAAACCTCCCTTCATACAAAAACTAATAATACTTTGCGAAATAATTACATTTCATACTCAATTAATCTTGTAGGCTGCCGCAGCATGATGAATCCATATTTTCGTTGTTGGTTCTTCGGGTTTCCTTACTACACGCAGTAAGGAAACCCGAAGAACCAACAACGAAGATATGGACATTTCATACTGTTTTTAATACAGTATTTATCATCTTTAACGCAAATAATGCTTAAATCTAAAAGCTGCATGAATGTATGGAGAATATGAAGCATACAAAAAAACAACTTTTGAAGATAAAAATGAGGCATCGTAAATCGAAAGAGGTATTCCTGGGTCAGGATAGAAATTTCATGAAGAGAAATCTTTTACAGGAGTAGATCCTTTTAGAGGCTAGCAAGATAGACTTGTAGGTATATTTCCCCTGTTCCGCACACAATAAATATCTTGTAATTTTCACCGAAGATGGAAGAAAAAAGTAAATTACGAGGAAAACGAAGAATATAATGACCGATATTATTACAATCTTTGCCGTATCGCCTTTCTTATCCCAATGTCTTATGTACAATACCAATAACAAAAAGAAAGAAACATATTTCTACACCTTATAATGAAATTCTACCTTATAGAGATATCTAGTAATACCTACTAATTAAAAAATAAATGCATAACAAATCGTTTTGTCTTTAGAATGTCCTAAATGGTTAGAAAATACACTTAAGACCTAAATGGCGATCCATCATATAGTTATAAGGCAATACAATTGCCAGAATTTGAATACCTACATACCATTTAAGACTAAAGAAAGTCTCGGTGCCGTTTTTTTCGGTACCTTATAACGATAGTATGGAGTAAGTTGTTTAGGTACTATCTGGTTTTAACTTTAGTTCTTATTGAACTTTACTACGTTCTAAACAATTTTACGTGCAAATACTACCGTACTAATAACGTATGGATGGTGGATAAAATAAATTCCTAACTTCTATAACAGGTTCCTAACTTTGTGGGAGAATCCCACTAATAGTTATGTCCTATGCCCAAAATGTTACGTTGCCGGTGGTTCCACCCACGTATATATCCGACACAGAAATTCAAACATATTTTGTTTCAGACGTTGCTTTCTTAAAATATGTGTGAAGACTTATTGAAAGTTAACAGGATAAAAAGAAAACACTCCCACAGTAATGTACTCGTAAATAAAATAAAGGAATATGTGGCAACAAGTAAAATATCTATATGCTTTTGTCTGAAACAACATGTCTCCGCAGCGACAAAACTAATCTATCTACGGTAAGGCTCACATGTTAAGATATTTACATAAAGATGTACTTATAGAAAAGTTTATTCAAAGATCCTAAATTCTGCTTCATAACTAAAGCGAACACAAATACATTAGGATCTCGTAAGAAGATACATCGACAGTTACCGCAAAACTGGAACCATGTTCTTTTATAAAATACTTCTTGTTAATTGTTGTAATTGTTGTTATTCGTCCGCTTCCGTAGTGCTAATAATTTTAAAGAAGGTGGAAGAAAAAACCTCGCTAACTAATAGGGAGAAGTGGTACTGTAAAGTTTTCCCACGGCTTGGCAACCAAAGATATCGTTTCTCGATTAACGCTCGAACCATCAGAAAAAGGAAGAGAAAAAAAAAGAAAAAGTGACCACTGTCTTCCTCACTCACCCTTCGCCTCTGCTCACTCAATCCTAACTCATTAGTCTATCTTTATCCCTCACTCTTCGCCACTTATCTCCCCTCCCCTCACTCAATCCGCACGCACTCATAAGTGAGTTATGAGTAAGTAAGGAGCGACACTGTTCATATTGTTATACGTTACGGTCAAGCCAATCCAAAACAATGTTGGATATTACAAATCTGAATTTACTAATAAATTATTCCGGAAAAACAACGAAAGAAAAACGACCTTCGTAGAAATGGCAAATTGAAAAAATTACGATATTGTGTACTTATGATATGATTAGTAGTCGAGATTGCTAGTCAATCTTTTCTAAGTATTGTTACTAAAGTGTACTTGAAGAAAACAGTACTATATGAAAATATGCTCGGAAAAATTAAAAGCAACCTATGAGAAAATGAAATTGCTTCAGCAAAACTGGATCTTCAAATCAAGTAATAAGACGTTATTAAAAACACTACTCATGTGAGAACTATTAGTTTTAATATCGCTTGCCTAGTAACAATCTACAATAATATTCTCAGAAAATATTATTATTTCAAAAGCAACAATCCTGATGCTAACGTATTGTATCCTGAGTTTGTTCTTCTGAAATAATATGTTAAAATTCCAGAATACAGCTACTACCAAACGTACCTTTGAAATTTGATGTTTCTGTAAATAATTGATGTTGATAATACTCATTAGTAAAACTCTTACTCGAATAAATTGTTATCAATTAATATAATAATAAAGTTTTTTAGTGCCAGAATGATCGTAAAGTAATGATCTCAACCTTGAACTCTCGACAAACAAGAGTTGTGTAATAAATGTGTTTTTTGAGTTGTCATTTGATACCCAAAGAAAAGGCTAGAATCCGTTATTGATCGTATATTCAAGTTCCTCAAGAGACGAGATTTAGATATTTATAGTGGGTGCAACGTAATTCGTGTATCACTAATTATAACTAATAACGAGCTTTTAAAAATTGGCATCGTAGGCAGACAAACATGTATATGGATTCTCACGGTCACATATCAATGTTATTTCTAGTCACCCTCAAATTTACAAATTACACTTGAAATAAAATATAACGAGGAGTACTTAATAAACGTAAAAAATTCTATGTCATAAAACATTTTACAATGCTGTATGAAAGGTAGGATTATGGTGCGGATACATAAAAAAATAATACAAAAGAAATGTGAACGTCCCATCTTATAGAAAAAACTTATGCTTTATCCAAAAAAAGTTAAAAATAAAAATACTTATAAAAGAGGATTTTATGTACCTATTTAATATTTTTTACATCATGTCATAGAGTATACTTCGTCATCCCTTCATTTAAATAGACAAATAATAATCCGAGGTAGGAAGGGTTTGTTTATACAAAACAACAATAAAGGATAAACTATAAAAAAGATACACAGCATAAACTGAAAATATCCTAAGGATATGAGAAACTGCTTGTACATAAAGGCGAGCTTATGAATAAAAGCTCTAGTCTTTATCTTTTCATTTGCAGTAAAACAGTTATTTCAATAAAGTATTGATGATAAAGAAAGAGAAGTATGTAGACAATAAACGAGACGAAAGAATGTACTGAAAGGATATTATTCAGTAGACGAGATCCCATAAATTAATCCTTGCTTGTAGTCTGTAGATTAGAAGTCCCTAAGAATTGTATACAAAACAAGTCTACAATAAAATACTATCTCATGAAAAGGGTTCTGCACATATCAATTCTCACTCGCAACATCAAATCTCACATTTGGAATTATAACTGAATAGAGTTTTTATTTGATTCGTATTGCTATTTAAAGGAAGCGTTTGTAGTATTACACTTGGGAAGAATTAATTTTAGTATTTCGATAAGCCAAAAATCTCAAAAGCAACTATGGATCAACAACGTAAATCCAGATGGCTTGACCATGTAGACAAAATTCTCAAGGACGTTCTGAGTAAAAGGAATCGTGGAGTGTATTTGACAAATTGCACGAATGTGACGGAAGCACGAAGTGTGAGAAAAGATACGAAAGTCCGTTCTCTCCGCCTAATAAAGAACAAACGATTCAAAACTAACATCGCAGTAAAAAAAAATGTTTTCGAAATAGTGGAAATCCTACAAAGAACATTCAGCAATTGACGATTTCTATTAGTTCTGAAAAGACGGGGTGAAATAATTCATTAAAGATTGTTGAGAAATAGTGAGAAGATTTAATTTGATTTCTCTCTTTCTCTCTCTTCAGGTTAAGCATCCGGGCTCAAGTGATACATGACATTTATTTTATTAATTAGAAGGTGTAAATATGTATGCATATACACTAATACGTACGTCGTACACGGGAGATATGTATTGTATAGAGTATACTCAGTATATGTAGGTACTAAGAAGAATAATTTGTTTCCATACAAAACAATAAGAAATCTTACAAGTAGTCTTTATGTTTGTCGTTGTAAGAGAGCTTAATTCACAACGTTGTATTTATTATTCATTATTCAAACAGTGAGAAACTCAAACATTTCTAACAATATCTTCTACTCAGCATAGTATACGGTAATGAGGAAAATATGTTTAATCTGCATACGTAAATATGTCAGACAAACAAAAACATACAACCATTCCACAAATCTGTTAATGGGAATGTGTTTTATAGAATAAATACTTCACGAAAAATGCGCCATTGAAAAAATGCATTTTAAAATTAATGTAGGTATTTTAAGTTATTGTTACCAATAGGTATACACTTATCAACATAAGCTACTTTAAATATTGCGATATCAGCATTAAAATTTAACAAAACAAATCAAATTTACGGTAAGAATATAAACACAATAGGTATTTTGGATTTGGGCCAAGGCTGTTAACGAGCCATTATACAAATTTTAATTAGTACTTATTATTAGGCGTTATGTTATGTGAATGGTGTGAGTTATTGCCAACCGTAAAATATTATTATTGAAACGAAATGTAGACGAAACAAAGCATACCTACCTAATTGTACATATACAAACTTTTTTTTGCAATACTAAGAAATTTCGTTATAAGTATTAAGAAGGTTCGGCTTTTGAATTGGAAGACAATGATTCGACGTCTCAAACATGACGTTTGATTCATCAAAATTATAAAAGGTCTGGAAAGTATTTAATGTAAGTATTAGGAAAAAATACAAACTCTCATCTGTAAATTTTCTTAAAATTTCATAGACAAATACCTACATATTTTACGAACTATTTGTGGGAAGCTCATAGTTATTTGACTTTTTATTATTAATGTGGTGCAGGTGGAGACACATAATATGAAGTTCAGTCGCTATTATGAACATAAGCTATGAAAATCATTTCATTTCAAATGTAAAAAAACAACATTTGCGAAGATAATCCAAATACCACAGTACGATAAATTTCACTAACATGAGAAATTTTTAAATCGTATATTTCTAATAACATGTGTACATACAATAGTTTTATGTATTAAGTGAACGTCTGTATTAGTACTGAGTGTTGATTATAGGGACAGACCAGATTAAAAAGGAAAATATATACCTACAGTCCTACACATTACATAAAACCTTCGATGTCCCGAAAAGAAGGTATATCGAAGGACAAAGTGATAAGACGTGTTAATACTGAAAGTGTCTGAACCCTATTCAATATTAATAACAGAATCCAGTAGGACTGAAATATCCCTAAAATGACTACAATACTAAGGTTTACAAATAAGACGCACGTTCAACGTCCTATTGTCACATCTACTCGTATTTGAAGGAAAATGAAGTTAAAATTGTCCTTTCGGATTTGATATAACATTATCAAGGCATTGGAGTATATTCGAATCACGTAATTTCTACCAAAACATTGTTGTAAATCTAACACGAAGTTGAAAATTTCAGGTATATAGTTTCATCCACACCTAACTCACCCCAAATCCATCCTAACCCATTATTAAGATGATAAAATAGGATGGTGAATTTTATGAAATGTTAGTGTAGGCTATAGTTAGAAAGAAATGACTATAAAGGCCTCTGAACCCGGGGAACTAAAATCACCACTAGAAAAGGCTATGTTGTATTGAGATTTACTATGACTTGAAATAACTTCATCCCATTTCACGCTTTCACTAGTTATATTATTTTCTCTTACCACGGCAACTCTACTTCACGGATTAGAAATCAAGTCACATTTCTGAAAGAACCACATTAATTACTACGAATTTTGACTGTCTTCACGTTCTTCACAGGAAGCCGTGTTGGTGTTTAGTAAGCGAGAGAGAAGAATTGCATTTGCATTGAATTAAAATTCTCTCAATTTACGTTACTCCGTAACATTTCACTTTATTTAATTTACTAAGACGAATAAAAACGGTTCTCGAATAAACTAGAGAATTCGTAAAAAAAACTTGGGAGAAGAATCGTTAGGTCAAAATACTTTATGTCAATCTATTGAAATCATTGCATACAAAAAAATACACGTGGAATTCGTTTAGATCACGTGCCATTTTAAGATGTCTCATAAAATTAAACATTCCCTTCTACATAGCTTCAATTTCCCCTAAAATTTGTCTGTCTTTTCTCCCCGTCGCCGTCGTCGATAGCGTAATGAAAAAACTCACAAATTTTCCCCAAATCTTTTTAGTTTAATTTAACACACCTTCAACGATACTATAACGAAAAAGAATTTATTTCGGTGAATCGGCATTATGAAGAGACTAGTATCTTAATTCAAATTTTAATTTTCATCATAATGCAAGGCAGTGAATACGAGTATCTATACTAGATTAAAATAATGCATTCATACTTACAAGGCGAACGATTACAACATGTAAAACAAACGTAGTAAGTATACAATTTATACAAATATTTCAATTGCAATAAATAGCATTGAGAACAATAACTAATTGTTTGCAAGCAAGTTCAAGTATGTATCTAGGCGATAGAAAATGTGGTGTTGGCACAATACACTGCAGTAAAATGCAAATTAACATAAGAAATCCTTTAGCCGACGAAGCAACACACAAATAATCCTTACAAATTAATGCATACTTGTAAATTATACATTCAAGTACATAGTAATAAAACGATAGGAAAGCATTTTATGACAACATTCGTAATTCAGTAATAATTTCAGTTTATTTCTTCCATTTCAAGTATATATAATATTCAAATAGTTATGACATCGTGCTAGTTGGTAAGTAAATATAGGAAATCAGCCTAAGAGAATCGATTGAATTTGTGTCATTTATGCTTCAGTAGGCTTTATACATCAAAAGCTACGTACTGTGACCATCACAGGCACATCTCATACAGACAATGTTGAAATTGAATTGATCCAAAATAGAGCGACACTCACTCAATCTACTCCCTAGAGTGAATTATATATTATAGCAATAAACACTTTTACACGAGTTTCTTTCAAAACATTTTCACAACATTATTAAATTAAAATATAATAACGCATTATCCTATTGGTAAATATGATTCATTTACTGTAGAGTGAGCAATTTATAAAGATTACCTACTGCTAGTTCTGATGTGCTAGCATGCTGATGTGTTGGGAAAAATAATGTGGAATAATATACGAAAACTTAATAATATTTTTTATGAAGAGAACTATCACGAAGGACTCAAAAAGTAACATTTAATACATTATGTTTCAAGATTATACCTACGTTGAATCTAATCCCCTGATGATGGAATTTAAAATTTTCATAAAAAACAGGAACTAGTGGAACAGCAGTTTCGTGGGCTAAATGAGTGTTGAATTTTTACTACCTACGCTAGTCTCAAAACAGAAATTTCTAATTTACTGGAAAAAATAGCAGCATTGCGGGTAATGAGTGATTCTGAATATTTTATAATCATTTCTATTTTCATCGTGTGGACTTTGTTCACTTGAAGAATAAATAAATGATAAATAAACTACAAATGGAATATTTATGAAAAAATGACTGACGCACTGTGCAGCACACAAAATAAAAAGATATGAATGTGTTTCTCGGAATGAATTAGATGGCGGCAGTCCAGTACTCAGTAAATCCATTTGTATGATATGAGAATTATTTGAGCCATAATACTGAGAAATATCAAACTTTAGTAGCAATATTCAGTTCTATCTCTGTTGGCAAAGCCTACACAATACTAAATTATTATTACTGGTATAATATTGTAATGCACGAATATCCCTCGACGTCTCAAGAAAGTTGGAAGCCCTAAATAAGACATTATGACATCGCAATGGGAACTACTTGCACCGTTATTGTTGTCATTGTACTTAACAATAAGCCAGATCTGATATTATTGCTTCAAAGTTTAAAGGACACTTGAGAGATACTTTAACATAAGGTGTTATGTATCTTTGTTACAACTGTTTTGTCTTAGTTACAGAGTTTCATAATTCAATATCTCAAAACTCTACTAAATACTATGATGCTGAAATTGTGACAGATACAATAGTTTGTTGAATAAAGTGAAAAAAAAAACTCAAAGTCGTCCTATATTGCGCACGAATTAAAATATATTTTAGATAAAGGCTAAATACTAATAGATGATAATATGTTATCAAAATGAGTGATATATTCAGACTTCAGAGACTAGGAACAAAACATCATTATGTAGAATCTATTGTAATAGTCTAAATCTATTCTAACACTTAGTACTACCACCTAGTATTATAATCGTACTAATATTATACACCCTCTAATGTAGCTGGTACTGAATAATACCCATAGTATTTATGATGTAGATTGTAGATAGATATTGTGAAGGTACTAAGTTGACTCCGTCGTCAGTCTAACAATACGATGAGGTGTTATGTATTAGTATTAGTGTTGCTTAGGCAGTCACCATGAGTGACACCCAAAGTGCCGAGGGGAACATTTCGAAATATTAATCATATGTTACCGAGGGTTAAGTTGGACCTCGCTAAAGTCCGTATAGTGCATCTTTTAACTGAAACATTTTGCACAAATCATTACTATGAATACAATATAGTATCTACGGTAGTAGTATGTTATGCACGGAACTCCTTATAAATAAAGTCTATTGTTATATCCTTTTAAAGGGAAAATATGGATGTTCCTCCACCTTGAATTTGAAGCATGTGAAGCGAAATTATTCCATGAAATAACTATGATAACGGAATTTGTTTTCTGGTTACACAATTAGATAAAATTATCACTGCAATGTGCGAATATTGAATGCCAAATGTTACTACACTATCACATATTTATTTAGTAAAATAACCAGTGAATGCTGTATGTGTGTGTTTGTGCTCTTTTATTTGAGCGATCAATTCTATAATAAAAAAGTCGAGAATCTCATTGCTACAAAATGTTGAATAAATGTAACCATCTAAACTCAATGCCATTGCAATAAATTGGTTTATAGATAGCAACAATTCGAAACAATGCCGAAACAAATGCGTTTTTTATATATTTTTTATTTCGTACATATTTAGCAGCGCAAATAATATTTTACATACATACATTATAATTGTATTTCACAAATAAAACAAGCACACATTTTTTCCTATTTTATGTTAACGGAATTCAGGATAAATTTAGTTCACAGTAAAGTTTGGTGAAAATGGATGCAGTATAATACATTTAATTAACAGAGACTCGTAAACCCAAATGAAAAATAGTATTTTCATTTCACGACGTTTGGTAGACACTCGTAGGTTGCAGCAATGCTGTAAGTGATGTGCTCACTAGAGAAATGAATAATGATACGAATGCACGGAGAAAATTCCATTTGACGTATCCAGGGACGTAACACAATGCGGATTAAAATATCTCTACATACATTGCGACTCTCCAGTCTCCAGTGAGGATAATACTAATATAATATGACATTGTTGACCAAACATAATGTCTGAATGTCCCATTCTGTTTTATTCTATTCTACCATTATTGTTACCCACTATTAATCATTCTGTTCCACAACTTCTTTCGGAGTAATCTGTTTACCCATCTACTTAAATAGGTCGACCACTACGTGCTGTGCAGTGTGCAGTAATATCAATCACGTAAAAACGCTCTAATTTTTCCGAAGGACGTTCATAAAATATCGACATTAATATGCAATATTTTTTATGCATTATTTTTATTCTAAAAAAATTAAGAAAAAATACATAGAATAACTCATATAGGTATATTGTTTTTGTACATATTTCATGGAAAAAATATTATCACGAGTACTTTTTAGAGCTGAGGTATTCTATAAAGATTAATTATTTTAATATCTACTTGAGAGTACCAGTAGCTTACTACAATCAACATCTAGAGATTAAGACGCTAATATTTTGGTGTGAAGAGATGGATTCTTGATTATAAAGCTGAAAGCTACATGACCACAAGTCGAGCTAAAGTTTAAATTGCTTGAAAGCTTTCAGTATTCATCTGTTTAAAACATTATTTAAGTTTACTTCAAGATGTATTCATTATGACTACCCTCACTTGTATTATTTAATGATACCTAATAATGTCCCGTCGTAAAAATAAGTTTTATTTCTTTACGCGAAATATTTTCCAGGAATTCTAAATTCTCGTAACAAACTTTGTCCGCTGGCCTAATAAGAGATTTCGACGTTATTTTTACAGATAAAATTTCTAATAACAAGTAGGTACTTACAAAATGATTACACAAAATTATACGAACAAGATCTCAAGCAAAGCAAGAATAGAACATAGATGACGATAGAAATCATCACTAGGTAGTTTCCGCGTAATAAACATTAGACTAATTACGGTGAAGTTTGGTAAAGGTGCTCGTATTTTTAAGAAATCATTTGCAGGATCCGCAGCGTGACGAATACATCGTTTGAACCATTTGTCAGGTTTTCTCACTGCGTGTGTTCCTTTGATTGACTGATAGTCATTTTAGGTGAAGATGTTACCAGCAACGCTAACGAATGCTCGATCGGTCAATCATCTAAGAAAACACACTGAGAAAACCCGACAAAATGCTCAACCGATGGTACGAAGATAAATATTATTTATAGATACTGGAAGATGTGTATTGTACAATTCAACGATTGTGATGGAATTCGAATAAGACGAAATATTAGGACCAGTTTAAGAAAAATAAAACTTCAATCCAAAGAAGAAAAAAAGAAATCTGAAACAAGATACAAATTAAACGTGACAAAGTAAAAATGAGAAATAAAATTAGTTACTTAAACAATAATTGTCATCAATTTCCTTCAAAAATGTAGACATTACTCGAAATGAAAAATAACTGCAATTATTTATAATTCATGTACTTACCTACAAAAAAAACTTTCAAAACTTTGCTCATAACATTAAAAACTTTTCAGGACTGATAGCGTAAAAAGTTTCGGAACGAATACCTAATTAGTATCGACAAAAATGTACTCAATAAAAATAACAATTTTTCACTAAAACCTATTTGCGAATAAAATTAAACTTAACGAATTTTTCATTTGAATAAATCGAGGATGGGTTGGTAGGCAAAAGCGGGGAAGACTCTTGCGATATAGTATGATATTACAAGAGTAAACAGAAACAGGTCAACGGGGAAATAAGGAGAGAACAATAGTAGGCAATAATAAAAGTAATAATAACGTTGTTGTACATTTTTTTATTAAGTGTCTCATTTGTGTGTTCGAAATAATGGTCCAGTAAGCGTCGTATAATATAAATTATGGCTCAATTACAGAACAGCGGGTCAGGAATGGAAATGAGCTGAAACAAATTTACTTAGGCTTAACATCGACAATGTCTCAAAGTAAATAATAAACTGGACATAATGAAAAATAAGTCAGGGAGACATTGTGAATTCTTAAACAAAATGTGTGTATGGTATACCGTATATTAAAATGGGAGAGTCAAAGGACATCAGTGTGATAGATTAAAATATACAGTACTTTAATTTGTTATGTGATCCTTGCTTAGATACCTTAGGGGTCTTAAAATAGCATTTTAATTGAAAAGTGAAAAAAAACATCCACCTATTAAATTGTTATTGATTCAGGCATCGCATCCGTACAATTCAAGGAAATCTAAAAACATCCATTAACAAACTGGGTCACCGAATCATACAAATTAATCGATCGCTGTCGTATTCCGTAAGCACTTTATGTACATAATAATTGAGATTCAACATTATATTCAAGTTCAAAAATAAATTATAAAATAGGCAATTAATAATTAATTGAAAATAAATTAGCAATACTTAATGGATAATAAAAAAAACCTACGTGATATCTCGACTAACGACATTTTGAATTATAGTATATTCCATAAATTACTGATCTGATTGGTAATTGAAATTAAATCGTTCGTACATGAGTGCTTTATCACATTTTAGGTAGATATTTTTATTTCCAAACAGTATGCAACTTTTATAATAACTAAACACAATTTACAAGGTATAATTACACATCCATGTTAGGAGTACGTATGTACCTACTCTGTACAGACTGTTGTAGATATTATTATTGCCACCAATTACTTGTTTGAACACACTTACTGAACTTACCTATTTTATACGCTATCATTATTAATTACTAGCTGTATTTCCCGTGCTTCGCAACGGCTAAAATTGTGTACGGGTGGTGAAGTTACATCGTCTTAGAATTAAATACCTAATGCAATAAATTTTTGGCATATAGGAAGGAATATATTTGTTTTACCTAGTAAAATTATTTTTTATGTATATAGGATTCTGCTCAATTCAAATTTCACAAAAAGATAGTAAAAAAAAAGAAGAAAAAAGCGTTGGGTATGGAGTGGGATCGAACTCGTACCCTCGCATCGCATAACACTCAATTTAAGTTAAGTACGCTAGCCCCTACACCACGCGAGTCAAAACAGACGACGACAGAAAGCGCCGCGGAGCAAATGTCAAAACTATTTTTTAATTATTATAGACACATTTTTAGTCATACAGAAGTATTTGTAGAGCATAAACATTGTATAAAAATAATCCTTAGATGTATATCCTAGTTCTAGATTATGTAACGACGCAAACAAATTTAAAAACCATATTAACGGGACTACTTTAAATGGCTTCTTTCATTTTCATACTAACTTGATAGAATTCAGTATCTTGGGAAAATTGATAATTTTACCAAACCACGATACAAATCATATATTTTAATAGCCTATGTTGAAGCTGAGATTCCATTTGTAAGTTTATTTAATAGATGGATGTCTAAAATCGTCTGGTATTAATGTTTACTCCGGACGCGAATCGTCATTTTTTTCAGATTCTTTCCCGGGTCATTTATGATTCATAGATGGCGGTAGTGATGTTTTATAAAATCAGAAATGAAATAAAAAATCATTATAAATCAATAATTCCCTTTGTTGCACATATTTTTATCCAAAATATCAATACAATCTCTTGCAAAGTCAGTGGCGTATACGAATATCTACTTTTTGTATTGTACGTATATAATTAAAACAAAATTAAATTAGGTGCAATGCGAAATGTTTTTTGTAAACAGTATATATACAATTTTCAAAATAACGTTCCGATGTGATTGTGACGGCGTTTTGTCAAATACTCAACGCTGCCGAAAATCCACAATTATTAAGGAGATTACATTTGTACTACAGGTATACCTACTTGCAACTTGTGTTACTTTTGCATTTTTAATCCATTCCACTAAGTGTGTATATCAAATATATTCATGTATTTTTTTCCCTTTTCTCTGATATGATGATTTTGAATTTAACTTTTGTAATAACTGTAAAATTTGTAACATGTTAAAGGCCATAGGGCCGTTTATGAATGAATAATTAAATACATTAATACCTGTAGATGAGATACGAAACCTGTGCTTTCTACTTATAGTTTCGTATTATTTCCTTGGGTGTTAGTGAACGTAAAAAAACCTTCCTTTAAAATCCAATCCTTTAAAACCTTTGACTACCCGGAAATATTCATTATATGTAGGTACACAGACTATGTCGATTTTGTATGCTTTGGATCCGTAACATCTGATATTATCGCATTCTTCGACATCAATATATCTTTTCCTGGACTCAATTACATACCTTCCTAGTTTCATCAATTTATAACTGTCACTTTCACAACAATGAAATCATAAAAAACGTTTCAATCGGAAAACAATAAACGTAGGTACCTATAGGTATAAAGAGGAACGTCCCGATTTCTTTTCCGGTTAGCAGTGGTGTAGAACAAAGTGTCCATTTCCTCTAGCATAAAAAATATATATGTATAGGAAACATTAGATTTTCATTCGGAATCAGTGGTTCTAACTGAAATGTCATTTCTCGCATTTTTTATTTAGTTGATCGAAATATTAATATTCAGTATCCAAACCTTTTGGACGGCGAGCGGAATACATAATAAAATTGTTATATAATTTCTAGAGGAGCGAAAAATCCGGGAAGATTTGAATATCAAAAAGGTTGAAACACCGGAATAATATCAAAAATACACAAGAAATTTCTATTAAAATTCCACCACGCATACGCCCTTGAAAAAAGGAGAGTGCGTTCACCAGAATGTAAATAGAAGTTGCGGATGAGGATTCACTCAAAAATCAGGAACGTGTAGGTACTATATGCATAAATGAAATAAAAAAGAAACGTGAAAGTGAAACAGAATTACAATTAGTCCGCTAATTTACACAAAACCTGTACATTTTTATGACTGATGTAGGAGTGTGCCATCATGTGAAGGTAAGATAAATATATTTTTTAAATGTATTAATAGGACACACGTGTGCTTTGTGACCTTAATATTAATGAAACTTCTTCTGTGCTAGTCCACTGGGTTTACCACTTCGCTGGAGTGATAGTATTACATTACAGACAGATACTTCATGCAGCTCAAGACCGTTTATAGTATATTTATTTATTGCTTCAACTGCCACAAGGCCTTTGAAAAGTTTACAACATAAAAAAAAATAAAAACATTAATACCATGGCACAGAAGGGGGTGGAGGAGGCAGACGTTCAGGAGAAGTCGGCTAAAGGCTGAAGAATCTTAATATGAATATTGTATTTATTATTAACCACCACATTAACAATATACTAGTATCACTAATTAGCACAACATGATTTTAATACAACAAAGATAATCCTACCTTTTACTTTCTGTATAATTGTACATTGTAGGGCTCGACTACAAGGTTAATAATGTTGATGAATAATTCATGATATTACTTAAGATAACGAGATCTTAGTCCTTCTTTGATTATTCCAGGAGAAAATTATAATTTCGCTACGCCAGTATTCTTTTTTACTACAATAATCTAGTGCGTTAGTTAAATTCGAAATAAATCAAAACGGTAATTAGGTGCCTAATAAAATCACAAACTATAAGCAAGCCAGAAAAATGTGAACTAAATATAAGGTTTTGTTTACTAATGACACATACTCATTATGATTTTTTTATAATAATTACTGTAAACGGCAGAGAAGGAGGGGCCAACTGGAGTGGAAATTTGAAAAAAAAATGGCCTCGTTGATGAAACTGTACTGTAGTCACCATAGTGTAAAGAAACACAAACAAGTGCATGTGAAGAGGTGTAATTTGTAATTTATCCAAGTGGTTCTGCTAGCGTGATTCCGACATAATTTATTATTGCTTGTTAACAAAAGAAAATACAGGAACCGAATAGGAATAAATAACACAAAAAATGAAGGAAAACAAGGAAGTCAGAGAAGCGAGATAAGGGAGGGAGTCAGCAGGCGACAGACCGAGTTAAATTAATAAAAAGGCCAAGAAAGGAGGAAAAAATATGTAAAACGTTTGAATATGTGAGTAGCTGTATGTATAACTAGTAGATTATACAATACACCGGCCACTTCCAACACGATTCATTGCGAGAGCGGCGCTTCCTTCAAAAACAAATACCAAAACAAAAGATCCAAACAAAAACCTCTCCTGAATAGAACTGATGTATTTTTTCAGCAGTGGCATATTGAAAAGACTATACATTTCCAGTGGAATAAATTGCTTTTTTTTTATTTGGCAGAATATTAACATGGGAAGGCCCGCGAATAAAAATGTGCATTAAACTATTCCTTGATTTTTCATATCATCAATATGATTCTGTGTTCCAGTACTCTCAACAATTTATCATTACCAAGTTTATTCTTTAGTCATGAGAATTTTCAAGGCAAACACCAAAGGTCGTTTTTTTACCCTAGGACTTGATCTTGGTCGTGCACCTAAGAAGACGTGTTTCTAGTCTTGCAGCATGACTCGCATTACCAGACTAGATCATCGTGAGTTTTTTTTTTATACTATGAAGACTCTAGGGCTGGCGTTCTCACGCCAAACACTCAGCAAAGCTATATGCATGAAGCAAACATATTTCGGTCATGTGCTATTCAGTACAATGGTGTTAGTTTGCTGAACTTCTCATTAAACATTAGCAAAGCGCGAGGAAGCTTACGTAGTATGGTAGTACCATCCAAGACATTATATGTAAATGCTAAGAAAAATTCTCAATATAATTAATCCTTAATTATGAAATATGTCGATATAATATCTCGTTAGCCGTGAATACAACATCCGCAGAATTAATATTATTCCCTCAAATACAAGGATGCTAATTTATTTTCTTATTAAGTTTGACGTTGAGTTAGGTCAATTTGTTTACCGACGTTAATAATTTTGTGCTGTGGGTCGAAATCTAAATAAAATTACCGCAAATAAAATGTAAATAAGATGTAATAAAATAAAACGTACCATCATATGTAAATTATACCGCATTGTATATAAATATTCTGAACACACCACACCAACAATTCCCGCCGTATCAATCTACTTATCTCCTAATTTTCTATGTTTCATATTTATTTTATTCCTGTGTGTGTGTGTGTGTGTGTGTGTGTGTGTGTGTGTGTGTGTGTGTGTGTGTGTGCTGTTTGTTTGTGCAGTGTATTGTTCTATTTTTTTAATTTTCTATTATGTTGTTGTTTTTCGAACTTTTGTAAGCTTACTATACATGGTAAATCTTGAGCCTTTGCTGGTTTGTTTGCTGTTAATGTTAACATACACATATACTCTGTAATAACTGTTTGTGCTCGTTAAGACCAATAAAATAAAAATAAAAAACAAACAATATACTTAATAGATAGGGTATAATTGTGTGGACACGAATATTTCGTAAGCATATAATAGGAGATGAAATATTCGGTTATGTAACATGTAGTATTTTACTAACTAGTGAAACTGTCATCTTCATTCGTTTCTCAAACCCCGTAAAGAAACACCATGCGAACAATAAATTGCTGCCTTAGTAAGTAATGTTGTATTTTGAAAGTCCTACAAAAATGTCTACTACAATCTAACAAAAGGTAATTTTTTTAGGGTAGGTGGATTGGGAAAGCTCCCGTCTGTCAGGCTTGCTTTAATTCACAACACAAGTTTTTCTAGCTTTCCGTGATGTGTACAAAAATGTATTTGAGTTCACCTCGATCAATGCAGATGTAAATATTAACAAATAATCATAAAAAAAGTATTTGGTGTACGTAGGCACATACATAATATTGATTTTTTTATTAATTAATTGATATTGATATTAATCGTACCCATTTAAAAGAATAATGGGAAAATTATTCGGGGTAAAAGCATACATATTCTAAATAAATTATAGATGTGCGAAAGTGATTATTTTGCACAAAAAATGAATAGCGGTAAATATTTTCCAAAGTGGCTTAGATTCTATCGGGAATGCTCCGCCCCGACACGAAAAGGATAATGAATATTCCCATTCACAATATACCCCGCGTATAAAATATCTGAATAATTTTTCAACCTCCAGGACTTCCTGTCAGTCGGAATATCACGGGAAAGTAATCTCCAACGTGAAAATTTACAATGTGTTAATGACACTATTAAAAAGAAAATGCCTTTACAAACTTGGACCCCAACCTGGAATCTGGACATATTTATTATCTACCTACTAATAATGTATAACTGCCTGAATTCAAACTCTAGTTGCATTTAACTGTTTACTATATGCTGGCTAGACCATAATACGCTAGCAATTACAGCGAAATAACAGAATGTTATGTATAGCGGTGAAATAAACTATTTTTTAATTACATAGTCACCTGGACCTCCCATGTAACAAGGATACGCAATACAAAAAAAAATGAAAAAGATAAAGCAAAAAATATCGTCTGTAGCTGTTAGGTTAGCTCGATCCCCGGTACTAAAGAGGTATCTGGAATCTATTTCGGGAGATGAAAACAGTTGGAAACCAAAGGTTAAGGAAGCCAAAATTCTGCAGTAGGTAACTGTACGGTCATTGCTGTTACTGTGAACTGAGTATGTATGATTAAGTTTCTAGGCGGAATACTATTTTAAGATTTTTTGGAGTAATTGATGCGCAGTACGTAGGTAAAAAATGTTGAGATTTTCTCGTTGGGTCATTGTATAATGCCTGTTAGTACCCACCTAAAATTGTAATAATTACAATAAAAAAAGCCCACCTACCAAACACAAGGGTAGCGTTAAAACATATTTTTTGCGGGTTATCATTTATATCATTCATATCATGGTCAGGCAACATAAGAGGATAATGTGAACATTTTTTACAATAATCACCCGTAATTGAAGCAAAAAATGTCTTGTTATACCAAGGTTAAAATACGAGTTTGTAGGCCGTCTGAATGATCTTGATGGTTTCAAAGTGAGTTTTAAAAGAGAGGGAAAGAAATTAAAACTTTCTTACTATAAAAAATACAAAACTACTTCTAAAGTACCTATCTAATTGAATCACGAAAAATCTACCCATCTGTCTTACCAGGTAGTGTAACTTTCAGGGTCTTAAAAAGTTGTAGGCAATACATATGTTAGATATAAATTATATACATATTTTGCATCTATTACATTACTATTGTCAGATATGTAAAAATATGACAGAATATTTTCATTTTAGTGTATTTGAGCGGAGAAGAAAATTCGATGAAAAGATAAATAGAGAAAAAGCTAAGAGCAATTTATTAAAGACGGAGGAAAATAGTATCGGTTTATAACAAGAGGAATTAGTGTTTCAGAACACTTTAAACATAACAATAATAACGGAGCAGCAGTATAAAGAACCTCTGAAGGCAATACAACTTAATAAATTTTCGTAATCGCATTAGGATGAAAGTGGTTCAAGACTAATAGGACATTAACATTAATGTAATGTCCTACAAAGTGTACCAGCAATAATATCTCGTTTAATAAAATTTATTATATTATTACATCCTAATTCACCGCCGCGTCCATATCCATTATCATTCAAAAACCGCGAATGACTTTGTACGAAAACGCAAAATTGCTTTATAAGGTAAAATTATTTCTTGTTAGTGACAACCTTCTGAAAAGAACTTCCAAGGCATAGTAAGGGAGTTGCAAAGCATTAACATTATGTTAGAAGCACTGGCCCTTACTGGGAGTACCTACAGAATTTCATTTAATGATAAAATATGCTAGCGATCTCTCTTGAAATAATTAGAAAGGCAAGGCAACAACATTACGAAAATGTTATTAGGATTTCAGTACTGAATCTCAAGTTAATCTTCATAAAAGAAAATGTAATAAAGATTGAAAAAAAGAGAAAATTGTCTTTTGACTTGTACTCTGAAAGAAATTTTATTAATGATTATCGTAATGATTCGCTTGTCTAAACATAAACCAGTATGAAAATTAATTAAATACTTTATATGAGGTTGGTATATGAATCACAAAGACGTAATACAATTTTGTACTGAAGTTCAACCAAACAACGGCCCACACGACTTGTTATTCCTTCTTTCCTAATTATGTTTGGGAATATTAAAGCAAAAATAAAGTAATCACAAAGAATAGGAAAAAAAATTAACGAAACATAAAGGTACTTCTAGGATTTTATTTTACTGCAAGTTTTTAGGGTTTAAAAATATTACAGTGAAAGCATAAGGAAAATAATTTATGAATTAAAAATATCAAATTAAATTCTTATCGACATGCCAACAATGTAATGAAACAAATATTTCGGAGATTTGTTTCAGACAATAAATGCAATGTTAGGAAACGATATGAATGGCTATCTCTTAGTATGAATAGTTTTCATACAATGAATGATCATCACATTCTTTCCTTTCATTCAGCCATAGTATCTATTGTTTTCCCCTGAATCCACAATTATATCTATTCCGGACAGCATTAGTGACGAGGAGCAAACACGAATTAAGTTAGGAAGATACTATCCCAATAGGACAGACCTTTCAATGTGCAGTTGTGATTTCGTGACAATTTTTTTAGCTAACTGTGAAGTGCAAGTTTAAATTAATCTGTATAGTTGGTAACTAGTAGAAAATACGTGAATTAATTTGTTACGATTCCACGAAACAACATGAATAATATTTCAGGAATAAAAGAGAACAATCTTTTGTTTACCGTGTAGTGAATATCAGTGTGCGTAATGCGGACGGAAATAGGAGTACACCCAGTGTGTACTATCAGTATTGTTATAAACTGACTCCAGTATAATTTACACTGCGTTGAGTTTCCAATAATGTTGTTGGTATATGTATGTATACTCGTATAATAATAATTGAATATGTACAAATACAGTGTTGTATTGAAACAAAATATCTATATGCTCCGTTCATATCAAGTCTATGCGGGGCGCGGAGGGGTTATCGAATAACTAGTGGGTGTATTCAATATAATGGGATAACGTACATGTAGCCTTTATAAATACACAGGTAGTGTTATTTCTGGGAAGGGATCTGGCGGTAATAATGACACAGCACATTCATATTATTATGTTTTCATTCATACATATTATTCACGCCAAATAAACTTTTAAGTAATGAGTAATGATCACCAAAGTATAAGCTGTCCATACTCGTACAAAAAATATGAAAGAAGTAAACGACAATAAAACTATTTTCTAAATTGTATATTTCGATAACGGACTTAAAAAAAGTGGAAGTTTAGTTACGGAAAAATATTTCTCTTTAAACAAGCTTCCACTCACTGGCGTATTCGTTTACTTTACTTTTTTAGGGTCGACAAAGTTCCACAGAACATAATTTAACACCCAATACTTGGAAATGTGAGTAAAGATTCCAGAAAGTGTACTTCAATTTCCGGTGAAGCTTCGGGGAAAAATAATTCATAAGATGATAGAGTTACAGTTTGGATAATATCTTACAAAAGAAGTTCCTTTTTTTCCTTGCAAAAATTCAATTATTTACGTGAATTTATAGAATTTATGTTCTATCCGCTCCAACGCAAAATACGTATACCACAACCTGTAGCATCACGCTCTCCTTAGCCCATAAATTGATTAAGAAATGAGTAGAAGATACATACTACCTTCCTTACCGTGATCTCGGAAAATTTAACATTATATAAATTCTTTATTTTTAAATGGATATCGTCGCCTTGCATAATGATAATATGTAATTTATTAGAAAACAATGTCGAGTGTTGCATGGGTTAGTTGGTAGAAATCGCGAAACGATCAAACACGTACAATGCAGGAAGAGGTAGACACGTTCGTTGATTGAATTTTCGAACTGTATGGATCGATCATGACGACCAGGTTTTTAAACACAAACGCATTTTGAGTAAAAGAAATGGATGTAAGAATGATAATGGCGCTATACCTTCCGTGCCTACTCAGTAGGGACGCGACGTAATGGGAATTAACATGGATCATTACACTATTACTTAGGTTTCCGCAGCCATTATCATGTTTACATGAGTATATCTGAATGATTTGTGCGCGTTTTTTGCTGTCGAGTTTTTTACCCTCTTCCTGAGGAATACAAATACATACATCTTCTTCCCCTTCTATCATTAGTTAAGTCAGGGGCTCAAGGCGTCTCGAAATCGTCACCATAGGCCCCTGTCACTTGATATCATGTCCTTGGAAAATACATCCGAAGAAAGTGTACACCGTACCTACAATAATGGCATTAAACAGAATGCAATTTTTGCAGGGAATTTTTGTGACCTCCTGTGATCTCAGAGTGCCATTAGAAGGTGAAGTAGTAGGTGGTGCCTAGTAGTTTTGTGATACTTTTATAGAGAAAAAACAAAATCTAAAGAAATGGAAATAGAGAATCTCAAACAATTAAACTGGGACAAAAGTATGAATAGAAAAAGACTTCATAGAGTGCGGGACACTTAGGAATGATTAATTTTCAGCCAAAAGAACAAAAATACTGGGAGAGACAAAACAATATTATTGTTCATGTATCTAACTGAAACAATACAACACTTTAAGCCCTCAAGGCTTTGCAGAACAAATAAACCTGAGAAAAAATAAACATAGTTTCGCAATTAATTTTCTCAACCACAACAATATGCGGGATTACCATTTAATTTGCAAAACGTAGAGGGAGAACAAATAAAATTTTAAGAAGACGAGATGAATTAAGTTGCGGATATTTTTAAATACAACAATTGGATATACGTTTGATATGAAAATCCTGTAATCTCATATATTTTTTAAAATTTAATAATTAAAATATTATTCACTACAAAATACAATTCTTCACAAATCAAATCTGTCGACAGATTTTTTTATTAACGGTCATTTAAAACAACGCAATGCATGCAAAAACTACTGCATGTTCTGTTTTTATTTTGGTAGAATGATTGAATAAGACAGCGTGGAGAGCAATGCGGATGAAAAAAATGTATTGAAACCACGCATGAATTACACAACTACGCATGAATAATTACTACTAAATGGTCATACAATGCTATGCAATATTTCATTCATTTCAATAGTCTTCAAAAGCGTATTACGATTACTACTCGTACTTATATCAACGAAAATAATATACTGATTTGTATTCGTAATATTCAATGAATAAATTTTATATTCTACTTTTCTTGCGTTGTGTTGGTACACAAAAACTAAATCGATTATGTTTTGCGATAACTCAGAGAAAATTACCAATATTTTTACAATTAATAATATTTTTTCTTATTTCCTTTTTTTGGGTTAACTTCAAGAAATCGAAGTTCTGCGATATGTTTGCTTTAGTGAACAATGCTTCATAATATAATGTATTATGTCCCATTTTTATATGTATATACTTTGTTCACTGCATGCTTCCGCGTAAAAAATAAATAAAATAATTGATACAGTATTTCAAAAGGATAAGTAACCAAAAACAAGCAACTTATCTCATCTTTGCGTTATGCATGTAATAAAAAAAGGAAATTTGGCATTCAACAAAGATGTCTAATAAAGGAGAAAATATTACCAGAAGAATGAGACACATGTCAATTCAAATAGAACTAACGAGTAATTGTTGTAGGTTAGATAAGTCGTGGGTATGCGAAGAATTTACGACGTGGGTAATTTTCTACTAGAATTGAAATTAAAAACGCTTCCCTGCCAATTTAACGACCTAAAGACGAAATCTTATGATCGGTAATAAACTATGTAGTAAGTAATAAACATTTTCCCATAAAATATTACAACATGTTATGAACATCGATGATATTAGTATATTATAGTAATAGTAATAATTCCGACACTGAATATCATCGCCAATAAATCAATTATTGATAATATCACGGATATTTACGCCATTTGCTTCGTTTATGGAGCACGAAAATGCGAACGATGTTAGTAATCAATCAATGAGCGCGAGATGGAGTGATGATATAAAAAGGCGATCATTGATTTCATTCGGTAATAATCTGATGATGAGACTTTGTTGGAGGATGAATCAAGTGTAAGAGCGCAATCAATTCAACTGTTAGATTCTCATTTCTTTGAGGCTGACACATCTTGTTTCAAGACAACACGTTTATAAGTTATCAAGAGTAGAAAGACGAAACATTAGATGGTATCTGATTGATTATTACAATACAATGCAAGGAACCAAGTTGAAATTATAGTACTCTGAATACATAACACGATTAGGGTTCGAGGGAGTTTTATGAGTCCAGAGCAAATTAATATTGTAGCATACTATTAAAACTAACAGAGAATTAGTTGGAACTACGCGGATAGTTGCATCGGTTAGTTGTTAGAAAACACTAATGACTCAAGTAGTTCTTTGAAACCAATTCAATGTTTATTAAACTCTACAGATACCAACATACATACGCAATCCACTGGTTGAATTTTCATTTTAGTCACTAACCTTCATATAATAAGAATGTCTCTAAGTTTTATATACCTGGAGCTTACTTTTAAGTGATTTTTAACATACCTGCGGCGATCAGCCCACTAAGCTGAGCCAATTTTGATCGACAATATTTCGAATTCTAAGTAATGGGATTTTCGCTTTACTTTTTACTTAAGCATTCTTATCGTTCAAAAGTCTTAAATCACCCAATACATATTTAGTCCGTACCCATTTTTTCAAAAAAATCTCATTTACAGATCTATCCACTCAAGAGTAGGTATACGTTCCTGTTAATAGGGGTCTGATACCTAAAACAAATTACCCAGTAATATCATCTACCTACATACATCCAAAAGACGTGTAGAAATTTAATTAAATACACTGATGTACAGATAAGCGAACTTAACCCTCATGTTATGTAAACCTTAGTGTTTGCTATTAATCAACGCTCAGAATATATCTCATTAATAATAATCATAGTCACACGCACAGCAAGCAAGGATGTTGGGAAATTGTCAGAAATGAGATGCGTTCGGAGTGTTTTGGAAAACCCACAAATGACGTCTCATATCTATTTTGAATCTCTGATGTGAAACAAGAAAAAACACAAAATACAGTACAATGTTACAAAAGACGGATAGTTTTAAATACAGCCATGTCAATAATAATTGGAGGAGGAACCATGTGCAGGAGAACACTTCTTCGTGTATGTCTTTTAAAATACTCCGTTGATATGAATCTACCGTTCGTCCAGGTATAAAATAATAATTACCTAGTTACATTTTTCAATTTGTATGGGAAGAATTAAGAATATACACATAAATATAATTCGTAATAATCTAAAGGCATACACGTTCTGTGGTGGTTTTAGGGAGAAAGTACCACGTCATTAATATTCTATGTTAAAAATTAATTAACAAGTTTTACAGCATGCAAGCAGCATGCACATATGTATAGTACCGTTTAAATAAAATAATTTATGTTTACTCAAAACAAAGCTGTACAATAGGGAGGTCGTGGCTACATCTGCAAACAAGGTACTGGTTACATACGACATAATGCTTGCAATGTAAAATGTACTTGTACATAGATACTATTAGTACAATTTACATGAAGTTAAGTACACTGTGTTCAGTATGGCAAGAGAATGCTGAGGTTTTATTAATGGAAGGCTCCACTATACCACCTGTGGTCAAAGCGTTAGATGAGTTATTATTGGCTCAACCTATTATTTAATAGAAAATAATGGGAAAATCTCATATCATGTATGAAAAATAACTTTCCATTGCGAGACTTTTCCCAGGCAATTCATTCACTCGATACATCTCTCCATATGACACGTAGGTTGTCAGTACCTATTGTGACATTGATTTTCAAGGGCGAATACAGATTAAGAAGATTGGAGGGCAAATCTTATTATTTGATCAACTTTAGGACCACAATTACCAGACCAACAAAGTGGGAATTGGTGGAATGAATAAAACTTAATGGATAATTTAGAAAAATAAATTATGGCTAATGACTCTAATGTGTGGGAAATTGAAGGAGAGCCGAAAGGTTGAAACGTTTTTAATGAAGGTGATGAGACATACTATAAAAACAAAATAATACCAAACAAGACAATAAACATGGTGAATACCTATGAATGTATTCCTTCTAGATACCCACAAGGGATAGGGAGATGGGATAGAAAGATAAATAGACACAAAGGATTATACATACATGAGGGTTTATCGAATTATCGCACCGTGCGACCTATATTATAATATTAATAGCTTATAATATACTAGAAGTGGCTAAACGCAAACCAAAAATGTTTCCACACTAAGTTATTTTCAGCTCTAGATAATAATATGATCTAATCCTGATACACAAAATACGCTCCAAATAATCTATCTTGGAAGAGAAAGATATTAACATTATACGTTTGAAACTTTGAAAGACTATATTCCCAAAACCTTTTTTGTAATGTGAATGCTTCGGGGCTGAAGGTTTCGTGCGTATACAGTACGAAATCCATTAAATTAGCAAGGAAAGAAGTTTGTTTAATTTCATTTATTAATTCGTAAAGAAAAAACTTATTGAATAAAATTAAAAAACATGTTGAGAAAAATGGCTTACGTGGTTAAATTTGTAATTGTTCACTTACGTTTGTGGGTCACATAACTCCCTTAGAGCTTTTTAGCCTCTCTAGAATTATGGACTCCCAAGCTTTCATATCTATACCAACAGACTTCCAATCATCCCTAACATTTGGTTACTAAAAAAACAAAAAAAAATGAAGTGTTTTAGAGTTGAAGGTCATAGCTTGAAGGGCACTGCATGCGCCTTTCGATATACTTTATACACTCGAATACGGTGGTTTACGAAACTTTATATTATGACCGTTCAGCCCAAATATATTTTTCCTTTACGATGGTGATGTCTACTGTGAAATCCTTTGTACATATTTAATTCGACAATGATTCAATTATACGTTTTGTCGCCATCCGAAAGGTTGGCTCAAAACATAAGGCATGTGTTTACACGCATTAAAAATTCATTACCAAAGAGAATTCGTAATCGGAATTATTATATAAAAATTGTTGAGAATAAGGTAGTATGATCGAATTTCAGGGACAGAGGATATCTCCTTAATCTGCGGGATGAAAATAATTCAAAAACGAGTTTCATTTTCCAACATAAATACAAGGATTCGAGGGCATGTAGGCTCTATTCATCATCATACACAATTTCCAAGCGAAAAAACCGACCGTTGTTAATAACTTTCGATGACTCGATTCGCATTGCACTAAACTACTTTTAGTATTGAACCTTAACCCCACCCACAAGGGAGTTACAAATAGTACCTGTTAAATAGGAGTGAATAAAAGATTATCGAAAAAACAGTATATTATTGAATATGAACTAAACGTTATACTCAAAACGAGGGAGAACAGCATAAATCACAGCGGGTTTCTTGTCTATAAAAGCTAAAAAAACTGTATAACTCTTGAAAAAGATTTGCAATGATGAGGATAAAAAACATAAATTAGCGTGATCGGTTGTTTTTAATAGTCCGAGAGCCCGCTGCTTAATTTATGACGTATCTTTTTTTTGATCGAAATGTGGTATAAATGATAGCTTACCAATAGGGTATTAGGTACATCGCACTAGGGTTGCCTATCAAAATCCTGCCGCAACCCCCCCTCCCCCCCCCGAAAAGGTCCCTGTTCGCGGTTTTTCGCATTTTATAGGAATATGGTAAGAGATAGGAGAAAGTAGTCAATGACAAAAATAATCCTTGCTGAATTCTCTACAAAAAATGTTAAGTCAATATTTTCATAGGACTAGTAGTTTACCCGTAATGGCTGGTCAAAAACAGGATATTTTTTGAAAATATAAAAAAAAAAGTTTGATTTTTTTTCTTTCACATTCTTCCACCCATTACTACTAACATTTTATGGAAAAAAAATTTTGGCCTGCGGCGCTATATCACTGGTTATTTTATGAAAAACTAAATTTTAAGAATTTTCGTCACTGAGTTTTATTGTAATAACTCCGAAATTATTAGATGTATGGACATAAGTTATAGCTCGTTTTGTAGCTAAGACTATGGTTATTAATTCGTTCTTTGACTATTTTCAAATGAATTTCGGTTTTGGGCCGGCCATTGCGGGTAAACTGCTAGTTCTACGAAAAAATTGATTTAACATTTTTTGTAGAGAATTTAGCAAGGATAATTTTTGTCGTTGACTACTTTCTCCTATCTCTTACCATATTCCTATAAAATGCGAAAAACCGCAAACAGGGACCTTTTCGGGGGGGGGGGCAGGGGGGCCTGCGGCAAGATTTTGATAGGCAACCCTAGTGCGATGTAATACCCTATTGGTAAGCTATCATTTATACCACATTTCGATCAAAAAACAGATACGTCATAAATTAAGCAGCGGGCTCTTGGACTATAAGGAGAATTACAAATATCTGTAATGGAAAAGTTATAAGAGGAGGCTTCACGTTAAAAGTAATCAATAATACTGCGAAATTTAAACGCGCGGTCATGCGAATAAGAAGTCAATGGCATTTTAAATCCAATTTTAAAATATACGAAAAATACATTTCTGAAATTTATTTAGACTTCTCCACCTTTAAATTTCACAGTAAGTTTGATCAAAACTTTGGTCAATGTCCCCAAATCTCGTTGAAGATCGCGCAGAAACCTGTTATTTTACTTACACAGAATATTACCTAGTTGCACGACAAACTAACAGAAAAAAATACTTAGACGTCTAAAACAAAAAAAAGTCTGGATTTTTTCTTTCATTGGATTAAAAACCAGACCGAAAAAGTTTATAAAATCAATAGTATCTCATGTTTTCATTACCGTTTGATATGTCTTAATAACAATCCAAAGAAAATGAACAATTTAAGACATTTTCCAGAAAAAAAAAAGACTTCCAATAAAATTGAAGTAGGAGAAGGAAAATCCAATACATTTCCAATTTAAGTTGTCGAATGAAAAAACGAAACTCATCCGATGTAGATTGTGTAAAAACATACATTATAATAATAAAGCGAATTTGATAAATAAATAAATAATTGAGGTTCAAGTTAAATTCCCTTTAACTAAGTAAATATAAAATAAGTTATTACGAAATGCCTACAACATATAAAGGAGCCTTTGTTAGATAATTCTGTTTGATATGGAACTTTATATTATATTGATCAAATATGATATCTACGTTACAAGAGAAGACTGTATAGTATTTAGAATTATCTCAAATTACATTATGTACAGACTGAAAAGATTTGTTCGCCGTTGGAAAACTTGTTTCCTTCCGGTGCGTGCAGGAATAGTCTAGTTGATACAATAATGCCGAAGATAATAATTAGTTATATAAAAAGGGGCCGGTTAAATATTTGACATAACAAATAAACCCTGAACTCAGGTATCTATTTTGTGGTTTCATGAATGTTATTGATGATAATAAAAATCTCAATTTCTTAACTTGATTTTATCTCAGTTACGAAAGAGAATCCAATTACTATAAATCAAACTCACTTACTTAAATCTTACTATAATAAGAGTACCTATAATGAATTTCGCTACTGTTATAATTTTAATGTCGAGAGATGCCCTTCCAGTCCCGATCGTAGAGCGCATCTAAGCGGTTGTGTTGATTGTGATTATTTGCGATATTATTGTGAGAATACAAAATTTAATTTAATAAGTCCGAAGCAGCAAAACATCTAGAGTGGTTCAAAAATTTTTTTCCTTTAAAATTATTTTTTTTTTCTTTTTTTTTTTTTTTTATTTTAATTATTTAATTTCTTCAACCTTTTTGTAGATTCCATAGTGGAACAGGTTCCTCCAATATGGAGGTACCCCTGGTCCCTCCAGATCCTCCCGACCCGAGAAAGAGACCTCTTTCTCCGGATGTAGATATTTTCATTTCTTCCCCTCCGTCTAAAGTTCCTGCCATATCTCCCAATCCTCCTCCTTCTCCCCAACTCCCTTACTCCCAACCTTTATCTTACAAATCCACGTCATTAGGGCCATTCTTGGTCTATGTCCAAAATGAAGATTCATCCAAACCAATACGTGCGCTGGATTTTGGTAAGTTGTTGTATTCTTTAAAAATTCAAGGTATCATCACCGGCTCAGTGAATGCTGAGGGTAAATATAAAATATCTTTGACATTTTTGAACCCTAAATATGCAAACAACTTTTTGGATAACCCGATAATAACTGAAAACAAATTAAAAGCGTATATCCCCACGTTCAAGCTAACCAAACAAGGAGTAATTAGAGGAATTAGTGAGGATATCGATATGGAGGAATTAATAAAGTATTCTGAGCCCTCCCAATTGAAATTAATCAAGGCAAGGAGATTAAATAGGAAGATTCAGTCTAGTGAGGGAGCCACATGGAAGCCCTCACAAACCGTAGTTGTTACCTTCGAAGGGCAATCCCTTCCGGAGTTCGTATTTTTGTTCCACAATGCATTTAGGGTTGAGCAATATGTCTTTCCCACCATCTTGTGCTACAACTGTAGTAGGTACGGGCATACCAGAGCACAATGCCGATCATCGGCCCGTTGTTATAAATGTGGCGATGCTCATAACGGCGAAAATTGTCTGTCCCAAATTTTAAAGTGTATTAATTGTGGAGGGCAACACTCTGCTGCAAACCTTTCTTGTCCTGAACTCAAAAGACAACAGGACGTAAAAAAAACTATGGCTACGAACAATGTATCTTATAAAGAGGCCCTCGCCGCCCATCCTCAAAAATTCTCTCTATATTCAGAAGCAATGTCCCAGGCCCTTCCTTCTTCATCAGTAAACTCAGCCTTGACAGATAATAATGTCCACCCCCCGCTACCATCCAGTCATCGTAAGACTATTTTCAAATTCAAAACCCCTTCTCACCCCTCAGTACTACCTGGTTACAACCAACCTGAGCACGATTCCCTTCTTTTTTGCCCAAATGGCAGTTCTTGGTCATCTGCTCCAAATGGATGTGCTCTCCCCAACAATCTTCCAGCCCCCGATCAATCTGAAAACTCCACATCTTCTGGTTACCTCCAAAATAAATTTTCCTCTGGCAACAACAACTTTTTAAAAACAATGATTTCCATGTTAATAGAAATTCTCTCATCTCAAAATTCTTTACCGTCCAACGCAGCTCAACTGATTTCCATTCTTCAGACCTTTTTAACCGAAAATGGCTCCACAAACTTTTAGTTATAAAAACATGTCATTTCTACAATGGAACAGCCGCAGCGCTGTATCAAATAGAGATGATATTTCATTCCTTTTAAGGAAATACAAAATAGATGTCGCTGCAATTTCGGAAACTTGGTTTTCCTCAGATTCTTTTGTATCATTCCCAGGATATGACTGCCTTAGAGATGATCGCCCCGATGGTTACGGAGGGGCAGCACTATTGATAAAAAAATCCTTCTCTTATGATCGTCTAATTCTCCCGATCTCCTCAAGAATGCAAATAGTCGCCGCAAAAATCATGGACATCACTGTGGTGTCGATGTATTCCCCGAGATCCCAGTTTGATACATTGTATTGGAACAGCATCGTCCCAATTTTCTCTTCTACATATATGATTATGGGTGATTTTAATGCACATTCCTCATCATGGGGCCCTCAAAAAACAGATTCAGCTGGCAAAGCGGTGTTGGATTGGGTCGACAACTTAAATTTATGTATCTTAAACGACGGCAGCCCCACTATAGTTCCTCCTCCACATCAGAATCCGACCGCGGTAGATTTAACGATTTGTACTGGTGAATTAGCTTCGCTGATCGCATGGGAAGTTCTCAAGGACCCTTTATCCAGCAATCACCTTCCTATAATAATAAGAATAAGATCAAACAATTCACAATCCAATTCGTCTCGTCATAAATCCGGATATAACACAAAGAGGGCTAACTGGAGTAAGTTTGGGGAGTCTATAGAGGGGGGTTTTATAGATCTCCCTTCTGATGATTCTATGAGTGATGTAAATATGGTTTCCGACAAGATTTCCCACCTCGTTATTAGCGCGGCCGACGCTTCCATGCCTAGGAAGAGCTCTGTTGGACATCGTAGAGCATCTCCCCCCTGGTGGGACGAGGAATGTACGGCTATGGTTAGGCAACGTTCTGTGGCAATGAAAACCTACAGAAGGAACATGTCCCTTGAAAATTATCTCTCCCTTCGAAAGGTTCAGGCTCAAACCAAAAGAGTTCTTAGGAGTAAGAAAAGGCAGGGATGGTTCAGATTTTGTAGCTCTCTCTCTCCGGATACACCACCATCAGACGTCTGGAATTCCGTAAATGCTTTTAGAGGTGCATATTCCCCAAGACCTAACACTTCAAAATGTACATCCTGGATTGATGGTTTTGTGCGGATTCTGGCTCCTGCGTATGCTCCCGGGGAGTTTGAGCTGCGGAAGGACTCTGTCTTCGCGCCCCAGCAATCATGTATTCTCTCTTCCCCTTTTTCCTTTAACGAACTGGATGTAGCAATTCAATCCGCAGGTGATTCTGCTCCTGGCCCAGACCAGATCTCATACTCCTTTATTCGACACTTTCCTAGACCCCTTCTTCTCAAACTTTTATCATTATTCAATGTGATTCTCACTACAGGTTCGGTTCCTTCATCATGGAAGCAACAATTTGTCGTACCAATTCCCAAGCCAGGTAAAGACTCGACGTTGGGATCCTCATACAGACCCATAGCTCTATCATGCTGGTTCCTAAAAATCCTCGAGCGGATGATAAAGGCTAGACTGGAGTGGTTCGTGGAGAGAGAAGCACTTCTGCCAGAGTGGCAATTTGGTTTCCGGAAGAGCCGATCGTGCCTAGACAACTTGAGCATTTTGGTGACTGATATTCATCATGCTAGAGCCCATAAGACGGATCTTATTGCGTGTTTTCTAGACATTCGTAGCGCTTACGATAATGTGTTGCTCCCAATATTGTTTGAGAAATTGTTATCTTTAGGTATTCCGGACATTATTTGCCGTCTGATTTTCAACATAATGTGCGAGAGGGAGCTCCTGATTAAGACTCCAGAGGGCGTGGTTGTGAGAAGAGTATATAAAGGACTACCGCAGGGGTCAGTCTTAAGTCCCCTACTCTTTAACGTCTACACTCAGGACATCCAGTCTCTGATTCCTACTTCTTGTAGTGTCTTGCAATATGCCGATGACTTTGTTGTTTACAGCGCTGAAAAATCCATTGCTCGATCGAGTGAGGTCATGGAGAGTACTCTCGAATCCCTTAGCTGCTGGTTTAAGAAAAATGGTCTTACTCTTTCGCCTAACAAAAGTAAAATTGTGTGTTTTTCAAACAAGCATAGAATTCCTAACATTAGTATCAAATTTGATAATATTCCGGTTCCTTCGGAAGATTCTGTTAAATTTCTTGGCATGACCCTGCACCGGAAGCTCTCATGGAACATTCATATCGAGAAGGTCATTGCAAAATGTGAAAAAAACATAAACATTCTCCGTGCGGTGGCAAGAGTGTGGTGGGGTTCTCACCCAACTACAATGCGAACCCTGTACGATGCTCTGATAAGAAGTGTTCTAGATTACGGTGCATTCTTGTTTGAGCCTCTGCCGAATTACCTTGCAGATAAACTGGAAAGAATGCAGAACAAGTCAATTAGAGTCATCTTAGGAGCTATGCGGTCTTCACCTATCGTGGCCTTACAGGCCGAATGTGTCGAAATGCCACTTTTTCTTAGAAGAAAATCCCTTGCATTAAAGTTTCTTGCGGCAAGGCTGGCTCAGGAGAATCATTTGATCTTTCCCAAATTACAGGTACTCATTCAGAGATGTCAGACCGTTCCTTACTGGCGTTCTAGAATATACCCATTGCTGTGCTCGTCCTATCATTATGTCTTAAACAGTTTCCCGGATTCATTTCATTCTCTTTTACCAATGTTCTCTCTTCCGTTTGAGGCTACAACATTTCGTCCAGATGTGCTCCGGCACATGGATATTGACAAGTCAGCTTCGACTATGGATCCTAGTTCAGTCAACAAACTTTTCTTGGAGAAAGTAGAGGAAAGGTGGCCCTCACATGCCAGGTTTTTCACTGACGGCTCGAAATCTCTGGAGGGCGACTGTGGGGCAGCCTTTTGTGCCCCATCTCTCGGTATAGAGAGACAATTCCAACTTCCACGGTCCGCATCCATCTTCACAGCGGAATGTGTTGCCCTTCGGGAGGCGCTAACGGAGATCCTTTTGACTACCACCCCATACTCAATCATATTCACAGACTCTTTTAGCCTTGTAGATAACTTGTGTTCTGTTAAGAAATCATCAATAAATAATCACCTCATATATGATATTCTGAAATCTCTTTACGTGGCCTCTTCTCGTAAACTAGACATTACAGTCTGTTGGATTCCTTCCCATGTTGGTATAGCTGGAAACGAGCGTGCTGACGCTCTTGCTAAGCAGGCATGCAGCTGTAGTATTATCCCTCCTATGTTTGCTCTTCCTATTGCGGATTGCCAGAGAGTGACGAAACTTTCTGTCATGAGCGAGTGGAATGAGTGTTACTCCAATTCTACTACTGGTTCCCATTATGGGAGTATTCAACCGTCTGTTCCATCGCACCCGTGGTTTAACAAATGCAAACTTCCAAAGTTAAATGTTTCATTACTGTGCAGACTCAGAATTGGTCACGTCATCTTAGCCGCACACCTTTTCAAAATTAATGTCGTGGGCTCCCCACTATGTGAATGTGGAGAAGATGCTGAAACTGTTGACCACATATTCTTCGGTTGTCCCCTTTTGCCGAACGAGGAATTCCTGAAGGACATCAGCGGGGTGTGCAAGACCTTGCCTATTAACATTCAATCGCTGTTAGCTCTGAATTCTCCGAAAGTGAATAACTTCATTGTAAAACACTTGAAGAAATATGATAAAAAGGTGTAACCGAGTTTTGGAATCATAAGTGTAATTTGTATTGAAATCTCCCAAACGTGTTTTAAAAACGGGTTACTTGAAATCGGGAAATAAAAAATCCTTTTCATAACATTGATTAAAAAAAAAAAAAAAAAAATAAAATAAAACATTTTGCCCGACTCTATGTTCCATTTAGTTTAATTTTGCCTGTAGTTCCTGGAATTGAATTGTATTTTTGAGTGTACCTACGGCCTGTATATAACTGTGCTGTGCGGTCGGAGAGATATTGTTGTATATATTCTGTGTTTGTCATACAATAGTTTTTTCATTGATGTTATATAAATAATATCTTTGTCGTACATGTTGAAGATATTGAAACATTTTATAACACTGCATTTAGTATTTGTTACCTAAATATAAAATACTATGATTCGTCACTCTCAGTGTAGAGAAATAAGTAAATAACCAAAATACTTGACAATGGCAAAATCACCCGCAGACGGGTGCGTGCCATATTTAAATAAGAAGAAGAAGAAGAGATGCCCTTCTCGCGAGGTGTGGAATCTGGACTATTTGTACAATAGCTACAAGCTACAGTAAAATCAAGGTAACATGTGATAATAAAATATATTTATTGTTACTATCTATCTACGCCATCAGAGAAAAAGTCGCATAGAAAAACTGTCAAGTCATGGCGATGTATAGGAATGTAATAAATCCAAGTTGAATCTTCAGTGGGCGTGATGTCACAAGAAATATACCTTAGATTTAAATGTATCTACATACTTACACGGAGTCACACAGAATGAAGAATAGGGCGTAAATATATCTAACTGAAGGACTGTGTACTAATGTACCAATATGCTCTGTGCTTTTAGAGGACAAATTCTTACAGGATTACTCCGTGACACATATACGTATATCAAGACCAATAATTTGACTTTAGTTGCGTTTGTAACATATTTTGTTTCTTCCTTCGTAATATTGCTACCTATGTCCATTTTATGTTGTTCTGCATTTTTTGTAGTTTAACAAAGTGTGTATATAAACAATATAATTTCGAGGACTGGTAAGTCCTTGACTGAGACCAGGAATTTAACAATGAGATCAGATTAAATTAAGTCAGAAGATACAATAGGCATTGTAGAAAATTGATAGAGGAACAGAAAATCCCCAAGGGGATGTAGTACGATTGTTAATATTTTTTATAAAAAATGGACTACTTAATACTCATACCTCAAGGCTGTGCAGACAGACTTATGTTAGTAACGAGAAAGGAATCGAAGAAAGACATTTATTCACGGCAAGTGAATATATGTAAAGGAACTTTCACAGAGAAAGTACAGAGAAATTCGCCTCTTTCCGGATGCTACTCAATAATAATATACCTAGTAGGTAGCGGAGATAATGCAGTAGTGTATAATTCTAACGAGTTCACCAAATCCAAAACGCATAGAGGCGTATGCAGATTGGAAAACCAGGTCATGTAAACACGAACACTGAATCTATGGCAAGTAAAGGTGAAACCACACAAGTTTCCAGTAGTTGGAAAAGCATACAGCAAACGTACATTAACGGAATGAAAATTGTATCCAAATAAAATTAAATTTCCAAAATGGATCACACACTAAATGTAAGTAAATATTCGTAGGAACTCACAAATATTACCTACGTTGTAAGTGAAAAAAGACGATTTGCATGTACCTACTTAGTTTAAAATAAATTTCAACACGATGTAAAATTTATTTTCAGTGGAGATTCAGGGTTTTCAAACATGCGTGTGACATTTCTATTACTGACACAGCATTAACGTTGTTTCTGATTACATGAAATAATGTCGATTCCATGGACTTAAAACCAATATAGATTAAATTGAACTTTATTCATGAAACATTTCAGATAACACTATGTTTAAAATAGTTTTAGATATAAAGCGGTATACAAAAAATATATACTCAACATCTCGCTATCCATCAATGATAAATATCGACTGTCATTGGCACGTCTTTGGTAAACGTGTGGCTAATTTTATTTTTTTAATAATTTGTTTAATAATTTATTGAAAGAAAATCTGATTGTCAACCTCATCTAAATTATACAACAGTTTCACTTGCTTGTGAAACTGTATTTTAATTTCCAAAAATCACATTCGCTAAAAAAGCTTTATAATAACGGTTTTTTCGATTGTGAAGTCCCAAATTTTGAAGAGATATCCCATTTCGATTGCGTTTTTAGGGTGATGGTGATGGCTAAACTTTGATAAGACATTTTGCTTCCTTTTTAGCAAAGAACCCACACATTTTGACTGTCACGTAGACACTTGTGTAGGGACAATGTTGTCTACTTTTATTGACGCAGCATTTACCGATTACTCTATTATTGGAACAGACCTTAATGGCACGGTAGCCTCTGATGATACCGCGACATCAACAAAATTAAAAAAAGGGAATGAAAAAAACTAAAGGAAAAGTTATTCCAGAATTTGAAATGGATATTTCTAAGACAGAAGATAGTCTACATGTCGTAGGTGCCTGAAGGAAAGTTCATCCTATGTGCAAAGCGTAAATTGATCCCACGCGGCGTCTAACCGCATTGTTTTAATATTCCATAACATCGAACACGCATTCAATACAATTATACCTTTCTGATATTATACTGAGGAAATTATACCACGAGTATATTACATACGTCAAATAATTGCAGTGATTTGTATTAAATAAGTAGATATTTAAGTAGACAGACAAATGTGAGACACGTGTAAGAGACTTGAAAATATAGAATCATGAATCTTAGTATAGTAGTACTTGAAATAACGGACGAAATAAAACATGGAGAATGTTGGATTGAACTTACGTCAAATAATTTTACACTAAAATACAATTCACACGAGTTTCACCTTAGCACATGTCAATCGTTTGACATCAAACCGAGGCGTGATGTTGAGATAATATCACATAATAAAACACACTAAATCACATGTTTTCAAGTAAAACACTTCAATAAAAATATATACAATCAGAAATCATAACAAAACACTGCAAATAACGATGAATATTTCGATTAATCGTAGATAAATATGACTGTAGTCACTGAAAAATCATGTATGGCGTGAAAATGTTTTTTTTTCTCTGTGTACGATATTGTGACTGGCGCGCGCATACCCGGTCAGACGAACCGTACAAGACTGAAGTTAGGTAATGAAACTGCGGAGGCTGTATTCTGTAGCAAAGTTGCCAGGTTGCGAGGGAGAATTTATTTATCCCACTTTTCTCATGGCCTAGTCATTTCTATTGAGAAAATTTTCAAGGCAAAAGGAATATTTAAGTAGGGCACATACAAGAAAATCGAGGTAAAGTAAATTTACTGTAGGTATACAAAATCATCATAACACAAAATATATTAGCTAATAATGAGTGCAACACGTGCAGAGTTTGCAGCTCTAATGATCTATTTCTTTTAGCTATTCTAGATATAAAAGTAATAATTGAAAATACAAGAGACAAAATAATATCTCAGTATGCTTAGAAAATAAAATTACCCATTCTGAAAGTCTCTACGAGATCAAAATCAAAACTTGAAATTAAACCGATGACCTGGCAATATTCAATCACAAGGGTGAAAACTGGTTCACAGTAGTGTGAGGGGTACGGCACTATCTCCAGTGTGTAATCATTATTGAGAGGGAGAGAGATAGCGTATGCCGAATAGCGTTTTTCATGTCGACACAGTTCGGAAATGAGTCTCCGATTAGGTGTTCAAATTTGAAATGACAAAACGAAACGAAAAATGGGTTTTTAATGAATACTGAAAAGGCGCGCACATGTATTTACTCGAATATACACCTACAGACTTGATTAAAATAGCAATGAATTAACGAACCAAAAATCCGGGCGGTTCACCACCAAAATAGACCGAGACAAGCGCATAGAAATAATATAATTGCAGAAATAATGAACGTGGTTACTGGTCAACCCAACTTTACACCCTTTATTAATTCGTTGAACCATTTTATTCGAATCTGTTAATACAATCAATTTGACTTTAAGATTAACAGAAAAGGGACTTCCAAGTGTCTAACAGTATTTCTTCAGTACGATTTCCGGAAAAAAATAAGCAACAAGTGAACGAGCGTAAGAAATATAGTATGCTACCGTAATGAGAAAGTTTTAGAATTAAATAGAGTTATATTCCAAGACCTAATCGTTTTGGATACCAACTATATTAAAATGATAGTTTTAAATATGTATATTATACTGACGATGAATTAATTTGGCGATATTTTTTTCGAGACGACAAGAAGTACCTTTAGGAGACCATCAGAGGGGATATGGAACACCTGGAGCTTACTCCAGAAGATTGCCTCGATCGGGGAAAATGGAGAGAGAGGACGGACCCTAAATAAATGGGATATGGCATGGAGAAGAGAGAGAGATTCTTTAAAAAAAAATAGAATAACAATTGAAAATTTAATTTAAAAAAAGACGAAATGCGCTACAGTCGTAGAGATTTTTTTCTACTAGTGATAATACGAGTATGTATTCAAATCAAAGAATTACCATATTTTTTGAGCAAAGCGGTATTGTTCTCAAGGAACATAAAATTCATATTTTTAAAATTTGTTCGTATGATTGTTCATACGATTCTGCAACGTGAGTATGTACGTGGCAAATGTTTTCAGGATACTCTGCTCAACTTCTCCTAAGTTCTTAAAACGAATATACAAAAAATAGAGTTACACATGTCACCTATTATTTTACGTGAAAAAATCCTTTATAACATTTTGATATCGTGTATTTATATACGTTGGTAGGTACATATTTTTCGACCCTTGTAATATCAGCATTCATTATGACAGGTCATTCTGGTATGTATCATTATATTGTTATGTCTGACCCGACAGCAAACATCGTATTTCCCGGTACAACCGTGTGTTGTCTGATTCAATTTCCTGTTACATGTCACAACAATCGTTTGGAGACTAAAGAACGCATTTTTATTTCAAGATAAGAAAACGGACACACACAACTCCAAGATACTAGGACACAAGGAATACAATAGTAATATATTGTACCTAGAATAATATATTAGTGACCAACACGTTCCCATCAGATAGGATGTATAATTGGTTCGTAGGTAGTAAATGGGGCAAAACGGAACATCCCCTTTGCTAGTGTGGCCTGGTCGAGACAGTCGGTCGGTCACATTGTGACGCACTATTCCATTAGAGAATTTAAAAGGTATATTTGATAAATCCAAGTTGCCAAGGGCATTAGCGATATTGACGTGGAGCTCTGACTCTCAGATCATTTGTACCACGGTTGTTTCTAAAAAGAAAAGAGATAGGTAAATAACATTTCTGAGAAATATATCTGCGTAAAAAACCTTTTTAAATGATATCTAAAATAATAAAGTGCTGAATTTATAATTGATTTCAATAAAAAGAGGGAAACCACCACTCTATGAAAATAAAAGTGAACGTTTTATAAGACAGCGAAGCGAAAATAATGTGACAAGTTCTGTGAAGAAAATTTGTCATAATATTCTTATTAAAGGATTAATTAATCCGGGAGATAACAATGCAATAATAAGAATTAAAAACAATGGAGAATTATTTCACTTCGTAGATATACAGGCCTTAGATAAATTAGAAGATAATGCTGTAACTGATCATCTCTAGTAATGGAAAGTTTCACTTCATCAACTAATATAGTTGTTGCAGTATATTCATAACGTTCATGAGATTTCAACTAAATGAGATTATAATGTAAAGAAGTAAACACTTCATGTTAAATGCAATAAACCCCTGATACGAGCGAAAATTGATGAATTTTCAACCACAGTGAAACCAGGACAAAAACTTCATTGAGAACTCGTAAATATCATATGAAATGAACATCCATACATGAACAATCACGTAGCAATGCAGCAATTTGATAAAGTACGACCTTTACAGTTTTCAACTGAGGTAATTTTGTACTGCATTGGATTCATAATCAGACAATATACTATTTTCTGGAAGAGAATCAAAATGAGAACTCCTGCATGCAGTAGAAGTGAACTAATCAGGTCAAGGAAAATGTCAGCAACACTCACCACGGGGCCACAAATCAATTTAAGAATTGAGTGAGGTCAATATAGGTTCAGACGTGATATACAGTAGAGCTAATACGGTAAGATTGCGTCTTTCAATATATCATATTCCCTATACGCAATATGTTATCGAAATACACAATATGTACATTGATGTAAAAACAAGCTAAAACTAAAAGGCAAAATAAAAATATAAGTATCAGCTCCAGCAGCAATGTCTTACTATTAACATAACACGGGAACCAGACGTTAAGACGAAGCATTAATCAAATGATATAAACTGTGATAAATCTTAATTAATTGTATAATAATTACGGAGCTGAACACCGTATGTCGTGTGCTTACACAAACTCGCGTCAACCCAGTGAGAGCCGATCATAAAAAAGGGATAGCACGATTCCAGTAGAATGTAGTGCTTCAATAGAACATCTGTATGCAAATTACATTAGAGGAATCGTCATAAAACCATATGGTGTGGTTTTTCACAATGACAGAGCGTAATGTCATGTCATCAAAACGTTATCAAAGTAAACTGTTCTAAATTATCCTCCTCGAGAAAACTCGCTTTATTTTCAGTGTTGGATAGTTTGATATAAATTGGATGACATTTGGGGAATCGGTTGGTTGATTTGCTCTATTTAATACCAATAAAAATAGGTTAGAACTAACCAATAGAATCATATAAATTGTATTGTATCAATTTGTTTTTGTCTAAATTCCTGTTCAATGTCTGTCTGTGAGCTCTGTGAATAAATAAATAAATAAACAAATAAATGTTCGCTCAAGTAAAAGTTCTTATGCAACCTCTGTAGCACGGCCATCATATTTGTAAGCAATGTATGAAACACAAATATTATAATACTAGCTGTAACCTGTCAAAAATGACGCCGTTTGCGGTAGGCAGACAAAACAGATCGCCAGACTAATGGTAAATTAAATTTTAACAGATGGATATATGCAATGATGTTACGAATTTTATTGTTTTTTGAAACACTAATGTCCAGTGAAAGTTTCAATTAAATACAATAAAAGTAATTTTACAGAAAGTAAAGTAGGTAAGTAATGTTATATAGCGTCAAAAATGTATTCCGATCTCAGTTCGCCGCCTGAACTGCACAAAGTACGCCTGAAAAGAATTTGTGTGGGTAATATACGAGTGATTCACTTCAAGAAAAGAGTCGTGGGAACAGAGCTAAGATGACAGGATTTCAGCAAAATTACAAAACCGGCTGCTAGTCAGGTCGTGTTAGATCTCTAGTAACTACCTATAAAACTACTCGAGTTTCCTGGAATTCTTAGACAAATTTAAATTTAGAGGAGACATACTGACATTTCAAAAAATTGTAAAAACGGGAGAACTTAGATCTCGACAACCGTTACTAAATATGCTTTGGAAAAAATACAGTACATACATTGAACCTTCATCTAGGGAATGACCGTAAAAAGAAAATTAAATCTTGTATAGATTTCTCAAAAAAAATGTGATAAACACCTCTGATCTTTTTCTCCGAAAGACAGCAATTGGTTTCCCAAGAGTCGTAGAGAAAAATTGATTTTTGTATAGATAATATGCATTAAAATCTAGGGAATGACCGTAAAAGTTTTTTGATTGAAGCAAAATGAATACCAAAAAAATGAAAAAAAAGGGATTTTCAACGTGCGATTCGTACGATTTTGAACCTTAATGCCGTGGTAAATGATCGTGTCGTCATACCTGGGTCCCGAGCTTTAAAATAATTTAATGTGAATGCTTATGTATAATGTGAAAGCTTTGTCACCTATAGTAATTGCGTTCTATTAGAATTTGTACTACCCTCGATAGCTGATCCCTTCGCCTACCTGACTGGCCACACGGACGGTAAAGAAATAGCTGACATTTATAAAGAATATTGAATCCAAAACGAAAAAACCAATAACATGAAATCAGGTTACGTTTTTTCTTAGAAAGATACGTGAAAAACTAACATTTAAAATATATAAGATCACGTTTTTTGTCAAGTTTTTTTGTACGCGGCCCAAATCATAAGATTATATTTGAGTTGCCAGTTTACCACCAGAGAACTATTCATAGGGTGCATGTGCGATATAGGTACATACACTATGTAACAATGTAACAAAAATCTTGAATTTCTTATAATAATAATTTGAATATTTGTACAGCGTCGTCTGCATTCCGTGGCACCTGAAGGTTACCAGACCAAATATCAAAGAAATAAGATGCTCATCCACATGAAATATAAATCCCATTGAATGACTGAAATAACTAGGTTAAAAGCGATAACAATGTATTTATTTGGATTTATGTACATGCACATTTTCATTTACATTAGTTCAACACTTTGGTTTTGGGATATAAATTATGTCGTTAATTTGTTTGAACCCGAGTTACATCGTATATAGGAGACAGCACATAATAAGATGAAATGCTTGCGGACTGAGCAATTTAGAAAGACACAAAATGGAAATAATAAAAAAAGTAAAGGAAACAATTCGAGGTCACGCGTTATTAGCTCTGATTCACCCTTAAATACTCAACACCCTGTAAAGTTAAACTCAAACTACGGATGTCCGCATTACTATTGTATCGTAGCACATATAGACATTTGTAGGTACAAGAGGGTTGTGACGGTCGGGTCGTTAATAACCTGGTGAACAGCAATCTCCAACACTTTAAGACCTGCCAGGAGATATTTATTACTCCGACCTAACGACTGTCTTCAAGTAAATTTAATGTTCATATACTAAAACGCAGGGATTATGCGTTCGTAACACAATTAACTCTTACTCCGATAGAACAATCTTGTCTACTTTTTATTTCGATAATTAATTTATTTGTTGTGAATATTTGTGAGATTCAGTCAAATTCAGGTTGTATAACTATAATTTCCTTTGAGACTGTTAAGCATGACTTAAGACATACACCGACCCGTCATTAATTATATTATTTACTGTATCGATGAATGATGTGAAAAAAAGCTACGAAGAAAAATACCTATATATTCGCCGTACGATAATTGCGCAAACTCAGTATCGAGAAATTATATAATGTATACACGTGTACGGTAATTTCATTTTGCCTCGAACAATAAGATAATTACCACGACCAGATACAAAACAAATTGAATTAAAAATTAATGAATTTTCGCTGGAATGACATTAGCATAAAATTTGTTGTAAAATAAAATCACCATAGTAATTTGTATCGATTATTACTAAAAATGATTAAATTGAGACGAAGCCAAAATTTTAGCTGATGAAAATAATTTAATTTTCAAATATGAAAACAGTAAAAGTCACTTATTCATTTTGTCGAACGGAATTTCGTATGAAGTCGTGGGACCAACATTTCACTTAAAATAATTAATAAACAATTTAGTACTATAATGTTTAAAAAATGTTTTACAGAAATCTACACAATCTTTACATTTTAGCGCAAAACAAAAACATGACCCGTGACTAATATAAATAAACCCCTGAATTGTTGAACAATTCCGCCACCCTCGAATTATGAATGAATTTCTCAAATGGTAGAATAAAAAAATGGTTATTTTTTCTGAGCAACACTACATAGAAAAGGTGTACGTACTCGTACATACATACGTAAATTGTTAATAATCGTACACTGCAGTTACTCAACATCCAAAATGAATCAGATTTGGAATAAGATTGGCCTTCATAATAATGCTCATCGACAAAAATACCGAAATAAATGGATATTTAAGGTAAAAATGAAAGACTATATATTTTGTTTTAAAATCCACAACAATGACTTTAAAGAACGTGACTAGTGTTCGAGGATTTTCATCCTTATCATCAGGCAGTTGACAATAAAGTATGTAAAACTTTCCACCATGTACCAACCGTCAAGAACCTTGAGATTACTAATAGATATATATTATACTCTCCTCACCCCTAAAAAAAGGTCTACACATAAATAGTTTATAAGCCCAAAGGACAACCTCTGTGAATCGAGTTGATAATATTCAAATGTGATCATTGATCAAAAGATTGTTCATTTAACCAATTTAGCGTTAATGAACACTTCAGATTCATTGCATGTAGTCAATAAACCTCAAAGGACTATTTAAGGAAAAGGTATTAATGCTCTATTACTGAAAAGAATGAAAAAATATAATTATACCTACTTGGAATAAAAGTTACAGGTGCCCTTGAAATTCTCTTTCTAATTATCCTCTCCATCATTCATAAAAATGAAACATATAATAATTAGGTATACCCTGATTTACACTGATCTACATATATATTTAGAGTGAGAGAGATTTAAAATTCTATATTTCAGTAAAAGTTTCAGCAAACGTGTTTTAAAAAAACGGGTGGCGCTTCATACTTAAAATGTAGTGAAAATTGAATGGCAAAACCAAATGTGGTCTGGGTTAAAAAGAACCAATTTTTTTTCCTTGTCACTTTCGGGAAACAGTCTTTGAGAAAAATAGCAGAGGTATTTTTCACTTTTTTTTAGGAACCTAATAATAATATGATGCCAAAAGCCCTTTGCCGTCAATTTGACAACAGTAGCCGTCGTATATAATAATTTATAGTAGGTACATTTGTTGTAAATGAAATTAAATGGTATGTAAATGAACAAAATTATTGAAAATTGAACATAATTAAAATGAATGAATCTCTAGTTCGATGTTCTTCCTCTGAGCGTGTTACGCTGGCGGCGTTGATACAAACCCCTTTTCCCACATCCTTCCCCTTGTAGCTCGACGCAACCGGGACAAGGGCGGGAAATGGTTGCCATGACGATGGCACAAGCAAAATTATTATTATTATTATCCGACGCCATTGCTCTACTGACACACTAACACACACGAACAAAGTTTGTGTGGGAGGAATAATGTGGACCATTCACGGTGATATCTATGGACGAATATTGTTTGACCTACGTTTCATGTTCACTTGTTACTACTACAACTACTACAAGGTATATCCCAATAATGGGGTAACCAGAAAATGTGGTAACTACAAATATAACCATGAAATTCTGTTGCGTTCATCGCCATTCTCGTTGCGCTAACATTAATTATAATACGATATTCAGAATAAGTGGGGAACGTCATTGCTAAACACGATGTGAAATATTTTGTAAACTTGACCTTGTAAACCTACTGTAAATTTGAATGAAACCATGTTTATTCACTAAAATAACATCAATAAGCTAATTAACTTGCAAAAAAATCTTCTCGCTCATCGCTTTGTCGCTCTAACCAGTTGCTTTCCGAACATAATTGTCAATAAGATACTCGTTAGTCGTTTATGTAAAATATAATTTTAGTTTATTTAGTTAATTTTAATCAGCTCTAGTTCACCCACGGTTATTCTATTAAATATAGATGAGCTGTTCGCATATTAATGTATGTAAACACAAAATGAATTGAAATTTCTAAGTTTTTTTATATGTACACTATATTATGACCAATAAATCTATCTATCTAGTACTAGAAAAAAGATCGCACGAGCGAAGTTATGTAGTTTTCTGTCTGACTTTATATCTAAACTCAAACTCTTCATCAATGAACGTAGGCTTTGATAGCATCGTAAACGAAATAATTTCACAACTGGTAAGTAATAACACATTAAGTCAAGGACTGGATACACGGAGTCCCTAATTAACTTCACAATAAGGATATATTCTTAGCGTAAACAAAGAGTTCTAATAAAAGGCGCTCATACGGAAAATACAAACAAAGTGGGTTTTAAACTGTGGCTATAATTTCTAGGGCCAATTTTAATTTGAATGAAGGATTTTGTGTTTTCACGGAGTAAGACACCAATGTCTATGTTACTATATAAGCTTTTTTGTTACAACACACCTCATGTTAATTAGCATCAATTAATCATAGACCACTAACACTCCCATATGGTGAGGTAGAGTCTGTAAACCGCATTGTCCAGGAATGCTGGTTCACTACGTTAAGCGGCACGATGGGAGATATTCACAACTTGTCTCCTGAGGCCCTTCAATACCTGGGCTCTCTCATCTCTCCATACATACCGCATACAAACAATACCGTATACACATCATAATGTATATAATACACTGCCATATATTATTTTATTAGTCATAACATGTATATACATACATGTGTGTGAAATATTTAAGGAGCAAATAATACAACATTATGTTCTAAGCACTAGTATTATTCCATTTGAAGTGGAAAATATTTATTTATTAATAATAATGGAATGTAGACTTTGGAAGCCTTTCACGTGATGTCACGTGAAAGGCTTCCAAATATCCAATTTCGTGGAAATTATTATTTACAAAATACAATGTATTATATTTCAAATCTTAATTGTATGGGGGATACAATACGTCTTATCCTCAGAATATTCAAATCTTTAAATCAATGAATGCTCCAAGACAGAAACAATGTAAATCCAAGTATTTTTTTTAAATTCTAATTTAATTTAATCTAATAAAATAAAACTAATTAATTATATACTTATTCAGCAGGAGTAGGTAATCAGATAACAAAGTATAATTGATTGATGTACGGCGCCTAATCCAAGTGGATTTTTGGCTATATACTTTTTCTAACTTAAAACTAAATATTCTACTTATTTCTAAAATGTTCCCGCAACACCACCGTTCGTCCAGTCAATCGTCAGGTATACATAATGTGACATGATATACATAATGTGACTATATTCCCCTACAAACGATACAAATCGACACACATAATGTTATGTACGAGTATATTTATTATAAATAACGTAAGTATTAAGAAAATTTTCGAAGTTCATTATCATTGCACAATTCACGTTGTTATTTAGATGTACTTATACATTTAGCATAAAAATATACGCACAATATATAAGAGGTGATTTAACATACGTAATTTTCTTGTGAAGCTATAAACCTTGTTTGATCTCGATCAATTTCAAAAACTGGCAAAATATGTGAAACAGATATTTCAAAATACAACCTTGCATAATAATATTACTCTTACTTATTTACAAAAAAGCACGACATGGTGTTATAATGTTCCCCTTTTTATGGCAAATTACACACGTTTTCATACCCAGGACAATGCCTTCATACCTATTCCCACACGCACATGTAACTCACTTCTCCAAATGTTAAAATATTTACATAAAATCTTCAACATTTAAAAGGAATGACTATAGACTTCAGTTTTATTTTCTATACTTCAACGAGGAGAACTCGAACATACGCCGCAGGCCTATAATAACATTACACCTAATAAGTAAAAACAAATCCTTTCTTATAATACTTCTACAACTGATGTTCGCACGAATTGTTTTATCTGTCTCCAATTCAGAGTAATTACCCATTAAGTTGTGCGTGGGTCTTCCACAATGTTTAAAATTTAGACCATAGCCTTACCTAGTTGGTTGTAGTCCGAGTCCAAAATGGGGTTTAAATCAAAACACATATTCGTACAATTTAGAGCTTGATAACTTGTCATGATTTGGAGTAGGCAGCATATCGGGGATCGAACTCGCGCCCACAAGTTCTGCGAGTAAGTTAACAATACAGCTACCGACCTCAATAATTTGGGTTAGTGCGTGTAAGCGCACATTCCATACCCTTTAAGAACAAACAAGAAAATAAATGAAAATTCTAAACCAAATACAGCATTATTCACGAGCTAGTCAAGAAGTATAGTAGTAACCTATTTGAGTAACCAAAAACACTTCGTCAGAAGATATAAATAATTAAATCTCTATAAACACAGATAAACATTTAAGACAGATTTAAAACATCAAATTCCTTATAATGTTTTTGGATTTATAAAAATTGGATTCTAACTCAATGGGACGAGAAAAAAGAGCGAACGAAATAACATGTAATTTTTTTTCGAAAAAATATCTTATTATTGTATTCCTCTTTTATAGTGCGTCACACGTTAAGGGCTTAACTTTTGTACAATAAAAGGTTTTTGTACTTGGCTTCTTCGTCCCAGGTATTAATATGAGTTTACCAAAAAATTGTTTTATATATTTTCGAAGTAATAGGAACTTGGTCCAAGAGTCTCCACAGATGTTGCAAGCGGAAAATGAAAGCACGTACTTGTGTTACCATTCTGGCGAAATACCATCAAATTCTATCCCGGGACATTCTCGCTATGAATTTTTTTGTCTCGGGTACATAATCTTCGAAAATCTGTAAATCATGTTTATTTTCAAATCATATCATTATATACCCGAGACAAAAAAAAACATAGCGAGAATGTCCCGGAACAGAATTTGATGGTATTTTGCCAGAATAGTAAGAAAGGTATGTGCTTTCATTTTCAGTAAGTTTAGTCTGTGAAGGCACTTGGACGAAGTTCCTAACATTTGCTAAAGTATGCACCAAGTTTTTCGTAATAGCATATTTATACCTGGGACAAAAACGATCGTAGCAAGAATATCCCGAGACAGAATTTGATAGTATTCGGCCAAAATGGTGAGACATGTATGTACTTTCATTTCCCGCAAGTCTCGTTTGTGGAGGCTCTTGGACCACTTTCGCCCATTCTCTTTTCTGATGCGGTGTAAGAAAACTGTGCGTATACCCTTTTTTATGAATCTTTTTTATTTAATCAAATATTTGACACATAATGAAAAAAGAGGTTACGAGGTTCAGCGCGTTTAAAAAAGTCAATTATGGGAAAAACGTTTTCGAGAGAGGAAAAGATTAAACAAAGGATCTAAAACACCGAGAACTGCGTGGGTACTATGTAGGTAATTACCAAAACGTTTCCCGTAACGCGCCAGTAACGCGTTACTAACGGTAAAGTGTAAAACGTGATGGTTATGTTAGAACGTAAAGATCACGTGTGAAACGGGCCATTTTATAATGTAACTGGCGAGGAAGAATTAGGACAAAGAAGTTGCGAAGATCAGAGGTTTGCATTAAATAGTTCGCCACATTGAAATCACGAAAAAATCGCAGAAGTACACGTTATGTATCTAGTGCATACCAAAGCGACGCGATGTGGCACAGATGATGTTCTATGACAGTTGCGCAGCAATAGACACTTGATGCGATTATAGCTGATAATGATCACTTACGACATGTAGAAAACCAAAGGGCTCAGCTTGCTTACCTGAAACAAAACACCAAACATTATAAATACAAAGTAAAATGTGGATCATAGTTATATGTAAAGTAAATCTTCACAATATAATCCTGAGTCATGTAGGAAAGACGAGAAATACTCCACTAATCTAATTACCTAACATTGTTTTCCTTATCCAGATATTTTTTTCTCAAATAGATATATGTACATTTGACTGAATGTAGAAAGTTATAAATAATAATATTATAACAAAATAAAAAGGAAGGAAGGCTATAAGAGTCTTTGCAGAATTTTAAATTGACGCTGTAAAGAATGATGTTACCAAAGACCCGTTCATCAAAAATTCGTCGTTAGTAGAGATATTCTTAAGAATATACAAGATAATAGTTCCCAACAAAAGATTTTCTAATATACAGCAATATTCAAAGAATATCCGTACGTTCATAAGAATTCCCAAAAGCAACTAGCAATTTCAGAGATAGAAAACACTTACCAAAGAGCGATATTTTATAAAATAATTGACATGTTCTGATCTTCTCTATCTAACACGCAAGGATTTTTTTAGAGTCCAAAAAAATTATTTTCCAACAAACCGTTTTAGTGACATAATATATTCCTTTCAGATTACCTATATTCTTCTAACTTCAATTTCTAACTTCTCACAAATTGATTTCCCCTACCTAGCAAAAAAAAACGAATTAAATGGGTCCATTTCATTCGCCCATTCCGGAACAGATAAATGTCAAATAGCTGGTTATCAAAGATGTACATTGTACAGGCTACTAAAAGCTTTTGACATGAATGATTGTTGAATATCTAATGGAATAGGTATGACACTATAGGGTCCAAATGCTGGAAATGAGAGTGGTGTAATGTTATTATTAATTTAAGAAGATACTAGTAAAGTCCTTTAGACTATCTGGTGTAATGTTATTAGAAAATGTTGCTAACACCTAACAATTTCTCTATCATTCACACCATCAAAAAGTAAAGCACACAATGGGATTTCTACGCTATATCATAATGAGAGCTTTATTGTACCACTCAGAATAAATACCACTGAATAACGTGATGGGAATCTGCGGATCTCCCTCGCTTATTATACCTCTTATTATTACACTATTACTACTATATCAAAACTACATCCATTACAACATAGTAATATAGCCACGACACACAACAAATGGACATGGCAAAATGAGAAAATATATCGAGTTCACTCTATAAAAGAATTACACGTTAACGCTTTTGGGAAATGCATAATATGGACACATTTTCTTCTTTATATTGTACAGTTGGGAATAAGCATATAATATGCAAAGGTCTATATTATGCTGGAATGTAAACCTATCTTGGCAGTTACATAATATGCTCTATTATGAACAGTATGATCGCAGATCGCTTTTTTCCAGTCTCCGAACCTATGAGGTCCTGGTCAGGTTTTTAATCCTGGGGATCGCTTAACAGAAATGCCCACGAGTTAATACACCGATAACTAAAAGGCTGATATAATCCAATCACAATAATGTTATTGATTTTATCTATTAAATAAATGAAAAATATATGTCCATTCATCAACATTTTCATATCTTACCAAAGATTCTATTATATTCATAAAGAGAAAATGAACATTTTTAGGGATTGACAAGGCCAGAGGGAATTCTTCGGATAAACAAAGTTACCAGTATAAAAAGTCCTTATTTATCAATGAAAAAATGGATATTGTTACGAGGCTATGAATGAATCAGTACCATGAGAAGAATCTTATATAACTAACTATACTTATACTTTTATATATAATTTGTATCGCACTGAATATTTGAAATCACAATATTTTATTACATTGTTTGATGTTCAGAAAAAGAAAACAACAATATTATTGTGTAGTACAAAATAAAGTTATTATAGTCTATTTCTGTATGAGAAATACTAAGGACTACTTTTTATATTATACTATTGTTGGAATAGGCAAACGATAAGAGAAAATAAAATAATAATAAGATATATGAATGTAATAATAACACGGCGAATATCACATACCATACAAATAATATGTCGTATTATTCATGACAGAAAATAAGTTACGAGTACCTACTAATTTTATTTGTAGGTATATAATACAGACGAGTTTAATATGTGAATCGCATACAAGATTACCCAACTACTATATCCACTCAATCATTAACACTATGATAAGTATGAAAAATCACGGTGACTCAATAATTGTGACAGTATAGTTAAAGACTTGGTACAAGACAGCCCCGATATTCAGATTTTGGATCAATGAATCAAGGCGTATCCCTTGGAAAAGACAGTTATTGAACACATCATGTGTAACCATTTCAGTTTAATCTAAACGTATGATAGATGTAGAATACATTTAAGTCTACGCATTATACATTTTAATAGCTAGTTATATTTTTAATGACTCTGGGTTTATCGAAATAAGCCCTAGTACATATGCATACACTTCACATTAACTTGGGGCATTTCGGATAATTTACATAAGTCGAAGCAGTGCTTTACGAAAGACAATAGAAAATCAATACACTTATATTATGCCTTCTTTTTCCCAGGCAGGCTGGTAAATCATTAGTTTTACATTTATTATCGTCCTTAGTAAAATAACCTTTGACTGAACTTAAAGGAAAAGGTTCTTAGAAAATCAGCAATAAATAAAAACACGAGTTGTACGTATATTATAATATATAAAATGTGCCGTCAAAAGTACCGGGAATTTCCGTCTGTCGTGGCTTGGCAACGAAACCTAAATTTATATTCGTCCTTATCCGTTTTGAATATTTTTTTTACTGGCTTAGTGTAGGATTTTAGTGAAGATATGTTTCTCGCAAAACCAAGGAGCATTTTTCTTGACGAGATAGGACGAAGAATCTAATTTTATCTTGATTATTGTATTATTGATTCTTTATTTTCAAAATGGTTTCTTCAAAGCTTATACGAATACCTACTAGTCTTATTTTATTTCGAATTTTCTTTGAAAGATTAGGAAAAAAACTCTTATTCAAGTAATAATAAATTTCTTGCTAACGTGACGAAGCATAACTCATCTACTATAATATTGTATCCACGGACTTGAATTGATTAAAGAAATCCTTTGTATCATCAATATAAAGGATTACCTACCTACATTTTTTTTATTGGATCGACGACGAGACACTCAACGAATAAACAGAAATGCAAATCGATAGAGGTGTTGAATGACATAGATTAGATATTAATAGTAAATATGGCAAGTGGGTGTGACGTGTGGTACGCATGTGACTCATTTTTCTCTACTTGAAGAAAAATGTTGATAAAATTGAAAAAAAAAAACACTTTGAAGTAAAAATACACTACGTAATATAATAAATCCCAGTGGTAAAGTAATAAATAGGTACATAGATGGTGCACTTGCGTGGAGAGCACGTTTGGATTCTGATTACTGTGAAGCCTGCAGGAAAGTGTTCGGTTTGTGCGTCCAAGACCATACCCTTAAAAATATTTATCGACTTGTCTATGTTTACTACTTCCAGACCTGTTTACGTGACAATAATATCATCGCGTACCTAAATACGCACATTCATTAGAAAATACGTGAATTTACGTGAAGGAATAATAACGTAAATTGATATCTCACATTATCCCCTACCATTTCGTCTATCAATTCACCAATTTATTAGTACCTGTAAAACTTTACCTAATATTAAAACACAACTAATTAACCCCGTGAAAATCGATCTCCAGGGGGTATATTTTTTATGAAAGATAAAAAGGGTATTTGAAATTCAAATCATGTGTACAAAGTACAACTACCCTCCGAAGCTTTAATAACCGCGAAACAATAAAAATAATAATAAAACCGAACCAGAATTTAATGAATGTTTATAAAATAACAACAAAAATAATATTTTATCGTTTCGATATAAATGTGGTGTTCCCATATCTAGAGTAGGTATCTACCAAAAATATTTTCCGGTAATGATTAATATTTGCGGATCACAGTTGTATACATTACAAAATAACGTTGATTAGCAAAGTAGTAGACTGGAATGTAAATAATAATGATATTATTGTAATACGAGTATATACACTTGTTTATAAATGTGAGTAATTAAATTAAGTATTGTAAATATAATGATAAAACATTTCTACATCGACTCCAGAAAATCGCACGATTAGAGAATTATGAGTATCCATACCAAATCCTAAAAGTCAAACTAGAATTTAAAATTTATAAAATCTGTAATAGTTTTTTAGGTCAGAAACCATATGAGAGGGTGCCACATGGAAATTTCGTAGAAATATAATTTTTGAAATGAAAACCAAATAAAAACCAGTCTAATACAAGTAAATCTTTATCAGCACTTTTCATATATGTCTGTATTTTACTCACTTACAGAAAATATATAGCAGGGCAAAGGGCGAGTACATGGTCGGCGCAGTTAGTTGAGGCGGCAGTCTCTCGAGGGTGAGGTGCCAGGTTCAAACCCCGGCGCTGGCGATATATTCCACACTTTGCGATACAGGCTTTTAGCCTAGTGTAAGGTGTGCAGGAAAGTATTTCGGTTTGTGCATGCAGGCCCAGATGTGTCACAATAGACCTACATGGTCGCAGTAACGCAGGGGATAAATGGTCCCCTGACCTAATAAGGAAAAAAATACAGGCCTTCCTTTTTATATATTAAAAAAACACTTTAGTAAGATGAATCACAGCAATGAGATACAAACCTATTTTATTTAGAATGCCACATAGCGGTTTCGTTGATATAGGTTTTAAGTACATACGACATACGTATATAATCTTTGATAAAGTTCTTAATACATATAAGCACACTTGTCGTTGGTTACAAAAAACCTGATGAAATACATACATAAAGTATGTATACAATTTACAAAGTACGTCTTAATAAAGGAGAATGCTCATTTTGTATGGGAAAAAAACCCAGGCCCGGCGCAAACGAAATGTAACTCAAATGATAGGTAATAATTAGTAATTAAATACTGCATAGGGGGCATCATCGAAATCAATGGCTTAATGGGTGAAATACCTATTCAAAGTTTTACATTGGTCACACGAATATATAAGAAAAGGAGCATTAAACAGTTACAATTGCGATTCAAAAGTATATAATATGATGAGTGTAAGGTAGCCTGTCTGATTTTTATTCTTCTTCATTAGCCTTGATCCCTTCACTGCCGGATGTAGGCCTAAAGGTGAATGCTCATGAATTATGTAAAAAATAAACATGTCCGGCGCAAACGCAATGTGACTCAAATGATAGGTAAAAATTAGTATTTAAATACTGCATAGGTAGCATCATCGAAATCAATGGCTAAATATGTGAAATACCTATTCAAAGTTTCCCCTATACAACTTCGAATATGTATTTTACACATTTAGCCATCGATTTCGATGATTCCTCTTATGCAGTATTTAATTACTCATTTTTACCTATCATTTGAGTTAGGTTTCGTTTGCGCCGGACATGTTTATTTTTTACATAATTCATGAGCATTTTCCTTTCCGCTTATATCCAGCTGAGGAGGAACCAAGGCTGATGAAGAAAAAGACGAAAAGGACGGGCTACCTTATACTCACCATATTATACCCTTTTAGACCGTAATTCTAACTGTTTAATGCTCCTTTTCTTATATATTCTGATGACCAATGTAAAACTTCGAATAGGTATTTCACCCATTAAGCCATTGATTTCGATGATGCCACCCATGCAGTATTTAATTACTTATTTTTATCTATCATTTGAGTTACATTTAGTTTGCGCCGGGCCTGGGTTTTTTTTGAGCATTCTCCTTTGTCTGAAACATAATATTTGTATGGTTCATACGTACAAACACAGAGTGAACAATCAATATAGCTTCTCGTACTAAAGTAATAGGTTTACGTACGATTGCTATTTCAATAAACGTAATTGGAATATTACGGGTTGTTGTTGTTAATTCCAATTCCAATTTTCAATCAGACACTAAAACAGGTAGATGGGTGTTAGTTATAATACTCTTGCAGTCTGTAATGTTACCCATTTAATATGGGATCCATTGCATAGAGATACAACATCAGTTGGAATGCACCAATTGCACTACTGTGTTGACAGGTGAATTCGTTTATGTGATGGAGCACATGTTTCTATTAAAATATGTAGCTCAGAATTGAAAAGAGTGAGGGAATCAATGCAAAGTACAAATAATGTACTTGATGGTACCACATTATTGCGGGCGAACTGAAAAGCTAATATAATTTGAATAACGAAATTTAGTCAAATGTAAAAATGTATTTAAACAAATTTAAACCTAAGATCGATCAAGGTGTGGACGTTTCTACGATCTTGCTGCTTCTTAATTTTCCGCTTCTCGACAAAACGCGTTTCTGTCTCGGTGTTGAGGATATCTTCAGGGAATACGCGAAACATTTGAGGGTAATACACACATTTTGTAAAAAGGATAATACAAAAAAATGTAGGTAGATTTAAAAAAATCTCACGATGGTAATTTCAAACAATAATTATAAAAATGTCTTAAAAAGTAAGAAAAAGTAAGAACTGTAAAATGTTTATCGAATTTTAAAATCTTGAGACATTATTTTCACGGTTAGGCAATGTCTAAACTTTCAATAAAAAAGTTGATTATCAAGCGAAATAAATAAGCAGACTTGAACAACAAAGTTAAATATGTATTATAAAATTATATACAAAAAGTCTTAAATATGTTTTAAACTGACTTATTTTCCTTTAGAAATAATTTCACATTAAACGAAGCGATAAGAACCCTCTCGATGGATAACCCAAATTAAAACTTAGGAAGAAAAAACTTATTAGGTAAAAAGTTGTTACAGAAACTTTTTTCAACAGCGAATATACGAGTAGTAATAATTTGGAACTGTACACAATATAAAAAGAAAATTATCAATAATCTTATCGTTTCGTTCGATATAAACCAATCGATTAGAACTTGAAGCTTAAGGAAAAACATAGATCTTTTATTACGATATATTCAGTGTTTTCTCTATTTTGGAAGTACTAGTCCTTTGATTAAAACTAGCCTGCGAGGTATATTTAATCACTCTACCATTTCTTCCAAGTATTTTACTACGTGTATTTGAAATTGTATAATTTAGACATGTTCCTGACTGCTTTTTTTTTCAAGATGATCAAGGGATAGTGATGAAATATTTCATACGTAGCTGGTAGGTACACTACATTATTTCATTTAGTTCCAATTAGGTATTTCATACAATGTGGGTTAACATCAGCATGCTTTTTGAAAGGCTTGTGGGAATGCATAGCTGTACTACTTACTTATTTACGATATACACTATACAGTCTACATATTTACTACAGATTCTGAATTTGCAAGATGACGGATATGTTACATGTAAGAATATAAACATATAGCCACATATGTAGGTATTCCCAGTTTTAGCGTTGCATTGTCGTTACATAAACACAATGCATCAAAATATTATAAGCAAAAACTTTATGAAGAACTGGACCATCTCCAAGAAAATTCAAAGATTCAGAACTAAGGGTAACCAATATTATGAACATTACATAACAATATTCGAAAAATTGTACCAAACGAAAAATTCCGATTAATCTTGGCATTCGTTGGATTTAATCTTCCGAAGCATTTCTATTCCCTCCAGTATTAAGAATTAAATGAGATTATTAGGAAAATGTCACAAACAGTACTTATTCATCTAACAATAGTTCAACATACTCGAAAATATTCTGTACCTCCCAATCTACTAATACATATTAGTGGGACTACAAATTTCAGATAATTTTTTAATGCTTTTTTGTTCGGTTAATTGAAAAATGTCGCTATTATCGAGAGCTCGCTCTTGTGTCATTTTATTTACTGTAGAGAATAGCAGTAGGTGTTAACGAGCATTTTTTTCCGAATGATGCATTAAGATAATTTTGTTGAGTATACGGCTGGCCACACACGTCCCGAAGTTCAGTTCCGTAATCGACCGTTTTGCAAAAAAGTTCCGATCAAAACCTCTCTCTGAATTCAGCGTCACCCCGATTTTAAATTCAGAAAGAGGTTTTGGTCGGAACCTTTTTGCAAAACGGTCGATTCCGGTACTGAACTTCGGGACGTTTGTGGCCAGCCTACGACCCAAATTGTCGTTAATAAACCCTGTACAAGCTATCTTTTTACACCATGTCGATCGCAAGGTGCGCATGTAGAGGTGGAATTTTTCTCTCACTGATTTAAGTTTTTTTTTTATATTTCAATATTTCATATTTCAAATCGAATTAAATTTAATACCTGTTCATTACTTTGCGAATGCTGTCGAAACTATTTTAATTACTGAAGGGTAAGTTGGCCTGATTCTGACGTTTTGTGTATATAATATATAATGTAGATATGTTGTATGTCAATTACCTGTATGTGTCTCGATAAAGGATGCGAATGATGGGTGTCGGAAGAAAACAACTAGGTATCGTTTACAGGTGAAATCATTAGGAGAAAGAAAAAACTAAATAGAAAATTAAATGAGAATCGAAACTGTTGCTAACATTATTGAACACATACCTACCTACATTGATTTTGGTTTTCTCACAAAGACCTTCAAATAAATTAATAAATCAGGATTCGAATGAAACAAAAACATGCGTAGATACTTTGATATACACCCTAGTCGGCGCTTGGAATACAAGAATGATTTATATTACACCTGATAACAAGCCGTGATGTGGCAATCTTCGCCGTGTGAATATTGTATTAGCTGTACATTTACGGTTGTCAAAGTGACACCTCTATTCGTTCACCGGAGAGAGCTTTCGACAGTTTGACATGTTCAGAATACATTATTATATCAAGTTTACAAATTTCCCAAACACGACACCGCACCATACCAAACGTAATCAATTTTAAACAATGAGAAACTGTACTAGGTATACATAAATAATATTAGGTATAATATCCAACGCGGTAAATTAAATATGTTCTTAATCATTATTACACAATATATCTTATATTCGCTCGCGATACAGGAATAGGGATGGAACCCAAAGGAAAAATTGATGAATTAGAAGTTATGATTAAATTTATTTGTGGGTTATTTGCAATTAAGATCGTTTTTATGGAAAAAAATATTGTAACATGAGTTCATACTTTAATCTCTCCATTACTGAATATTCTTCCAACTCTTCCAAACAATTCCATTCCTTCCTCTCACTAACTAACTTTTCTTCCTCTCTCTCTAAACCACTCTGTCTAATTAGAGGTAGGTAGTTTCATTTCATCTGGAATTACAAATATTATTTTTAAAAAATCTAATGAAAATGCGTAAAATCTACTCGTACATAATTACTTTTTAAAAGTAAGTATTTTCAGTTATGAAGTGTGATACGTATGAGTGGCATACGTTCAAACGAGAAATTAGTATGAGAATACTTAAGTCTTACTTAAATATTTCTACATACATCACCGTCTTATCATACAAAATGAACACGTAAGAATAACAAGACGTTTTGAAATGTCTACTGTGGAACTTACAATTCTATCAGAAGTAGCGATACAAACAGAGCCACAAAGTTCTCTCCAAGAGATTTGATACTGTCAGTAGTAGTGAGGAAGCTATAGGTAAACGAAGAAGATGAATTACGTATAAATAAATATTGACGGTTTGCTTCAATACGGAATATCCAATCTTCACCTAAGGAATCACAAAACAAAACAAATAGCGTCAATGTCGACAGATGGAGTTACTTAGGTATTAGAGAGGAGACCGTCTAATTTTAGTCGGTACTTATACGACTATGAAAAATGATCGAATAAGGAGAATGCTCATTTTGTATGGAGAAAAAACCCAGGCCCGGCGCAAACGAAATGTAACTCAAATGATAGGTAATAATTAGTAATTAAATATTGCATAGGGGGTATCATCGAAATCAATGGCTTAAGGGGTGAAATACCTATTCGAAGTTTTACAGGGGTCACACGAATATATAAGAAAAGGAGCATTAAACAGTTACAATTGCGATTAAAAAGCATATAATATGATGAGTGTAAGGTAGCCCGTCCGATTTTTCTTCCTCTTCATCAGCCTTGGTCCCTCCACTGTCGGATGTAGGCTCAAAGGAAAATACTCATGAATTATGTAAAAAATAAATATGTCCGGCGCAAACGCAACGTGACTCAAATTATAGGTAAAAATGAGTTATTAAATACTGCATGGGTGGAATCATCGAAATTAATGGCTAAATGGGTGAAATACCTACTTATTTGAAATTCACGAGACACAGAGATTGCATAATTTCAGGAATCTTAAGTTGAAAGAGCTTTTAAACAATATTATTTCTTAGTTCCGTATAGCAGTGGGGGACCAAGGCTGATGATGAAGAAGAAGACGGGCTACCTTATATTTATCTTATTTTATACTTTTGAATCGCAATTGTAACTGTTTAATGCTCCTTTCCCTATATATTCGTGTGACCCCTGTAAAACTTCGAATAGGTATTTCACCCATTAAGCCATTGATTTCGATGATGACCCCTATGCAATATTTAATTACTAATTATTACCTATCATTTGAGTTACATTTCGTTTGCGCCGGGCCTGGGTTTTTATTGAGCATTCTCCTTTAGTAGGAATTAATTTTATTTTATATGGTTAAGATTCTATCCAAGAAAAAGATGAGTAAATAATGGTAAGGCGTAAGGACCTTCAAGGTAATTGAAACAACCGTGAAGTCTCATCGAAAACCTATAGCACAAATAGGTACAAAGGTATTGTACAAAATGTGTATAGATTCCACAATAGTACGAGTATGTATCGGTTTACTTACTAATAACGATATTAAGCGTAATATACTTTTGGAATATTGAAATGATTTTACGTTTTGTAACTTTTTGCAAATAAATAAACAAATAATCGTGCATGACAAATGTACTAGAATGATACAAGTTTATTTCTACAAGACAATAAAAGAAAACATCCGATAGTAGAAATCCGGAAAGGACAGTACGATACGATTAGACAGAAAAGACGCAGACGAAATGACTCTAATAAGATCACATTTGACATACGAGTAATCAAGATTATTGTCAGCTGCACATTCCAACAGTCAAATGAACAAAATATTACATGAGAGACGAATTATAAATTTTGTGAAAGGATTATTTATGAAAAACGTATTCGATTTGCCTTTTAATTTACCCTATATATCTATTTGTTCTTGGAACCAAGCATGTAACCTATTTTATGATATTATTGTATATTCAATCAATATGTACGAATCAATCAATTCATTCGACCACGGCCATACAGCACGGAAAACAATCAAAACTATGACTCCGGCCGTCAAAGCCTTCGGATTCTGGCCACATAGTCCGAGAGCCCGCTGCTTAATTTATGACGTATCTGTTTTTTGATCGAAATGTGGTACAATTGATAGCTTACCAATAGGGTTTTACATCGCACTAGGGTTGCCTATCAAAATCTTGCCGCAACCCCCCTGCCCCCCCCGAAAAGGTCCCTCTTCGCGGTTTTTCGCATTTTGTAGGAATATGGTAAGAGATAGAAGAAAGTAGTCAATGACAAAAATAATTCTTGCTAATTTCTCTACAAAAAATATTAAGACAATTTTTTCATAGGACTAGTAGTTTACCCGTAATGGCTGGTCGAAAAACAGGATATTTTTTGAAAAAAAAATATTTTTATTTTTTTTCTTTAACTTTCTTCCACTCATTATCACTAACATTTTATGGAAAAAAATATTTGGCCTGCGGCGCTATATCGCTGGTTATTTTATGAAAAACTAAATTTTAAGAATTTTCGTCACTGAGTTTTATTGCAATAACTCCTAAATTAATTGATGTATGAAAATAAGTTATAGCTCGTTTTGTAGCTAAGACTATAGTTATTAATTCGTTCTTTGACTATTTTCCTGTAGCTCTTATCAATTTTCAACCGATTTAGTTTAAATTATTTTTTTTAGTTTTTTAAATGAATTTCGGTTTTGGACCGGCTATTGCGGGTAAACTGCTAGTTCTACGAAAAAAATGACTAAATGTTTTTTGTAGAGAATTTAGCAAGGATTATTTTTGTCATTGACTACTTTCTCCTATCTCTTACATTATTCCTATAAAATGCGAAAAACCGCGAAGAGGGACCTTTTCGGGGGGGGCAGGGGGGGTTGCGGCAAGATTTTGATAGGCAACCCTAGTGCGATGTAATACCCTATTGGTAAGCTATCGTTTATACCACATTTCGATCAAAAAACAGATACGTCATAAATTAAGCAGCGGGCTCTTGGACTAACAACATCCGTCTCGCTTACTCATTTCTTTACCTCATCTTATTACCTCATTTATTTACATATTTTACTGCCGTTGAAAGACTAAATCTTTTTCCAGTACGCATTTCCCCGGCTAGACTAACCTATCATTCCTTATTCGTATTCCATATAAAAATAACAAGGACACCAATACCAAATAGATAAACATTGTTAAATTTATATTATTACCTTGCATTGAATAAGTTTAAAACGGACTTACGATGATGATAACAACTAGATTATTCCCATTCAAGTTTTAACCCTACATATATTTCTTATACTTAATTTCAAGTCTACAGCTTGAGACTACGTTATAGAGGAAATAATAATAGTAAAATAAGAATCAGCACTTCAAAATTTTGTAAGAAAGTCGAATAAAGCTCGGTTTAATGCTGAATAAGGGGGAAAATCTCATCATATTTTGTTTAAAACTTTCTGAAGTCGGCTTAACTTTCAAAATTAAAACACAAGGGACACTTCGAAACGGAAGAACAAGTTCGAGACTAGAGGGACGATTTTTTAAATAAAACTTTATTTTATCTTCTCAACGCTCTAAAGGAAAGTAGGATAGAAGTTTGGAGTGAACGAGTAATTAAAAAAAATATTGACACCTATAAATTGACGAGTGACGTCAATTATACGAATGACCAACCAGAGAAAGTTTTAAAAGAAATTAGACCCTCAAAAGAATACGCAACACCAGCTTCGTAAAAAATAACCTGCCTATTTTTTTTCTTATTAATATTTTTAATATAATATATTAGTGAATCAGTATCGTGTAAGGTGTTCGCCATTTGCATTTTTTTATAACATCACCATACAAATCATTACTGTTTAAATGAATACATACCCACAACTGAAGATGGCGAAATTCCTGAAGAACCAATACTTTCCAAACAAGTATGTACATACCTGAAACAAGAAAAAAAAGTATTAATTTTATGAACATGAAAGGCACAAACCATGTGGTGAATATGAAAAGTGAACGTGTATATTTGTTGAGGTAGCTGCTTATGACCGCGCATTGAAGAAATATAAATATCTAAGGCCGTGTTTCCACCTGCGAGAGCACTAGCGGAAGTCTTGCAGAAGTTTCTCGCAATACCGTTTACACATGATATGAATTCATGCAATTTCTAGCTGCAATAAATAGCGTGCGAGAAGCTCGCGGAAGTTACTGTCGCAACTTATAGCAGAGGTGTTTACACACGCGTGCTAGAAGTTGCGACAGCTATTGCAAGTAGAGCCTCGAAATAACTCCAGCAGGATTTATATATATCATCTAGGCCATGGGCGTCGTCAGGGGGGACAGCTGCCCCCCTAGAGATTGGAATAGGTATATATTTTTTCAAACTAAATGATAAAATACCACAAAAAATCATATTATTACCACAAGTTTTCTCATCATAACATAAATTTTCGTGGAAATCCATCAAAATACAATTATGTCATTAAAAAAAAATTGCCTGCGGCGCTATTTTTACTCACTTTTAATAAAAGACATTTTCATGCATATTATGGTGCAAAGTATTATGTAAATTTTCAAGTAAACCAATTATTACAACACGACCTTCTTCACTATGCCTCACAAAAAAAATCGCTATTGCGGTATTTACGAGTTTTTCATGCTATGTCGAATTTTCAAATTTCTCCCCCCCCTCCCCTCCTAGGTCCGGGGCTGTGCGACAACCAAGATCTAGGCCACTTCCACTCTTCTTGTTTTTTATTTTTAACATTTTGACAATCTGTGGTGAGATCACTGGTAACGGTGAAAGCCAAGCTAAGGAAAAAAAGGAAGTGAAGTGAATTTTTAAAAATCATTCTGCTATTGGCTTTTTAAATTATGAAGCTTTCTAGACACTTCATTCTCAGACCGTGTTTCCACATTCAAGAACACTCGCGGAAGTCTTGCAGAAGTTTCTCGCAATACCGTTTACACATGATATGAATTCTTGCTATTTCTAGCTGCAATAAATAGCGTGCGAGAAGCTCGCGGAAGTTACTGTCGCAACTTATAGCAGAGGTGTTTACACACGCGTGCTAGAAGTTGCGACAGCTATTGCAAGTAGAGCCTCGAAATAACTCCAGCAGGATTTATATATATCATCTAGGCCATGGGCGTCGTCAGGGGGGACAGCTGCCCCCCTAGAGATTGGAATAGGTATATATTTTTTCAAACTAAATGATAAAATACCACAAAAAATCATATTATTACCACAAGTTTTCTCATCATAACATAAATTTTCATGAAAGTCCATCAAAATACAATTATTTCATTAAAAGAAATTGCCTGCGGCGCTATTTTTAATCACTTTTTTATAAAAGCCATTTTTCATGCATATTGTTGGGCAAAGTATTATGTAAGCGTCGGAACACCTATCCTGCTTCCTCCCCAAGAAGGTTCACATAATGCTACAATATGTTTTTTTTAAATATTACGTCTACGTATTATTCCATTTCTGGCAAATAATTTGTATCTATGTTCAGTAGCATAGACTTCCACTCTTCTTGATCATTGATTTTTTAAATTCGTTCTGCCATTGGCTTCTTAAATTATGATGTTACCACATCGTTTTCTCATCATGTCATGAATTTTCTAAAACTACTATAGGTGTTGTTTGGTAAAAAAAATCACTTCACCGATTTTTCTAAAAAAAAAATCGCCCGCGGCGCATTATTCCAACCCTGATAAATAATCAATTTTTTTTTTATTTTCACTGATAAATAATCTAATTTTGCACGGCCCTTCATTCAAAAAGTTTGCCCAGGCCTGCTATAGAAAAACAAGCAGGTTCATTATTTCACGCATTTTCTTTAAAAAAATTCGCCTGCGGCGCTCTTCAAATTTTTCATGCAAGGTGGTCCTATTTGCACGTGACGACATTCAACCCCCTCCAAATTTGAATCTTTGATCCGCCACTGTCTTCTCGAGACTATTCACGTGTCTGTCGATTCATTTTCATTTATCAAAAACAAAACTGACCAGCCGCGAGTGCGAGATATACGAAAATTTTCGATAAGCTGCGAGAACTGTCGCGAGTAGATGTGTAGGTATTTAGGCTCGCAATTTATTGCACTCGCAACTTATCGGCTAAATCTAGCGGCTAACTGTCGCGAGTGAACTTGCAAAGGTGTTTACACTATGCAAGATACTGTCTGACACTTCCTCATATTCATGTATCAAAAACTAAACTGGCTAGCCGCGAGTGCGAGATATATACGAAAATAATCGGCTAGCTGCTAGAAGTGTCGCGAGTAAGCTGTCAACGTGTTTACACTTGCAATTTATTGCAGTCGCAACTACTCGCAGGAATCTAGCGGCTTACTGTCGCGAGTGAACTTGCAAAGGTGTTTACACATGCAAGTTACTGTCTGACAGACTGTCGGACAGTTCTAGCAGAAGTTTTCTCGCAGGTGGAAACACGGCCTAAGTGTTCCAACCCCATCCACAAGTAAATTTATTCTCAGTGAAAAAAGAGCTTTGGTTCTTGTTTGTCCATGCCGACGTATTAGATATTAAGTACGTTTGTAGGGTCACGTAGGTATCTTTCTGAAACGTTAAAAAATAACAACTACAATCCTGTTTGCTTAATGCTAATAACTTAAGTAAATATCTTAGTACTTGCGTAAAATGCTTTTATTAAAAAATATTTTCTAGGACTCCAGATGGAAAATATGTATCTCTTCCTTAACATTACGATTGCACGGTGGAAATTTTTATCGCTTAGTTGGCAAACGACTTCATCAAGAATCACTTACGAAAATTAAATAAAACACTAAGTACTTTTGTAATAAAATGAAGCATTATCTCTTATTTACACAGCGCGAAATGTTGAACAAAGTGAAGCCAAGATAGTCAGAGCAGCTCTTGAATTGTGGTTTTCTTTTAATATAATAACTCGATAGTTTCAGAAAGATGAAGTGATATTTTAATAGAGTATAATAACGTTGAATACTAATTGTGCCAAATAAAGCAAACGATGTCTGAAAATTTAAAGTGGAGCATGAACATTCCACTTAGAATAATGGTATTTGTCTTGAGACAGCCAATTTCTTTATTTGTGATGAATTAATGACTGAACAGATTCGAAAAGCTCTGGATAAAAAAGATAAACTGGACTTAGAGCAGACTGTTTTCCATAATACCTACTAAATTTTATTTTACTGTTAAGAATATGTTTGGCGCAATTGGTTGGGATGCGGATGTTTCCGGACCTCAGTGCTGACTATGTATTCTGCAGTTCACGACACTAACTTTTTGCTTCCAGTAAAGTATCGAGTTTGAGTGAATGTACAAGAGTTACATAAAGTAATCAAATAAAGAAGAATATAGGTGCTGATTGTAATAAATCGAACGAATAAAATATGTTTAATATAGAATTTAATTCATTAATTCACAAGTATTATAAGATACTGCTTTTCATTTTGGGTTTTCAGAACAGTCAGATTATTTTGTGAGAAAAGTCCAGCATCTATGGCGATTATACAAATGTATCAAGTCTAAATTTGTAAAGATGGTAAGCTGAAGAGAGAATTAAATAAGAAAATAACATTTATTGTGAGAGAAGCAGGAATCTCGCTGGGATTATGGGATGTACAACAATGAGAAACTCAGCAGAAGTTCTTTGTGGAAGATTCGCAAATTTTCAATTATAATAATAAATGTCCTATGACAAAATGTTCAGCGGTATTCTACATTAATTAGGTACCTACCTACATACACTTAAGCCTCTGTCGAATTATCTGTTATTAAGAAACAATACCAACGAAGTTGTAATCGGATATTTTTCTTCCATCAAAGCGATTTAAAATAAACAAATATTAAAAACGATTACGAATGGTAAAATTTCCAGTTATTGTCTCCTCAATTTGGTATTAAAATTGGTATTTGTTATTACTCAGGTATTAAAAAATATAGGAAAGAAGCACTATTAGAAAGTGGGTAATAGAAAACACAACTGGTATTATTTAAAGTGTTTTATTAATGACAAGAGTGTAATAATTAATGTAAGGTAAACTTAGACACCTTTACTTAGTGCGACTGGCATTCGGTTGAATGAACGCTTTTAATGGCTTGTGTCAGGCCAATATTGGTTTCCAATTTCCGTATTTCTTTCTGCAACTATACGTTTGTTAAACAGAATACATATTGTGAAAGAGGCACACAGAAAATAAACAATTTTTATATTATGAAGTGTGGAGATAAATCTTGTTCTAAGTCTTCCAAAGTATTTCCCCTTTTCAACAACTATGTATAATAGTATTTTGAAGATCACTGTTGAGCCATTTGAACGGCCAGTATTCTTCTGAACGACGTATGTTCTCAGCATTATTGTTGGAAAGTAGATTTATGTGTTTTCGTTTCCTTCTCATTTTTTATTACAAGAAAATAAGTAAGACAAAATTCGCCCCAAGAAAAATCGGCACAATCAATTCGTTGCCAAGGTTTTGTGGTCACAAGAGACAAGAAATATTTTTATATCACATACGTGCAACTTTTCAGACGTTTACAGACGTGCATAATATGTTTATCAATACCTACCTACTTGCTTGTTCTCCTTAACGACCTTTGATACTTTACCTTATTAATTACAAATGAATTAATGAGAATGATGGAGGTAGGGATACACTATATAGCTCAGGCTTAAGAGCATCGAATTTCAAGTTCATTGTATGAAAATAATAGCTAAAATTAATAACAATTAATGATGTTAGTAGGTCTTGTATTACTGAAGTATTTTTATCATTAAATTTTGTAAGAATTTTAACTCTTAAACAAATTACAATAAAATATTTCTTCTCGATGTCGTCATTATTATTCAGATTTCTAAGAATAAATATACAAGTTAAATACAAAATAATCAGGCTAAATCGATTACACGATTCCGCTGAAATTGTAAAACGATATACCTAAAAAAGAAAAGGGTACGCTTACATCAAACCAGCCCGCATTTACTTTTATGAGGCGGTGAGTCCTCCAAGTTTTACGGGAAAAAGGACCATTCCGTGTAATAGGCGGATACTTTTATTCGTCAAGAAAAAAGCATTATATTATAGTGAACTCGGAGTAAAATATCCTAATAATAAAAATGTTATAATCCGTCAAAAGTACAAAGAGAAAATTACTATTAAATTTCTCGTGAACTTTACAGAAACTGACGATGAAACAGGTTGTTGTGCTTTATATACACTACTACCATGAATTTTCACTTTGGCAGCAGGATGTGGTGGAATGGGTGAACGTTGCTCTGAGCATAAAGTGATCACTTAAGCCAGCCAGAGCCGACTCGTATGCGTCGGAACATCCATCCTACTCCCTCCCCAAGGGAGTTCACTTAATAACCTTATGTGAATGTTGATACCTCCGCCTTCGTTGAGGAAAATCTCAATATATATAAATACAATATAATGCGAATATGTTAAATCTTAATACAGGTAAACAGAAGGTAACATTCGAATTTATAAAGTTTTATTGAAGAAATGACATTCATAACTACTGTCGTAATAAAGCAAGTTATGATTTATCGATATTGTGCTGCGAAGCGAATGAATAAACGAATCCAATCTACCATATCCATATAAAATATTTGATAATGTGTGATCGAAATCTTTTTCATTTTCAAGCAAGCAGGACAATAAATAAATATCTAATACTGCCGCGATAATAGGGAGCGATGGGGCTTTCTACAGGAAGAATCCGGTGCATGCGACTGCGGGGCAGCGCAGACCATGCAACATCTGTGGGAGTGCCCGTTGTGCCCTGTCCCATGTACTGTGGAAGATGTTTTTGCCGCGTCTCCATGTGCTGTGCGCTTCGCACAGTACTGGAAATCAATATAAGTTTTCTGGTTTGACACGCTTAATAATAATAATAAATAAATTTATTCACATTACAATGAATACTAAATGATCCTGAAAATGGCTATTGTGAATTATTAACCATTGTGTCGTTAATTAAAAGTTGACAAAAGAGAATTATTTGTAAGTCAAATCACAGTGAATAATACTGTACCTCAGATACATTTAGGGATGTTGGTATTACAGTAATGAATCAACCTAAACAATCCCTCATATACGAGTACAAAAACAAAGCGAAGTGCCATTAGACGATTTACTTAGTGTCATCTGAAAGAACTTCGCTCATTAAAAATATAAAATATAATAGTTTCAACTGACATAACCACACTTTTGATACGGTTTTAAAAAATGCATATAACAATACAATTCACTAAATAAAATTTGTAACAAAATAATTCATTTATTCGAGATTTCCTTTTTAAAACTCCATTATCAATTTAGTGAAAACGTTTTAAAAAAATGTGTGAAAGTTCTGCCTATGTTGTACATATTATATGTTGTTTATTTGGAGTACAATGGCCTAATAAGCCGAAACATGCCAGCAAAAAAAAAAACGTACTTATAACTTTCGCACATTTTTGAAGTGTTGTCTTTATATGTATGTGTTCAATTAAAGCATTAAGGCTAAATCCTAATACGATGCATTAACCAGACAGCATTTAGCGGTTGAGTACTACTAACATGCACGAGGAAGCTCCACCGTCTCAAGTTGCTCATAGTTCCACTAGACGCAAATGCAATATATCATACAAGTATATTAATGAAATGAGTCTCGGATATGAGACCACGAGAGAGGTTATAGAAATAGAAATACAGCAGTCATTGCATTCATATTCCGTATGTAAATTTCTGCAGTAAAATCTACAATAAGAAACGCAGATACAGAGTAGATATATTAAGGAAAAGCGCAGGTGCTTGATGCTATGAAGTAAACGCCGACTCTGGCGTATCCATCCGTTACTGTGCAGACTTACCCCAGTAATAATACCCTTATACTGTATTTTGTGGCTTACGAAACTGCACCACATTTACTGTGGTATTTACTATGAATAAATGAAGCTACACCTTATGATAACTCTGGTTTGTTTAAAGTATACTCTATACAAAATTAAATGTATACCTAATAAAATATTGAATTAAGAAAATTTGATTAAACAGTACACACCTTATCCGTAGGTAACGAAATGTGAATGAGTGTGCAATACTTTGTCGCCCTCCCTATGCAGAACTCTTACATGCGTAATGCGATTACTCTCAAAGCTTCTTCGTCACACCTCAAATAGAGACGTTCATTAGAGAGTGCAAACCTCAAAGTTAAACTTCAGAGTACAGAGTAGCATTCCTTAATTGAATGTTACGACTTTGAATAAGCGCTTGACAATAGAAGGTACCATCAGTTACCCTGTTGAAAACCATCGCGTATGTAAAATGTAGTTATTTTAAAGTCGTAATAGTGACAGCACCTACCAGAACAAAAAATATTAAAAAAAAATTACCGATGCGAATGAAAATGCGAATCACCTAATTGCGACATGAATAATTTACACGTCACTAAAATATGTAAAGCTTACAATGTAAAATGTACGTACGTTATTCTATTTTCCAATATCAAATTACTATATAGAGTAGAACGCCCTTGAACACGCGTAACTTTATTACCGCACGATCGACTTTTCACTTAAGTCATACCGCAGAGGTACTAATGAACATTACTAGTATTTCTCAATTAACTGTAATAATATCAAAGTGAATTTTAAATACTCGTGAACCATAATGAATATTAAATAAAATCATTTCTTTGTGAAATATTGGAGCTAATTTAGTAGCACATTTCAAACAAGTAAAAATTGATGCCAGTGAAGAAAATTGGAAATTTATTTCTCTTCTTCTTCTTCTTCAGATTTTAGAGGTCCTGTACATGAAACATGAACGAAGTAATAATATACTTTAGCTTTAGATAATTTGAGGAGGTGATCCTAGAAAATACATGGATATAAAAATAATGTTTAATTCGCAGTGGAAACAGCAAAACTTGTACAGAAAATAAGAAGATTACATTTTTAATAGAGTTGACGTACTATATTATCCTACAAAAGTATTGTGAAAAATATCACAAATTGGAAAAACGCCAAAGGCCAACAAACTACTGAATTGTACAACAACTACTGATAGTGTGCTTTTTTGCGGAGCTTTCTAGTTTGGGAATTTCCCTTCCTGCAAGATGAGGGAGGCGACAAAAATAAAAGGTAAGACTTACCTTTTGCATCATGCTCTGTCTCCTGTACTCTTTCGTCCTGGCAAGATAGTATTTGTATACATGGGGTGGCATGCATCTTCTCGTCTCGGTACCGATCCAACTAGCTTCACGGGGAGAGGGAGGGTAAAGGTCTCTGACGAGGGGTGGTGGCAGCCTGGGTCCTCCATTACAATACGCTTCTCCCCATTCACACCCCTCGCAGCCACCCTCTCTAACGTTGTATTCCTCAGCCATCAATATGCAAATGCATTCCGTGACATCTGTTCATGGTTTCAATATAAACACTAGACTAGGCTAGACCACGATAACAAACTATCTGTCCTTCATTGTATATTTTTTATACGTAACTGTTTAAATGTTTTTGCTATCTGATGTATTGAACAAAGTAGTTTCCATTGTTTTACGCCGAGTAGATGAGGGCTTAGTAGAGCTTTTCATTTCAATTAATCCACATTTTAAAACACAGTTTAATTTTAACCTATACTTACTGCATAATAAACACATGAATGTAATAGTATTTCACGTTCAGTAAGAACTTACGTATAATTTTATATGTAGCACTTGTGCCAAAATATTACTGGACTGTCATGTTTTCCACTAATGGATTAATCAATATTCAATTCACCGCTATTTAATTTCACAACCACAATTCTTACATTTAACAGTTAGTATGTTTAGATATCGTTTAATAATTAACTAATAATCACTTTTTATTTATTTTTTTATTCACTGTTATTCCACTACTCGTATTTGCACAACTTATTAAAAATCTCAGTGGAGCAAAAATTAACTTCTTCTATATATATTTTTTACATTCCTTCACTGCATCCTAATTGGTAATATATTATCAATAATCACTGTTAGCACTAAATTATTTACACTATTATTTTTTTTCGTTTTTATTTAACTTTCATTTTATATTTTGTATTCTAAAACAATGCACCATCACAATATTCAAGAGGACACATCAAGATAATATATAAAAGTGTGAGTTTGAAATTATACCTTCATGTTTTGGCTACCAAGAGTAAATAAACGAAATAAATAATATGGTGGCAAGTATAGGATTGTAATACTAATTTCTATTTTTGAAACTGGTTTCATACATTAGAAACTTCTAAATGCAAAGCAATCCAGTATCGCAAACTTCTAAGAATAAGAAACATAAATCTTTAACAAAGTTACTATTAATAAAATATAACTACAACGTCGGTATGTTCGTTAGAAATGATACAAACTCTATTGGAGCAATATACGTCAAGTAACTAAACTAATAATGCCAAAATATATAATTTAATGGACCGTGTACGACAGGGTGTATAGGGAACGTAAAACAACGCCATCTTCGTAATACCAGTGCCATAATATGCCCAATAACGTCCCAAACACCGTTATTAAAACATCAACAACATTGTATGGAGTTAGTTTCATCTCAAGTAATTTCAACCATCATTACATTCATTATGTACCTAGAATACAATTTCTCAAATATTACAACTATGTACCTAGCTCATAAATGATTACGACAAAAATGCTACATGACCTTTGGAAAGGACATACAAAACTTCGTGCATAATTTACACAATTTGTAAAAATTGACGGGTACAAGAGCCCGACTCGGGTCTACGTATGATAGAATACAATAAACAATAAACAGTAATAGAATGGACGAAAAAATGTAACGTGTTGACTAGTTAACACTTCAAACTCCCAGAATTGAAACACGGAATGAAGGAGCATTGTACGGATTGTTAACTTCCACCATTATCTAATCACATTCAATAACACGATCTCTGACATGGAGATGTTGCATGCATATTACATATTTAGGTGATACTTTTGTAGGATGCGTACAATATATGGTGTTTTCATTTTTCAGTATCTAATGAATTTAAAAAGGAGTCAATAAAGTATTTTGAGAAGGTACGTTTACATTTTAAAATCACTTCATAGCTGATGGAATAATCGACAATGATAATAGAATTTTGAAGTTAAAAGGTAGAGATAAAAGACACCTTAAAAAAGTTCAACTAAAGGAAATTTACTCTGAAGTTCTGACTCAAGAGGCTATTATGTCCCGAGATGAGAAAACAGTCGAGATTTTAAGCACTACAAAAAACAATTTTCTTGGTGGAATATTGTAAGGTATATACTTTCGGTCGTTTAAAAGCGACATGATATCGTTGTAATATAACGGCGCCAATACCACTTTAAGAAAAAGTGAGAACGTCAGGATAGGTGTTATCGTCGATAAAATGTCTCGGGGCAATAATTTTTAACGACAGAATTAATTGAATGAAAGGAGTAAAGTAACAGAAGCAGAATAAAAGAGAAATTTCATAATCAGTTCAAAGCTTTTGTTAGGAAGAAGATGAATTACTTTAAACTCTTATCTGAAGAATAAATATAACTAAGTACGCACTTCATATAACGATGAAAGAGATTTCCTGTCTTAATAAAGGATAAAATATGATAAGACACTATATAAAATAACTATTATTATTATAGTTTTACTAAGCCTTTTCATAGTTGTCATCACAAATTGACAATAAAGATCACAAAGAGAGACACTTGTGACGATTGTCTGAATTTATTTGATAAGAATTGAAAAGAAGCGTAGTATTTTACATACGTGACTACAGCTACCTAACTAATTTAATACACGATTCAGTGAAATAAAGCAGGCCAGTAGAAATTGAATCTAAGTACATACAAAGGCAGAATTGACGAGATTGTCTGTCGACGAGTCTGTCATGTAAATTCGGTTTCGTAATATTACAAGAGAAAAAGTATTCTATCTTCAATGTAGGTATATTATCATATTTAACAGGCTATGCATACATATCATAAGGCCAAGGATCGTCATCCCTATATGTAGGCATCATCTTCATCAGGATTGTGCTATTCATCATACTTACCTACACCTAGCTTGTTTTCCTCGTCAACACTAGCTTAGATAATTTAATTTACAATTTAGTTTTATATTTTTCCAATACGCTATTGTCCCTATAATATAACTTCTTTGTGTACACAGTACTAGGGCGTTGAATAAGCTATTTTTAAGGGAATATATTTCTTTTGTCAAGTTCATATCAAAGCCTGTAAAATATATTTGTAAATAATATTAAAAAAAACACACAACGAAGGTTACGTATGTTTTATGAGAGAATATTACCCACACAATTTAATGTAATCTTTTTGCCGGTAGACTTGTATGGCAACAACCTATTAAAATATGAAGAAAGATAAGCTGAACATTCCGTAATGGTTTCAAGTAAGTTTTGAAACCAGAGGAAACCTTTTAATACACATTGTTCAATTCTGTGACATAAATTATAACTTTTTCTGTAACCAGAATTATACAAGTCGTATTCCATGAAAGATTATATTATTATAAGCATATTGTGTGAGAATATCTCGGCAGAACTTTCGTTATTAACGCAATCCCATGCTCTACATAAAACAGCACTCTGATCAAAAGATAAGAAAATGGTCGATCTTGGAAAATAATTTGAAGAGGAAAATGATATTTCATATTATATGGATATGGCACTAATATTTTAGACAACGAACTTGTTACCTATATTTGATAACTTATGTTTTATGCCGCAAAAATATAGGTAAGTGAAAAATTATAGACAAAAGTATCTACATAGGTATTACAGATAGCTACAACCCTGCCTAGTGTTTATCAGAATACCACTTCAGCAAGTAATGCTTATGGTAACTCTATCGAAAAACAGCAAAAGTTTTTGGAGGTTTCATTGTTTTGGAAGGGAAACGCGCGAGAAATTTTAATCGTATTCAACAATATAAATTTTCCAGTTAGAGACATCTAACGAATGGAAGGGAAAACAACTCAAAGGTTTCATTCCTTCCAATTTTCATTTCAGCGAATTTCGAAACCTATTTCAAAACCATTCAGTTTGAAAATAAGGGCGAAAGCTTTAAAGTAACTTTCATAGAGGGATGACAAAATAATATTAATAAAATGAAATAATGAAGAATCTTTCGATATATTTTCATTACATTCAAAAATTATTTGTACCAGGAAACACAAGTCAGGTTATAAAATTACAATCGGCTATGAAAACGACGGTAAATTTGGCAACGAATTTCCTAAATTGGAGTTGGAAATTGCGGGTTTTGCGGGAAAAGACGCGTTGTTTGTAAGTTTTATGAAGAACAATATTCATAAATAATTTGAAACAGGAGGATTTAATAAATACGACATTGAATATGACGCATAATTTGTCATTATAAGTCATTCGTTAGGTAGAAAGTTTGACACATTGCACACAATGTGTATACCTACACCTACACACCTCTATGGGCACAAAGTACAAAGAATAAAAAAAAACAGTATCCAAAAATAAATTGTAGGTTTTCACCTACGGATGTAATACAATTCGATCAAGGGAGATGATTGGAAATATCAAAATATCAAATATCAGGATATGTTTTTGATCTGAGAAATAATAGAAGTAAAAAAGCCATAGAAATAGAAAATGACGTAGGTGTTACACGTGAGTGATATCGACGTACGCTTTACAAACAATCAAGATATAAGATAAATTGAATGTAATGATGATAACATCAGAGATCCACAAGGATGTGAATAACATATATGACATTAGTATGAATAGATTCGTGGAAAAGGACATATTCAAGATTTTATTTGAATATTTTTAGAGAGGTCTACTAGTCTGTAGTAAAATAATATGAGTGTTAGTTAAGTAGATTACAGTTATATAGAGTTTAAAAGACAACGTAATATAATGTCGAAGGTAAAGGTAATGTAGAAAGTTTTAATACGAGTATAACGATAGTCACAATATTGTTCCCGAGAACGTGTATAGTTTATTTCCTATTTACATTAAGTACAGCCCCATTCCCGCTAGGTTGTTCTTACAGTGAACACGTGCATCGTGTTGTCGTATCGTAGTAGTGTTTTTGGTAGTGTTTTGTGTTTCTTACAAGAATATACAAGTTGGAATCAACATTATTATTTTCGTATTTTAAAAATCATTAAGGGTGATTGGTATCCCCTATTTTTGTTTTTCCATTTTATTTTAATTTTTCTTTTTTATATTACCGTTTTATATTTTATATTATTAGTTTTGTACGACGGCTGAGTGGCGGGGGCGATGGAGGGTTCGTTGGAACCCCCCGACCCCAGAAAACGGGGGAGGCCGTGTGATGTGTCGGCGGAGGACCCCTCCGCACTTAAGAATCCAAGACCCAATCCGATTGCTGACTCGCTAAAATATAGTAATAGTTCTCCAGGACCGTACATCGTCTTCGTACAGAGCAATGTAGAGGCAAAGCCGCTACATTCTATGACCTTTGGCAGTATATTGTTTAAAAATAAGGTCGATGGAATTTCCCTGGGTGGAGTGCAAGCAGAGGGCCGCAACAAAATTTCTATAAAATTTAATTCACCTGCTTCCGCAAATAACTTTATTTCTTCTACTTTCATAATTGAAAATAATTTAAAAGCTTATGTGCCTTCATTTAAGGTTACAAAAATGGGTTTAATTAGAAATATCTCCACGGACTTCGAAGTGGAAGAGATATGCGCTAATCTGGCCGTCCCTGGGAATATGAAAGTGTTAAAAGTGCGAAGGTTAAATTATAAGGATTCCACGACTGGATCACCAGTGTGGAAACCTTCACGCTCCGTAGTGGTAATGTTTGAGGGACAAACCCTCCCTCAAAATGTTTACTTCTACCACAATTCACTTAAGGTAGAGCAATACATATTTCCAACTATTTTATGTTACAACTGCTGCAGATACGGGCATACGAAGAATATGTGCCGTTCCACACCTCGTTGCTATAAATGTGGAGACTCTCACGCTAGCGAAACATGCTTAACAGTTAGTCGGTCCTGTGTAAATTGTAAGGGCAAACATGCAGCGTCAGACTTAAACTGCCCTGAGTTTACGAGGCAGAAAAACATCAAACACTCAATGGCGATGGATAACATTTCATATAAGCAAGCGTCTATTATTCACCCTCCTGCTATTGCAAGCTATGCCGAAAAAACCGCTTCAACCCCTGTCGTAGTCAGTTACTCTCGTCCAAGGTCCCGCTCTCCTCGTAAATCTCCTCCAACGACACCATCCATCGATTTGAAAAACCATAACGCACAACTTTTTTACACAAACGGTGAGATCCTACACTCAAAAAATGGATGTGCTCTCCCAGGTCCGTCTAATTCATTGGATGTACCTACTTCTTATTCCGAACCTTCGAGTGATATTAAATCCACCATAAATTTAATTACTCAACTTCTCCTACAAATTTTGTCCTCATCTAGCCTACCGTCCAACGCTGCATCAATTATTCCATTGTTACAAAATTTAATTATTCAAAATGGCCCCTATCAATCTAAGTAACAAATTAACCGTACTTCAGTGGAACAGCAGGAGCGCTGTTGCACATAAAATCGAACTTCTTCATATCCTTAATTCTTATAAAGTATCAATTGCGGCTATCTCTGAGACATGGTTCGATCCTGGCTCCGAGTTTAGAGTCCCAGGATATTCAGTTTTGCGCGATGATCGCGCAGATGGCTATGCTGGTGCCGCCTTACTAATCTCTTCTAACCTCCCTGTATCTCAAATCCCCCTTCCTCAAAATAATAATTTTCAAATTGTTGCAGCCTTAATATCGAATACGATCTTCGTATCAGTGTATATCCCACCGAGAACAACAATCGATCTGAATTACTGGAATTCAATCTTGCCTCTATTTACCCATCCCTATTATATTCTTGGCGATTTTAACGCTCATTCCACTTCCTGGGGTAATCAGCGCAATGATTCTTACGGCAATCGAGTGCTGGAATTTGTTGACGATAACAATTTGTGTATTCTGAACGACGGTTCCCCCACTCTTGTTCCTCTACCCAATCAACAACCTAGCGCAGTGGATTTATCTATATGTACTCCCGACCTTGCTCCACTCTCTCAATGGTCAGTCCTAGAGGACTCCCACTCTAGTAACCACTATCCAATTATTATGATTGTTGATAGGAATATTGAAAAATTAACCTCTCGCTGGAGTCAAGTTAGGGGCTACAATACCAAACGAGCAGATTGGAGCCTCTTTGGGGCGCAAGTTGAGGAGGAATTGGATAATCTGTCTCTAAACGAATCCCAAAACTCAATCAATGAATTACCTGAAGTCATATGTTCAATTTTTAAACGCTCCGCAGATGTTTCGATTCCAAAGAAAAGACCAGGTTTTAAAGTAGCCAACTCCCCTCCATGGTGGGATGAGGAGTGCTCTGAGGTTATAGTCAAAAGAAAAGAAGCAATGAGAACTTACAGAAGAGATATGAACCAGACGAATTACTTGAATGTCAAGAAGGCGCAAGCTAATGCGAAACGAACTCTAAGAAGAAAGAAAAGACAAGGTTGGAAGAATTTTTGCGAGTCACTGTCCCCTGCTGCTCCTATCGGTAGTGTCTGGGAATCCATAAAAAGATTTCGTAGATCATTGTCTTCAGTCGTGAGTCACTCTCAGCATAAATTATGGCTCGATGGGTTCGTGGACAGATTGGCACCTCCCTACGTGCCACATATCCGGGAATTACCATCTCCAGCATCTCTACCTCTTGGAATATCAGAAATAGAATCACCTTTTAGCTATGACGAACTTCTAGCGGCTATTAAATCCGCTGGAGACTCATCCCCTGGTATAGATGATATTCCTTACTCCTTCTTCCGCAACGCTCCAGAAAGACTTTTGTCATTACTATTGAAATTATATAACTCAGTTTTAAAATCTGGGTCAGTTCCACCAGAGTGGCGAAGACAACTGATCGTTCCTATCCCGAAACCAGGAAAAGATCCTGATCTAAGTTCATCATATCGACCTATAGCTCTCTCTTCGTGTTTCGTTAAAATTCTGGAACGAATGTTGAAGTTAAGACTGGAGTGGCATATGGAGGGTAATTCTTTGGCCCCACCATGGCAGTTCGGCTTTCGCAGGACATATTCATGTATGGACAATATCTCAACACTCGTATCTGACGTACGCTTGGCCCATACCAAGGGGTCAACGGTTGCATCGGCTTTTTTGGATATCGCAAGCGCGTATGATAATGTTTTACTTCCTACTCTTCAAAACAAATTACTAGATCTAAACATTCCGTGCTCGATTACCAGGCTGATCTTCAATATATTATGCGAAAGACAGATCGTGGTTCAGGATTCTTCTGGAACATATACAAGAACTATTTACAAAGGCCTTCCACAGGGATCAGTCCTAAGTCCTATATTGTTTAACATATACACCGTTGATATTCAAATATTTATCCCATCTAACTGTCAGATCCTACAATATGCGGACGACTTCGTTTTGTACTGTAGTCACAAGTCCATCACCACTGCTGTATTTAATTTAAAAAGAGCCATTCTAGCTATGAAATCATGGACCGAACACAATGGTTTGGACCTTTCACCTTCCAAAAGCCAAATTGTGATCTTCTCCAGAAAACATAAAATCCCTGATATTTCAGTCGTAATTGATAACTCTGAAATTCCGATTCAGGATCATGTAAGGTTCCTCGGCGTCTTCTTACAGAGAAAATTGTCTTGGAACATACATATTGAGCACGTAATTAAAAAATGTGAAAAGGGAATTAATGTTCTTCGATCTATATCGAGAGTATGGTGGGGCTCCCACCCTTCAACAATGAAACTTCTGTATAATGCCCTTGTAAGAAGTCACCTAGATTACGCTGCTATCGTCTTGGAGCCCTTACCAAATTATCTTACTCTTAAGTTAGAGAGAATTCAGTCCAAGTGCCTTCGTCTTATTCTGGGTGCGATGCGTTCTTCACCCATCGTTTCTCTACAGATGGAGTGCAACCAAATGCCTCTATCGCTTCGGAGAGAATATCTCTCTTACAATTATCTTATAAAACGAATAAACAACCCAACTCATCCAATTAAAGCTATTCTTAATCGTCTTCTCATTTTATGTAATGAACATCGATTCTGGCGTAACAAAGCCCCGCCTACTTTGGTAAAATGTCTCTCATATTTCAATGCAAACTTTACCATCTCTTCTAACGCTGTCCCTCCTCTCTTCTCAATTTCATTCAATGCAGCAGTGGCTATTCCAACTATTCTCGAGTCCGTAGGACTAGGATTAGACAGATCTATAAAGTGGACTGACCCCTCCTTCGTGAATCAAAAATTTTGCTCAGAAATGGAGTCCAGATGGCCAAACCACATCCAAATTTTTACCGATGGTTCAAAGTATCAGGATAGATGTGGCGCCTCGTTCATTATTCCCTCCTTGGGAGTGGAAAAAAAAGTTAAATTGTCATGTGAATTTTCAATCTTCTCGGCCGAATGCGTCGCTCTGAGAGAAGCATTAACGGAAGTAATAAACAGATCTATTCCACAATCTATTATTCTGACAGATTCACTTAGTTTGGTCAAAAGACTTATGAATAACGGCAAGGCTTGTCCTTTGGACGATTTATATTCATCGATAAAGCACCTATTTTATATCGCAAAAAATCGTAATATTGAAATAGTTGTGGCCTGGATACCATCTCATGTTGGAATAAAGGGAAACGAAACTGTGGATTGCCTGGCCAAGGAGGCCTGTGACTCGGGATATACCATACCCACTCTCAGTCCGAGCTTCAACGACAGAAAACTAGTTATAATTAAGGAAATAAACAAAAGCTGGGAAGTCGCTTGGAGAGAATCGATTGCCGGATCCCATTATAGGCGTATACAGTCAGAGTTTCCCGGAAAGCCTTGGTATGAAAGAAATGCGTATAAGAAAGTGGAGATATCTCAAGTGTGTAGAATGAGAATCGGCCACTGCTGTGTGGCAGTTCATCTGCACAGAATCAAAGTGTTTGCTTCCCCCATGTGCGAGTGTGGAGAGGAAGAGGAATCCCTCAATCATGTATTTTTCAACTGTCCGTTAATTGATAACTCTCTGTTTCTGGAGGAGATTAAGGAACATTGTACGACTTTTCCTTTGAGTATCGAATACTTATTATCCACAAACTCTCCTCGTATATACCACAGCATTGTCAACTGCCTTAAACATAATGACAGAAGAGTGTGAGTATATTATTGATAATGTAATAGGATGTTGCCCCGATTTAAATCTTTTAAACTTGTAGCATAATAGAATATCGTGTATGGCATAAGTCACTCGTTGACGGGTGGATTGCCGTTTAAAAAAAAAAAAAAAAAATTAAGTACAGCCCCTAATAATAATAACATCTGACGGGGACCTATCTTATGTTAATGATATTTAGTGAAAACCTTATAAACTCTTTAGTGGAATATTTAATAATATTCAGCAGGATGATAAAATATTGTTTGAAAACAAAAGCCTCGCATTATTACATAAAATGTAAAATAATTTCACAATATTACAATTAATTTTAAATTTACAATTTAAAAAACTTAGTGACAAAACCCTTTATAAAAGCTGAAAGTTCACTCATTATAATATAACAACAAATATTACAAAATAAATGCGTGTCCCATACGTACAGGAATAGACACATTGTACTATTCTACAAATTTATAATACTTTATTTTTTTCTAATTTCCGGCCCCACGACTTTCTATCATATAATAATTCTTCTTTGTGGACTGCAATGCGGATTCTTTTCTAACAGATTCTTCGCAGAAAGTCTCGATGCTTAAACATACTTTCATTTTATCGAGAAAAGAAAACAAAACGTTACTTAGTTTTCATTCCTATTCCTTCATTTTTATTTCGTTTCTCACGGTCAGATCGTCAAAGGATTTCTTCCCTCTGTTATGGAAATGTTTTTCAAGAAAATTATTTTTTTAAAACAGAGTCAATGAGAGTTTCTGAAATGTTAAAATAATACAGAGAATATTGGCTTGGAAACGAATATTTACATAAATTATATATTGCTCCCTCGCATACTTACTTACTCTTCTTCATTCGCTTTTATTTGAATATTAAAAAAATCTCTTTATTTTTGTGTGAAGATTCCGTATAAGATGATGAGACACTTTCACGCCTTTGCCTGTCCACACTCATTTCGTCAAAAACGTAACATAATACTGTTCTTTATGACATAAAGCAGACTAACCTCAAACAGCAAATACAAAGTACCATACATAGTATGTACAAGTAATAAATTCGAAAAACAGTGAAATTTTACTTTTGTAAGTGTATCAATTCATGACATGAAATGATATGCATGCCTACATCGAGAGAGCATTATAATAACTGTATTTGCATATAGTAAAATTCCATAAGCATTCGGACGATACCTAAAAGAAATCTGTCCTACATAGCGAGCTGTAATATTATCAGAATATGGAACTAAAGTTCTGCTCCAGAAAAGCTATCGACTAAAAATATTTTACGCTAAATTGAAATTCTTTAAAGTTATACAGTAGATCTAAAGTTGGCCAATACCTCTGTTATAAAGAAAGTTCTAGAACCATTATAAATTTGGACAAAAGTTCCACACAGTACTTATATAACGACATTGCAACGAAACTTGGCACAGTAAATGGTTTCCATGGTATAAGGTCACGAACTAATTTAAACCGGGCAATGAAACTTTTTTCACACAAATGAAGATTGATGAAGCGGGCATTTTTCAAAAAAAAAAACTTATATTTTTGAAACGCCACATTCTTTTTAGCGAAAAACATCTAAAATGTCTCGAGACAACGAAAAATAAGGAAAGATAATTAATAATCCCTTTGTAAAGTTTTCTATGGCGTAATGCAGAGACCATTGGTCTCTGAGAAACATACATACCAAAAATAAGAAAGTTTTTTTTTTTTTACATAATGACGAGTAGATTGGTAGCTATGTAATTTTATTAAAACTAGGTTAAGAAACACTTGAAACGCCAAATTTAAAAAAAATTAAACACGAAAGCCTGACCAAAGCCACGGATTAGTGTTTCGGTTAATCACTCTATTAATCACCCGTACAGGGATCTAGTACGCATTTTACGATATTTTGTACTTGTCCTTTAATTAATAATATGTCTAGAATAAACACAAGCGCTTTACGACTATAATTAATAAATAACCTTACGTATAAATATTAACCTTACAGAAACGAAAGGTGTCGATAACATATTAAGAATATGGCGACGGTATACGGAAATAAGAATTTCATAAACACGTCTAAAACAAAGTAAGACACAATACACAACGCAAGAAAGACGACACAAAAACAATCACAAAATAAGGCAGAATGAAAGGAAGAGGATATAAAGCACAGCAACATATTTACATACATAATTTAATAAACTCATGGTCTGAGACAACTCCACACCAATCCTTTATAGGTAGCATGTATCAAATCTTGGTATTCTGAGTGTGTGATATTCTAGAATGGACCTTTCGGCTTCTCTGTTGATGATCAAAGTAAATTTGTAATTAATTCAACGAACGTCGACACCCAATCCTAATTTATTACACAAATATCAATATACTCGTAGAACTATGATACCTTCGTACGAATTACAAGGAGAAATGTAGTTATTGTACATAGATTAGATTTAATAAGCAACTCCTGAAATCGTATTACTTACAAGGTTAGAAGCGAGGTAAACATTGTGTGGTAATTACTGGAAAAACAAAATTAGTATTTCAACATATTTTGTAGATTACAATACGTTAATTCATTGTTGTAATAGGAGTTTAATATGAGAGCTAAATAATACGTGTATCCAAACACACAACACTGTTATTCTCGTGTTGGAAAACTAGTTATCGCAACACATGTAGTAGGTAACCTTCTATCATTATGCCTGATCGCCGCATCATATTTCTTCCTTCATCGATTTTTACATAACACTCCCGTATCTTGTTCAGTTAAAGTTTAAATAAAATGAAATAAATAAAGAAGAATATTATACAGTACGAATGAAAGCCTTACAGAGGCTTCTTTGATTATGAAGAAACAATTACCATAGTAATAAATCTTCGTACAAATCTCATCAAAAACTTGTCTGTTTGGAAGCTGTTCTTCTTAAGTTATTCATGAATAATGAAAGATGATCTTATTAAAGGGGGTATAAGATGAAGCGCCAATTACTTACTAACAGAAATATTATTTATATTCCGGCCAGGTAATGGCAGACATCAGGTGCGAATGAAATAAGACTGTTCTATAACTCCAAGGAGGGATTACAGCATGAGACAGGAATTTAAAAACCTACATAATTATTATAAATCTCCTCTAATAATGAATGTGTGAATTATCAGTTTAAACAAGATACTTAGGTATACTTATCATTATTACCTATATTCGTTACAAATCGATGTACTGGAATAAATGCATTGTTGAATGTTGATCTTATTAATTAGTTAGAGTGCCAAGAAAGAAACAAAACTAAAATGAAATAAATCTACGATGAAATCCATGAAGGGAACAGAAAGATGAAGAAATTATTAAAAGAAAAGAACAGTGCCATTCTCTCTACCCATCCGCTTTTTATAATTCTTGTTATTTATGAGACAAATAGGTACGTGTTCACTGTTCACTAACCAATTTAGTATTATAATACAAAATGTGAACAATTTACAATTACTTTTATTACTTACCGCATTTCACATCACGATGGATTCATTGTTTAAAAAAACGTTATTTTATGAGGTAGAGATAGAGAAAAACGGAATAGCAAATGTCGTAATAAGATCCTAGATCTGCATACGACAATAACGAAATATGTACGAGTGTAATATGTACTACAAAATGTATTAAACTACTGCGATGAAGAAGAAAATTTGAGATGTTTTTTTTATTGCGTCTATAAAATAAACTTATATTTATAAGTCATTAGAAACATTTTATGGGAACCATTTATAAAGTGAAGGAAATTATATATAAGAAGCAAACCAAAAAATTGTAAAAATTAGGCAAAGAGACAAACAATAAAATTTTATGTTACGTTACTAATTCCAAAATAAAACAGTGAATTATTTTATTTCTACCAACACTAAAATACTAAAAGAGCGTAGGTAGGTACAGAATTATTTTTTGTAACTATTTTTTTTTTGTAACTGTGTGGTAAAATACCTACTATGTAAAAACGAAAACAGTATGAATACTGAATAGGCCATGAATGTGTGCCTTCGTTTAAATATTAAAACTTTAAAATGAGGCCTACGTATTTTTTCTTTTAAATAGTTGCGTGTTATTAGACTCACAAACACGAAAAATAAGATTTACCTAATTGGATATTTTTTTTTGCAAAAGCTTCCCGTAATAAAAATACCTCCCTTACTTACTTGTTACGAACGTGGAATGATTTGTTTTTGAGGGGAAAGAAATCAATATGATGAAAAAAAAAGATCTACATGATTTGATTTATGGGGCAATAACTAGTTTACGAAGTCTAGAACTCTCTTGTACCACTCTGCATATTTGTATTTACTTATTATTTATATTAATTTCAACATATTAATTGGTATATATTGATTATGTTTGCCTTTCCCACTAGGAACATCCTTTGTCAGGATAAGCAAACTCGCACGATTACATTTTTAACAATGAAGCAACACAGTCAACAGAACAATTATTCACAAATAAAATTCAGAAGGACAAATAAACAAACATGAATGTGAAATGAATATGCGAAAGTTATGAGATAATCCTTATTAATAAATATTACGATGATTATGAACAATTTCGCAACGGGAAGTGTGAGGGCGAATGAATTATTCACATTAAAAATATGTGGTTATAAAATATTCAACTAATTTGAACAGTTGTATTGGCATGGAAAAATAATATGTTTCATACAAAACGGATTTCTACTCAATTAACCACAAATTGTATGATTAACAAATAGAAATCGTTAAAATAATGACTAACGAATTATTATATTAGCGAATACAGTATGGGAAATTGGAAAATGAATGAGAGGGTGATATTATATTAATATATGAGCAAATATGAAATGAAAGAATAACATCCGAAGCGTAAAAATGACAACGTCAGCTAATGTACCACGTACAATACTTTATGATTCAAATTTATAGTAATGTGACGCTCTCTTGATACTTGGAACGAAATCAAAAAAGGCAAATCCCAAATTACGCAATAATTTCAGACGTCATATTATTCACATATAATGAGAACATAATATAATATTTTGCAATATAATCAAAAATTTCATAAGCGTACACTTAAAAAAAAACTACCAATTTATTGTTATTATTAGAATATTAGGAAAAAGACCAGAAATTTAATATAAAGTTAGGAGTTCAGAAAAATCTCGGTAATGTAAAAATATTTCGTGAAGGGATAAAACGACAAGGTTAAGAATTCCTTGAAGACGTCTTACATTTATGATAGAGAGATATTTAGTGGCACCCAAACCACTACAATGAAAACGTACAGGGTTACTATACCTACACATTAATGTAAAGATAAATAAGTATAAGAGAGAAAAAAGATAAATTTAACAGATTATCGCCCATATATTACTCTTACTAAGAAAGATATTACGGCTCCATAATACTATTAGAGGCAAGTTACGTAATTTTAAAAACTACTGAAGCAATTAAGATAATTCATATTGTACCAAACTTTTTTAGGCAATTCTTTTCAGCGAAAATAATTTGTACTTCAGAGTATATGCATGTTTGAGTTTTACAACGGAGAATTGTAATCATAAGCTAGCTATTGTTAAGACTGAAATTTAAAAAAAACTAGAAAATGACTGCGTTATAACCCTGAAAATAGTGTACCCATGTCTATGAAGATAAATATGAGAATCGCGGCAGGCCTGTATGACATGTTAGCCGGCAACTAATTTAGAAGGCAGAAACTGGGTAACGACCACATTCTCCACATAGGAAGCGGGTTTGGATTTTGTGTGGTGCATTATGAGGCGAACACGAAATTACATACTTAATAACAAATCAACCAAACAGGAAGTGAAAAATTATTTTTGAAAGAATCTTTGACCAAAGTCTAACTGATTTTGCGACGTCTAAGGCTCGGTTGCTCGACGAATAGTATAGTCGGCTCGAAAGAATGCTACTTTGTTTGCGCGCGTAACAAAAAGCGAAAGGGCAAACGAGATAGCAATGTTACTAGCCGACGATACTATTCGTCGAGCAACCGAGCCTAAGAATCCAGGGGTAATTCGAGAAGACGATTGAAATATGAGAACGATATGAAAAGAAAATTTCATTTTTAGTGAAAAACAGTTAGGTACCTATACTACCTATATAGTTTAATATTTAGACAACAATCAAATGTATCGAGCCATCGGATGAATGAGTTATTGCCGCAATAAAGTAACATGTCAGCCAGTTAATAAAAATCTGTCACTATTAATACTTTTCGATTGACGATCAAAATAATTTCATTTTAATTCCACTAGGTTTATTTTATTTGAATTTTGTATTGGAATATCGGCATCGAAATAATAAATGTACGATAAATTTCCAAACTGCGAATAATTGTTCAACGGTGTGAAAAAACTAATATGTAGATATGAAGGTGCACACTGTACAATGTATAGTAGATCCAATCGATCATGCGGTAGGCAATTCTAAAACTATTTAATTATATAGCAACCATATTATTATATCTCACAATTATATTCTCTCTCTCTCACCTTCAAGCAAAGCACGCAGTACGATTGTACGAAACATCAATTTTATGAAACAAATTCTTAAATATATCTGCATATAATAAATATTCTTGTGACGAATAATTTTTACAACAAATTATTTCTAATATTTCCACATACTTATAAATTAATTGTCTTTGGATGAAAGATTTCCCCTGAGTGCATAATACACAATTGTCTGCATTTTGTCACTTAATTCTTTTGGTTATATTTTATGTTAATTTGTATATATTTTATGCCTAATAAAAATATTTAAAAAAAAAAAAAGGTTTGTTATTGTCTCAAATGTCAAAAGTGTGTTTTTTTACGTTTTATGTAATATAATGTTTAATGGTATAACCGTGTATATTCAAATAAATAAGTAAATTCGTATTAAACTTCACTTAGCATAATACTTTGTTTCAATAAAGATTATGTCTGACAAAAAATATTGTCTCGTGTTGCTATGTCCAAAAGTTACAGAAAGAAAGTTATTTGAAACTGGCAGGCAAAAAAGCCTAAATAAATAGAGGGATATAAAGAAACGAAACGTAAACAAGAAAAATAGAGAAAAGGTAATGTTTGTGTGCAGAAAAAAGGGAAATGTCAGAAAGGAGAGTGCAGAAAATAATATACTTACTGGTAGAGGTATATTTTCAAGAGCGAAATAAGATAAGGCAGATATAACAATGGAGATTTATGTAAATCTCATCCTTTCACTATGATAATATATCTGTCCTTATGGTACTGATGGTCAAAATGAATTACATATCTTGGATACATAATAATATGGAAGTATAAACAACACCCCACTAAGAAACACAAGAGAGTGATAATATGTTTTATTAAGCTTACACACTTCAACAACACGCATTTTATTTTAAAGATATTTCGTAACCACAAAGTCACAATAAATAACCGTCAAACTATTCGAAATAAAATGAAAATGAATTAAATGTTATTAAATTAAGTATAATCAAGCCATTTACTAATCGACTTTTCAAAAATAAGCCCATTCAAAAATCATAGACTGTAAGGTTTTTCCTATAAGCTATGTTCAATACATTAATATTCATAATAAAATATCAACCAGAGTAATATTATGACAAATTGAATACAGAGAAGGGCTTAAATTTAATATAAGGCAGGCAGATGATAAGGGCTAATATCATTACTTTAAATCACTGTTACAATTCATCCGTAATTTTTGACCAAAAAAGGTACAAGATAATCGGAATTTAGGAGGAAAAGGTCACACATCAACATTTATATCCCATACTTATTACAATACGTAGAGGGCTGAATGATAAAATACGAAGACAGAATTTATCTAAATTTACAATCACTATAGGATTCAATCAGTGCGAAAGGCTTTAGGCAACGAGAAACACAAAAACAACGGTACATAAGCACATAATATTATATACGAAGACAGATACATCTAAGCGAGTTTTTACTTACTTGCAATATAATATTTTATTTATAGGTACACAAAACAAGAAAGAGGAGAAAAAAATGGTGTCGATTTGTTTTGTCGATGTGTGTAAATGAACAATCAATCATAGGACAATTATAACATTCAATCATTTTAGAAATAATCAAAGTACACCTACGCGATGAAATAACAAACGTATTGGGAAACATCACAATTTCGTGTACAATTACATTTTGTCATAAAATCTGTAGATGAAAATGAAAATACCTTAGCATAATAATCAATAAGAGCGGATATCCCAGACTGACCTGGATCGATCATGTCGACCTAATCCTCAAGGAAAGACGCGGTTCGAATAAAAGGAATCGAGTGGCATGAATGACAAAGTGCATGTGTGTGTCGGAAGCAAGGCATGTGTGTAGGGATAGGGCGGTCTAATGTTCTGTGCTATTTGTTCACAACGTAAGCCCACGGCATGAGAAAATAAATACGTAGATTTCATTACTATTCTAGTGTGATCTGTATGCAATATTCTGAATAAAACATCCATGCTGTAAAATCTACCAAACTTCAACGAACTTTATGTTATTTCGTTCCATTCCTTTCCAGCGCACGTACGAGTATATGAAAACACCGATGAATAAAGAACTACTTTCTCAATCAATACACTTTGAACAAGATGAACTTCCGAATCAAAGTTTTCAACCACTGAACAAAATAATCTATTATATCAAGAAAATCTATAGTCTTACTCACAAGTTACGGTTAAAACTTAACACATCTTGTAATATAATTTAGAACAATAGAGCAAAATCTCTTCATGCAAGATTGGGTGTTCGATAAAGTTTGGAGAGAAACTAAAACATTACTGAATAATCGTTTTCGGGAACCATTGAAATTCTCATATCTGATGTTCGTCGAAGTATGGTAAGTGATTTAAAACATAAAAGGATACAGGGATAATATATTTTGGAAAAGAAAGTCTAACATTTTTACTTTTTGTTCTCACCAATAATAAATGTATTGTACGTGTTTTATTATAATAGAGACCTGAAAGGATTGCACGTAGCGACATCTACAAAATATGTCACCTTAAATTTCTAATAACGGAGAAATAAAACTGTCAGTCACGTTATATTACAGCATGTTTCGCTCTGATGTCGCATTTTCGTCTTTGATATTACTCTGATACTTCAAAGGAATATGAATAAGCAGACCATTTATTGATGAACCAAATTTGTTCGGGTCCTTAATTGACAACACAGGTAACGAAGAAATAAAAGTGGGAAGTCATTTCTTCACCACACAATATATAGAAATGAATATACGTACACACAGCATAAAAACTCTCCAAATGAGTAAATCTTGTGACTTCTGCAATTCTTTTGTAACAGAAATAAACTGTTGATAGGTCGTGCATACTTGTCGTTGATTACGCCACATTAAAAAAATGGCCAATACCATGAGGATGTACAAACGAATGAAGAATTCATACTGAAATGATAGAAACCCATAAAACCTTCGATCGAGTGAAGCTTTCCGAGCAAAAAAGGTTGTAAAAAGAATACCTCGATTCATATATACATTTATAAGATAATCACGCAAATCTAAAGATGAGATTAACATAATTGCTATATGTAGCGAATACTAGATACATTTATTAATATTCAGGAATATGGGAAATGATCACGATATCTGTGATTTATTAGAAATGTTTGGCATACCAAGTAATTTACTTATGTACGCAGGTAACGTAAATTAGATAAAAAAAAATAAGATGGAAATAAGAAACTTGGTTGAAGTATCTCTGAAAACATAATATATCCTGAGTCCTCACGCAATCCCGTCGATTTTGAATAACTAATCACTAACATTAATAAGATATATGGAGACACAAACCTACCTACAGGTAGAAGAGATTTAGTCCTAATATGATTAATGTGTTCATTATTTTTCAAATATTCATTAAATTTCCATAATTTAACAACATAAAACATCACCATATTAATTATAAGCTACCTTTGTATTGCGAGTATTACACTCAACTCGAGAGGATTACCATGATTTAAATTAAACATTGACGCGGAGCTCTGACTCAGACTCCCAGATCATATGTATGTACAATGGTCGTATTCGCATACGAAAGAAGAAAAGTTAAACGTTTTCATACAGATCGTTCGGTCAAACGAGCTATGAACTGAGTGTAAATAGCTTTTCTTTATGTTCATATTTAAATGCTAAAGACACTGTGGTGAAACATTACAGACAGAACTTGTTTCGGATCGCACACTCAAAAGCTTTTATTAACCTTATGAGTAGAGACCGACCGAATATTCGGTTTCGGTTTCGGTTACGGCCAGTTTCGGCCAAAATTGCCGGTTTCGGCCCCAGTTTCGGTTTCGGCCAAAAAGTGGCCGAATATTCGGCCAAACCGAAACTAGCATCCGTATTATACTGAGCATTGTTGGGAATCTTCTGTACACTAGAATCCTTTTTTATTTTACATAAGTAAACTAGATCACTATCACTATCCATTTTTATACGCATCATTTATGTCTTATGACAAAAATTTAGCCTGCGGCGCTACTTAGAGATTGGGGTAGGTATATATTTTTTCATACTAAATGATAACACCTCACAATAAATCACACTATTACCGCACGTTTTCTCACCATGTCATAAATTTTGTAAAATTAGTATAAAAATACACCAAAACTCAATTGTTTCACAAAAAAATTGCCTGCGGCGCTATTTTTTTATTGCTTTTTATAGAAAACATGTTTCGTACACAATTTTGTGCAAATTATTATGTACATTTTCTAATAACACCAAACCACATCACGACCTTCTTCACCATGTATCACAAAAAATTTTCGCTATTTTCGCCTTTTTCGTCTAATCTCATTTTTTTTAATTTTTTGTTGCCCCCCCTTAGCTCCAAGGCTGGCGATGCCCATGAATATACATATTAGCAAATTACACCACAACTTCCGTTACTTAACCTCCCGAAGAAAAATTGCATTTTTTATGCCCCCTCCTTGTGTTACCTATGCCATGGATACCTATAGGTATAACCGATGACAAAAGTTGTAGTTTAATGGGTTCCTTTTTTGTGCTTACATTGAGCTCCGAAAATGAAGTGGTTTCCAAATAAATATCTTAGGAAACAATAAATATCAGAGCAGGGTACCTATAATGATTTTTTTTTCAAAATTACAACTGAAATTCCTAAGTTTCGGTTTCGGTTTCGGTTTCGGCCGAAACTAGAAGGGGAGCCGAATATTCGGTTACGGTTTCGGTTTCGGCTAAAAATCCAGTTTCGGTCGGACACTACTTATGAGTATAATATATACTATGAGATCATTTTCTGTTAAACAATCGTAACAAAAATAATCAGTAGTACTTGCAATGTAAGATTTACACGTGCACATTTGTCACCGGTATCTTGTGGATGATGCAGACGGATGATGGAATATTGGGGAGAATTAATCGTGTATAAGAACAATAGTAATAAAATTGAATCCGCGGAGCTGTACTCTTATAATTCGTAGATTTTGAAATCTACATCTGAATTCAAAGGATTAGTTTTCAATTACTTCATACGGAATTCACTATACCCTAAAGACGAGAATATAAATATTATGCCTACTTTCATAAGTAATTCATGAATGTATGGCATATATTTTCATAAATATTTGGGTAATGCATGACAAAGCGAATAATAATTCAAATTTATAAGAACGTAGCTTCCGAAATCCAATAATGCTTTGTTGTAGAGCAAAACAAAGAATCCATTTAAAAAATAAGGACGCAGGTATGGAAACATTCTCGAACGAATGGGTAGGTACTTACTTCTACTTTCGTCAGTATGAATTGAATGAAAAAGATCTTCTTTTTAATTACAGTGTTCTTTTGAATCTTTGGATTTATTACACCCATCCTAATTTCCAATAATAATTCGCTGATTCTTGTAATATTGCGGTTCAAACGGTTTTAACGTCTAACGTTATCATGAATAAAAGCCATATTCTTTTGCCAAGTTACAATGTTCAATCGGACATATAATAAATCTCGGATGTAACAATAACTCTCGATGAATTCCTTCCATTTCGTCCATAATATTATTTTACGTAGAAGTCAATGGATCAAAATATATTTGGCAACATATTAAATATTACATTCCTAGGTAACCCTGAAGACTAGAAAACATAAAAATTATTTAAATCTCTTCGAAATTATTTATGAAAATCAGAAAAACCTAAAATTTATCGCTTTTCATCTAAATTACTTATAGTCTTGTACATTTCTATAGGTTCTATAAATAATAACTTCACAGGTTATTGGAAATATCGTACTCGTATCATACAATAATTTGCGGATTCTTAAATATTTTGTACTCGACATACATAGTTCTCGTAATTGATGAAACGCCTTGTTTGAATGAATAAGTGAATGAATGTACCCAGTGCAACGTTAAATGTTTGAATGTTTTATTAAAAATATGTATATTCAAGAAATAAAACTAAAGGAAAACGAATAAAACTAACTGATGGAAATGTGTAAGATTTGGCTGCAAAATATTACGTAATCTTCGGGATATTCCGATCTAATAAAAACGGATAGTTGCAACAAATCAATACAAATTGAAAAGTTGTTGGATTAATAAAAACAAAAGTAAACACCGAACTGCCGACAATTTCCAATGGGCCATTGCATCGAATAAGTTTACAGCATTCCACTACTGCATGGATTACGACGGAAAACTAACTACCTATATGTTCACAATGAACTCAATATCTATCAGAGGTTGCATTGCCTTACACAAGCAGATAGAAATGTACAACATAAATATATGTGAACTTTTCTATTCAAAGTACTGGGGGAACTTGGCGTTGTATCAAAAACCTACTGCCACGATTTAAACGTCCGACAAATTATTGTGACAATATTTACGTAAAACAACGCTCCATGGAACGTCACGTCATCCAAGAGAGATAATTTAACAAATTGTAAATAAAGATAAATTTAACGTAATTACGTAAGAGATTGTTTAAACAAATTACGAAAAGGAAATTGTATAAACGTTTGCTCAATTTTATTCTATATATTAAGGTACTAATTATTATACTCCTGAAAATGAACCGAATTTCGTAGAGTAAGTATACTAAAAAACATGTAGTGGTAAGTTCGTGTTATTCGTTCTATGTTACCAAAAATAATTTACACGAAAAAAAACTTGATTCTAGAAAACTAATATCCATCTTGGTAAACCAAACTTGAAGATACAAATTTAAATTATGAAAACTAGGAAAGTTTAACTTAAATGAACCTAGCGCAACACAGTAATCATTGAAATTACGATGCACTATTTCAGTGAAACTAGACAGATACACAACTTGTGCACATAAACATTAGAGTAATAAAGTACTTATGTAGTTGAGTAAATGTAAATTTGCGAAAGCACACAAAAACTGGGTGAGGGATATTTTTCACATAACGTGGAGCTATAAAGGGAACGCCCCTTTGTGAATGAAAAATATGTGAGATAAGTTAGTGAAGATAATAAAAGCCGAAAGCTTGTTCAAGATTTCCAAACGCAATTCAACATAATTTGTCAAGTCGATAAGCTAATAGGGTAAATATTATAATTTAAGGAAAGTATTTGTCAACGACAAATATGCTTGTAGATATCATTACGAATAACAATAATATTTACATACATAGATATACAGAGATAACCAAAATAATATGTTGTACTGTATGTTGTGACTGAGTACTGACAAACCGTCTGCTGAAGTAAAAAAAATGACATTTAATCTTCATGTTAGTATCAGGCTATGTGAATACATTTCTAAAGGATGTAAAAACATAGCTTTCACATTTCAAATAAACCGGTGACAGCATAGGTTATATAATGATATCTTAGTTGAAAGATTAATCAATCCGCTTGATAAAATACTTCACGTAATTACAGTATGACATTGTGAAAAAGGAGACGTTTTTAAATACCCGACGGGTTCCGGCTTAATGAATTTTTCGCATCGATGAAAATTCCTTCGATGTTATGTTGTCTTACATACATAAAGCTAGTACAATATTATCTAAGCTCAGCTGGTACGGTATTCGCTCGAAGGATTAATTAAATTTCCAACTTATCAATAATGAAATAAGTCACATGACTCCATTCTCTTGTCGTGTACTGAACAATCTAAATCACAACGAAGACGCGCATTTTGTTTTAATTCAATCCTGTTCCTACATTTAGACACGATAATTTATTATCTTTTGGGATAAACAAGAGTCTGAGTCGAAGACTAATCGTTTTAACAGATAATCGTTAATTAAAAAGTTAGAAATCCATTTTTGTGATGGAAAAGGGTTATAAAATTTAACCAATCATAAATCACGAAATTTCCGCCAGTAATAGATGTGCAAGTTATAAATTAACGTCCTCGACCATCCGGGAACATAATGCACTTTTATATTATAATGACATACAGAAGAGCTGGTAATAAAGTTGAAAACCCGTTAAATTAAATAAATGGCTCTATCGAAAGCTGAAATACTGACACAAAATAAGGCAGGATGGCGATCAGAATGGAAATTCAAGTGTAATTAAACGTAAAAAGAGCAACTAAAAATGTGCTGCATCTAAAATTAATAGCTATATATATATATTTATCTGTCGTTAATTATTACGGTAATTAAATTATTCAGTAACTGGAAGATAATGAAGAATTTAAAGATCTTAAAATAACTTGGATAAAATTTAAATAGAAAAATTTATTGTAAAGCAAGATTTATAAGTATCCAAGGCAGATGCGAAGTAATTAAGTTTAATACATAAAGAAGATTAAGGTTCTAGAAACTTAAATAAATTTACTCAAATTTCAAAGTACTAAATCTCAATAGTTAACACAAGTTAATTACTTATCACAATATCCTCCATACTCAATAAGATAAGTTCTCCTTTAAAATGGATGTATGTTTTCGGCATAAAAACATCCACGTTTTAAAAGTTACGTAACAGATCGTGAATACTTGAATACGTGAAGTAATATTTGACACTCTCGGAATAAGAACTCAGTATAATAAAGCTGTTTCGTATTACTGTGCTGTCAAAGCGTGTTTCGGTTTCAGCTGTTCTAGCAAAGGAAATTCACCTAGCATAATAATTCGCAAGAGCAATAGTAACTGCTCAAAGATATCACTCACTGTAAGGTATTCATATTAAAATCCTGCACGTCGAGACGGTTTAATAACATTATTCAAACGCCAATCTAGGCGTCATGGTAGCACGTTGTCTAATAGATACGCCACGTGGGATATGCCGTCTAATATAGAAGTAGTATAAAGAGGCTTTAGGCTGGCCACACACGCTCCCGAAGTTCAGTTCCGGAATCGACCGTTTTGCAAAAAAGTTCCGATCAAAACCTCTCTCTGAATTCAGCGTCACCCCGATTTTAAATTCAGAAAGAGGTTTTGGTCGGAACCTTTTTGCAAAACGGTCGATTCCGGAACTGAACTTCGGGACGTTTGTGGCCAGCCTTAGAAACTGGAAGAGGTGTAACTAGAACTAGAATGATACTTGTGGCGTGTGTATGTGTAGGGCTGCTTTAATATTCCTTTTATGATCTTTCTTTTCATTTCTGTCTGTATTTACTTTTGTTTTTATGTACCTGTGTGTGCATATTGCTTGCGGAGAAGTGTAATTTTCCAAAACATAAAAATTGTTTTGTGTGACCCATTACGTCATCGATTTTATTATATAATTGTTAAAAAATTGTTAAAAATAAAACACCTTCAACAAAAATTTGGGAAATGATATTAGCCAAAAATTCATTTAATGAGTTGAAAGACTTATGTAGCAATTGTTTGAATATGTGTGAAAATTCCTTGTAGATAATTCCACAATAAATTTCGTTCTCATATTGGATGGCGTATGGCGGAATTAATAAAGTACAGTCGTACGAGGGTTTCGGGGTTTATTACTACGTCATTTAATGTGCCCCTAGGAAACGTATTTGAAAAAACGAGTACATCATTTACAATAGAAGCTATGTGCCACTAGATAACCATGTATATTCACTATAATATCACTAAATAAAGAACGAAGTATAAAGTGGTGTAACAATGCTGCATGATACTACATTATTAATTATTACCAAATCAGTGCTTACATCGTCTGATCTAATATGAAAAAAAAACTGATTGGCATCGTAATAACTCACACCACACATCACTCTAATACCATTGTAATTTATTTGTGGGGAGGGAGTTGGGCAAATTTCACGGATGATTAACTCGTACATAACAATAATTACTCGATTGACTCTAATTGATTTTATTAATTAACAATATTGAATTTAGAACTGTAAGAGTAAACGTATGGTAAAGAAACTCATACAAGAATGGTTGCAAAAATGAAACTTTATTTATACATAATCGTTTCTCATTGTTTTCCTATATATGTTATACCTATGAGTATTTTTGTGGTGTGCAATGTTGATGTAATGAGTACGCGCCGACAAACCTGGATAAGGTTTGGCGTGACTCTGTATATCAACATGCACATTGTACACTGCTTGATGTAATTAGTAAATATTTCACAGTTGTTACAATTAAATGTATGTGTATGTTAATATTATTATTACAATAAAGTTATTATTATAATAAAAAAATAAAAAAACATATTGACGTCATAATATTAATTAATGTCGCTCATAAATCATAGCTACGAAAAATGAATTAAACGGTCAAACACGTTAATTTTATTTTCTATAAATGATAGTTTGATTTCATAATTCAATCAAGACTTGTCTGTATCACTTCCATAAACAGGACACGTATATTCGTACTATCACAACCATTAAAAATCGCATTCCAGGTTCACTGTACTGTGTTTATTTTACAAAAAATAATTGATTAAAATATCAATTATCGTAACGATTTAAAAAAGCACCTCAGAAAACCGATGCGTATATTGACTCTGAGATCCCTTGTATAATGTAGGTAGGTGTACACCTACAGGTACCTAAGTAGGACATAAATGGGGTAAAAAAAACTTACATTTAGGGCTCCCATTATCAGGCCTTTTAAATGCCTGTGAGTCAATGACAATACAATTGAATACATATTTATATTCAAACCTTCATATCACAAAAACATTAACTATATTTGGTAAAACCAAAAAAGTCGTAGCATTAACGATTACGTAACGATAAAAAACAACACGAATTGAAAAGACCATACAAATAATATAATTAAAGAGGATGATAGCTGAAAAGATTCGGATCTTCTTTTTACTTCATACTTATTTGTCCTTCCTCCCCTTACGACTTTGTTGGCATTAAAGCATAGATAGATAAGGGACGAGAGGTTTTATTCAATTATTCAACCAAGAGGATACTTGTGACCCTCGTAAAATCACACTCCGCAAAGCAAACGTAACAATAAAAAAGAATAGAATATGAAACATTTCCACGAGAAAGGAAAGAGAAAGAGGTGTTATACCTCAATAGAATATACAAAGATAAGTAAACTTGACACAATTCTTGAGAAAGGTAGACTCTAATTTCAGACTCAACGATTTTTTCATTTGACGCTAACTAAAGAGATATAAACAAAACCAAGTAAAGCCAAGAAAAGTCTCCTGTAAGAAATTCACCACAGACAGGTAAGAAAACAACGAAGCGTGTAGCATAACAAGTCATTTATTTAGTCGTTGTGTTTTAAAAACCGAATTTCGATTTCGGCAAGATATTTTATTTATCTCTAGAATGTTTTCAATAATCATGCTCGTTCGTGTATTATAGGCAATTGCTGCCATTCGTTCGTTTTCCAATCGTAAGATAGGTATGGAAATTTTAGTACATTTACCAATACATAAAACGTCAATAACGGTGATATTCTCGAAATCGATTGAAGACATTTTTTTGGAGGAAGAGTAAATGAATAGCAATCTGCGGAGATTTCAGAAACCGCATCGGGTGGTTGGATTCGCGATTGATTCACTCTTCATCAACAAATTACAAGAAGATTTATTTTCTTGGAATCATTTGCAGCACCAACATATTGATTCCAAATGTGTAGTTTAATATATCAAACGAAAACTCGATTATTATAGACAATACTTTTAGAAACTCATTTGTGTAACACTTCAACAATATCGTATAACACAAAAATGACTAATGACGCTACCCAGTCAACTGCAGTAACAAAGAAAATAGATAGGATAAATATAGAAGCTCTCAGGCTATGTGACTAGCAGTTAACACAAAGAATATTTTACAAAATAAAATGTAAACGTAAAATGTATGCATTTTAATTATAAAGTGAAAAATATTATACTGAGAGGGATTTTATTACGATAACAAAGTACTCAAGCTTTTAGTCAGACACCATTTACCTTTCATACAATTGCCTCGAACAATATTTAAATTCCAAATTACATAGAAAGCATGGGAAATCGCTTCAATGTTCAATACCTGATAATTAAAGTTTGTACCTTTAAGCTAGAAAAGTTCATCAATACTCAATGTAGTTAATCAGAACAAAGTTTACGAGACGAAGAAACTACCAAGAATAATAATGTGCGACGGTTAGAACAGTATTGTGAATTCTATTGATGTACGATCATGAATATCTAGTTTGCCAATGTCACTTTCAAGGGAACTATGTTAGAGAACAAACTTAATGTTCGAATATTGTCAAATATTTAGCATAGATATAATATAACTCACTCAAACTATCAGCCGTATCAATTCAACGTATTATAATGAAACAATATAACCAAACTCACCACTACGAACTGCGAACACGCTCCCAACCGTCATACATCAAGTAAAAGTTTGAACATACGAGTACGCCAGATATTGAAATAATGGGTGACTGATAAAACTTATCTCGTTGAACAACAGATGCCGGTCTATTCTAACACTCTACCTCACTCTAAGTTTAATAGACCGAAAGTCAAATAATATCAAGTGCTATTGAGAAAAATTAGAAATAGACAAAACTCAGTGACAAAGAAAATATCACAAAAAATCACTTTCGGTAGTTAGATTAAATCTTCCGTGTTGCTTATATGAGAGAATCACAAAAACAGAAATAGACTAAAATCCAAAAGACTAACAAAATTCAATAAACTGTAATAAATTTAGAGAACTAACCTTTTATAAACGTAACTGTAATACTCAAAACCACTATGAACTAAAAAGTAAAACGATAAAAAATTTAAAAGGAACAGAAAATCCGACACATGTAAATGTGAATTCACATGCAGATTAGTTCACTTAGTTACGATAACGTTTAAAAAGAGCGCGGTGAATAATATTCTAAAAAACAATAACGTCCTCTTTATGTAAAACAAAATAGAAATCGAAATAAAGGTAACCCTAAAAAAGGGAATCGATAACTAGGTGTAAGTAATGAGATTCAGTTACAAAAAAATACATAAAACAACACACAGGCAGGAAACATAAACTAGCATAAAATCTCCATTGTACTGGATTCAAAAACAATAATATTACGAACCCAACACGAAAATCAAACGCATTAATCTTGACAAAGTACGCATTTAGGCTCCGTTTTATTTTAACGATTTTTTTTTCGAAAACAAATAATACACTATGAGAAAATCGACCATTTCCTTTTAATTACGGCATTATGAAATACAATTCAAAGTGAAAATATGCTAGGACGATAAAAAATAGATAATATCTAATTTTGATGATCATGACATAGTGAAATAGTATTGAGTGTTGTAATATTACAACTGTGTAAATACATCTAAAAACTCGCTAATTCAGACAAACATACAAATCACGAACGAATGCACCCATCTCAACATCAGATTTCATGTCGTGCTTTGACCTCCATGCGCTCATCCACTGGACGTAACACAATGTAACAAAAGAGAATGATTGATTTGGTTTGGATTGACCAGCATGATTATGGAAACGCCAATCTACTTATGGCGAGAAAATAACGTAATTCAGAAATATCCATGTGTTTTATTTAAGTCTGAGTGTTGATTAATCACTGTCATGTACAAGTCAAATCTATTGCCCACAATACCTCAGAGACCATTGAAATAATAATATTAGTGGTGTTTCAGTTAGTTTAGAGAATAGTTTTCTACAATATTGACGTTCACAACATTTTATTATTTCTACAGACACGATAGTACAATCTCACTTGGAAGGAATAGTCTAAATGGAAGTCGAGAAATAAGTAAAATGGGCCAAAGTTGAGAAAATAAAAGAAGAAATGAATAAATACATTAAGGAATTTGAAGTTTTATCCAATACTATTAATGGACCATTTGAAATAATATTACCATATTTTCATTTTTTACTAAGCCAGTGTCCAACCTTCAGCGATAATTATCATAGATTACCAATTCCCAATTGTATATGGATATTAGAGGGGTTATCGATATTTTCTTAAAAGTCATCATTACTGTATCAGGTTTCTATTGGAATCTACAAACTCTATGTACGATTCAAGTAAAATAATAGAGAGGAAGTTGTTCTATGTAAACGCCTACTGTAAATTTGGTAAAAAGATCAATCGATTGATATAATCTTCTGTAATAGTAAATTACCGTTAGAAAACAACAGCTTCTCGAATTGACAAGTTACCGGAATTCAGAAGGGGTTGATTGAAGATAAACTTTAAATATTTCAAACGTGTTTTTAAAGAAAATAAAAAAAAATGAGTGGATAACGAACAAAACGTACATACTGTACAACCATATCTATAATAATATGTTTGGTAAGCGTGCGACACGTATGTTTTTCAAATGTAACATTATTAGTTGAATCAGAATCCAATATCTGTTGAACCGTTGCCCACTGATTAACTTACCATCTCGCGTGTATGACTTCGTTAAAAAAATGTTAAGGATATTAAAATCGTTTATTTTCATTGAAAAGTTTTTCTAAAATCTAGAACAAGAAAGTGTCCGACTTTAAGTAGAAAAGTGCGATTTGTTCAAATACAAAATCTACAATATTCAGCTTTTCCATATTAATTTAGAAGAGATTTGCAAATTTAAACCATTTGTAAATATTTAGACACACGTAAAGTTTTAATAAGATGCTAACCGAACATGAACATTTTGACGTATTGTGCGCTTCGCATTGGTAGAATTATGATATTATGATACGAGGGTTGTTTTTTAATGAAGTTCCGTTCGTTCTTCTAAGTAAGCACGAAATACGAAAGAGCAAGATCTGCACATCTCGAGATTGTGCAACTCTTCCACTACAACCTCTGCCATTTTCAGATCGATTGCGTCACTCGCAGCCGAGTTACAGGCAATTGAACATGGCCGCCTCGATCGGTGCTCCCGCCAAATGTGAGTTACGACTTGTAATCCGTTTTCTACCAACAAATGGACGAAGTTCTGCTAAAACCCATTGCAGAATGGTAAAAAATTACAGTAAACACTTCATGCGTGATGGTAGTGTAGATATGTATGGGACTGTTGCATAGAATTTAAAGAAAATCAAGCTGACGTACGTGATGAAGATATGATCAAGGGCGCAAGTCTGCCCTTAGTGTAGGGCTCGTGGAACCTCGCGGACCTCGGGTAGACCTGACCACCTTAGGTGGTTAGAGGCAAACGATCACACACCTTCTTGTATCTTAAAGCTTTGTTGATAATTGTTGACAAAGCGGACTTTAAAATTTCTGGAAAATGTTCCTTAGGGCTGATCTTAAAATCAGAATGTTCTGTGATTGAAAACCTTCGTAAACTCACATTTGGCGGGAGCACCTATCGAGGCGGTCATGTTCAATTGACTGTAACTCGGCTGCGAGTGACGCATTCGATCTGAAAATGGCATAGGTTATGGTGGAAGAGTTTCGCTATCTCGTGATGTGCAGAGGTTGCTTATTCGTATTTCGTGCTTACTTAAAATCACAAACGGAACTTGATAAAAAAACAGCCCTCGTATTAATTATCAGATGAATTTGTAATTGGCTTTGAACACAAACCACCAAACGGAGTCTAACGTTATTTGCTTGAACATCATACGAAATTTAATGAATAATTGTGAAAATACTAATCCCTTTGACCTTACTTAGAATAATATTAATTATAATATTAATAACACATATTGTAATCAAGATAACAGCAAAATGTACCTAACATTCTACTTTATACAGGGTGTTTGATAGATAGATACAGATATCTTCAGACGTGATAGTAGAGGTAATTTAGGATCTTATAGCCAAACAAAGCTCAGTCCCAAGTCGCATGGTTCTCGAGTTATTCGAGATTTTAGCTTTTTATCGAAAAACCCCGAATTATTCAAGTTTAACGCCGATAGCTTCGTAAGCAAAAGTACCTACTTAGTTCTATCATTCTTTTTTGTTACTAGAATATGTGTTTAGTCTATTTTAGCCATTAGTTTCAATCTGAAGAAACAATAATGGTACATAATATCCCATTAAAGTTTCGAGAAGGAGATATTTCAAAAACGAGTCGAGACTTTGGAGGGGATTTTCGATAAGAAAAAAAATGTCTAAAGATTCAGAAATCTGGAAAAAACTTCTCTGGTTTATCCTCTTTCAAATGATATACACAACATTATAAAAAACATTAGGTTCATAAAAATACGATACAATAACTTAAAGAGATCGCTACTAATTTAAGCTAATTTCCATACAAATTCAGAAACGGGAAATTGAAAGGAAATGTATGGTTCATTATGCAATCAAAATATGTATGGAAATTTGCTAAGATTAGTAGCGATCTCTTTAAGTTATTGTATCGTATTTTTATGAAACTAATGTTTTTTATAATGTTTTGTATATCACTTGAAAGAGGATAAACCAGAGAAGTTTTTTCCAGATTTCTGAATCTTTAGACATTTTTTTTCTTATCGAAAATCCCCTCCAAAGTCTCGACTCGTTTTTGAAATATCTCCTTCTCGAAACTTTAATGGGATATTATGTACCATTATTGTTTCTTCAGATTGAAACTAATGGCTAAAATAGACTAAACACATATTCTAGTAACAAAAAAGAATGATAGAACTAAGTAGGTACTTTTGCTTACGAAGCTATCGGCGTTAAACTTGAATAATTCGGGGTTTTTCGATAAAAAGCTAAAATCTCGAATAACTCGAGAACCATGCGACTTGGGACTGAGCTTTGTTTGGCTATAAGATCCTAAATTACCTCTACTATCACGTCTGAAGATATCTGTATCTATCTATCAAACACCCTGTATAAAGTAGAATGTTAGGTACATTTTGCTGTTATCTTGATTACAATATGTGTTATTAATATTATAATTAATATTATTCTAAGTAAGGTCAAAGGGATTAGTATTTTCACAATTATTCATTAAATTTCGTATGATGTTCAAGCAAATAACGTTAGACTCCGTTTGGTGGTTTGTGTTCAAAGCCAATTACAAATTCATCTGATAATTAATACGAGGGCTGTTTTTTTATCAAGTTCCGTTTGTGATTTTAAGTAAGCACGAAATACGAATAAGCAACCTCTGCACATCACGAGATAGCGAAACTCTTCCACCATAACCTATGCCATTTTCAGATCGAATGCGTCACTCGCAGCCGAGTTACAGTCAATTGAACATGACCGCCTCGATAGGTGCTCCCGCCAAATGTGAGTTTACGAAGGTTTTCAATCACAGAACATTCTGATTTTAAGATCAGCCCTAAGGAACATTTTCCAGAAATTTTAAAGTCCGCTTTGTCAACAATTATCAACAAAGCTTTAAGATACAAGAAGGTGTGTGATCGTTTGCCTCTAACCACCTAAGGTGGTCAGGTCTACCCGAGGTCCGCGAGGTTCCACGAGCCCTACACTAAGGGCAGACTTGCGCCCTTGATCATATCTTCATCACGTACGTCAGCTTGATTTTCTTTAAATTCTATGCAACAGTCCCATACATATCTACACTACCATCACGCATGAAGTGTTTACTGTAATTTTTTACCATTCTGCAATGGGTTTTAGCAGAACTTCGTCCATTTGTTGGTAGAAAACGGATTACAAGTCGTAACTCACATTTGGCGGGAGCACCGATCGAGGCGGCCATGTTCAATTGCCTGTAACTCGGCTGCGAGTGACGCAATCGATCTGAAAATGGCAGAGGTTGTAGTGGAAGAGTTGCACAATCTCGAGATGTGCAGATCTTGCTCTTTCGTATTTCGTGCTTACTTAGAAGAACGAACGGAACTTCATTAAAAAACAACCCTCGTATCATAATATCATAATTCTACCAATGCGAAGCGCACAATACGTCAAAAAAAAACTCATTACTGTTTACAGTGATTGATATCAAGTAAAATATTCAGATTCGCTACAAACAAGTTTGCTGATAAATCAGAAAATGCCTAGCAATGTTTTGATTATAAGCTTTATGTGCGTTACGTAGATGTAGCGCGTAAACTTTTCACGTCATTTTACATAAAAGGCGAAGCTGCCGGTGCTATAAATCAAATGGAAAATTTACAACAAAATATTATACAAAAGAATTCTCCGTAATAAATGTGAATGTTAATCTTTTACAAAACATTTTTTTAGAAACATCGCTAATTTCAAAATGAAAACGCTACCAACAACATTGCGATTGTGTCTCTATCTATGGAGTTAGAAAAATGGATAGTAACTTACGCATAAAAAGCATTTATAAGTAGAATACTCTGTGTACAAGCTAAAACAGAAGTACATTACGTGTACTAATTGGAAGATAAAAGATATGTCGCTGGCAAGAGAGTGCAAAAGCGTAATTTTATGAAGCAATAATCAGATAATTCATTTACGAGGGTTATGATTATCAGGAGAAGAACAATCCAAGTGACGTTTTATGAAATTGAAAGCTTGTAAAACGTAGGATATTTAGTGAAGACTAATAAATAAAAACACAGATCAAAAAAGCAACTGTAGTTATTCATGTTAACACGAGACGGTTAGAATTCGGAAACCCGGCAAATCAGTTCTATACCCGCAAATTATGAATTACGAAGATAGATTGAAGCAATAGAAATAGCTATTATGATAATTACGCTGCGTAGTTGTTTTATTATCAGCCATTTATTCATCTCTCCCTTTACGTATGAAATATTTTCTTCTTACACAATCCAATTTAATCCTCTACATAAAGATATTGTAATAATAATGATCAATAATTATTAGGAAGACTTAAGGGGTACTACTATTATGGTTTCGCATTAAACTTTCAAAAGGCTTAACGTTGTAGGGACATGAAAGTACTTAATATACCTATTAGGAAAATTATTATAGAAAACTAATATACAACTTAAGACAAAACACATAATTGAAATATTGAAATGGGCTCATGAAATTGAAACTCTAAATATCGTGAAATACATAGTATACAATAAATTTTACTGTATAATAAAATATTATTCACAATTCGGACACCTCATTAACAACATTATTACGACTATATATTACTGTTTGTGACGATCCTATATGGTTGTAAAGAAAAATGTAAGGTGCCCTTGGGGCGATTTTATCGCTAAACGGCGCCCAAAATTATCCAATTATTATTCTTATTATGTACTAAAACTTATGACCAATAAACATGTGGCTTTAAATGCTCAGTTTTTCTCCGTAAACAAAAACGAATTTCGTGCTATTGCAGGATATGAAAGGTGATGATTCCAAAATGTTAAATGCATGATTTTTATAGGAAACGATAACTGTGTCACACAAATCCGTAGACAGTGTACTTGCAGACATCGAAGCAAATCTTTGGCGAATGAAATACAAGTGACTCAAAATCAAGCTACGAACCCGTGTATGCCCGATAAACTAAACCAATTAATTAGTTAAAATAAAATGCGTAAAACACGAGACGATATACGATTGTCTCAGTATCAAACTTCTCGTCATTTATAAGAAAACATAAAAGAGGAGTCGATTAAAATCGCGGAGAATAATAAAGAAGGAAAACTTATGAGAGAAATAAAGCGGTTAGAATTGTCTATTAAGAGGTGATATAATTCAAAACTTCTTTACGGCTTGCGCAACAATAATTTCATAGAAATCAACATTAGTACCTAACTTTAGTCGTACATTTTCCAAGAGAGTTGTTTTTTCCAGAGAAGAACACTAGAAACTTTTGATTAACTTAACCACCCTTCAATAATTCACACGAACATAATAATCACTTGATTACGGAGGAGGAAATAATGTTTTAATCAAAAAGTAAAATGGTTTACACACAACCAAAAGGAACGTTACATGTAAATGAAAGTCATTTATTTATTTACTGTATAGTAGAACAATAAGACTTGTATCATTTGTCCGAAACACCAACAGAAGTAGGAAACATTATGTGACACAAGGATGATTTAAGATAAGGCTATTAAACGACGATAAATATACGCTATTTGTACGAAAAAAGTTTTATTGCCTACTTTTAGCATTCTCTAGAGACACTTGTTTTTCTAAAGAATTGCTGTATTCTGAAGATTTGGTCAAGTGAATTATGTAACATTAGTTATGTACATGAACTATTGTCTCTCTATTGGCCCGAAGACATGTTTTGAAGTCATGAACTCAATGTAATAAAAAAAATTGTTAAAATAAGCACAACTTTGGTTTATAAACTTCATAATGAATTTAGAAATAGAATAATTTCTACAATATTAAACTAAAAACAATTCCTTTATTTGATATCAAACATTAATGTTAGAAATAAATTTTGTCAATTGAGAAATTCTTTTCTTATATTTTACAACAAATCTAATAAGAAAGGATCAGAAGTCAACCCCGTGAGACACACAGTAATAAATCATTTCAAAATCGGATGGAGATTTCCAAACCCATCCAATATCTGGCGTGAAATTGACTTTTCTATTCTTTCGACCTTTGTCAAAGAATGCCAAAGGACTGATTGTCTACCAAAAAATATCTAACAAAACAGAAAATAAATTGTGTCTCGTGATATTAACCTTCTCTTGAAACAACCCCTGTGACAATTATTCGTTAATCATTTCAAGACAGTCCATTCTGTAAATGAAATGAGTCTGATAAACTAAAACACTAAGTCAAAGTGACATATTCCAAAATCTGTGTAATAAACAAGTGACTACACAATATAATAAGTATTATATGGGATCAGTTGCTTTCGATTAATCAACCCAGAGTTATAAACCAAATATATTAGGAGTACTTTTTATATCTACTATATACGATTCTTCTCACTTTGTCCTCAGAATTTTTGAAACAATACCTTATAATAACATTTGTCTTACAAGAAATTTATACGTTTAAAGGCCGGTCCAGACGCTATGTTTTGTAAAACCTTTTGTCTGCACAGTTCAAAACGTTGCAGATAAAACGTTGCGTGTAGACTGGAAAACTGCGCAGTTTTGAATCCCGCACTAAGACTGCACAGCTGCAGCGATAACTGAGCAAAAGAGCATAGATATCTGTGACCTGTTCAGACAAGTCGATGCATGTAGAAAGTAGCACCGTTTTCTGATTCATTTTGTTCCTCAGTTTCAATTCGTCGGACCAAAATTGACCACAGTCATACCTTCTCCATGACGGTATCCACAAAACTGAGCGAAATATACAGACATCACTGCACCTTGTGGACGCTTTATTAATTTCACCAAGACTGCGCAGACAAAAAGTTGTACAAAACGTAGCGTCTGGACCCGCCTTTACACGTTAAGCTACCGGAAATTACATATGATTGTTTAATTTTATCAGGATAAATAATTCGTTACAAATCTTGCAGGCAGATTGTTCGACTTACTTGTACAACAATGGTTGAACGGAGCATGGCATAACTAACAAAAGATACCACACAAATTTATTCAGTAGGTACCAGTTGTTAAAACAAATTAACAGAAGGGTTTATAACAACATTTTTCATTATAAATACTTTGCTATTGTAGTACGTAAGTAGTAACGTAGAATTATTATAATACTATAATACTTAATATGTAAATTACTAAGAAACGTTGTTAAAGATAATAACATCGTCTTAAATTACTACAAGCATGTACGAATAAGGCATCTACTCACATTAGTTGTTTTCGTTGATGATGATAATTTTGAATAAGTTGAATTATTACATTGTGCTTAAAACAATAATAATACAACTAGTGCAATAATATGGTGTTTTCGCGGAGAAAAAACCATAGACATTTTTTTCTCCATCATACTTTATGTATTTGGGGACGCTGAATCCGAATTTTAACTTTGCCACCTCGTAAATGTGATGCGTTCTGAGATATCTCAGAAAGAAAGAGAAAAAAATGCCTTTTTTACAGACTTTTACTGATAATTCAAAAAGCATTAATTTTAGAGAAAAGAAGCTCAGGACAAGAATAAACTTCACCAAATTTTCTACAAAATGACATATAAATCTTTTTTGTGACATAAACCGTTCAGGCGTCAGAGCGAGCTAAAATAGGGGCGTAATTTTCGCCCTACAGCACAAACTATATTTGTTTGTAATTTTACTCCCATAACTCAGAACTTGCACACTTTTAAGCAAAAATATCTAGTACAAAAATAAAGTTCATTATTTTTTCTTTAATTTATGCTACCATTGTTTCGTCGACAGGTAAACGGTCAAGGCGCTAGAGCGCATAGAAGTTCAGTATAGTACATTAGAAGCAGTTTTGACCATTATTTAAACTGATATATAACGATAAAAAAATACTTAATTGCACTAAATGCACTCGAAAATACAAGAACAAAGGCTGTAACATTTATATTTTAAGGGTTGCCACCACTTAAAAGTGTTGCGTTGATAGAAATATCAGAATTACTCAGAAACAATAGTTATTTCTTTGTTTTTTGTTCATATATTGAAAATAAAAAAGCTTTATAGAAATTATTGTAACAAAAAAGAGAACTACATTGAATTATCTATAAATTATGCCTACAACATTTTTTAATCGGATGAACCATTCAAGAGCTAGAGCGCATTCAAATTTAACCAAAATAGAAAAACGTCCAAATCCTGTACTTTCTATTATTTCCCGCCTACAACTAAGAAGGTAAGCACTTCTAACATACAAAATATAAAAGATAATTAAATTTTCTACAAATTATGTCTCTTACGATTTTTCACTCAGACTAACGGGTTCAAAGTTATAGCGCATCCAAATTTACAATTCAAAATCAAATAGAGATATTAATACGACGTACATGAATATAGTTCTCTCTGATATACTACAACAAATTTGAATGCGCTGTAACTTCGAATCCGTTCGTCTGAGTGAAAAATTGTAAGAGACATAATTTGTAGAAAATTTAATTTTCTTTTATATTTTGTGTGTTAGAAAAGCCTACCTTCTTAGTTGTAGGCGGGAAATAATAGAAAGTACAGGATTTGGACGTTTTTCAATTTTGGTTAAATTTGAATGCGCTCTAGCTCTTGAATGGTTCATCCGATTAAAAAATGTTGTAGGCATAATTTATAGATAATTCAATGTAGTTCTCTTTTTTGTTACAATAATTTCTATAAAGCTTTTTTATTTTCAATATATGAACAAAAAACAAAGAAATAACTATTGTTTCTGTGTTATTCTGATATTTCTATCAACGCAACACTTTTAAGTGGTGGCAAACCTTAAAATATAAATATTACAGCCTTTGTCCTTGTATTTTCGAGTGCATTTAGTACAATTAAGTATTTTTTGATCGTTATATATCAGTTTAAATAATGGTCAAAACTGCTTCTAATGTACTATACTGAACTTCAATGCGCTCTAGCGCCTTGACCGTTTACCTGTCGACGAAACAATGGTAGCATAAATTAAAGAAAAAATAATGAACTTTATTTTTGTACTAGATATTTTTGCTTAAAAGTGTGCAAGTTCTGAATTATGGGAGCAAAATTACAAACAAATATAGTTTGTGCTGTAGGGTGAAAATTACGCCCCTATTTTAGCTCGCTCTGACGCCTGAACGGTTTATGTCACAAAAAAGATTTATATGTCATTTTGTAGGAAATTTAGTGAAGTTTATTATTGTTGTGAGCTTCTTTTCTCTAAAATGAATACTTTTTGAATTATCAGTAAAAGTCTGTAAAAAAGGCATTTTTTTCTCTTTCTTTCTGAGATATCTCAGAACGCATCACATTTACGAGGTGGCAAAGTTGAAATTCGGATTCAGCGCCCCCAAATACGTAAAGTATGATGGAGAAAAAAATGTCTATAGTTTTTTCCTAGAAATGCCATCCAATTTCCTCATATTACTGTACTAAACGTAGTTCTGGTAGAATACTAAATAACTTTATATGGGTCAAACAATAACTGTTGTTGTCTTCTGGAAAAATTTTCGCGTAAAAGTCACAAATCATAAGAACTAACAAAAATTGCACCAAACTGCTCTGCTAGGTATCATCTGTAATGCAAAGAGATTTCACTTCTTGGCACGGAGATAATTTTAAAATTCCTGAAAGATTTCGAGTACCTACTCATAGGTTATTTATTACCTTCTCGTAAAATATTATGCAGAACCAAATTGTACTATAAATCTACTCACCACTTGAAGGTATTCTGATGACAAGACAATGTATTCTAATACTGAAGGTTATGTGAATTAACGATGTTTTTATTATTATCGTAATATTTTAATATTTTACCATGATTTTAAAGATGAATGACATCCATCTCAGTATTATTGTGTGTTGCTTCGTAGTTATTGTGGAAATTGGAACAAATATAATCATGAATTTGTTCATGTCGTTTCCTCTAAAATTTACTAAAACTGTGTCATGGAACGAGAGAATTTCATGAAGAAATACTGAATAAATTACACCGTACCAAAAAGTTACTGAAAAGTTTTCGGTCACCTGGTGTATGAAGGTTTTGTTTCACAAGCCAATGTTTAACAGCCTTCAGGTCAGACGATAGGAAACTGTACCTACGGATAAAAGAGGTTGGTCAAACAAAAATAAAACAAATGTTTCTAATACAAATGAAGCAAGAATATAATAGTATAGGGGTTTATACTATCTGCTCGTGTATACATACATACATACATACACCTACATACAAACACGTCCCGACAAAACATTTTTTTCAATTTCATCTCATTCGACCCAAATTCCCAAATTGGGAGTTCTTAGTAAAGTTTTGGCCCAATAAAAAAATCTTATTATTTTATGAAAACGTATTAAAACTTACACAATTTCCTAATGATTCACTCCCCGAGTCGATGCTTTATACTCCCCAGAATTTCTCAATTTAATTTTCACAAGGTAGACTTTTCTTCTGTTTATGGACTATGCTAATATACACAAAATGTGTACATGGTTTTTGTAGATGTGAATTTTCTTTCACCTCGTTCCCATTGAAAAATAAGAATCACTTTGCATACCATTACGTGAGAGAAAGAATTACAAGGTTTAGAGAATATTCAATTAGTAAATGTTGATGAACTCAGGACGGTGACAGGAATTCCGTTAAAATTTACGTAGGAAATATTAAATTACTTAGAATGTCATGCAAAAAATAATAAGGTCGTTCTCCTTCCATTATTTCCATAGCAAAATCTTATTACAAATCCTTAGTCATTACACAAGTCCTATCCAAATTCCGATATTTTTTCCACTGTACTAATTGTCAGAATTAGAAACTTAATATATAGTTCAGTCACTTTAGGAAATCAATGTATGGGGAAGTTGGCAAAATTAATAACAGATGGGACTCTATGCAGTATGATACCTTAGGGTGAGGTGTTTCAGAATATCAGGCGTCCCCCCCGCCACACCTGACGCGTCACCCCCCTGGCCCCCCGAATAGGTCCCCCTACGTGGTTTTCCTCTATTTATCAAAAAACTGTAACAGATAGAAGGAAAATGTTAAGGACAAAAATAGTCCTTAATAAATTCTCTACAAAATAGGTAAAGCACATTTTTTGATAGGACTAGTAATTTACCCGCAATAGCCGGTGAAAGTATCGTAATTTTTTAATAAGAACCAAATTTTTTTTATTTTACTCAAATTGCTGAAAATTCATAAGAGCTACAAGAAAATGGTCAAAGAATGAATTAATTGCTATAGTTTTAGCTATAAAATGAGCTATTATTTATTTTTGCACGGCTCATAGTTTTTGAGTTATAACATAAAATTCCAATGACAGAAGTCTTAAAAATGGAACTTTTCATACAATTTGTATTGAAATGCTGTGATATTAAAATTTAGGTTAAGCCTGTTTTTCACAAGCATGTGAAAGATAAAAAATGTATTGGAGTATGATTGGGTCTTTTTAGTATTTCAAGATATAATCCTTTCGAAGTTGAATGCACTTTTGCCAGTCATGTTTCAAAGCCATTATCCCAGTTTTCCAGAAGGATTCCTCAAGGTTAGGATATGGGTCAAAAGCATTGGCACCCGGCGATTCGAGGGTTTGTACAAGTCCTGTTCTGAAGTTAAGATGAACACTACTGATTAAAATCAGATCACTGGAATCTCTGCTATCACCTAACTAATAATTCCGCGATCTTTGAAAAATTAATCCATGTCTTTATCGACGTTCTCCAGAACTACTGCATTTTATTGCTTTCCGCTTCAAGGGTTGTGTTTGACACCTTGCTGTGCCCATTCAAAATCTGGCACTTACTTTCTAATCATGGCATATGATGGAACAGACTCCATTAATGAACCCGATATTTCTTTTATGGTTCGTGTCGGTCTATGACCTTAGATAAAATAATATTTTATCACGGATCGCAGCTGACAATTTCACATTTTCACAAAAATGTCAAACACGTTGAAATAAAAATGGTGCCAAGAGTGCCAGCGTCGTCCTATCGATCTCAAATTTTGTAAATAGCCCTAATGAAGTTTAAATTATCTATATCAATAATGAACTTAAACTGGTCTGTACATTTTTTTCTCAGGGCTACGAAGTGTTCAGCCGAACCTCGTATCTTACACAGACATACACTAAATTTTCTTCTTTAATGATCTTGACGAATCCTTCTGCAAAACTGGGATACGGCTTTGAAATATGGCTGGCAAAAGTGTATTGAACTTCTAAAGAATTATACCTTAAAATACTTACAAAATCCAGTCATACTCCAATACATTTTTTATCTTTCACATACTTGTGAAAAACAGGCGTAACCTAAATTTTAATATCACAGCATTTCAATACAAATTGTATGAAAAGTTCCATTTTTAAGACTTCTGTCATTGGAATTTTATGTTATAACTCAAAAACTATGAGCCGTGCAAAAATAAATAATAGCTCATTTTATAGCTAAAACTATAGCAATTAATTCATTCTTTGACCATTTTCTTGTAGCTCTTATGAATTTTCAGCAATTTGAGTAAAATAAAAAATTTTTGGTTCTTATTAAAAAATTACGATATTTTCACCGGCTATTGCGGGTAAATTACTAGTCCTATCAAAAAATGTGCTTTACCTATTTTGTAGAGAATTTATTAAGGACTATTTTTGTCCTTAACATTTTCCTTCTATCTGTTACAATTTTTTGATAAATAGATGAAAACCACGTAGGGGGACCTATTCGGGGGGCCAGGGGGGTGACGCGTCAGGTGTGGCGGGGGGGACGCCTGATATTCTGAAACATCCCACTCTAAGGTATCATACTGCATAGAGTCCCATCTGTTATTAATTTTGCCGACTTCGTGCTGCAAAAGGACTGAGCTAATACGTAACTTTAGTCCAGATAAACGACGCATACAAACAAAATGTTATCCTCATTAATAAAAGGGTAGAAATTAAGAACTTAAAAGAAATTTTATACTACGGAAAAGAATATCAAAAAATAACTACTGCTCGACAATCCTCCTTAACGTGCACAGATTTTCCTGCTAACTTCGTCAACACATTGTACACAGACTACATAACTTTACTCATACCTGCAAGCGTAATCACGGCTGCTGTACAAGCTGCCATCTTACAAGAAGTCCACAGAAGTCAGCAGGTAATTGAAAGAGTAATTTTATTGATGTATCGATAACGTGCAATACTTTGGGTAGTCTTCATAAACATTACAAATATTCTGTTTTGGTATCGTTGAATACATAAAAAAGGTTTTCAATTTGCCTCAATATTTATTTTTATGTACGTACGTATAAAACTATTATCGAAATAGCGCATAGACGGAACACTGTCCGAAGTAATAAAACCATAACGAATGAACATTAAAAGCAGAGATTTCCAAAAGTTGGACATTATTACACTGAATACACTCACCAAATAATATTATGTTTGAGATAAGTAAGTTTGCGGCAATCTAAAACAGTGTAGTAGGTACTCAGTTAATATCGTGAAGTACTGTTTGAAATGTTGTTAAAGGAAACAAAAAGTTCAAAATAATGCCATAAAGACTTCAATTTTGATAATTACAACCAAGTGGGTACTTATGTAGGTTGAGCTATCTACTTTTGCCCTTATCACTTTCATATGCTCACTTATGTAAATAGGTTCTAATAGCACATTATACGGAATTAGGCCAGTGTAAAAACATCAGAAAAGGGGGTATAGCGTCAATAATTCTCGGAAAGCTGGAAACTGTTTTAATCTCTTCATAAACATCCAAAGAAGGTGTCTTGAAGTTTGCACCAAATTTGCGCTTGTGCTAAGTACAGGGTGACCCAAAAACCGAAACATTTTTGTACTTTTTTCAGTTTTTCACTAATAACTTCTAAACGATGCTTTCTAGGAAAATATTGTTTTCTAATAAATTAAAGTACGTAATATTCTGCGTCGTTTGAGCATAAATACTCTTTTTTACATCAAAAAATAATTATGATACAGACACTGCCAATTACATATGAATTTTCTCAACAAATTGAAATATTCCTATTTTTCTCTTTTGATGTCGAATAACTCCTCAATTAAGGTATTTACGGCAATATTTCACTAAACATATTTAATGGTGGGTTAATTTTCGCTAACTTGAGATTAAAACTTTACACCTACACCTAATTTAAGATGCACAGGTGTTTAAAGAGAGACGAGTGAAATGAAGAAATTTATTAAATGATAGATTTAGATATGTAAAAGCAAAGATAATTTGAATTTTACTCTTCCATTTTGTTAACCTATAGTTTTTCAAGTAAAATCCAAATTTTCAATACTGTTACGCCACTGCATAACATTTTATATCGAAAAGAGTATTTTTTTTACCTTCATTGGTTTTATTAAAATATCTCCTAAACGGGTAGTGTTAGGAAAAAAATGTTTATTGCAAAATTTATCTACAATAATTTTTCTGTATTATAATTGAAACATAATTTATTTAACTTAAATACTAAGTGAGACGAGTGATAATTCTGAAAGGGAATAGTATACAGTACAGCCTTGTTCATGTTTCCTTGTTTTTTTTTGAAGCAATGTTGGTTTTATATTCATGTAGAAGTTGGTGAACTGTTGAATGATAAGTTTTAGATATTTTTCTATAAAAATATCTTGGCGCCCAAGCACCGAAAGGTGTATGTATATATAGAGTAGGTTTAATTTTACAATGTAAATAGTATTTAAATAGGTCCATTTATTTTTTATTAATAATAATATTGATTAGGTAGTAAGATTGTATTATAGTAGTTATAGTTAGAGTATTAAGTAGGCTACGCATAGAGTAAGACTGTGGTTGATTACTAAGATTAATTATCTAGGTATTTCCAGTTTAATTTATATTTAATTACGTGAGATTGTTAACATTGTCATACAGACGAATATTTTCTTGTCAATTCAAGGGGGGGCGTTTTGATATATACCTATCTATGGTATATTTAGGTATAATATTTTTGACAAGAATAATATTCTCTGTATCATGTATCCTAAACATAAAAAAATCTACGAGTCAAAATTATAAGCAGCATACGTAAATATTTTAGTTAACGAAGTATTATTTTGTTTCGAGTGTTACAATATTTACCTGATAAACAAGTGTAGGCATACCTGCGGCTATTGTTATCGCCTCGCCGTAACTAAAACAATGGAAGCCTTACCAGGCGAAATTCTAGGAAGCGAATATTGTCTTGCTCTAGCTGTCGTTGTGCGTTCATTAAAGATGCAACGTTGCCAGCTCCAATTGTTGTATGTATATAGAAATATTTAACACGTGTTAGCATGAGGAAATATTGTTTTGTAGAATAATTAATATTAAGATTATGATTAGGAAGTAACCAGCGAATTGACTACGCTACTAGGAGTATGTGTCGTGTTATCTTAAGCTTAGGTAGAGATACAAATCATGAAAATCATTATATCATATTGTTCAATTTGTAAATAGTGTATGTAGGCATATGATTTGTAATTAATTGTAAGAAAGTTGTGAATAGACATTTATACTTATCAATTAATGTAGCATGGACAGTTGATTACTGAATTAATCCATATCAATCATGTATAATTTTAATTTGGACTGTATGACGAAAAATACTATGTGCCACGTGGATTTGAAAATTCTTCAAGGACATTAATTGGTTTCCAATTGGACCAGGTGAAGGCGTGGCTAGCACACGACATATCGGACGAGAAATGGTCTAAGCCAATGGCAGCAGGGCCTCATCGATTAGGACCGCCTCTTCCCAGGGGTTAAAGCCTATTCTATAAAGGGACCTGTCGCTGAAGGAAGAAGTTAGTTGACACTTGATTTGTGGAAACAGCGGTCGAAATACGAGATAGTTCGGTTGTCTCTCGTAACAGTCAGTGAATAACACATAATTATCTTCGTGTGTGTGTCGTCTATTGTGATACCTCCGACGTTGAAATAAGAAGAGCCTTCGCCCCGTCAGTGCGATACGTGAGCTGCCACGATAGGGCTCTAGTATTCACAAATTTGACCTGTCCGTGTCTCGTTCAGAGAGCAGGATCGAATCGTACTAACAAAGTACGGAAACACAGCTTCGGGACCTTCATCAGAGTCTGGTTACCGCGCTCATCAACCCAAATCACCGCCATCATTCAAGCCAGCGCCTCTAGAACGGATTCTATGAGAGCGCCGCTTGAACATTCATCGTTGGATATGCGGCAATGCGTAATAACGTCGTTAAAAATATAGTGTTTTTTTCTTTTGTTTATTAAAAAGGCCAAGTGTTGTTATGATAATCGAACAGTGCATTAATTTAAATAAACTTAGTGATAGCTCGAACGATTTGTAGATTAATTTAGTTTTAATATAACTAGTAATAGGAATAATTATTAGTTCGTAGTTAATTGTCGTTTTGTGTTATTGTGAGTTGTGTATTTTGGACCAATAAATGTAAGTAATTTTAAATCATATTTATTGTTTTGTTTCACACACACACCCACCCACATAGTACTGTGTCAATTTTTACTAACACTTGCTAAAATTAAAAAAAAACGAGTAACTGCTTTTTAGATAATGTTTCATACCTTCACTCGTAATATTTAGTTTGTAGCATGAAACACAAACGCGAAAGGAAACAGCTCCAACCACAATTTGAGAATCGTAAAAGAAAAAGGATAAGTAAATACGAGTATGGCCATACGGGACTAATGGAATTAAGATAATACGTGTAAGTACAGTTCTATACGGGATTTTCTAATAAAATAGTAAATGGATTTTTCATACCGAAAATAGTAGCCATAACTGGAAAGGATATTGTGAAAACCAACAGATTGAAACAATTTCGATTGTTGGTAGAAAAACTTTGGAATAATATCCAATTAGCATAAACTACTTGTATATTTTTTCAAATTTACAACCCTAAAGAACTGCATTACACCCAGCTATTGACTTTTTTTTGTGATTGTTGGAAATTTGGGAATATTTTATGTTTATGTAGAAATGGTTTATGTAGGCTGGTTTACGAAGACATTATTCAGAAGTTCTCTTCCACAAGTTATAAAAAATGGTCTAATTTGTTACGAAAACAAAATGTTGAAAGCAAAAAGTTATTATACATTAAATAACGATATGAATTTTATGAGTAATATTGGTAAAAAGTTTTGTTTGAAACAGATGGTTACTAGCAATACCGTTCTTCTTTTATTATAGAGAGGGAGTAAGGAGAAAGTAGTAACAGACACAACGGTGGCGAAACACAAATCGATGGGTAAGGAATACAGAATGAAAATATGGATTAAATCAGGGAACCGGAAAGAGCGCTGGATATAATAATTCTAAGAGAACTATTGAAATATACCTTTATTTTCAAAAGATGAAGACGATTGCATTTCCTACACTGCAACGTATTAATTCAAACTAATTCATTATTGAGCATCTAGTAGAGCCAGCTAAATTCGGAAGGGCAAAAATATGAGTTTCAATTGCTCCGATATTTTCGTTCGCGGTTCATTTCTAAGTCTTAATCCAGTGACGTAATTATTCAGCAGTATACTAAAAGCTAAATAATAAATAAACGAAAGGTTAAATAAAATAAAATTCAATCAATAACGATTTAAACTTCTTATAATGTACGCTGTTCGCGACATTTGTTGGGATTTGAGTTGCAGCTTAGCGTTAAATGATAATATCACAATGTTGGTACATAACTCGAGAACTGCCTTCTACATAATATATCCCATCTCTATATTAGAACAGAACTTCACCTACTGTAAGTACATTTTGCAACTATGAATACTTGTCCATATATTATGCAAGACGATTAAAAATATCATTGAATTGATGGATCCATTAAGGTTCTCTAAAACTAACAAAACAAAATAAATGTTAAATAAACATCTAGCATGTACGAGTATTTCTAGAATTAAATTGTAAATGTGCAGGAAAACAACAACTTTGCCGGCATAATAATTTGACCGTAATGTATTTAATCATTGTCCGGAAGGAAGGAGTGGCATTTACCTTGCGTTGGGAAACAAAAAAATAACAAATGAAGGAAATAATAAATCTCGGTGGAAGATAAATACTCATAAAAAATACAAAGAATAACGGAAATTAATTTCCAAATATTGTACTACTGAATGCTATAAAACTATACCAAGAACCATTTTTCACATTCGCTTCATTAATAGTTTGAAATATACTATCATAAAAATGATACATAATATACAGTGGCTGCACCAAGATGTTAAAACAAACAAATATTTGTACGTGTGTATCGCGAAAACGAATTATTTATATAGACGAGTATATTATATTATTCCTAAAGTCTATGATCCTTTGATTCAGATATAAATCCGTAGAAAGATTTTTATTAATCTGAAATTGAATGGCAGCTTCGATATAATATCTTATACAATATATCCAGTTTCAAAACGTTTTATGTAATAAAAGGAAAACACGAGTAAGAGGAACTCGATATTAATTTGATCCCTGAAACGTACAAATAACAGTGCTAACTACCACTTCACGTACTCGAGTATTTTCGCATACTTTGAATAAGTATATATCCAGATACTTTATCAACATGTCAAATACTTCACTTTCAAAATAATTGAGAAAGATAAATAATTCGGGGAGCCATGTACGAGAATAAACACAGAATCTACTATAGAAAGACTATAGAATCACTTGTTTCAAAAAAGGAATACCTATATATCATTTATAACAAAGAGATAATAAGATAAGATGTAGACACTCATAATTGGAAGGTAGACCGGATTATTATGTTTAATTTATGTTTTGTGAATGTTTTATCAACCATCTGTCAGTGTCTCTTATAATATACCATAAAAAAAATATTCATGTTATCTAGGATAAACACTCATAGTAAATCATCATAGTAGTAGTTTATGTTACTTATAAAAAAAAAATCTATTTAACCAATGTATTTGAATTTTTTTTATAAAGTCTGTCTCTAGGAATGGACTAAGCTTTGTTTCTGTATGGAAAAACGGTGGCAAGACTAATTAACTAAGAAATCGTGAATAATGAACTGAGGATTGATCTAAAAACAGTTTATATTTTATCATCTCCATAGAACAGGAGGGAGAACATGGGGTGTCAAATAAAGAAAATGATAGAAGTGGAAAAACTCCGACACGTCTTTCTTTTCCTAACAAACTGCATGCGGGCGACATCTGCATTCATTCGAAGTTCTAACTCAAACTACTGTCCCAATTCTATTTAGTCCATTCTTCTTGCAGTGTGTAACGTACCAACTTCATAGTGATGACAATACGAGCGTACAACACTGAATTTAATACCAAGCGAATATACATTAGCTGACGTCGATCTCTGTCCTCTGTAAATAATTTAAACCTAATTTTGCATTCGCGTACCGACGTGTGTGGTTTTGTTGCAAATTTCGATGCTAATACTAAAATGCAATTTATGCGATATGGTTCATTTGCAGTAAATAGTCATGGTTTAATCTTTGTCATAGAGATGAAACTAAAATGGCGATAGATTATAAACTAAACACCTATTATCATGAAAGTAATAGAAGACCGAATGGTTAATGGATTTACACCAAATTATATTATAGAGTAAACACAATTTTGGATATTATATCGAGAGGTTATGAACAGAAATAATGTAAAATCTGCATAATACTTTCACTTAAAGCAAAACAACAAGGAAAATAATTTGTTCGTCCCTACGAAATTAACATTATTATTCCGACAATTCAATCTCAATGGACATTTTGAAAAGTGCGAAAATGGTAGATGAATCATAAATTTAATAATCTTTTGTACAGAAACGCAAATAAGAAACAAAAAGTACCCATCTACTAATGGAAATGATATTAAATAAATCACCCTTGGGTATTAATTTATCAAACATTTAGTTAAAAAGACAAGTAAACCTTCGATACAGCTTCCGGGAAAACAAGATTAAGATATACATTAGTTGAGAATTACGAATAAGCCTAACTCGGCCTACTATTTACGTAAAGAAATAATTAATCCGCAGCCTACCTCAATTTATACGTTAATTATATTATTTTATTTTAAAGCGTCACCCTTATCTCTTTCACGAAGTAAAATTCAGGACGAATCTCTTACGAGTGCCGTACAATGAAAATTGTTAACGAAAAAGTGAAATACGAATAAAGCAATTAGAAAGAAAAAATTCACACGTGTAAATGTGAGTCTAGGCTGAAGGGATGTAAAAGTGTTGTGTTGGTTCAGTAAAAATGCAGTATTAAAGTATTCACGAGTAGATTGCAATCACTAAGGCACCCCAAAGAGTATACAAACTCAGAGGAGCAGTACACGTACCCACTTATATCAGATGACTTTGTATTTATCGCACAAACATTCTTTGTGACAAAGGAAATAATAAACGGAAAAATAGAGTTTTCCATTCCACTAATGCGGTTGGAAATTTTGTATTGTTTATTTATAATGTGAAAAATAACACAAATAACATCCGTTGAACAAAACATCCAACGAGTCAGTTCTCTTGACAAACAACCTGATACTCGTAAAAGTATTCAGCTTCAAGAACAGAATGCTGAAGAATTAAATAACCAGACAAAAAATCTCTCAAATCACACGAATAAGCGTCATTTGGTTTTGTACATTTGAATTTACTCGACATACATGATTGTAGTCGGTTAATTTTCCGATTCTCAAGTATATTATTTACTCGCACGTAACAAATTGAGTGCTACCCTTACGACATTTTTTTTTCATAAATTACGTAGTACCTAATGTATATATGTTTGTGTTATGTTTAAACCACTGAAGCCTTCATACATATAAGTACACCTGAAGGCATAACAACGATATCTATTCTATACAAAGTTATGACAAGGCTAACGTGTTTTCTGAAATTGTTCAAGTAGAAGTGATACACTCAGGTACAATAAAATATCTTTCTTTTACAAAAAAAAACGCATAATACTTTTAGTCCGAGAGCCCGCTGCTTAATTTATGACGTAACTGTTTTTTGATCGAAATGTGGTATAAACGATAGCTTACCAATAGGGTATTACATCGCACTAGGGTTGCCTATCAAAATCTTGCCGCAACCCCCTCTGCCCCCCCCCCCCCCCGAAAAGGTCCCTCTTCGCGGTTTTTCGCATTTTATAGGAATATGGTAAGAGATAGGAGAAAGTAGTCAATTAAAAAAATAATCCTTGCTAAATTCTCTACAAAAAACGTTAAGTCAATTTTTTCATACAACTAGTAGTTTACCCGTAATGGCCGGTCAAAAAACAGGATATTTTTTGAAAAAATAAAAATAAAAGTTTGATTTTTTTTCTTTCTTTGATATTCCTATAAAATGCGAAAAACCGCGAAGAGGGACCTTTTCGGGGGGGCAGGGGGGGTTGCGGCAAGATTTTGATAGGCAACCCTAGTGCGATGGAATACCCTATTGGTAAGCTACCCTTTATACCACATTTCGATCAAAAAACAGATACGTCATAAATTAAGCAGCGGGCTCTTGGACTATTTGGGTAACGACAGTTTTGAAATAGTCATATAGATTTATGGACCACTACTGCTATAAAGAAGTATTAAATTATTTATATCGACTGATGTTATTTTATTGACTGTGAAATAGTTATTTGATATTTTATATAATAAAAAGTATATTTATATAATAAACTTAAAGCTGAGACTAAGAATGGTCAAGTGTTACGTGTGGTCGGTTTTACTTTACGGTGTTGAGGCGTGGACAATAAAAGTCAACATATTGAACCGCCTTGAGGAGTTTGAAATGTGGCTCCACCGTAGAATGCTAAGAATACCTTGGACCGACATGGTAACCAACATTGAAGTTTTACGTAGAGCAAATACTAATAGACAATTGTCCAACACAATAAAGCTCCGTAAAACATCATATTTTGGCCATGTCCTTAGAGGAGAAAAATACTCCATTCTCCAGCTCGTTATGAAGAGGAAGATAGAAGGCCGTAGAGGGGTCGGAAGGAAGCAGCTATCCTGGCTTCGAAACATTCGGCAGTGGACCGGGATCAGAACTGTGGAGGAGCTTTTTCGCACTGCCCAGGACAGAGAGGCGTTCTCCCCAGTGGTCGTCAACGTCGGGGGGACCCGACAGGACACATAGAGAAGAAGAAGAATATAATAAAAAAATGAATTGTAAACACTTTGACGGAGTTTTAAGCACGAATAAACAATATGAAACGAAACGGAGGCAGGTAACATTATGTACTCGTAGGATAGAAATGGTGATCAACGCAGTAACTGCGAAAGAGATTGCGTAACTCTACATATTAGTTGGAGCTGTTCCCCAGAGCGGGCAATACGAGACAATAATAACTGTGTCAACCTACATGGAAGCAAAGAGTAAGTGCAAAGTATACAAAATGTCTGTCATAAATCCTACTAATACAAGTGTTGCCTACCTCTACCTACCTCCGCTGTCGTTAATTTCAAAACATGTGACTGGTCATGACATAATATGCCGCCACTAAAGTCCTTCAGAAGAACGTTGAATTTTGTATTATCAACTAAAAGATTACTTACTTCAATGTTTAATGAAAAAGAAACAAACAAATACAAACTCAAGGCACAACCCCCCTTCAGGAACAACACATGTGCTTTGAATGTATTTTCCTAAGTATATTTAAGTACCCCCGTATATGTTCTAAGGCTAACGTTTTAATATTTTTTTCTTTTTCTTATCATCTCATGAGATTTTGCCTTAGGTATAACATTTAATAATATTTTCTTATTAGTTACACTCGACAAAAAGTAATCAAAGGCGATTCCAATGATTCATAAACGAAAATATTTTCTCATTGCGTATTTGAGTAGGATACAAAAATGTTATTACCGAAACATCGTAACAGGATATTTAAAAGAAAACAACGATGAAACTCTAACCATTTTGTGTTCCATTTCAAAAACCATCCACGAAAGCAATTAATGGTTGTGTTCATTGGCTATTTGTGAATTGAACATGAATGGAATATTTTATCCAGAAGAAAAATTGATTTGTCTATACCAATCATAAAATCCTTACATTTCAATGACTCTCTTTCACGCAATATCAGTAAACATAAGACTCGGTCATTGAACCATCGTTCGGTTAATAATAATTTTATAAGGGAATTTTAATGAGAAATGGTCGCGGAAGAACTATTTACATTTGCAGTGGGCCTATGCACATACTTAAATAAATATATTGTACTGATTTCCATCTAGTACTCTTGGATTGTCTACCCAAAGATTTTTTTTATGTAAATCTGAGATACGCAAACCAAGTACAATTCATGACGTCTGCTTAAACACATTTTAACGAATTCAATTTATTAACATCAAGAGAAATGAAACAAAGTTTCGGACCGTCTCCTTTGTATAACAGATCCGACACAATTACCATGGTTTGTTTATAAAACCGCGCAGAAGTTGTATGAATGAATCAATCAAAATATTACACAATTTGAAGTTTGCAAACTAAGGGACGAAAAGGTTCCACTTTTAGGGACTGCAAAATAACAAAAAGTTACCTTGACGCTGTATTATGTGAGTAATGTCAAAATTAATACAAGAGAGACGATAATGGAAGACACACAAAGGGAAGAGCTCTCAATAGTTTCAACAAAAACGGCTTCATTAAAAGTTTATCCCTTTGATAATAAAGAGAAAGAGGAACTTACTTATGAAATTCGTTTCACGCTGAAATTTTAGGTACTTAATACGCTCACAAAAACTCTGTTATAATAAACGGTTTCTTCTTTTCTTATAACAATTGTGTTTCTTGATTTACATATTTTTGGAAAACGTTTGAAAACAGTGATCAAATATTTTCTTCAATGTACTCTTCATCAAATATCTTGTTACATACTTTCAATCAACTTATGAGCGTCATAATTATAATTGTTACTATATTCCCTAATACTCGAGACATACTACACAAAATATTTCAAAAGGGGGTCAATAAAAAGTTATATTATTAAGGAATTATACAACATCAAGAATGAATTCCTCAGACATTTTTGAATATTTTAAATACGATTTGTTTTCAGAGGTTCATTAAGGATATTATGAAAGATTTCAATTTTAACTAATAATCGGTAATACTTAAGTAGATACCTTCTTACCCAGTCACACATTCACACCACGTACATTGTAAATTTCATACGAATCAAATCATCACAACCCGCATTAGAATTCAGTCCGACACGTTTCGCTTACGCTCCTATTTTCGGTTGCAATTTGCAAGACTCGTTATTTGAAATTCTAGTCCATAAAGATAACGTGTATTTGAATTCAAGGAATACTCGCACAGGCTCATGACTCCTCGACATGATTCTAATACATTATTAAATCACCTTGAATTTATTATTAAACGACTATTGAATCATAAATGATTCGCAAGATGCGGGAAATACTCCAATAATATTATTATTATACGCGATGAATCCGAAAATTACAGCCCTTATATCTAATCGGTTAGAGCGTTAAGGATTCTGTTCTAGATGTAATAGTTAATATAAATGAAAAAACTAATTTATCAGATAGACAGTATGGGTCCCCGGTTACAAAGATTTAGCAAAATATTAATTTACTTTTACTTAACAGTCGGTTAAGACAATATGTATTGTTATATGGGAAACATGTGGGTGTTAAATAAATACTGCGTAAATAACATCTCGTTGAAATAATTAAAACATTACTCTGAGTTTATTCTTAAAGTCCTAATTTAATATCGCAAATGGTTCGGCAAGATAATACAGTGCCTACAGGAGAGCTCAATGTACGCTTTTAAAATGGTTATTAGAAAAATATAAATATGTCTTCAATACATTACATCATATACACCAGAGACGAAATATTTTATCAAAGTAAAGATTACCATTAGCAATAAGCCTACTGAAAAATCCTTAAGTACCCACGTAAGTCTTTAAAATATGTATTGAAATACAATTCTACATTAATAAATATTGATGATTTTTGAGAAAGTATTTCGAAGGTAATATGGTTGGGCTTATCTGATGACGTCAATTTCAAACATGAAAATAGAATAATTTATGCAAGATCCGAAGAAATTATTCTACCTGCCGCGAAAAGAAAGATTAATGTGAAATGTGTTGAAGACTCTGCTCACATCGCATGGAATATGATATGTACATAATAATCAGCAGAGTGATCGATGAATATACCTTAAGTATAAGAAAAGGCTTCTTCTGCGTGAAGGGAAGAACAAACAAAGAATAGCTGATAATATTCCTATTAGTCACGTAATGATTCAACGATCTTGAAATAATATTCGTATTATAATCGTAAAACTTTTACATACTATTCAGAGATATGTGAAAACTGCGACCGATGCATTCTATTATTCTCCATCTTTGTCCAAGTTATTAATCGGTATGCATTTATCCCAATAATTCGATAGGGCGAGTATTGTGAGCGTCGAAAGTTCACGACGTATTCTGCTGTGTAGCGTCCATTCTGGTATGCCATCTCGAATAGCTAAATAGGTCAATTCGGATAACAATGTTCATGAATATTATACTATTAAGATGTTATTTCTACTAAGATAATAAAGAACTTAAAAGTAACGAAAATTGATGAAAACTGCGATTGCTGCAAACTTAACGTTTACGATTTGTAACAAAAATGTACAAAAAAGTCTAATAAATTCACAATAATATACAATGTGTCGTACTTGGCGATTCGTATCAGTAATGTATATTGTGTACATACGAGTACAACAATAAATGTACATATTAAATTTAATTATAAGTCTGTGCACCAACGCTTGGTTTTCCCCGTAAATAACTTCGTTGTGAGCAGAGCATACCTATGTACATCCTGACGATCACAAAAAACATTTTTCTTGAATTATTGTCTCGAAAACACTTTGTAAGTAAAATTACGCACATTTCGTGTAACTAGGTATATTATTATCATCACACGTTTGAAAAAACATTTGTTTTATAAAAATTGCTTGACGCGTGAATTTTGAAAAATGTGGAACAACACAGAAACGAAATTAGGAAAAAAATATTTAAAATAAATTATACGCTAGCGTCTCAAGATAATAAATGACGTTAAATTTCTAAGGTAATATTTTGTCCCATTGAGTCTAAATAAAAACTTTCCGCTCTAAGACGAAATGGGGGAATCACATGAATTACCTACCTCTATTCACACTGCCTATTATTCCTACCAGTAGAACTAAGATGTAGTGGTTGGTTGGCAGACATTGCCTACGGCAATAAACCCGCCATTTGGAAGATATGTTTTCTTTTCAATAAAGATTTTATTTATTTATTTAAGGGCATGGCACCAGGAATGACGTCACAGTCTTTTCCCACGGCATTAAGGTTCAAAATCGCGTGACAATCGCATGATAAAATGGTAAAAATAGCGTTTTTTCCATTTTTTGGGCTTAATTTTGCGTCTATCAAAAAACTTTTACGGTTATTCCCTAGATTTTAATGCATATTATCAGTACAAGAAAAAAAAATTACTCCGCGACTTTTGGGAAACGAGTTTCCGTCTTTCGGAAAAAAGGTCAGAGGTGTTTTTAAAAAAATATTTTGAGAAATCTATACAAGATATAAAAAATCTTTTACGGTTATTCCCTAGATAAAGGAGCCCACATCCCATACACCGGATATATGTAACACGAGTTTAGATAGCACCATATAGGATCTCCACACACACGTTATGTAAAACATATTATGCTGAAAGGACGTGTTTTCGCATATTTCAAGAATGTCCGACATTTCGAACACAAATTGCTGCCAGACCGGTCGTGGCACGCAATAATGACTCTTATTTATCATGTGCACTACCACCACTATTATGGACGATTTTCCTTAACGCTCCCATTACACATTGCTAAATAATATTTGTGCCAAATTCACTGCATTATATTATAACTATTACATACCTAATATAGGAAATAGGAATACACACAATATACATGTCAAGGAAAGTCATCCGATTGAATTGTCTAAAACAAACTAGTATGAATATACTACGATACTCGCAGCATACATGAATACTTTTGTTAATTTACTACAATACTTGCATTATATTCGTATGATATGAGTTATCTATTAATGCACTATTAGAAATACCCAAGTACTTTTAACCAGACAAACAAATTACAATATATCCAAAAAATAGTGCTAGATAACTCATAATAAAATAATGGTATCCAGCTTCAAGCTATTCCGTACCTATACATAGAAAATAAAATAATGATAGGTATGTACGGAAAACAAATACAAAAACTACATTTTGAATCAATTTACTTGTTATAACAACAATACAAAAATTATGCGGAGAATTTGTACGAGAAGTAGAAAACAAAAAGCTTAAACTTAATCTTCTTACAAATAATAATAATAATACCTAATAAGTGTATGAAAACTCGTGGTTTACATTATGTTCTGAAAATAATAATGTTATTTTTCTTTTCGCCGTGAGCTCTCCGAGAAAAAATAATAATAAAAAGGATAAAGCTAACCGCCTTATAATAAAAATAAATATTTTGCAAAGTTGCGTAAAGGAGAATAACGGTCTCTACAAGCGATGACGATATTGCGCGATGTTCATAAAACCTTTTCACACATCATTTGTATGGTACATACAACACATTCGATTGAAACACTCGTACGTTGCTTACAGTGTTGATGTAAAATTAAACATGACAGAAGGAAGGAAAAGGTGGAAGGACGCGACAAGGTTCAGTCAATAAAACATTAATGCCTCTCGACACGTGAATAAAGTTTCTCCATTTTACAAGTAATTCTAAATGAGAAGAGAATTCTTCCTACGCCCACTTGAATTTGAAGAAAAAACCACAATGAATTAAAAAAACTTCATTTCAGTTATAAAATAAATAAAAACAATAAGTTAATGCACAATAATTGTAGTAAGGTCAATCCTTACGGAATGTATACTTTAATTTAAAAATGTATACTTTATTTTAATATGGGCTTGTATACATACATTCAATTAATACTTTCTACACACACACACACACACACACATCAGAGTAAGCCAAAGAGCACTTGGTTCCTCCCGCTTACATGTCATCTCAATAACCAATTGAGCCGACAGTGTTGTAATAATTTCAAAGAGATTTTTTTTAAAAGAAAAAATAAAACGAAAAACGGTAATCCCTGTTCTATGTAACACACAATTACGAGAAACGTTACAAACTAATTCTACAACTTACGATACTAAAATTTTCGTCTCGCACACATTTACTCGTATGATGAATCAGACTGCGCAAAAACTAAGCAAAAACGAGCAATTTCGGTACACGTTTTAGCATCAGTTGTATCACAATATATGTTCTGGCAGCACTAGGGTATAATTAAGAGAGTAAAAAATGCTTATTGTTTAATAAAAAGATATTCTTCAACGCTTTCTATGTGTAATTAATGATTAAATACTTAGAAAAACACAAGCCAGTCGCGAACACTTTACTGCACTTGCAATACTGTAGGTACATTACTATTTACTGTACTGTGCATCAACGCTGTTCAATTACTGAGTGAACCAGGAGAACTCCTTATCAATTTTATTCACATACAAAGGCCTTCCGACACAATCTACAGGTGCCATATTCTAATTTATAAATAGGCATGTTTTGATAAAGAATGACAGCGGAATTAAAAAAAAAGCGTGAGTGTACGTCGGGAATGAAATATGTCGAGAATCGCCATGAATGTTTCAGTAGTGATTAATAATGAAAAAATAAGTGGCAAAATCGTGTTTCCGTTTCAAAAAAAAGTTTGTATAGACATTTATAAGGGTCTTTTCAGAATCACAACAACCAATAGGGTAATACTGGGGCAAACGGACACCTTAAGCTTAAAATGTAAAAATGTACATAAAATCAAGTACAAAATTCAAATCTAACTATGCAGGATGATTAAAAGACGAAAGATTAAAGATATGGCTTATTAAAGATACATATATTTATGTGCGTATACATAAAAAAATTAAAAAAGTAAAAAATGAGAAACTGTCCGTCTGCCCCGTCATAAGGGGCAAACGGACATCTATTTACTATCTCCAATATAACATCGTAGACATCTGAAAAAAGGTTCTTTTCCATTTAACTGGCATGCGACGTGATACCAGACATTACACTCGAGACACTGCACCCAATTTTCTCCATATATGGCTTACTAGAGGAAACACAATGCTTATATGGCTTACTAGAGGAAACACAATGCTTCGTTTTCTTCTTGGTGTTGTATTTTTTTTCCTTTTTGACTTTCTTGGCATTTAGGAGAAGCTTCTTTGTTTTTAGCTCAGGAAATTATTTTTGGTGGTCGTCAAGATTCTGGACTCCGTCCCCTTGCGCCTTTTTCTTAAAGTTTTTGATACTCCAGATGTTTCAGGTACCTAATGGACAAATTTGCTCAAATGTGGTTTTACCGGTTGTATTTGTGGTGTCCATTATTTCATCACTAGTTAAACCCTGCAGTGCTATGTTTTCAGAAGAAGAATTACTTATATTCATGAAAGGTGTGTTGGTTACGACATTATTAATTGGATTTGGAATACTTTGAGGTGGTTTTAATGGGATAGTAATGTCCGATGATACTGATAATTGAGTTTGGGGCTTTTTGGGACGGCTTTTGCTACTAAAGACATTGACTCTTCACTCCATTTGCATCGATCAGTTGTCCTTTCACGATTACGCGCCATGATCTACGATAAACAGGGAGCAATTAACATTTGGTAAGCCATGTCCGTTTGCCCCGATAGTTCGTGGAGATTATTAGTAAAAATATTCAACACATGGTAATAGTAGTATGATTTTGGCTTTCCTAATACACTACACTGACATTAGCTAAATACGATGGAAAAATAACTCCAAGAAAAAAACTTGTGTTTAAAGAGAAATATTCATATCACTGTAGCGAAAATATTATTGTTTAGTATTTTTTCTCACCAGTAGGTAGGTAGTGATTACTAAAAAATAGTAATATTTCAAAAGATTGTTGAGATATAAAAGGATTAATATTCACAGGCGATACCTACTACCGTTGAGAAACATACTCACAATGGCAGCCAACATGCACTGGTGATAACAAGCACATGCACATAGAGTGAAACCTTAAGGGGGTGTCCGTTTGCCCCTATGTCCGTATGCCCCAGTCTTACCCTACTCTGATCAAATAAACGTATCGGAAAAAATGGATATGTCGTATTTTGGATTGGAAGATTCTAAATGAATGAAGAATGGTCTAATAGAATGGTAAGTGAATGATATTGACAAGTTATCTGCCTAATAATTCCAAAATCCTAGACATTGCGATCGAATTCTTTTTCAATTTAAACGCTTTGTAAAATAATCAACTTGAAATATATATTACTAAAATTCGCAACAACGCAACGTAGGTAATCGAAATTCCCTCCCACGTAAACGCAATCCGCAATCATCACAATGTCGTCATTTCAACTGTCGCACATCAATCTTAGACGCATCGCATTCATGATCTGTGGAAATCAGTGGAAGAGGACCAAGAAGCGGTCATCTTAGCAGATGACTAGATAGGTAATAACTGCATGATATTCCTTTCGCGTATTCATGTACTAAATTTTCGTTGTCGATCCGTAAATAAAATACTTACAGATCAAAATTATCTAGTGGATAACCATCATACTACAACCCTAAACAATTAAATTAGCTATTTACGAGTAGATAAGAAAACTTTTCATATAGACTACGTTCTTAATTCAGAAGGAAGACGTGAATGCTGAGAGGTCAGTACGTGATTCACCCCTGAAAGTTTGTGACTAGTGAAGCGCGGTGTCTAAACCAAAACAATAACGCCAAGAAAGGAGAAACAGAAACCGACGGATTATGAAAATCAGTCGACGAAAGAGAAAAGAGAACAGAAAAATTTGCATTAATACAGTTGAGTTACAGAATGTGAGGAAGTGGTTATTTATACGGAAGGCTATAAATAAAAATAAATCTAATTTAGTTTGGGACTAAATCTTTTTGAGTACCTCGTGAAGCTGTCATAATAATTTACCCACACGTAATAAACTTCAAGAGAATATTTTCATAGTTCACTCTAGGCATAAAGATCCTCTAGGCATAAAGATCTAAATTAGGGCCGGTTGTCTAGTAAAAAAACAACATAAAATATTATCTTTATCGCCCATATGTAATAAAATCTAGATAGCATAAACTCCCCATAATTAAAATGACAAAAGGAAAAAAATACACGAAAATTATTAGTCCCGACGCGGTCATATTTAAGAATTACAAAGCTAAAGAATCTAGTCGTTAAGTACACTATAGTGAATTACTTGATGAATTATGGGATTTTTCCCACAGATTTCCTTAGAACGTGACATACAGACAAAGAAACATTCATCTTTTTTGTTAAAATAGAAGAACAGTTTTAATTATCCAAAACTACCATCTAAAAAAAATAACATTTGAATATTTGAGAAACAATACTTTTAATTTTTAATTTCTGACAATCAAACATGAGCTCTATTATTGTAAATTGATGTGATGTACCATTATTGACCATACGATAAATAAATAACATTTGAATATTGAAAACAAAATAACAAGCACATTTATACAGAAATTATTTATAGTATTGTATGTTTTTTCTTTATTAATTCTGACCGAACCAATCCATCCGACAACGAGTGGTTTATAAATATTAATTCAAAGGCTCAAATTCTATACGAGACATCTATATAAGACCATCCTATATTTCGTAATGAAGGAAAGGAATTTTCGTCACGACCGCCTAATCCTCAACACATAATCATTTTATATTACAAGTAATGATCTGAATTTAGACCCAAATGTCTTGGAAGACATAATATGAATTTAACGTTATTTGTATACTCGAGAATAATTCCAAACAAAAAAAAATTATTCCACAAAGTTTGGATAAAATTACTTTTTAATGCGGGTCATATCTTACCTAGAGTTTTGTGTCATTATTCCCAAAACATTAAAAGCAATCTTTATTGTTTTTTAATCTAGGGAGGAACTTATCGTACCGTTTATCCAACTGAATATAAATAAAAAATAATAATAAAGGAAGGCACATGAAAATACCACAAAACCCATTGTTTATATGAAATACATAAATCGGATTAAGCAGGAGATATTATATACCTAGGAAAAGAGCACATTATAGGCGAATAGCACGATCATAATCAAGGACCGTGGGAGGTCACCTTACGTATAAAATGTGTCATCCCATCAACTATTCGGAGTAACGAAGGAGAAAAAACAAAGACGAATGAAGGAGATAAAAGAGCCCTACATCCAGCAGAACAACTCAGTTGTCTGACAAAAGAAGACGAAGTAAAATATGGTTTCAAAATCGTTAATCATATCAAGGATTCAAAACCACAGTTGAGTGTGGATATTTAATTTCCAATTAATATATAAAATAAATAAATCTAACTTTAGCAAGAAAAAGTTATGAAACAAGTCAATATGTCATCTGAGCTGATAATAACAAGATTCTAACTGACCAAGATGTTAAGAAAAATGGAATCATGTTTCAAACACTCATATTTTAAACACAGATGGAACCTTATTAGTCTCATTAATTACAAAACTACACCATTTTAGGGTGTTCTTGTTAATTGGACTCATAGATTATATTTTCATACAAAAAGTCAAACACATTTTTTTGTGTTGCCTACATTCGTATTATAAACCGAAGAAAAAATGAAAGACTTTTGATTACAATGAAAATGGTACAAAAACGGAACATTACGTAACTACGGAAGTCAGCGCCAATGTTTTGCTTTTATGAGAAGATGGCACAAAAGATTTTGTGTATTTAAAATGTTTATGTAGGTATCTTCTTACAACTCTCAAAGATAATTAGGATTTATATATAAAAAATAAAATCTGACAGGGTCGAGAATAATGTACGACATTTTAAAAATAGAATATGAAAAAAGCGTGTAAAAAGAAGAGCACAGCAGATATAATATATTTTTATCTCATTCCTACTCACGTGTAGGTATCGTGGAACTCTTGATCCATAAAAAAATACCGAGTGTCGTAGACATCGGGCAAATGGCTGTAGAAACATTTGGAATATATATACCTACATATTTTATTATTTCTCTTTTACGAAGAACTTACTATGAACATTTTAATAAACCATGTCGTCAACATTCCACACTATGTAAATCTATGTCATGACATAGTCATATTATGACACGTGTTCTGAAAGCTAGTGGATTTCCGAGACGAATAAAGATATGATATACATGCAGTCTTCACCCCTATTAACACGACCATTTTTCTATTCATTTACTCGATCAAGTATTTCAGGTAATTTAAGTTAGGTTGTGTATTTAAAAGAAAGAAACCCCGTAGGGTACAGAAATAGGTAGTTAACTAAACTTGTGAGCTGTAGTGTATCAACTCATACTATAATGTGAAAATAAAAACTGTGGGTTTTTCTCACACGTTATTAAATTATGGTGCATTAGAAAGCTGGTGCATTTTTGTATGTGTGACCATTAAACCTCATTAAAAATGCGCACAATTTAAGGAGAACTAAATTTTATGTTACGTTAAAACACATCTCTCTAATCCACACAACTTAGCTTAGTAATGTAAACATTTTACGGTTTATCACTAAACTGGCTTAAGATCCTAATTACGAGTGCCATCAACACATCAACAAGGTGACGCGAGAGATGTAGTAGGTAATATGATTGTACCATAAATAAACTTTACGATATTCCCGCAAACAACGGGCGGTGTGTTTCAACTCGTTTAAAACCATTGTAAAATTACGAAGATAATTATTTAAAGTTATTATAAATGTACAAGAGTGTCAACACACCAAACTTATGGAGTAATTTATTTGTAGTAAACGTAGAGAAGACAGAAGTGACACTGGCGTAACACAAACCATAAAATAAAACATGAAGCATGTAATAATGTACAATAAATAAGGAAGATTAATACTACGTATTATTTTCCAGTGTAGATTTTTAATACATTTTCACATATAGTCCAAGAGCCCGCTGCTTAATTTATAACGTATCTGTTTTTTGATCGAAATGTAGTGTAAATGATAGCTTACCAATAGGGTATTACATCGCACTAGGGTTGCCTATCAAAATCCTGCCGCAACCCCCCCTGCCCCCCCCGAAAAGGTCCCTCTTCGCGGTTTTTCGCATTTTATAGGAATATGGTAAGAGATAGAAGAAAGTAGTCAATGACAAAAATAATCCTTGCTAAATTCTCTATGAAAAATGTTAAATCAATTTTTTCGTAGAACTAGCAGTTTACCCGCAATGGCCGGTCCAAAACCGAAATTCATTTAAAATACAAAAAAAATGTATTTAAACTAAATTGGTTGAAAATTGATAAGAGCTACAGGAAAATAGTCAGAGAACGAATTAATTACCATAGTCTTAGCTACAAAACGAGCTATAACTTATGTTCATACATTTAATAATTTCGGAGTTATTACAATAAAACTCAGTGACGAAAATTCTTAAAATTTAGTTTTTCATAAAATAACCAGTGATATAGCGCCGCAGGCCAAAATTTTTTTTCCATAAAATGTTAGTAATAATGGGTGGAAGAATGTGAAAGGAAAAAAAACTGACTTTTTTTTTTATTTTTTCAAAAAATATCCTATTTTTTGACCGGCCATTACGGGTAAACTACTAGTCTTACGAAAAATTTACTTTTCATTTTTTGTAGAGAATTTAGCAAGGATTATTTTTGTCATTGACTACTTTCTCCTATCTCTTACCATATTCCTATAAAATGCGAAAAACCGCGAAGAGGGACCTTTTCGGGGGGGGGCAGGGGGGGTTGCGGCAAGATTTTGATAGGCAACCCTAGTGCGATGTAATACCCTATTGGTAAGCTATCGTTTATACCACATTTCAATCAAAAAACAGATACGTCATAAATTAAGCAGCGGGCTCTCGGACTAATAGAGAAACAGTCTGCATTCGTTCTCCACGATGGATGTAACTAATAATTCCGTTTATATCGAAAAAGTTTGCCCGTAAAGAATCTGAAATCAGAGTGACGGTGGTAAGTAAGCAGTTCATTTGTAGAACGTAACAATGAGTTACGATAACCACAAATTTAATATCACAATACGACAAATACAAATATTTACTACACAAGAGAATATTGCAGAATTCAATAACAATAAATAACAGGAACAAACAAGAATGCACTTAATGCCTTTAAAAAACGTGGTTCAATATAGCTTTAAACTTCGAATTCTATAGTAATAGAAGAGAAATATGTATGTCGGTGTTGCGAACTTTGTGCCTAAATGATTTACAATAATTATAATATGATATACCTACATTCTATTACCCATAACACTCAAAGCTGCTAATTTTTTTGTCTTTGCATAAATGTTAAATTAAGAAACATTACAGGAAGAGTCTTTGTTTAAAAAGGTACACAGAGGAAATTTCAACAATCATGATTGTGAACATATATTTGTTTACTTGCTAAACGCCTCAGGTGACACTGAAACTCAACAAATGGTTTGAAGTCAGATAAACTGAAATATTTATAAATATTAATGTGGGCACCCCTGTCTTATTAACTATTTTATCATTGGAAGTGCTTCTCAGTGATATAAAATAATGAATAGTAATTAAGTAGATATTTAACTTTTTCAAATTCACTACCTACGAAAACTTATTTCTTTGGGCAAATTTGGGTAAATCTTTGTCACCACCACACTGAATGCTTACTTCTTTAGGTGTATCTTCATTCATCAAAATTCGGAGTTGTGTATTAGATCTGAATGAAAAAAAAGGAGAGTGACGAAAGGATCTGATCGGCCTGAATGGTTACTAAAAGAAAATGGAAGGCCAAAGTGTATTGAATGAAGATGAACGATAAGCGAACGTTCCATCAAACTTTAGGTCTATCTTATAGAAAACCGAAAAATGATACTTTCTCCATATGAAAATACTTTCACTCAGCTACCAAAAACATCTTGAAACATTTGTTAATCAACAAAATGCTTCATAATATATGCATGAATAATATTATTTTGTACTCAAGCCTTATGCTACGAAAGATTTATTGCAAAGTGACGACAAACATATGTAGTTGTAACTTTTACAGAAAGTAGCACAAAAAGTATGAAAGAGTGTTATTAAAAAGGGTAGGTTTTTATATAACATTCAACTAATTAAAACGAGATATATTCCATATTATCAGCCTTCTTGGATTACTATTCTAGTTTATTGCAATGTACTTATAAAGACTTATAAAACATTGTGATTACGAGTATAACTATAAGCCTAACATGATCCACGGTGGACCCTCATCAAACGGTTCACGACGCGGGATCCCAAACTCTTAAATTACACAATATATTCTGTTTGTCCCTCGCCTAGTTGTACTCTCACAATTAATTAATATTTTTTTCTTCAAAAAGAAACAGGTATTATGATTTATATATCCGACCCGAGTAAGGTCCTACGACACGCTTAACCCTGTATTGTAGTTAAATACAAAAGCGTTCGGGACTTAATTATATCAAGACTATTAATTTATCATGTTAGAATAATATTTTACGTTGTAAATTTAATGGCATTAAGTTGGCGTATGGCTTTTCTTATGTGTGGTAAAATTATATAAGAGCTTTAGTTGTTCCTAGCAGTACCTAATACACTGCAATAAGTTATATTATAATGAAGATACAAGACCGTATAGGGAAAAAAACTTTAACAAAATGCCTAATAACAGAAATTCCCTAGTGGAAAAACAACATTACAATATCTGGAGTGAATAGGCAACAAATCATATGATTTATATGCGGCGAAGTTGAACGGAAATTCAGTGACAACCAAATGCTTTTTATCTTTTTACACGAATTAATACAATTTGTTCAGTTCAGAATGTACGATGAAGATGCAAAGTGCTGACAAATTAAATAAGCACAACTTGTGACAACTTAAGCTTATTAAGAGTTCGAGAAAAAACGTGATAAACTTAATTACAAAGTGGTACAACAAGACATAAAGAAACTCTTTCGCTAACGAGCAAAAAAACGACGGCGGTAAGAGCAAACGGTTGAAACTCTATTATAAAGAGTAAACGTACTAAGTATATGTACCTACCCGTAAGGCGTACGGCGTACCTACATAATATACAATTTGAAGGATGAACTTTTGACATTGTGATACTAATATCGACTCTTCAATATTATATTTTGTCGATGAAAGCTAATTGTACGACCACTGAGGCCAACAAGGTAATAATACCCACTAATATTTGTCAGTCACATCGTCATCACAAACTACATTATGTAATAATATTATTTGAATAGTTTCTAGAGGGCTGAGGGAATAATTATGATATAATTGACCAATGTACTCCATGTTTTTGAAATCGAAGGTTTTCTATTTATATGTGAACGAGGTAAATTAATGAACTATCAAAAAATCGATTTGTACCAGTCAAATGTCCGTCAATATTTAGCTCTAGGCTAGGCTATAAGATCATAGAGAATGATTTAGACGGACATAGTATATTCTACACCAACCCTTTCTGAATAAGGAAATAGCATGACTGTGTTCTCATTAGGGAACATATGTGGCGAAGAATATGTAGTAGTAATACAATAATGGTAGGTATTGTTTCATAAAAAAACTCATCTTCCTTGTATTCTTAATAAAAGATTATGAGAAAATACATATCTAAGCCTTTGTGAGTTCTTTCACGCAAATATCGGCAACGTGCCAAAACTGAGAGACGATTACATTCATTCGCTGATTCATATACCAAATCATAAATCGGACATAAGATGTTATTGCAAAAATAGAAAAGGTTTTTATGAGGTTGGAAATAAAGTTGGGCTAATAATTAATTTTCATTCTCTATTACTGCCCCAACATTTTCTCAATATCAAGGGGGGGGGGGGTAGTTTACCTAGACAAGTTAAATCGTCATAATGGAAAGTTACATTGAGATTAAGATTAAATATTATAAGGTAACTGTCAAATGTGTCACGGGGTAGACAAGTATTATCCCCAGCCGTTATGAAATAATTGTAATTTTTAATTATTAAGGTTAACCACAATGAACCATAACCGTGGGATCCTTAGTTCTTCATACTACGAGACGACCGGAATAACCTACGCAACTAAACGAAAATGTTTTATATGATGATGCCTCCTGCTCTATGAAACAAGTATACCTAATAGGCATTACATTGTTATTTATTGTAGAAGAGTTTATATGCCTAATATACTTTTAATCTGCCTCACATAATGTTATTTCCTTCTAACTTACATAAGTACTCTAAATCACAATGAAGCGTTTCCAGACACAGCACTTTTCATAGGCTTACATGTTAAGAAAGAGTTATATGGAAAATGTTTCATACTGAATACCAAACAGCATTTCTTCTAATCCTTCGTATTCAGTTTTCTTTAAAATGTATTTCAAAGCTTGACAAAACGTCTTTTAAGGCGTGAAACATGTTTCGTAAAATAATATCTCACTCCTAACACATAATATGTACCTATACCTCTTCGTATTTTATTGTGACTAAACGCGAAAACGTACTGATTTGGAAATATAATGTTGCTGAGAAGTACGACACATGGAAATATTTTCATTTCCTTAGATGAATTCGACACGTATGAATGAAGTTGTGCTTGCATTGAAAAAAGCAAAGAATGGTAAAGCTGCGGGACATGACTGTGTGGCCATAGAGTTCATCAAGCAAGGTGGCCCGAAGATTCTCGAGTGGTGCCTGAGGCTCTTCAACTTGTGCTGGGAGAGTGGCTGCACTCCTGAGGATTGGAGGAGGGCAGTCATCTGCCCTTTGTACAAGGGGAAAGGCTCAAGGTTGGAATGCGGCAGTTATCGGGCTATCAGTTTGCTGAGCTCTGTGGGCAAACTGTATGGAAAGGTATTGATTGAAAGAGTAAGAAAAGTGACTGAAAGTAAAGTATGGGATGTGCAGGGTGCTTTCATGAGTGGCAGGGGGTGCACCGATCAGATCTTCTCCCTACGGATGGTCGTGGAGAAGCTTCTGGCTAAACACCAGAGGCTCTTCTGCGCGTTCGTGGATCTGGAGAAGGCATACGATCGTGTGGACCGAGAAAGACTGTGGCGTGTACTGTCGGAATATGGGGTGAGCGACCGACTGATTGGCGCAATCGCGTCTCTATATACGGAGAGCTCTGCTTGTGTCAGGGTGAATGCTGCGTTGTCGCAGTGGTTCACTCTCACAAAAGGGGTTAAACAGGGTTGCGTCATGTCGCCTTGGTTGTTCAACCTGTTCTTCGACTACTGCATGCGTCCTCTGAATGAGCTGAATGTTGGTGTGGACCTAAATGGAGTGAAAGTATGTGCGTTAATGTTTGCAGATGATTTAGTGTTGATGGCTGATGATGAATGTGAGTTACAACGGATAGTATCCTGTGTGTACGAAAGCTGCGATATGAATGGTATGAAAATGAATGTAAATAAAACGAAAGTATTAGTGTTCGAAAGAGAGGAAATAAGGACAAATTGTGTGATAAAGGTTGGTAATGACTGTCTGGAGCAAGTGGATGAGTATGTATATCTGGGAAGTTTGTTTACTAGAGATGGACGCTGTGATGGAGACATTGAAAGAAGGAAGCTGGCCGGTACTAGGACGAATGGTGCGCTCGGTCCGATTGTTAGTAGTAGCAATGTGTCTATGAAAGCAAAAGTGCTAGTGCACAATGCTGTCTTGGTGCCGACCCTGATGTATGCTAGTGAGACGTGGACGTGGATGAAGAAGGATGAATCAGGGTTGAATGCAGTAGAAATGAGGTCATTAAGAAGAATGTGCGGGAAAACGCTGAGAGATAAGATAAGGAATGAGGTTATTAGGGAAATGAGTGACTGCAAGACTGGTGTAGTGACAAGAATGAAAGTAAACAAACTAAGATGGTTTGGGCATGTTGAGAGAATGAATGATGACAGGATGACAAAAAAGATATATCTGAATGAGCGAAGAGGGGTGAGAAAGCGCGGCCGTCCGAGACTGACCTGGTCCGATCATGTCGACCAGATCCTCAAGGATGGACGCGTTTTGAGTAAAAGGAATCGGAGAGCGTGTATGACTAATTGCATGAATGTGACGGAAGCTAGGAGTGTGTGTAAGGATAGGGCTGTCTGGCGCTCTGTCCTCTCTGCCTACCCTGCAAGGGATGTGGCGTGAGGGTATAGATAGATAGATAGATAGATAGAATTCGACACGATTTCTTCCTAACTGCCTATATGAAAAGAGAAAATATAATTCCTATCTATTATTAAAATGATATTAAATCCGTATCACTCCAACTAGAAGATCATCGAATATAATGCTAGTCATCATGATTTTCCGAAAAAAAAAAACTTTCAGCCACGGAAGGTTCGTAATTTTATCATACGAGTATAATATTGAAAGACGAAGAAAAAAATACATCAATTGCATTCGTAATGTCTGGAGATTATAATATGGAATTCGTTTCCAATAAAATACCCCACAATAGAAGACAACAATTGAAATAACACTTTATCTTGTCGAAATTACAATTCGAAACAGACACGCTACAAGACCAATGTAGACCTTTGTATCTTAACACTCTGTAATACAGATGCGATACAGACATTACGAGTATGTACAGTCGAAAAAGATAATAATTTATTTCGTGAAAGTTATTTATACGCGTACTAGTACGTACAGGAAGGATAAAAAGAATTGCGATAAATATCCCAAGATGGATTGTGACTCAATTACCGAAGAATTTATTGTACAAGGCCTCTATGAAACACATCAATTCTTTCAAAATGTATGTAGGAAAAGGGTACATGTCGTAGATTACTCTGAAAAGCCCGAATGTGTCTCTTTAAATAATGATAGCATTTAAGTAACAAAAGCGCCGCAGAAAATGTGTACACTTGGAAGTAATCCATCACGGTCCTTGTAATATTATTATAGAGGAAAACTTTATATTACAGTACTTGTCATCCAATCATCCTAATCTCTGAGGATCATAAGGCACCCCACATCTAACGAGAATTTACGACACTAAGTAAAGAAACTTTACGTACAAAGTAGATTCAATTTTATTTAAAATATTATAAAACGCCAGACATGGATCGTACATCAGAATTAACAGAGTAAATGTATAAACAACATTATGAGTGCTAAATCACTATGCTAAAGGTAATAACCCTTTATAATAAAAGTGGGTGTTAGCTGCTTTTATGGAAAAAACAACACGTCGTCAGTTAGACTCAGAAGTTGAAAATGTTGTTAACAAGGGGAATAAATTAGCACTTTCTGAAAGAGCTTAAAGTTGAAAACTTTGCTGTAAGTCGCTTATTTTTGAGTCCCGTGTTTGAACTTTTTTGGTAACCTCAACATTCGTTTCATGTAAGTACCTACAAATCATTTTAATTATTATTTATTGAATTAAAATAATCTCGTGGAAGTGGAACGAGAAAAATGAAATGCTCACTTACCCCATCCTAGTTCCCAAATATTGTTAAAAGCGAAAATACCTACCTAGAATTACATGAAATAATAATAAAATAATTTTCAAAATCGGCAATTACTAATACTTGTAATATTGTAAGATGACTTCAAAATACTGATATTTCAGGCACAATGCTTTTAATTAGGCCCCGCGCTAACCCTTATCCTGTGATATCTGGATAGGCGATTATTTCCCAGTGTTAGGCTGATGAGTTTATATGTCAATCATGAACTATAATATGTAGACTCTTCTGGCTGGTAATACTGAGAAGTGTATTGGCTAATCTTGCCTCCGCGTAAATTTTAAGCCTATTGTAATGAAAATAATAATCGGGAATGATGGGATAAAGGCCGTCTTAAATCTTATAATCCAGTTACTCAAAAGATCTATTTCCTGGAATCCACAACTGTGTATCCAACACATATTTTTGTTCCATCATACTAATAGCACTTGTTCTATTTTGCTTTCACGACGATATCTGGTTAATTTCACTCCAACATGTTATCACCAATATTTTCATCATGTGTAACATCGGTTCCTGACGTTTTATGACTCTGCCGTAATGGATTTGTTTTGATAAGAAATTTTGTTAACAAACTGTTTGATTTATTTTTTGTATTTTAAAATCACTAAATCAGTCTCTTCTGCATTACCTTTGATTTTATTGAAGTACCTAATCAAATAATTTTTAGTCATACTATTACAGATTTTTTTCGCGTAACATCATTCATCAGACTGAGAACCGCTGCCCTATAATCTAACGTAACTTACATCATACTTATAATATGTAATATGTTTCATATTGTTACCAAGTTAACCGTATTCCCGAATATTTATTAAATTACCCAAATATTGGTCGAAATTCAAAAACAGAATTCCTATAATAATAACAAAAACGTTAATAAATATTGCTTTCATTTAAAGCTTTATACAAATAAAAAGCTTTGGAGAAAATTGGCAAACAAAAGTTGATAACGAATATATTTCTGGAACAAAACGACCAATGCACAATAGTTACTTTCGAGGATTTAGAAATCAGAAAATCATAACAGTCGAACTATCAATAAATTTATATATTTTTTTGATGTACGATGATCAAATAGACATTATTTTATAGATATTACGTAATTACACTCAACAAGCATGCTTGCGGTACATGCTATGCACATATAACCGTAGGCTTATGTAATGGGAAAAATACGGTGAATGGCAGCTTTCATAAAACCTGGTTCCGGGACTGGAAAATGATCCAATTTTCGATTTATTAATCAATTTTATCATCCTTTATTTGTTTAACACCTGTACATGAACATAACATCACTTTTAGGTAAGGCCTAGGGTCAAAAATCTCTCGCAATAATCACGGATATTCACCATACAAAAAATGCAATAACATTGTGCAGAAAACTTTGAAACATAACCATTTAACATTGTTATTGCACATTTTTTTTATTCCCGATTCATTTTCCACATAATACTACCTATTATATAATGCCCATATGATGTAAACACGTACGAGTATGTCTATCCTTATAAAATAATACTTAAGTGTGCCAAAATTATTATTATTATAATAAAAAACTACCCAGAATACTCCCTAAAACTATTTATTTTACTAATAAAAAAGTTAATAAGCTATACCCAATACTTTTTATTTATTAATTAACAAAAATATAATAATGAATACCCAAATGCATGCAAAGTACAAAATTATTCTACAAATAATTTCGAGGTGCGATTTGATTTATACAATTTCCTCCGTAAATGTGTACAAAATGAAAATGTTGTTCACTTATTTAATGTGTTATACAGTCCTCAATCAGATAAACCTAATTTATTATGAATGTATGCTCTTAAAAATTGAGAATGATAGAACAACGATTGAAGATCGCCGCTTTGCCTAAGAAACGTAACCATTTCTAGGCGATTTATAGCGCGACTTCGCTCAGCACAAATTACAAAAATCCTCGTTTAGGCGCCTATCGGCAGCCAATTTTTTTTACCACTATTAGTAGAGATATTGGGGCTTTGAAATATTAAAAAACTAAAAAGTCTCTCGGTGTTGCAAAATAGTTACAAGCCTTTAAAAAAATATTTATATATTCTCAATTGACAAATTATATGTGTTTTTTTATAATTAATTAAGTACATAATATGAAAATATTTCCAAGATATTTTTTTTTCAAATGTACACTATGTTTATTGGAATTCGAAATGACATAAAAAAATAAAACTGTTTAATACAAATTTACTGAGAAAAATGCTCTCTAACGCACAGCAATAAACGCATTGAATTGTTCTCAAATTTGATCTAGCGCGTGAACTTGTATTTCGCGATGTTGTCAAAGTAACCTAAAGGATGCACCAGTGTTTTCTTTGGTAGTTTTGGATTCCACATTTATCTAGCTATTTGGAAATACATTTATTTTTCCAAAAATAAAGTGTGAATTTTGTATTTTCCGCGTGCTAATTTGTATGGGAGGGTCTACTGTGCAATGTCCAAAATGTTCATTCATTTGAAAAATAATATTTAAGACGTAAAAAAATAGAAATACGTATAACGTTAAGTAAAAAAAAATATCAGTGACTACATACATATGAGTGAATATACCTACATAATATCATAAATGATTATCTCAGATACTTTAGCTATAAACCTTGATACATTAATATGAATTCATGTGATAAAATTCATATAAATCATGGAGATAATGCACATCCTTGGAGGAAAACAAAACATTACAGATAATAAAAAAAGACATCAGCCATTTAAAAAAGCTCTCATTTCTTGCTTTAGATGTCTCACTATGTGCTATAATAATATCAATACAAGTTATAATAAATGGCTTAAGATAGAATAAATGTTTGCCATAAAATATTATACATGATGAAGCTTTTAAACAACAGTGTCAAACGCGAAGGTCGGTATTTATTTTCAGAGAACAACCAAAACCACGATGATTTTCAGAGAACAACCGTAGATCGAAATAATAAATTAAGAATCAAATAAACTAATTCAGAACTGAATAATACTTTTAGATATTAGGTATGCTCTACCGAACAGTTGCGGCGGAAGGCGCGTCGTCTACTCGAGAAGCTGAAAATTTAATTTGAATGAGAAAATAGTACAATATGTATGTAAGTACATAAATAAGATTTATTGCCAGGGAGTTCACGCAGGGATTGATACGAAACTTGTGAATAAAGAACGACTGCCTAACAAGAGATTCGCAAGATGTCATAGATTTTTTTGAAGAGCGGTTCGCACATATAAAAAATTGGACGTAATTCAGTTTTCAGTAAGAAAAACCCAAGAATAAACATTAAATTTTAAAAGAAAAAAAAAATCAGTAGCCATTAAATGTTTCGACATCAGAATGAAGTTCTCGTTCTGTTTTTATCAGTACTTTTATGATTCTATGCTTATATAGTTCACATTCTTGGTTCGGATGGACTGCCAGCTGTCTGTCACTGAGAAAAATGACTGGCAAATAATGATCGAATCAACTAAAATGTTCATCTATGCTTCGAAGCGTACCTAACCACGTAGTTACACAACGCTTTCGACTATGGTTTTTATTATTATTATATTCCTGATGACACTATAATATGATGCACTTCCCTAGTGATATAACCCAAATCAGATTGTTGCCTCACAACTTTAGCTGACGTTGTAATACCTACTTAATGTATTATGTATGAATCTACTAGAGAGATGACACAACAGAGAACAATATATCATTATTCAACACATATAATATTGATCAAATATGTATAAGCCTTCAGCAGCATGTTGTGTAAATATCATATACTCTACTCACGCCTGTGCTAGTGAATTATGTGAAAAATTAACATATTAATAACAGGATAACAGAAAAATAAACGTTTTAGTTTGTCACAACAATGTAATGCCATATGACAATGCTTTCCCATTGTTTCTATATTGTGATTTGAATTACATATACATAATAATTTCGTCCAAGAACATATCATGTACAAAGGACGATCGGTAAATGGTCACTGAATTTATCCATACATACTCTTAAAACAACATTGAACAGGAAAACCCCAGTTAAAGTGAGTACAATTTGAAATGAAATACGAGTACAGTCGGTACTCAAAAGATATCGCGTACTAAACAGAATTAGACAAACACTTAACTGGCAACAGCGACCTCATAAAATACGAGTATATGGAGGTGAAAACACACAGGTTACATAAGTTCAATTCAAATATTATTACTAGTTGTTTCAGATGGTCAGTCGGGCCAAGAAAACGGAACAAATAGATAAACATTGAAATGGTCCGTATCGATAGAGAGCATTCCCAACAAAGCGTATTAGGTACATAATCCAAGCTCATACTAAAATATAGATACTAGGTGTGTAATGCAGTACTAGACAGTATCACGAAATAAGATAAGATATTGCGGCCTTTGAATGCTTCCAACAACACGGGTCTCTATCCAATTGCCAACCAATACAACTGGAGATTTAATTAAATTTATTGATTGATTTTAATTTCGGTGTCCATTTTACAAACAATTAAAACACTAAATTCATGACAAACTTTTGCTCTGTCGACGTTTTTACAGTTATTTCTCCATCGCGGAAAACTTCGAAGGATAATACGAAATGTTTAATAATTAATTAGTTAATATCAAAACCAAATAAAATGTTCCAAATTTATTAGTAATCCGAAGCTCGCATCATTGGGAAGTCACACGAAAATAAGCGATATAAATACTAACTATATTTAGGAACTAAGTATGTAATTTTATGAATAAAATTATAATTTATAATTTAAATTTTATAATTCGAATAATAAAATGTCAATAAAACTTTAAGAAGAATTTTCTATTTTGCAAAATAAAAACAATACGTAAAAATGAGGAGGAGGAATAAAAAAAATGTCAGGTAGAGTTGGGTAGAGTTACAATATAGTCATATCAATAGGTGCATCACATGTAAAATATCTGCATCAGGGGCAATTTAAAATCCAATATAGCACAAAGAATGACAGAGAATTCCATTATAATATTCATATTAGAACAAAATTTCTTCTTAACCAATAAGTACAAAGGGAAGAACATAATAAGACGGGATGAAATTGATAATATCCAAAGTATGCAGGTCTTATTACTACTAGGAATTGTACGATGATGCAAATTTGATATCACAATACAAGTTCTCAAGGAGAATAGTACCTAATACTAACGGTACATTTGCTCGAAGCGAATAGCACTAAGGAAAAGGAAAATACCCATACAACAATCCAAGCAATCCACAGTGCATTGTTGACACAATGGCGAATATCCAGCAAACCCACGAGGAAACATTGCATGACACGAATAAAGTTAAGTAAAGTAGGTCATACATTTTTCAAAAAAATTGGTAAGTTATATTTTAGAGAACGTGATGAAACTTACATCGTTGTTATAAAATCAAAAGAGTGTTTAAAACTAACAAAACTCTGCAGTTACGAAAATGTTTTAGGTCAAATATTAACAAAATTGTATGTGTTAAGAACACGATTCATGGAAGATGAGAAAACCGATAATCAAGACAATACAATAAAAGAAATTCTAAGAAAATTTAGTTATAAATAGAAAAGATATACACAAAAAATGCTCGTAGTGAATTAGATTCTAGGTACTCAAGTGGAAAAAAAACTTATTTATAGCAGCTATTTGTTTAACGTTTAGCAACCGTATAAACAATGTAATTATGAGAAAGCTTTGGAAATAAGAGTCTATGTGTATTTATATGTGGAGGTTAGGTATCACAATATCATTACGCTTGAACGCCTTCAGGAAAGGGTACCGGAATGACCAAAGGTTTGACTGTTAATTTGGATAGCTAGAAATGTAATTAATTAAATAGGTACGGATACCACGCCAACACTGGATAGGCTGGATGCCCTTAATGGAGGAAGATAAATTCAACCAACAAATCTACTGTTTCAATTAAAATACAGTTCAATTGAAAATTTATGTAATTACATTTAATTTTATACAATGGCTATTTTCGACGCAGCTGCGAGAACTAAATTAATAATGTAACATAACCAATATGAAACGGGACTCCAAAAAATACATAAAGGAGAATAATGTACATTGTACGGGGTATTGTGTCCACGGCAATATTGTCAGTCCAACAACTACTTTCATAACAGTTGCTTGTTATCGCAGCCGGTGATATCTCCAAACGTTGCACTTGACCTCGAATGCAAATGTACCGATTGTTAGTGATACATGATTGCTACTCACGCCAGATCAGCGTAGTACAGTAGGTAGTTTGCAATGCAAAATATTGTAAGATTAAGTTAGAAAACGTAACAGGAAAAAGCGGATTACAAAAAACTTTCTGCATTCAATTTCCGGTCACGAAAAGGGTTATTTTCGATTTAAATAAACTTGGTTTAACTTAGAAATGTTATAGTAAATGATAATAGACACTATTATAGTTAAATGTTACATCATTTTGGAAATATACGTACAAAAACTTTTAAAGGGTGTACCCGTATTATAATGTAGAAACATGTTAATACTTGATATAGCTAATATAATAATATGTATTGAAAGTTAGCGAAAAGTTAGGCATCCAATTTAACTTTCTGTACGGATAAACATAAAATAAAATAATGTGATTGAGGACATTTGTGACTGCTAGACCAAAATACAGGATGAAATGGTTTATGCGTTTATGAGGATAAATGTTCATCGCATCAAACTGAAGTGGGGCATGGCGCAAAAATTGTAAAGTTCATATCAACAAACAAAAAGGGTCTGCACATTACAACGAAGTGATATTTCATAGATTTTCAGATCCCTAAGTTACCAGCTTCCCTGTCTTCAAAACCCTAAGAACGCAACTGTCGATGAGTGATTGTGATATGACAGATGAATGCTCAGTTCCCTGAACCGGTGCAGATACATAAAGTATGTTAAACACTCGTTCTAATATACCTACGGGTGAAATGATGACTACATAAATAAAAAACAATGATTGCAGAACAAACTTACGTCCACATAGTTACTATAGGTTGTTTCAAAGTAAATAGAAAATTAATAAGTCAAAGGAAATGTGATATGAGACTCTCTCCAGCAATTTCCTTACGCTCCAAAATTTTCACATCTCATATTACAAGTGCAATACATTGTGTGCTCACACTTACATAACAAAAATAATAAGTGCAACAAACAAAGTAGGTAACTAATATTATTTCCCATTTGCTTATTTCAAGGTAAAATTATGAAAGAAAAAGGTTCAAAACAGTATACAATATTTTCTAGAATATATTGAACCACCCACGATCAGCTTTACAATTTTCATCACTCGTTAATGTTGTATAAACTTATGGAAAGTATCCCGCATATAAAATGAGAGGAGTTAATTTATAAGATTCAACAATACAATAAATTTAACAAAGTTAGACTAAATTACCTGCCTTTATTATTATTCAAACTTTCCATTAATAAGTTTAATCTCGATTAAAATTTCATGAATGTAATGCTCCCGCCACATGATTGTGTAGGGTCGTGAAGGCTCGATGTTCATGAGTAGAAATGCGTCAACGGTCGGTTACGTACACGTCAAGACAAACATTTTCATCAAACACGCCTTTTAACTCATTCACGGCGAGGGTCGACGAGCGTCTGGTGTCAGCATAATACGATATATCTATTCGCAGTTGGTTATACTACAGATGCGTCCTCATCCTCCATAGGTTATGAAAAAGTTATAAACATCTACTGGGTCTGTCTACGGTGCATCGCATCGTTAATTTTAAAGTTTATCACAGAAACCCATTAAAGTAAGCAACTCGCTAAAATGGCCTAGTTCCCAAGTTCCGAAGGTGTAACAAATTACGCTATAGAGATAGAGCCTTAACTGCATCCCCTCTAACAAGTTCGAATGTTATGTATGCCATTGAAATGTATGAGACTTTCGATTTTATCCAAGGGACGACGTCATCCATATGCCGCGCCCGTCAAATCGTAACCCCCCGTGGGCGTGGGGGCTAAATGTACTTACCTTCACATTCTTAAGACCTGTATCTGGCATTTACGAGATCATCTACGAGTATATTGTTGGGAATTGGTAAAGAAAAAAGAGGAAATACGGTGATAGCAGAATAATTGCCGGACGGGTGTTTAATACGAAGAGAAAAGACAGTGGCATAATTCGTCGGAAGGGAATATATTATTAAAAGAGAGATAGAAATTGAATGAAAGGTTAATATAGTGGGAACCGTCTTTCATAAAACAAGCAATTTATTACGATATCTAATTGATATTTTTATCATTGCATACTTGACGTAAATTATTCATATCCTGGTTTAAATTTGTGTTCCGTTGGCAAAATATCTGAATATAATTATCCTTAAAAGCTGTAATCACTAGATAACCAGCTCACGAAAAAGAATAATAAGAATCTTTTTAAATAATAGTGTAGAACAGAAAAGGTAATGTCATCAAATGTTTAATAGCAAAACAGTTTGTAATAACAAAATTTTAAAGAGCTTTAATAAATAATCTGACAACGTCTAAAATCGTAAATAAGCTTCAAAGGGGCGGATATTACGAAAACGAAAACTAAAGTATAGGTTCACCAATAAGGAAAGGATTGTACATGTTTTAAACGAGTCATACCAGCAAGCATGAAAAGAACGTACAGATTAATAAGGGATCCCAGGAGTGTATAATAATATACATACCTATCTAAATAAGAAGATATTCATAAGTCACAATTTACTATTAACCCAACCTAGAGGTAGTTCGTAGGACCTATTTAGATTAAACGTATCGTACAGATCCACAATGGCATAGATCACAATACAACATAATGTATTAGATATGTACAATTCAAATACAAGTGTTGATTTAAAGCCAAGGTAACGTAGAAAATTAATCCAGTCGGTACATGTAGAATACTAATTAATTAAATTATACTCTTGGAAGCCAAAATATGAAGATTAACAATTATTATACATACCAACATAATCCTTACAAGTCATAAATAAAAATTATCACCATTGTTTTAAATTAATTAAACACTTTTGAATTTATGCGAAACCAACAAAGTAAGAGAAATTAATCTCCTGAGTGAGTTGTAGTATAGGTATTGTAAACATCCTCCACGTACATAACTATGTACATGACCATTAACACATTGCCGACATACGACGGTGCGTTTAAAGGAGAACAGGCTGAACACGTTCGCGGCAGCATAAAAATGCCTCAAAACATTTTGATGATATTACTAACAGAGTACGAGATGTGCTACGTAAAATAATAATGCAAAGCAACGCTTTCGTAGATACGACCGTATCTCAGCGCTTGATAACACTACTGAGCGCCGGGAGGGATAGCGTAGAGCAGCTACGATATCTACGCCCTCGCTGAATCACATGATGCCTACAGTCAGAAGCGTTTATTATAGGCCTCAAAATTAGCTCATTACTAGTACTACACTAATCGTACAAATGCACAAATCTTTTATAACAAAATACAATATCTACTGAGGGAATCATTAAACATTATGATATTATTGGCAATGTAAATTTCAAAAAAAGAGATTGGTTAATAAAAATATATTATGATCGATATCATACCTAGTAGTATATTAATATAACAAATATAACAAATCTATATACTTATCTATACAAATTTGCGCAGAAATGGAGACTACGAAGAGTAGAATATATGTCGTGGATAGTTTTACTGCACAAACTTAGATTGAAAACTGTTGAAGGAGAAAATTCAACACGTTTTATTACGTATTTACTTTTCCTTTGCGATGTAAACTACGAAAAATAAATAATAGAATAAACAAAAACTTCAAGGCAGTACGAAAAATGTTTTTTATTACCTATATTTCTTCCGTATATCGTCTTACTCGTATCATTTGTCAGGTATACATTTCAGCTTCATTACTGTAAAACGTGAGGTCCAAATTCTTATTTTCGGGTACGTCTCTGCACCTCAAAACGTAAACGGTGATATACGGGGGTAAAAGATATTAGGCCTAGACTAACCAACGTTCTTTTCGTTTACATTACAACGCCGTCTTCTTACAGTAGTTTGGACAATCGTGTTTACAAGGTGGTCAGGTACGTAAACTATGAGTACAATAATTTATGATTCCAATATCCCAATGAAAAACAAACTTTAACAATTTCTTTCGGGGGAAATAATATTGAAAACACAATACAAACAAAAGAAATAAAATTGAACACAAGAACCTTTCGTAATAAAAACGCCTAAAAGCACTAACAATTACACAACTACATTGTCTTACAATAATTACAATTATATAACGACATCTATCGTACAACGAGCAAGAAATCAAAAGGATATTAAAATATACAGAACAATAACACTTAAACATTCTCAATACTCCCACTACGTGAAGACATTCCATGATGTTACGACTATCTATCTCATAGCTACCAGTGTAGGATCCCCTTAGTACCGAAGATAAGGGGAGTAAATATTTTCTACACAATTTAATAACAAGTCGGTCAAGTTCGTGAGTTATTTTATGATGTTTTTATGGAACATATAAGAAACAATTCCTTCCTTAATATATTCCCCGTTCTATTTTACAATCTACGATGTGTTTGGTGAAATTCTACCCATCAAAGAAGAAGCATTGCGTCTTACTTATACGTACCAAAAAAGGTTGGGAAATTTATTTTATGATACGCTATAAAACGAGTTGACAGAGCTGAAATCGCTGAAGCAAAATAATTGCAACATTATACAACATTATCATGAAGGAAAGTCACACTTACTTATGAGTCGGAGAATATTTCTTAGTAAGTAGTACAATACGAATAGACTTTGATGATTAATGAAGTAAGATTAGAAACAGATTCGTCACGTAGCTTCTTAAACTAAAAATGTACAAAAGTTTTTTTTTTAGATATGTGCGTGGAACGTGAATCCCGTGATAGGGAAAAAACCATGAATGCTTCCAATGTTTGTATTAGACATTATTGTGGTATTACGTGTGGGTGTGTGACCATCAGGTAAGAACAACGAGATAAAAACTATAGACAGACATAAGAAAAACAGGGTGAATCATAATACCAATAGGATACCTAATAATATGTAATACTTACTTACTTACTTTCCGTGTCCGGATGCCTCAAATCAAGAACCTCCAATAGTTGGCCACATGTACGGCCCTGTCATTCGCATTTATGAGATCTTCTCGCGCGCATGTCTCCCCGATTTTAGGACATATGTAATTATCATTTGTAACATTATTTACAACTAGCGTTATTTCCCGTGCTTCGCAACAGCGTGTTCGCAACTTCGCAACTGTTTAGTATGGAACAGTTCAATATGAGAAAGAATTGAACTATTGTCAATTGCAATGTGTGGCCTTGTTCGGCATGCTCTTAAAAAAATATTTCATCGGGGTGAATTACTTTAAAATTATGACATACAAACCCTCCTTTCCCATCCTAAAGTCTCACATCCTCTTTGATGTTCGTGGATAAAAGTTTGTTGTGCAACTCTGGGTCAAATATTTCCAAAAAAGCAGTTGTGTATATATATTTACATAATATTATGTATGGAAAGATATGATTCATAAACCAGTTAATTATTAATGTGTTTATTTTCCTATAAATACTTAATACATACAAAGATATTCAAAAAGTTTTATTAGGTAGATACAACTTGCCTACATGAAATTATTAAAAAATAGATATCCCATTATGAAAGGTTTTCATGGACGTATTTTTGTTTTTAAAGAGTAATGCAATGCAAAGATAATGTAGTTTGTTCCACCGCCGTACATCGTTCGTCCAATAGTTTGGCAACATTTCCCCTCCGCAGCTTTCCGAGTTTCTAAAACAGATTAATTAGATCTATTTTAATAAGATATTACCTAGTTAAGATAAATATCGTTGCTTAGTTTTTCGGTTGAACCATGTGTAGATTAAGGGAGACCAGAGTGTCGAAACGTCAATCAAGATAATTTACACAATACAAACAGTTCATTCAAAAAACCAAGCAACGATGTCGAGTGTTCACTGTAAAAACTTTCAACAATTACTAAGTGAGATAAACAGTGTCAGAGAGAAATAGTATTATAGTAAAATAGCGTATTATTTCCTTATGAAACATTTTACGTACCTTGAGTTTCCCTATCAAATCTTGTGATCCGAACATTCCAACTATCCAGACACCATGATTTGTAAGTGGATAGTGCCAGATTAGTGAGACTCTACTGTATTTTCATATTCACAATTTCATGATTAATACCTGGAATTTTAAATCATCATAATTTATAAATATGTTTAACCTTGAAATAATATGCAAAAACAATTACTTTGCAGCTCAGCCTACCTTTATATCCTCACACTGCGATTAAAAACTGGAAGTTCTGGATGACAGCGTCCACACGCCCAAAAATACAATTGTACTTGTACATCAATGATATCAGATAGTTAAAACACATCACGAAATTGCTCTGAGTGGTGTATCTTGTAACGTCACCTGAAGCGAAGTAGTATATATTATATAGTATAATGATCACATAACTATTGCTGAAATGAAATAAAGAACATTTATGCATAAGGATGTTTTAAATAATCTAACAAAAAAACTTTAGAGGTTATGCCTCTACACAGTTTGGCGTCGTTATTAAGAAGTATTATTCTTATTATTAATACTACAAACACTCATTTTATCTAAGCACACTCACTATTCTGAAATACAAATTGTGTTTTAAAGTATAACGTACCTATGTTATATTCAAATTCAAAGTAATTACAACTTCAAAACATGTTATTTTATACTTGATTTATACGCAATACATAAAGAAATTTGGACCGCTTGACAGTAAGTATGAGTGTTGCCACTTCAAATGTTTATACCAAAATTAGGCTAGTTTCGCTAAAATCATATGTAATTTGTTCGCCTTGTACTGAAATTACTCCATTTATCGTAGTAGTAGTAATTTATCGTAGCATCATATTTTTTTATTTATTTGTCATAGAATTTTATCTATTGTTTTTAAAAGTACTAAACTTGTAATTTCAACGTGATAAATATATTTAACTGGCATAACATTTTTTTACGCCTTGCAACATTATTATTTAGTGTTGGTCTTTGGACCAACCATTAGTCACTGCTAATTTGTTATTGTACCCGTGACTGTTATTTATGTACCTATTTAAATCATAAAATAAAAAGTTTAAATACTCATAAAGGTATACTTTTTTGCTAAACAGATATAGCTACACTCGTTTAAATATACTCATTACCTTTTTGCTAAACAGATATTTGAATACTACTTATTGTCATACAAAATACCTGTTACAAATAACGGTCTGGTTTGACGAATATATCTGGTACCTGTTATTTTTTTTATATACACAGCTCTATTTGTATTCTAAAATGTCAGTTGGATTTAGTATGAAGGGATTTGGAATAGTCAATTTAATACCATTGTTTATGTTGAAAATTATGACTTAATACTAATAAAACAGTAACTCAGTGTTAGTTAAGAATAATCTTAAGGTATTGTTGAATAAAATAATGCCTTCGATTCAAAATAATGCCAAAATATGATAATGTTTCAGAGCAACACAATATCACAGTCTGAAGTAGTGAAGTAGATTAATAGAATAATCAAAAATAATTACTATCCACGTATATTATTCAGTGTCTAATTAAGCAAGTAGGTACTTTATGGAACTATTGATACCATAAATAATTGTAGGTAGTTTCTGTGGTGTGTCAAGTTGGTATCATGTTTGAATATAGAATGAGTGGTGCATTTATAGATGTGACATAATTCTTGATAATTAGAGAAAAAAGCTTAAGTCCCTCATTAGAATATGATATCTGTGGTTATACAAAATATAGAATTTTCAAATTACAATGCACATCAATATGATATATTTTACTATTGTCTCACTTTTTAATTCAACAAATGGTTTCATTTCAATGGCAAAATCTAAATACAAACCTACTTCACGTTTCACAATGAATTTAACCTTCAATAATTTAAAAATAACTCATCATTTTAAAAACTGAGATCATGTTTGACACGGTGGCAGCCATTTTTGCCGAGGAAATTAACTTACGATGTGTTGTAAAATGAAATGTATTATCGGTGACTATACGTTATGAAATAATTTATACGTAGGAACGCTCCCGGGTACGGGCTCTCCGACTACTCAGTTTTTTGATGTGCAACTCTCCACGGATTAGGAGTCTATTAAGGATATAGTGAAAAATGGTACAAACATAGGTACGAACTAAAATATTTATGTGGGATGTAGGTCCTTCATAATCATGAATAATCTCCTATATCAGATTATTTGTCGACAGAAATAGTTCGTTCATTACATTTGTCTCTTATAGACATTTTAATAACATTGAATTTTAATATCACATCTATAATAAACTTGTTATTCTCCAGCTAAAATAAAAATACAGACGAATAAAGGAAGAAAAAAAGAAATTTGCGTATTTAACGGAAAACAGAAATATGTTTTGTTACAAGTGCTTAATTCTGGATGTCTTTATGGTAAATCAAACAACAAAGTCGACAAATAGGTAAAGAAAGGTCTAAAAATAGTATCATTTGGAAAATAAACCAATGTTAGACGCCCACCAAAACGATGGGCAGAAGATTCAGGGTGCATGAAAAAAACTCGGAATTCTGGAATGAGGAAGCCTTACATTCCGAGGTGGATAAAACCAGAGTGAGAAAATATTTAAAATCGGGATAGTTTCCTACTTTTTTACCATAGTTAAACGACAAACAATTTGCAAAAGGAATGTGTTCCTCGGTGTTTTTTTGTAAATAAAACGTATTCGGTAAAATCAACGAGCCTTCGCTCGTTTGTTTTCTCTCCTTGTCAAATTGTTGCTATGTATTGTAACAAGTGTTTTTGTACTCTTGTTCTATTCTATTCTATTCTATACCCTCACGCCACCTCCCTTGCGGGGTAGGCAGAGAGAACGGATCGCCAGACTTTCCTATCCTGACACACCCTTCGGGCTTCCATCACATTCATGCAGTTCCTCATACATACTCTCCGGTTACTTTTACTCAACACACGTCCGTCCTTGAGTATCTGGTCGACATGGTCCAGCCAGGTGGTTCTCGGACGGCCGCGTTTCCTTACACCTCCTCTTTCATCCAGGTAAATTTTCTTCGTCATTCTTTCATCGTTCATTCTCTCCACATGACCCAACCATCTCAACTTGTTCACTTTCATTTTATTCACAACATTCTTTTTACAGTCACTCAACTCTCTAATCATTTCGTTCCTTATTCTATCTCTCAATGTTTTTCCACACATTCTTTTTAACGATCTCATCTCGACCGCATTTATACTTGATTCATCCTTCTTCAGCCATGTCCATGTCTCACTTGCATACATCAGTGTTGGTACTATGATGGCGTTGTGCACCAACAACTTTGCCTTTGTCGATACGTTGCGACTTTTCATTATTGGCCCAATTGCCCCATTTACCCTGGTACCTGCTAACTTTCTTCTTTCAATGTCACTTTCACATCGACCATCTTTTGTAAACAAGCTTCCCAGATACACATACTCATCAACTTGCTCCAAGCATTCATTACCAACTTTAATCGCACAGTTCGTCCTTATCTCATCTCTTTCAAATACCATTACTTTCGTCTTGTTGACATTCATCCTCATCCCGTTTCTTTCGCAGCTACCATGCACACAGGATATAATTTCCTGTAACTCACTTTCGTTTTCAGCCATTAGTACTAAATCATCCGCAAACATCAACGCACATACCCTTACTCCATTCAGGTCCACACCAACATCCATTTCTTTCAACGGACGCATACAGTTGTCGAAGAACAGATTGAACAACCAAGGAGACATGACACAGCCTTGTTTTACTCCTTTTGTGAGGGTAAACCACTGTGAGAACGCACCGTTCACCCTGACACACGCAGAGCTCTCCGTATACAGCGATGCAAGTGCACGAACCAATTGGCTCCCCACCCCGTAGTCCGACAATACACGCCACATTCTTTCACGATACTTGTACTTTTTTTTCTTTTCTTGTTTTTTTCTTTTCTTTTATTGTTATATTATGTTTTTTTATTTTTATTTCTTTTTATTATTATTGTTTTTTTTATTTTTATTTCTTTTTATTTTTATTTCTTTTTTATTTATTTTTATTTCTTTTATTGTTATCTTATGTTTTTTATTGTTATATTGTGTTTTTTTATTGTTATATTATGTTTTTTTTTCTTTTCTTTTATTCTTTTTTTTTATCTTTTCTTGTACTTAAATAAATAAACGTACTTAAATAAAATTAATTCCAAGCTACATAACTCCTAATTCCATTTTATTACAGAAATATGCATGTGTATAAATTGTCCAGTTGTGGGATTTGAATGGTATATTGAAATAATATAAAGTCAACTTGCATAATTAACATAAATTTACTGATAAATAATTAATATGGTTTTCCACAAGGATCTTCTGACGAAACAGAATATTATGTAAATCTATACTTGAATATATTATATTTACCTACCCACATAGGTACAATGCAAAATGTTTTATTAATCGAGAAAGCTTTGAACAAATTTGGATACTGAAATTTCACAATTACCGCTATGTAAATACCTGTTGTAAAATGAATGAAGAACCTTTCTAATTAGGAATATTACTAATTATTTAAGTTATCATGTTCCTAAAGACAATCTTACCATAATCATAGCTATCTGAACATGATACTGGATCTAGTAGTATATTATTTATATCCATACACTTTAACGTAACCAAATATAAAAAAATCAAATTATGATGGTGATTGATCATTTTTTTAATATATGATTTAATAACGGATGTTGTTCATAAATAATTAATAAAAAAAATGTATTTCTAAACTAAACAAGTATTCATACATAACATTTAAAGTTCACAACAAAAATAGGTAACTAAAGCGAATACCTACAGGTGGGTACCTGTTTTATTACACACTAAGTGGAAGTTTCCCACAGAGAATAAAATACCTCATTAGAGAAGACTGTACCTAGATGCTTATTAAGAAAAACCTAGGTACATAAACGAAAACTTACTTATTACAAATGCTTAATCAACAGAAAGCAAACATAAGCATAAAGCAAACTTTTCTTCCGTGTTAATGAAATGAGGTCCCTACATTTTAAATACTGAACATGAGGTCCACGCTAAGTACTATATATTATTCTATGGTCTACGCCCGCTACTGCCCAAACCTAAATTCACTTATATACCTATCAATAAAATCACACGTATCGCGGGTTCTTGTCTCCGATGGTACTATCATGTTTGGGTTCAGTCACATGAGTGAGATTAACTAAGACCCGTGTTACAGAAGTAGATGATACCTACAGTTGGGAAATTAAATAATGATATATCTTATTATAACATAAAAAATACCAATATGTTGAAGTAAACACACAATACTTCGAATATTTTTATACACTTATTAATTAGACGTTCTAAATAAAAGGTCTTGATTTTTTACCAAAGGTTAAAGAGACATCGGCATATTTGAGCAAGTAATTTAAACAACCGTTTTCAATTTATCGTTTATTAAAAAAGTTAAAAGTGTACGTAACTTTTTCAAAAGATTGACATCAAAGCTTCGGGCGATTCTACCTGAAAATTCGAAACAAAAGGGTCTTTAGGAAAGAAAAATTTAATACGCCAAACTAATTTCTGGAAATTTACCGGAGAAGGAAAACCAATCAAATTAATCAACCGTCCATCTCTCAATTTTATGTTTTAATTCATAAATATAAGAACAATGAATTATATTTTAATACGGGTAACAAATTACAAACTTTTAGACCCAAAACTTTTAAGCAGACGTTGGCTAATTAACGATGCAAACCATCACTTTGATATCTATATAACAAAAATATTTTGCTTTAAAGAATAAATTCACACGCACATAAGCAATTTACTGAAATACCACGATAACTAGTAAGAAAAGCACTACCTTGATTGAAAACCAAAACTTCATAAATAATAACTTTCGATTTCTCTATGGTTATATTATTTAGAAAGAATATTTCATGGCTACGAGAACTTTATTGGACGCCACCAAAAAACTTTGCAAAGAATGGTCGTAAACGTTTTATGTGCAATAAACCTTGATATATACCTACCTATGGTATATTTAGGTATAATATTTTTGACAAGAATAATATTCTCTGTATCATGTATCCTAAACATAAAAAAATCTACGAGTCAAAATTATAAGCAGCATACGTAAATATTTTAGTTAACGAAGTATTATTTTGTTTCGAGTGTTACAATATTTACCTGATAAACAAGTGTAGGCATACCTGCGGCTATTGTTATCGCCTCGCCGTAACTAAAACAATGGAAGCCTTACCAGGCGAAATTCTAGGAAGCGAATATTGTCTTGCTCTAGGTGTCTGCGTTCATTAAAGATGCAACGTTGCCAGCTCCAATTGTTGTATGTATATAGAAATATTTAACACGTGTTAGCATGAGGAAATATTGTTTTGTAGAATAATTAATATTATGATTAGGAAGTAACCAGCGAATTGACTACGCTACTAGGAGTATGTGTCGTGTTATCTTAAGCTTAGGTAGAGATACAAATCATGAAAATCATTATATCATATTGTTCAATTTGTAAATAGTGTATGTAGGCATATGATTTGTAATTAATTGTAAGATAGTTGTGAATAGACATTTATACTTATCAATTAATGTAGCATGGACAGTTGATTACTGAATTAATCCATATCAATCATGTATAATTTTAATTTGGACTGTATGACGAAAAATACTATGTGCCACGTGGATTTGAAAATTCTTCAAGGACATTAATTGGTTTCCAATTGGACCAGGTGAAGGCGTGGCTAGCACACGACATATCGGACGAGAAATGGTCTAAGCCAATGGCAGCAGGGCCTCATCGATTAGGACCGCCTCTTCCCAGGGGTTAAAGCTATTCTATAAAGGGACCTGTCGCTGAAGGAAGAAGTTAGTTGACACTTGATTTGTGGAAACAGCGGTCGAAATACGAGATAGTTCGGTTGTCTCTCGTAACAGTCAGTGAATAACACATAATTATCTTCGTGTGTGTGTCGTCTATTGTGATACCTCCGACGTTGAAATAAGAAGAGCCTTCGCCCCGTCAGTGCGATACGTGAGCTGCCACGATAGGGCTCTAGTATTCACAAATTTGACCTGTCCGTGTCTCGTTCAGAGAGCAGGATCGAATCGTACTAACAAAGTACGGAAACACAGCTTCGGGACCTTCATCAGAGTCTGGTTACCGCGCTCATCAACCCAAATCACCGCCATCATTCAAGCCAGCGCCTCTAGAACGGATTCTATGAGAGCGCCGCTTGAACATTCATCGTTGGATATGCGGCAATGCGTAATAACGTCGTTAAAAATATAGTGTTTTTTTCTTTTGTTTATTAAAAAGGCCAAGTGTTGTTATGATAATCGAACAGTGCATTAATTTAAATAAACTTAGTGATAGCTCGAACGATTTGTAGATTAATTTAGTTTTAATATAACTAGTAATAGGAATAATTATTAGTTCGTAGTTAATTGTCGTTTTGTGTTATTGTGAGTTGTGTATTTTGGACCAATAAATGTAAGTAATTTTAAATCATATTTATTGTTTTGTTTCACACACACACCCACCCACATAGTACTGTGTCAACCTTCAATACTCCATACATAGTTTATGGGATCAATCTTACTTACGACGACATTAATTTATTTAACTATAGGTGCATATCATAAATCTCGATTAAATTTTATCGGTCCTTTTTCTTAATAACCAAGAAGATTAAATTGTTGAATAATACATCAATTTGAAAGACGTTCCGCCCCTCAATGTTGGTATTGCAACATGGGGAGGTTAAAAAAACTTAACGAAAGATTTAACGCTTTGATCTCATCGCCATATGAATAACAATATACAGTGATGAGAAGTTTTCCAGGTCGTTGAAAATTAAGGCCGAATTAAAACACTACGCTCTTTTAGGTACTTATCAGTTTTTGGTACTAAATGTTTCATAGATGGCACATGTGGATACAGAAGTGGTCTATTCTTATAATTTACTACAAACTGAAAACACTACGAAATACGAGGGAGCCAATCAACTAATAGACATATAACGGAAAAACATCACGAAATGTACCTGTCCTGTATAGCATTTATTACTTAGCCAATATTATGTGGTTAGGGCTCGGCAAAAAATAAAATAAGAGTTTATTTGTATGTTCTTCAGCACAACATAAACTAAAATCAGACCATTGCAAATAGAGAAAAACATAATTTTTACACAGTTTATAACACAGTGAAATAATCTACATTTAACAGATGTTTTATTTATAGGAAACTATTTTGAAACTAATTTCACATAATTTTATAATGAACTGCCTGTTCGTGACATCATCTTCTCAATGTGAACATCAACTTTTAATAATGCAGTAATTTCAAACTACGGCATGTAATATGTAATGCTTGTTACTCTTTGTTGCAGACATACATGAATATGTTGAATAACATAGGTACACCACCCATACATGATTTCATTACCTTAAAGGTTTGGGAATCGTAGGATATTTTACGTTCGTACCTATAATATCATAAGGATTTTTCGTGTTTGCGTAATACGCTCGCATATAAAGGGAAATGTTTACTCAGTAAAAACATTACCAACCACTTACATAAATAGAGAATGCTTTTAGCGGTGTACCTGACGGTATAACCCTCAAGCAAGGTACGTAATCGTATTGTTGAAGAAATATCCCATTTTAAATTGTTAATCGTGTGGTTATATAGGTAGCTAAATAATCAGTACATCGAAATACAATTATATGTTATAAAGTATTTGATTATATCTTGATTCAAATTAATCTCGAATTGCCTTATCTTTATTTATTGAACCAATGCAATGCTTTCTTTCAAAATATAAAATACATTTCTACATCCACTACGGACGAAATTGATATTTGATCCATATGGATACATTAAACATTATATCAATTTTGGTTGCAAGATGCGAAGTTGACAATAAACCCGGCTACGTTCATAGATACCCAATACTAATACTGTCATTAACTAGTTACATCGTGTTATTCTGAGGAGCAAAATCGTTTAGACATACAAAGAAAGAAACTATTGAAAAACATAAATACAGCGACTTGAAGATTTCCAGCAAATGACTGAAAACATGCTAGATCACGCAGACACAAGAACATTATAATACAACAATGATAATAGAGCACTGAATTAATAATCATAATTTAATAGGTTATGAATAACATCAATCGTCTTCCCTTGACATGCTTGATAAATCTACTCCGTATTGGTGTAACTCATTACCAAACAATATTATCTACTGGTACAGTAAACTGATACATGTTACCTAACATACTAGCACTAACTAACTCACATCAACAATGTCCGATCAAACACAAATCTGTTTCATCCTAGTAATCCTAGTATTACGTGCTTCCTCACAAAACAATACTGCGGGGTGACAAAGAGCAGGAACAGTGTAAAAGGATACTTAAGTATCTGTAAAACAAGCTACTCGCTGTGCTTTTTTATGGTGTTGCGAAACTAGTACAAAGTTTCGACATTGATTTGGCATCCGCCGTTTTGAAGCGAACCAACCCCACAGACTAGAGACAATAGCGATGAGGATCATTCGAAAATACGTGATACCAACGACCGCCAAAACTTCAACTGATAAATACAACAGATAAGTATATACTATTTTACATTTGAAAAAATAAAAGTCCGGTAAACCTTGCACGAAATTGTCTTTTGTCTATGGAAAAACGAGAAATTGAAAAAAAAAAAACAAAAAAATCACGGTAGTTTCGCAGCAGTCAATATTAGTGATAGTATAATATTGTATACAAAGAACAGGGACTGATAATAATTCGAGTTAACACTACGAGTATGTCAAACGCTACTCAATCATGTCCTGAGATGAACGACAATGACAATCGAGAAAACACATCCCATGTAGGTACATTTAGGTAGGAACCAACACTACAGGATGTGTAATATAGATTGTACAGTATTCCTTAATCCCAACAATTAATTAACAACAGGGGAGATTAGCGATTAATCACCAAATTTTAATGCTGGCAATAAGCAATATTTTCTATAGGTACCAATAAAGGGCGTATAGATATGACACTTAGTCATATCATGATCGTCCCTTATAGGACAATAATTGACAAGAATTGATTGAAAACACAACACAAATACTAGCCAGTCCTTATATCGAATGGATACTCAGCATGCTCCAAAATCATAATAATAATACAATACACAAATGAATAATTCTTACACTAAAAATAACAAATAATATAAAAACCGCACGGCATAATTAATTACCTATAAAATTAATGTAACGGTAATGAGAAATAATATAAATAAATCACAATATTTTTTTACGTGAAGCAATTATATCTGTGAGAAAAATACGAAATGATTACTTTTATTAAAATGTTCGAGATAAAAGCAGTAGGGAAAATAATTAAAAAACGTACTGTCGTCTTAAAAAGTACGTATCATTCCTAATTAATATTTTATACAAATTCTTTATGCGTGACATAAAATAAGTATAATTAAACAAGGCATTTAACTAAATTACTGAAGTAGATTTATAATATTATCTGTAATAATTTTAAATGCTGAAATAAGAGATGACATTAACTTAATTGATTTGAGATACACCTAAATTATTTTAGGTATGGAACCGGAATTTATCTACATTGCACAGACGGAAATACATTACAGTTTTTTTCCTCCTTCTCGTCTCTGTAATTAACTTAATTGTTCACTTATTGTAATCATTGCGAAATTTAGCAGTGGCAAAATAGGTGATGAACAAATAAAAGAAAAGGAATGAATAGTAATATTTAAAACTATTGGGACGATCAGGAAGAAAGAGAGTTTCAGGGATTAATTCTATGGATTCGTTCAAAGGATTAAAGATGAACAGGATGAAACCATTGTGAAAATTATACATGAGAAAGTTATGCCGATAAATGAGAAGTTATTTACGGTTAAAACTAAACGTAGCGACGCATAAAATAGAATGCTAACATACATTATCTGGTGGCTCCCAATCCCCTACAGCCGCACAAATTTCTTAGTAAATATATTATAGTAATGAGTAGGAACTCTCTAGTAATCCAATGGTGTGGAATTACATGATATGAAACTTATAGTTTTAACCCTCCATTATATTTTCATCCAAGCATAAAATATTAGAACATAACAATAGTAATAATACTTGTACCAATTTAGTAGATTTAATAAGCGGCAATAATATGGGGATGGCTTTGTAAGATAAAATAGGAAAACATTCGAAATAATGATAATATAATCCCGACCGATATGTATTGGGCCACTCCGCTGTTCTTTTTATAATACGTACGAGTATTGGGACTATTGATTCCCTATTAGTCCCAACATAAATTCCATGGACAATGCTAAAATGTGATTACGCTGTGAAATACACAGGCCCTTCGTTATTATTTGGGTGACATTAGTATCACACTCATATCTTATAGTATTCTCCCCATTCTTGTTCGCAGCAGATTACGAATGATAAGAATTTAATTAAAATTGATTCACACAAAGTTACAACAGCTGTTGGTGAAAGTCTTCAAAGATAATATTTTCATATTAATTGCCGTTATTAATTATTGGCGACGACCCTTTAAATCACCCCATATTTACATAGCTCTAAATTATTTTACAAGGTGCGATTCTTCAAAAAGAAATGGAAATTACTTCAATGACGAGCAGAGAAAGAATATGTATCATTTAACTTAAGGAGCGAATGATACGTTCCAAATCGATCAAAATCAAATAAGAGTTTAAGGCGTATAGATGTTGAATATCTATACGGTGAAGTCAACCTTATTCAGGAAAATACCTGATGCACAAAATTCCACAACAAATGTAGGTCAATAGAATAATGTTCTTGCCAACGAATTATTCCAGTGGAAATTTTGAAATATGCATTTAGCACATGCCAGAATGCACGCAGATTACCAAAAGGTTAATCAACATGTATAGCTTTACTAATTGAAACAAAATCCCAATGAAAGGGCAGACTCGTAAACACAAATAAACAAGACAAAAATTAGTAATTACATATTTTGTGAAACTCCTACAATAAGACGCATACAGCTTAAATACGAGAAATTCAAGATCACAATAACTCCTTCCAAAGCCCCGAGGTATACAGGAATGAACTAAACTAAAACGACAAAATACAAGCGGGCCTTACTTTATACAGGGTGTCCCAGGAAGTGCGACCAAGCGGAAGTCCAGAGATAGAGCACCCCTGGGGGTACCTAAATACCCCAATATATGTTCCGCGATTTTTTGTGGTTTTCGAGTTATCATTTTTTTTCGTATTTTTTCGCCAAACCCCGACTTGCAAGACGTTATTGGTCACAGAGCCACTAATTATTGAGGTACATACTTGATTTTTTTTCTGAAATAGGTGAATAATATACCTTGTAGGTATAAAAAGAATTATGGGTCTATCTGTTACTATCACGCCATAAAAAAAATACAAATCTCAAAATTAGTCACAATTCAAAATATTAAAAAATGTTTGAGGTCGTTTTAAAAAAAATAATCATAGATAATTTTTTTTTTCTAATTACTTTCAAAAACTTGCAAATTTAATAAACTATCTACCCTGTAAATTTCATTGAGCAATCTCTACGGGATCATACCTAAAAATTGTTTCAATGCAAAAAAAAGCGGTAACTCACGAAACGAAATTTTTATGGTTCTCCATACAAAATGTTAGGGGAGGAAATTTCCAATAGAATAATGTTCTTGCCAACGAATTATTCCAGTGGAAATTTTGAAATATGCATTTAGCACATGCCAGAATGCACGCAGATTACCAAAAGGTTAATCAACATGTATAGCTTTACTAATTGAAACAAAATCCCAATGAAAGGGCAGACTCGTAAACACAAATAAACAAGACAAAAATTAGTAATTACATATTTTGTGAAACTCCTACAATAAGACGCATACAGCTTAAATACGAGAAATTCAAGATCACAATAACTCCTTCCAAAGCCCCGAGGTATACAGGAATGAACTAAACTAAAACGACAAAATACAAGCGGGCCTTACTTTATACAGGGTGTCCCAGGAAGTGCGACCAAGCGGAAGTCCAGAGATAGAGCACCCCTGGGGGTACCTAAATACCCCAATATATGTTCCGCGATTTTTTGTGGTTTTCGAGTTATCATTTTTTTTCGTATTTTTTCGCCAAACCCCGACTTGCAAGACGTTATTGGTCACAGAGCCACTAATTATTGAGGTACATACTTGATTTTTTTTCTGAAATAGGTGAATAATATACCTTGTAGGTATAAAAAGAATTATGGGTCTATCTGTTACTATCACGCCATAAAAAAAATACAAATCTCAAAATTAGTCACAATTCAAAATATTAAAAAATGTTTGAGGTCGTTTTAAAAAAAATAATCATAGATAATTTTTTTTTTCTAATTACTTTCAAAAACTTGCAAATTTAATAAACTATCTACCCTGTAAATTTCATTGAGCAATCTCTACGGGATCATACCTAAAAATTGTTTCAATGCAAAAAAAAGCGGTAACTCACGAAACGAAATTTTTATGGTTCTCCATACAAAATGTTAGGGGAGGAAATTTCCCAAAAAAAAACATAAATTTATACCTAATATTTCCATATCCGATTTTTTTTAACTTGTAGTCGAAATCTAATGCGAATATGAAAATAGTAGGTATAAATTTACTATTATAAAAATACCTACTATTTTCATATTCGCATTAGATTTCGACTACAAGTTAAAAAAAATCGGATATGGAAATATTAGGTATAAATTTATGTTTTTTTTTGGGAAATTTCCTCCCCTAACATTTTGTATGGAGAACCATAAAAATTTCGTTTCGTGAGTTACCGCTTTTTTTTGCATTGAAACAATTTTTAGGTATGATCCCGTAGAGATTGCTCAATGAAATTTACAGGGTAGATAGTTTATTAAATTTGCAAGTTTTTGAAAGTAATTAGAAAAAAAAAATTATCTATGATTATTTTTTTTAAAACGACCTCAAACATTTTTTAATATTTTGAATTGTGACTAATTTTGAGATTTGTATTTTTTTTATGGCGTGATAGTAACAGATAGACCCATAATTCTTTTTATACCTACAAGGTATATTATTCACCTATTTCAGAAAAAAAATCAAGTATGTACCTCAATAATTAGTGGCTCTGTGACCAATAACGTCTTGCAAGTCGGGGTTTGGCGAAAAAATACGAAAAAAATTGATAACTCGAAAACCACAAAAAATCGCGGAACATATATTGGGGTATTTAGATACCCCCAGAGGTGCTCTATCTCTGGACTTCCGCTTGGTCGCACTTCCTGGGACACCCTGTATATTGGCAAAATTAACTTAATTCTAGGCTGTGGTGTATCTAAAGATTTATCAAGCCGACTAATGCGTAACCATAATCTTAACACGATATTACCAAAGGTCCTTCCGAAAATGTTATTAGAAATAAAATATTTACCTACTTAGTTTAATCCTGTTTACGTACATTATTCTTTGACCCTGAGAAACGATGCGAGGCATAAACGTATTATTATAGCGACGATTTCGTTTTAAAACCAATTAGGTACTTACCTAATTCTTGTAAAGACACAATTTTACAAATTTTTTAAATAAGACAACTATATTTTTTTAATATAATTCTATATTATTCATCTACATTATTTTGTGATGTTTTTTTGTAATGCTGTATGAAAAATATACCTAGTATGTAGGTATTCAAATACAAGTAACAGTCAAGAAAAAATCTGTATCCAATAGGGACGTATAATAGGAACTAGGCAAATAAAATAACAAGAAATACGGATTACAATAGTTGATTCAGTCATTCGGCATTTAATCCATAAATTAAAAATATGGTCTAATAATAGAGAGAGAGGTCTCTGATATGAATTAAGGTATTTACTGTCGTTGATCAAACACACTCGTAGCTACATTGATTAAACGACTAAAACAAAATCAATTACTTACTCAGAATTCACATACTCATCAAACTTTTTGTTTTTTGACTGACTTACCTGAAAAAAGGAAAAATAACAACATGAATACAAATTATACAATTAGAATACATTACAGACATAGAACTAATACAGAAGATAAAAATTAATCATATTCAATCAAATTCTCTACAACACTGAAATATAAACTAATTATTACTTTCATCCTTTCTAAAAAAACTGTCAAAAGAATCATTTCTTATAGCGTAGGTACGCAAGATGAAGGATTAACGAAAAAAGTGGGTAATAACTTGAGTCAGCCTTTGTGAGATAAAACTGAATATTGTGAAACGACTAATTGAAAGAGACGCATCTCCATTATTATATCTTACAATATAATGAACAATCCTCGTACGTCTCCAGCTAAAATTATAAGTCATTTAATTCATCGACAACGAGTATTATAGGTACCACTTAATAAGTTTTTACATCAATCCATAAAATATAGATTACATTTATTATCATTCTGTCAACGTCACTCCTCAAGGCACTTTTGTGCAATGCGATTCAATTCTTTTGAGTAATTCCAAAGAATGTGATCTCATTATCACCCGAATGGTGTACATTAAAACACTTAACACCACGACTGATATTACTACGACACAGAGGAATAATTAGAGATCCAAGAGAAACGTCTAAAAGTTAAAATGTGTAAACAAATTACATAACAAACCATCAACATCGTGTAGCACATATTGTGGGAAACAGCATAATATTGAAACACGCATGTATATTGTATCTAGACGTAGTGAGATGTCAAGGCTACAAGCTACAATAATATATTACTAAAATTGGCACTAGACACTTTCAGGAAAACGTATCCACATAAATTTGATTTGATGATTCGGTAAATATTTCGAAAAATATTAAATCTGTCCCTCTTGCAAAATTAAATTATTGAACGCTCTAGGGTGAGAAATGAGTCGATAAAGTAAAATGTATACTCTACACCACATTAAAAAAAAAGTGTGTGTTCGTATACTTTCAACTTCACCCATCATATCCAAATTGTCTGTAAGATATTCCTTTTGCAATAAACCCTCCTTTTGGCACACTACTATTGTAACATTGCATGTTTTTTTTAGCTAATAAAGATTTATTTATTTATTTGGGAAAACGGACTTTTTAATATCAGGTAAGACATATCTAATAAAGTGATAGAAATTAAGAATAGTACAATATTAATATAAAATGATGATAATTAGGATTCGTCATACAACCATACGGAACGTAGATAGTACGAGATCCGTAAATCTCAGATATTTTAAGATTATAATGACACAATCTCAATTTGAAGTACAGAATTGAAACATTTTTTTTATAAATCACATGATATAGAAATACTTACTTGTTTATTTCTATGCACGACGGAAAAATGACATCTGGCTTCACCATACCAACGTCCGGTAATACAAAAAATGTGATAAACGCCCTTTGCGCCGTGAATTCTCAATAAAATTTCGAAGCGTTTAATGAAAAAGTGAAATTATTATTCAGATAAATTGTAAATACTCTCTCCGTGTGACCCGCTTTATAATGGGAGGCAATTTTAAAGTGGAAAGTAAACAAAAAATCAAGCTTCGCTACAAAATGATGTAACAATTAATTAATTGTTATAAAAACAATAACGTAGTAGTTATATAGGTTATTTTACTGCACGTTTTTCCGAGGATAATTATTGTAACCCTCTTAGACTAAAGTAATGCTATTTGTTCAACGTATTAGATATGACAAATGAAAACAATATTAAAAAATCGAATAGGGTGTATCTATATCTAATGCAAGTGTATCTAAGCAGGTGTATCTATAATAAGCAATGAGGATAAATACAAAAAAATCTCGTGGATTGTCTGAAAGATATTGCTTCTGCAATTAGTCCGCCCTACTATCGTCTTGTTATAAATAACTTGTGATTTTTTTCCGTAGTTATTATTTATGAACTATTACGTTATTGATTTTTGTGATGAATGCTACCGATTTGGGTAATGTACCTACTACAAGTCAAAACAAAATGATAAATTGATTTGAATGAATGCCAATCGCCACACTTCGGCACAATACTATTTGCTAGCATTTTGATTTTCAAAAGATGGGAAGATAAAACACAACTGTTTTTAAAATAATAGGAACGTGTGTTGTATAATACGAGACACTTTGTGCCTGAATAGGAATGCTCTCACACAGTGCGAAATGTTACCAATTCTATGATTTCAACAGATTTTCGCTTCACCAACATTGAAAAGCTCTGGCTGGGTAGAGAGAGAGGCTATACGTTCATTGGTTAGGGAAGATATTTCAAACACGATTATCAAAACAACGTATTGGAACACAGCCAGGCGGGGAGCTATGTGTGTAGAATATCCATCAAGAGCAGGCGGCAGTACCAGAAGCACACCGACTAATATCCACACTTGTAAACTAATTCCATCCCATACATTTTCCATTGCGAAATATGGGTTGTCTTTGAAGAGCAAGAATAATCTCATCCATTTCTATATAAAGGGATGACATTCGTTGAGATTTATAGACAGAAACAAATACCTAACACATTTAGACTCTCTGTATTATGCCACTAATGAACGATGAATTTTGTAGAACATGTAAAATGTACAGCAAGTAAGTATTGAAGACAAGTAACTTTAGGACCTACAAACTATATGAATATTATAAATGGATGTAATAAATTTGTAGATGTTGGTCCTAAAAACGACAAGTAAACCGAAATTCGAATACCTAATCAAAAATAACATTGAAAACTAGCGAAAAAAATCTAGAGCTTCGATCACATAAAATTCAAAACTAAAAGTTGAATAAAAGTCGAAATTGATACATAAATTTCCATTAGTGATGCCACCTAGTGGCAAAATTACACACTAGCAAGTAGCAACAATCGTAAGGCTGAAAATCTGACTAGTTATATATAGCCACATTATAATATTACTAGGGAACATTCCAGAATTTCGTGCAATAAATACGGTACACAGCACGCCACTGGATATTGTTATTAATAATTAATTAATATCGGAGAATTTATTAAAAAAATATCACAAAAAGTTGTGACGATAAATAACGGATTACCATTAGTTTTAAAATACAGTTCAACGGAGAAAATTTTCACAATATTAAATTAATGATCACTTCATACCATACAGAATTTACATTACGATATACCCGACTAACATGCAAAAAGATACGGTTTTAAATTAATAAAATAATAGTGCGAGTAAACATTTGACTATCAATTTAGATACCAAAATGAGATTCGTGAGATATACTCGTATTATGCAGAAGAGGGTATTCAAAAGGCGATTTGAACCTTCGCGTTGCTCTTTGAGTAAAAAAGTAACGTATCTCAATTATATACGAATAGCGACGTAGGATCTTCATTTCCGCATCTGTTGAGAAAACTGTGACACGAAATTCAACCACAATTAGTTGTGACTCTCAGATTCGGTTGTGTACAGTAACTTTACGAACAGACAAAAATAGTTTTTACATCTATGAAATAAAAAACCACATCTGCAAATCACCACACTGATGCACAGAGTATTCCAGATCCATACATATGTACAACCTTCCTCCTGTGAGTTGACCTATAAAATTACAATATTAAAAATTTCCTATTTTGAAAATTATTTTTCACGAATACGAGTAGGTGCACCTACGTACATACGGGTACCACAATGTAGGGCAAATATGGATATTATACAATCAATCTATAGATTATTACATCCAAGTGTACGTGATCCTCTTCCTACACAGAGTACAGATTCACCTCGCTAAGCGGGGTCGAAATAACCTATTGACAAAACTGTTCTTCAACTGATACACAAACTGGAAACAAAACATCATATTACCAAAAAATACGAATCCAGGAACGAAGAAACTCTTTGAAAACATAGAAACTGACAAAAAAAATACACGAAACAGTAATTATTTAATCAAACACATATCTTACGCGTGACTTAATCGCAGAAGTCTGCAATATACCCTGGGAGGAGAAAACAACAAAAGGTAATTATGATGTAGAAACAGCAGACGGCAGAGTTCATGATAATCTCCACAAGACAAAAAGAGATAATATACTTTGTTCTAGCCAATAATTTACTCTTTATTATCAGTAATCTGAAGTATGGAATAGGTGACCACCAAGGAGACCAACAAGATAGAAGATGTCGTAGCTGGATTGTGACGGAAAAGAACCTCGCGAATATACTTGGTGTAGTCAACAAGACCAAGGCTACAGACAGTAGGACTAAAAGGTTGTGGAGGTTTAGGGTGCATTCTACACAATGTGTACAGATTTTCTCATAAATGTGAATACTTCCGACATACGGAGGAAACCTGTACCTAGTTAATAAACCAAATCCCCACGGCACGAACAAAATACAGGCGGGCGGGAAGCAGAAGTAGAAAAGGTAACAACTTATCAGATTACTCTTTAATTCACAATAATATTATTATTATTATACATAGTCTTATCATAATATTTGGATTGCAGGAATCCCTTGTGGGAAATAATTTGTAGGTACAGAATTACACGATTCAACTTTATGGTCATATTTTACACAAACAAATTACAAAATAACAATAACGGAAATGGACTATGTTTGATCGAACACGAAATTTGCAATTTAGATCCAAAATGTCTCCATAGATTTTAAAATCTACAACATAATGTACAGAGGTAAACTTGTTCGACCTTGAAACTATTAGGATTAAAATGTTATACACTAAGCGATGGATAACTATACTTTTCGCTTCTGAAATGAACTTTTGTTCAAATAATAGCTTAAGATGATCACAACGCCAGGAAAATATACAATACATACGTAGGTATAGACAGGAAGAAGTAATAAATACCTAAAAGGTACATATTATATCGAACAAAACTGTTATGGCCTTGTGATCTTCATGTGTTTCCATAAGAAGCATTAAGGCAGAAGCAGTAATGATATGCTTACTATTACAAATACGTTTTTCATAGGCAAATAATAAAAATAAACGAATTGCAGAAATTTGCATAAAGAGGTCTAACAAAATGACTAAAAAGATATTTGATACGGAAGACGATTTTCTTACCTATTGCAAAATAATCCGATTGTACGTGCTCGCGAAATTAATGATAATTTATAAAAAGTGCTCTTTGGAAGGGATAAACGTAAAAGAGGATTGAAATTTCGGGAGCAAACGGAGCGAAGTTTAAAGTTTTCGTAAAACGTAGCCAGTTTTACAGAATACAGATGCATATAAAGATTACATAGGTATGATTGTTATTTAAAGGCATCTCCTGCGACAAAATTGTAAAATCCATTTTCATACGATGCTGAGCTATAAAGCAAGCGTAGTTTGAGCAATATTTTGTAAAACGAAAATCATGTGCAGCGTAAACGTTTTACATAAACAAATATTATATTGTATAGAAAATATCGTCATACAGTTCGGAGAATAATACGGTGCTTTTAGATTTCTCGATGGAAAGTTGAGGGGTAGTCTGTTTTTCTTTCATTCTATACGTATTTTGGGGTGCTGAATCCGAATCCGAGGTTTGCCAACAAAATTTCGTGACGGAACATGGCGAAAAATTGGTAAAATGGCGAAAATATTCCTTTTCTGGCGATTTCTTTATAAGAACTCGAAAATTGACAACTTTCGTAAGTTATTTTTCTGCGCAAAATTAAAGTACGTAAAATTTACTACAAAATTGCAATGTAAAATTTTTATCTATAATAACTAGCAGCGGAGCTGTCAAGCTCCAAAAATTGGCCAAATTTTCCCGTTATTTTAAATTGTGAGAATGGAAAATGTATGGAGAATAGGTCACCTTGTTAGAATTATCACCAAATTTTGACAATTATTCTTCAGATTTATGATACATATTTTACCTCGTTGGAATCAGTAAACACGGAGAAAGGTTTCAGGATAAATTTTATTGAAAAATATAGTGAAATGTTTACGCTAAAAAGGTTTGAACATTTTTAGCCTTAACAAATTACTATATTTTTAAATACAATTATTTAAACATGTCTAGCTCAAATATTTCACGGTGTTTTTAAATAAAAATTTCGTTACTAGCTTTCTTTGTGTTTTCTGATTCCAGCGAGGTAAAATATGACTCATAAATTTAAAGAATAATTGTTGAAATTTGCTAATGAAGGCAACAAGGTGAACTTTTTCAATACATTTTCGATTCTCGTAATGTAAAACAATAAGAAAATTTGGCCATTTTTTGGACCTTGACAGCTCCGTTGCTATTTATTTTAGAGAAAATTTTTATATGGAAATTTTGTAGTAAATCTTACGTACTTTAATTTTGCGTAGAAAAATAACTTACCAAAGTTGTCAGTTTTCAAGTTCTTATAAAGAAATCGCCTAAAACGAATATTTTCGCCATTTTTTGTATTTATCGCCATGTTCCGTCGCGAAATGTTGTTGGCAAACCTCGGATTCGGATTCAGCACCCCAAAATACGTATAGAATGAAAGAAAAACAGACTACCCCACAACTTTCCATCGAGGAACTGTTTTGTGTTTAATTTCACCGGATTAGAACACGAATATGGAAATCGCATATTGAATATGTCTGAGATACGCGCGCCGATTAAATTTTTATGTTTCTCGTACTGTAAAAATCAATCTATGGTTTTTGAAAACCATAAATGAAACTTCTGGATGAATCGATTTGATTATTAATACAAAATAATACAAAAACGCACAATGTGGGTAGACTATAAAACATTTTGAGAATTCCAGATGGCAGTTGATGGAAAAGGAATTTGTTTTTCATCCCACAGTCATGGAATTCAATCGGTGGAAGACAAAGGAAAATAGTTGCAAGGGGTAAATAACCAGTAGTGGTCTGAGTCTAGAGTGAGAAAGGACACTAAAACGAAAATATGAAAAAAGTTGCAGAAAATATTACAAAATGGATGTGTTACATATTTTCCAGTAAAAATAGCCAGAATATCTATGTAGGTACGTACATAGTACAAGTTGAAATGAATAAAAAATATTCAATTTTCTCTAAAATTAATATCAATCTCCAGAATATTTATAGTTTATTAAAAAAAACTTGAGATACGCACAAAATGTAATTAACTTGCAAATTAAAATACACGAAAAACAAACAAACGACGTTTCAGACAATTTAAAGAAAATCAATACACCTAGGCATTCTATGAAATAAGAAACATGAAAGAAAAGGCGTCGTGATACAATATTCATATTCATTTTTAGTTAGTACTTACTTAAGTAAAATAAATTTCTCTTTCATAATTATAGCCCAGGAAATTTAGCTTTGTAGCGTAGATAATTGTCGGAAAGCTGGAAACTATTTTAATCTCTTCATTAACAAGCAAAGAAGGTTTCCTGAAGTTTGCACCAATTTTACGCTTGTGCTAAGTACAGGGTGTCCCAAAAACAAAAAAAAAATTGAATTTTTTCAGTTTTTCATTTATAACTCCTAAAGTAAGCATTCTAGACAAATTGTGTTCTCCTGTGAATTAAAGTAGATAAAATTCTTCGTCTATTGAGCATAAATACTACTCTCTACTTTGAAAATTAACTGAGAAACAGCGATTTAAAATTGTGATGTTTTTGTCAACAAATGACAAATATCTTAATTTTCTTGAATCGTTGTTGAATATCTTTTAATCTATGCTACTTACAGCAAATTTTAGTACATATGATTCAATTTCCGGTTAATTTTCTATAAACTGGCATTAAAATTTTACCTCTATATTAAATGGTTTAGGATGTAGAGGTATTTAAAGACAGACGAGTGAAATAGAGATTTTTTTTAAACGATAGATTTCGGTATGTGAAAGGTAAGATAGACTTAATTTTGCGGCTCTTTCTTAATAACGTACAATTTTTTTAGTTAAAAACCGAAATTTTGCTATTGATACGCCACTGTGTAACAACTTATATCGAAAAGACAATTTTTTTTACCTTCATAAGTTTTACTAATATAACTCCTGAACAGTTGATGTTAGGGAAAAGATATTTTACTCAAAATTTAACTAAAACTTATTTACTATAACTTAATTTCAAAATTAACTCTGTAACTTAAATAATACCTGAGTTACAGTGTTTGAAAAAAAGCATTACTAAAAAAATTAAATTGCCTCGGCTATTTTTGTTCAATAACTCCTGAACCGTGATATAGAGAAAATGTTCAAGAGATTTAAATATAAGGTTAATAAATTTTCTATAACACAAGCGTAATAAAATAACTTTAAAAGTTGTAGTAAGAAAGTTATGGATGATCAAAGTCAATATTTTGTGTAACCATTCGACGTTTGCTTATGAATTATATTCAATTATATTTGCCTAGTAAGCACCTCCGAGCCGGTGTAGTATGAAAATAAAGTACCTGCTCGCCATATACTAGTATGAAATATATCTAAACAAGCGTCGAATGGCTACACAAAATATTGACTTTGATCATCCATAACTTTCTAACTATAACTTTTAAAGTTATTTTATTACGCTTGTGTTATAGAAAATTTATTTACCTTATATTTAAATCTCTTGAACTTTTTCTCTATATCACGGTTCAGGAGTTATTCTACAAAATAGCCGAGGCAATTTAATTTTTTTAGTAATGCTTTTTTTCAAACACTGTAACTCAGTTATTATTTAAGTTACAGAGTTAATTTTGAAATCAAGTTATAGTAAATTAATTTTAGTTATATTTTGAGGAAAATATCTTTTCCCTAACATCAGCCGTTCAGGAGTTATATTAGTAAAACTGATGAAGGTAAAAAAAATAGTCTTTTCGATATAAGTTGTTACACAGTGGCGTATCAATAGCGAAATTTGGTTTTTCAACTAAAAAAAATATACGTTAATAAGACAGAGCCGCAAAATTAAGTCTTCCTTACCTTTCACATATTGTAATCCATCATTTAATAAATTTCTCTATTTCACTCGTCTCTCTTTAAATACCTCTACATCCTAAACAATTTAATATAGAGATAACGTTTTAATGCCAGTTTATAGAGAATTAACCGGCCATTGAATCATATGAATTAAATTTGCTGTAAGTAGCTTGGATTGGAAGATATTCGACAACGATTCAAGAAAAATAAGAAAATTGTCATATGTTGAGAAAAACATTACAATTTTAAATCGCTGTTTCTCAGTTATTTTTCAAAGTAGAGAGTAGTATTTATGCTCAGTAGACGAAGAATTTCATTTACTTTAATTCACAGGAGAACACAATTTGTCTAGAATGCTTCCTTTAGGAGTTATTAATGAAAAACTGAAAAAAGTTCAACTTTTTTTTTATTTTTGGGACACCCTGTACTTAGCACAAGCGTAAAATTGGTGCAAACTTCAGGAAACCTTCTTTGCTTGTTAATGAAGAGATTAAAACAGTTTCCAGCTTTCCGACAATTATCTACGCTATACCCCCTTTTTTAACGTTAAAACACCGGTCTATTACGCTAGAATCTCAATACAAATTATTATCAAAAGAAATTTTAGTTGGAGAACTACGTACATACCTACTTTGCGCTTAGGAGTCATTTTACTGGAAAATGTATTTGAACATTTCTCAGATACCACAAGCAAACCACCGTAGACCATTACTCACTACCTGTTAAAAGGTTTAAAGTTTAAATGTATATGGGGTTTGTGTGTATAAAAGAATGTGCTTTAGAATGAATGGTTAACTCAAGAATTTAGCCGTGGAATTTATCTATCTTAAACACATCTGCACTGTCTGAAAAAGAGACGTAGTAAAGAACATCCATAAAATTTCTTTATTTTGTTTTCTATTATCATAAAAACCTAAATATTGAACCCTGGAGAACTACTTCTTCTCAGTCATTTTGATTCCGGTGCTGGACATAGGCCTCCCCTTTGATTTTCGACAGATTTCTATCTCGAGCACGCTGCATTCACCTGTTCCCTGCGACTCGCCTTACATGTCAGAGCATCTTGCCTGAGGCCTTTGTACGCTCTTTTTGCTCGTTCAGCTGCTCGTTTTACCACGTCGGTGTCCTTGCATTTCTCTCGTATCCATTCATATTTCCTTCTGTCTCTCAACGAAATACTCAGAATTCTCCTCTTCGTGGCTCTTTGAACTACTTAATTAAAACGAAATGTTATTTTATTAATAAATTCGTGCAGAGAAAATTTTCGTAGAAATTACATTACGAAATCAAACTTCAAACAAAAAAGGTTAGCTACATATGGCGTTATCTTCCAACTGAGCTTGAAAACAATGACAAACAATACTTGTGAATTATTGTAAAGCACCATAGACAATCTTAAAATAATAATAAACAGGTGGATCACCTCGTAAGTAGATGGGTGAAGCAGGTGCGGTAAAGATCTACACGAGACAGATCCCTCTGGCGTAAATGTGTAGATGTTTTTATCCCTCGATCCATCCAAGTAAAAAGGAAAAATTGTAGGTATATTATGGCATTCGTACGTATAATAATTACAGAAAAATAACAAAACTCCAAAATACTTTCATATCGCAGGATACAACCACAAAGAATAGACTAAAATGATTAATAGATTAATTTTTCAAAAATAAAAACCTGATGTTATGTGTCTTTGTTCATTTATAAAAAAAAATCGTACAATAGACAACATTAGCATGCTTAGATGATTTTTAGACCCGCATCCGATTTCTGAACAAAAACTTTCCGAAAATCATCATAATCATATTTGGCCGAGTTCCAATGGTCAAAAAACAAGCGAACGGAAGTTGAAAATATCGTAGAGACATTAGTGAGAGAGGATAGGATGGTGAGTTTTGTGAAAGGGTAGGTAGGTACACACTACCGTAACAAAAATTTCGTTAGGAACAAAGCGACTATTAACATGGCAGCATCCATCACCGCGTCAAACTATAACAATATTTACTAGACCTACACCGTATCTAGTAGATACGATGTGAAAACCTTTAACATTTCGCCGATGCCTCTCTATGGGTAATTAAACTGAAGTGGACTCCACTCAGCAGTCATGGCTCTCATTTGAACAAACATTTCGAACGAAGCGACAGACGAAGGATGTATTGTAACCTACAGGTAGCAACAGGAAAAATGACGGAACAACACCAGAGGAAACTAATAAGATAAAAGTCAGAAAGCAATTCTACTAGTAAATCGAAGAAATCTTCTCCAATTTAAGAAACGTAGCGTTCGATGAAATGCAATTGGAATTACGATCAAAGGCTTTCGAGATGGCCCCCGGCTAACCATCTCTTGGCAAGGAACCACTATAATCAAGAACGTAGTCTTTCCCAAAAAATATGTAATAATCTCATTCTTTCCAGAATCAGATACACGTCATGACAGCCAATAAATAAAGCAAAGCACCGCATCGAATTATTATTCTACAAAACTGTCACCACGTTTGCGTCGTCACCTCCCTATAAATCACTATATCGCCATCGGCGTTTGACAATATATGTGTCCTGAAATCTAAAAGCGGCCTCCCACGGCGCGCGAATCCGGATTCGTACGTGATTTTGGATTTGTACGAATCGCCATACAAATCGCTACGAAAGCGTCTGTAGATTTACGGACTCATTCCTTCCCATGGTGTGTGAATCTACGTACGAATCCCGATTCGCGCACCGTGGGATGTCGCTTTAATAATATAACCTAAAACCACGATACATACATCCGTGTTGCATATTAGGATATTATCTGTACGCCGAGCGTAGCAACTGCCTATCATATTATTCGTTGAGATTTTATTCGACACAATATTTTGATATTTCTACTTCAGTCAATAAATTATATAAGTCTGAAAAGAAACATCACATGTTTTATTATATAAAATTACCCAACTCTATTAAAGCCATTCCAGTTTATTCGGCCGAAGTAAAGTATCGCAAAAACGAGATAACTTTTCACAGACTCTGACAAATCGTGCATATAAGTAATTAATGTACCTATGTATTATCAGCGCATTCATATGAAAAACAAAGAACAATCTCCAAAGAAGAAAGAATACCTCTATCAAATTACAAAACTAAATTTTCAAAACTGAAGACTTAAAATATTGTTGAGAGAGTCTAAGTACGTGGGTTGCATTAATATCGGTTTCACAATAATTCTACAATCGAATACCGGTACAATAGGCGATAATTAGTAATGATTCAATTGAAACACCTGAGCCCTAATCAGAGGTAATAGGGAATCACCTTATCGTGTCAATTTATTGAAGATGAGATAGGTTAAGGCTAAGACTAGGTCGGGATATAGTCGTAGGTACTGCGTCACGATCCAATTCCTCTGTACAAATGATAACCGATATTTCTGGTTTCGATAAGTCTTCTTCTTCTCCTTAGCGGTTATTAAACCCACATGATGGTAGGGTCTGCTTTTTTTGTCTTTTGCCGCCTTTTTGCTCTTGCGCATCCTCCGGTACAACGTCACTCTCTCTCTCATACCACTCCCCTCCACCTGCGCTTGGGTCTTCCTCTGGACCTCCTACCGGGAACATTAAGTGTTTGTGTCCTGTTGCCAACATAATTAATTATTGTGAATATGCAAAATGATAGAAGATCTAATCATTCGATAAGATAAAGAAAACCAACTCTTCAGAATTGAATGCTTTAAGAAGGATAATAGAAAAAGATGATACAAATATAATGGCAATGCAATTCGTGATAATATTGTCGGGTCTATGAATCATTTAAGCCGCATACACCCTTTTCCAGACTGCCGTGTCGTGAAACTTCGCTTATAAAGATCTGTGTGGGTAATCGTTAAGTAAGAAAAAGATATTTAATTTACTTTCGAAGTACACGGTAATAAAAAAAGGAAGAGATAAAAATATTACTATGCCCTTGAAAAAGAAACATAAAATGAACAGATTTATACTAAACGATGATTTATAACAGGGATTCAGTGAATCCACACGAAGCGATATTTCAAAGTGAAATAACTTTTTCGTGGAATTATTTTCACCAACAATCAAAAAGCTGAAATAAACTTTTAATCTCTAATTTACGACCAAAAAAACTGATCTCATACCGTTATTATATAAAAAAAAACTCAAAACCTTTATCACTAGCGTTTGGGCCGCACATTTTAACATGAAAATAAAAAAGTCACAATGTAATTTTAGTTCATATAAGGGGATGGAGTTTTAAAACATTCTTCTCCAATAGCAATTCGTCTACGGCAGTGATTAAAAGGAATTATCCCATATATTTCATTGACTTGGTTTTCTACTTGGTGACAAAAAAACTGTGGGTGAATCAAGGTGACTGCCGTTTATCATTCAAGAGTCCTAAACTTTGCCAACTCTTTAGACGTATTTAAATACAAACCTGAGGTTAGTGCATTGAATTTGTACATATTGAGCAGTTATTCATTAGCGGATTTCTTAGATTTGATTGATGCTATGTAATATTTTGTGAGTGGAAAATTTCAAAAGACAAAAATACAATAATTAATGAGAACACCATGACGACAACAGAAGGTTACGGTAAGTACCGAGAAGTGCTGTATGGACTAAAAAAGTAAACGGTCAAATTTCAACGACTTAGTTATTATTTAAAGACAAAACTTCCAAAGTTGGTACGTGAACAGTTATATTAAATGCCTTCTGTTATAAGAAAATAATAATTCATAAAAATCTTGTTTTCATAATATTTCACAGCTTTTCTGTGATACACGAATTACTAAGGGGACGATATAAAAATACAGAAGATTAAAAGATAATCCTGCGACAAGTTTGTGTTATAACTGTGAATATTTTAAATAATGCGTAAGTACCAACTCACTGTTTCAGCGGAAACATCTTGTCGCGTAAACTGTAAAGCACAAAAAAAAAACAAATTGCTTTTTACTACCTCAGCAATATTATTTTACAACCCGTGTAAATGAAAAAAAAACCTGAACAGTCAGGACAAAGTCAAAAAGGAAATACGGGAGGACGGAAAACAATATTGCATCCGGTAATATTTCAAGTAAACACAGTACCTACAAAACAATGCATTATCTAGCGTGTGTGGTGAGAGAGCGAATTACAACTGTTAACAGAACACACAAGAGTATTACTAGTACACTTCTATCACACACTTTGAGGGTAGAAGCCTATTAAGCTTTTCCATTTTTTTTATATAAATATCGAGATGGGTTCTGATTCTGAAGGTGTGAACCCAGCAGCACTAGATCTACAATTTACCAGAAATCACGACCCTTGGAGCCCAATAATGATGAAGAGAAAAGAAGGATTCGGACACCTGATACCTCTGACAACTGGTCCCTCAGACAATTAGCCGGTTTTCAGGTTAATTGATTCCTTTCAGCCCGATTCTGCAAGCTGTATGGCCTACATACTTATCTTATATTTAAAAAATCGTATTATTACATACAATAATACATACAATACAATTATTACATACAACTTGAGTGCAATTGTACCTCACGGGATATTTCCTCCCCAATCCAACCCCTCTCCTCCTCCTCGTTCCATTCCCATCCTATCCTTTCATATATTATATAATCAAAATATCTATTAGTTAAGTTGTTTTCGCTATGTATGTGTAGGTCTAAGTTTGTGTGTTGTTATTTGTGTACAAATGTAATTGGTCAGGTTTGTCAATACATATTCCTGTTTAATTGTACTGTTGTGACTGTATTTGTACCATAGATAAATAAATAAATAAATAAAAATAAATAAAGTAAAAACCTGATTCACAGTTTAAAATCCGCGGATTTAGACATGAATTTCGCTACCGGTGTTCAATGACTCGTGTCCTCATCACTAGGAACGTTACGGCAAGAAATTAACATTCTCGTTTTTATCTCGTTCTACGAATTGTGACAAATTAATTTTGATTGAGTTATTAGCTATCAATTTTTTTAACTGTCTGGGGATCAATTTACACGTATTTATCGGTGCTCCATTATATCTATAAGAACGGAAAATAGACCCATTGAAAGAAAGAGAATATCTTATGTAGTTCAGAGACAGTAATATCAAATTGCACACGTGTAATTATTAAATATCTCCCTTGGTAACGACAGTATTGTCTAATAAAATGAAATCCTACGGGACTTATATCGATGGGAGTACTAACATAATACAATAAAAAGTGCTATAAGAAGGTATAAAAAGAAATTTATTATTAGATCAATAAATACCTACAAGTATTCTAATAAGGGGGAAAGTTGGATACCGTAAGAGGTGCATGTCGGTTTAAAAAAAACTGTAAAAAAAAACGAGATGTTGTAATGACTGGCGTAATATGGACATGACAACGAAGTTTTTTATTCGATAAAAGAGCATTTTTTATATGTGGAATTATCCTGACCGTGGCCTATCAGCTCTTACCACGTCACTTGTAATTTAAAACACTGAAACCATTGTTATACAAAGCGTATATAAAAAATGACTATTGGGTGTTCAATTCTATCTTCGGGCAACAATGCATCCAGTACTGCCAAAAAACGCACCACCCTGGAATTCGATCTTCGGGCAACAATCATCCAGCACTGCCAAAAAACGCACACCAAAATAAGAAGATAACTGGTCTCTGCTAGAAAGCTTCGACTGCAAAAATTCTTTAATTCCTATAATAGGTTCAAACCCCGGCGGTGGCGATGTATTCCATAATTTGCGATACAGGCTTTTAGCCTAGTGCAAAGTGTGCAGGAAAGTATTTGGGTTTGTGTATGCAAGCCCAGATCCTTTTTAAAATAATAATAATACATAGTAATGTCGATTAAATTTCTCAAGATCCATATGTGCTACGTCTTTCTATTTCCAAAAAATTACAAGTAGCAAGTAAATGAATTATATGAATGGCAAATTAATGTTGAGCAGGAGACAAGAGTACAATATTCATATTGTTCTCGAAATACCTCTTATGAATTTATTATAGTAGGTACATACAAAACACGTCTCCTAAGATTTTCATAAAATAGGAATATTTTTACAACAAATACACCTGGCGTCTTCTGTAAAATATTACTTGGACGTACTAAAGGAGCGACGCAGCAGAATTTTCTAACTAAGAAGAAACTATTAATATAAGAACAGAGGCATATTATTATATTAACGAGGTAATCACATAAGCTCCAAGTATCCAAATTGCCTTTATGGCATATCACCTCGAAAATGGGATTATAAAAGTAAGAACGAAAAAATCTTAAGCACCTGTAATAACGGTTGAGAAGAAAGTTGGCATAATTGGTAAAGTTATCTTCTAAACGGGGGAGAAGGTACCGCCGAGTTTCGGTGCTGAGAACGTACATATTATTTTGCACTTCACGGCACAAACTGTAAGTTGTGAAGCGTGTAGAATGGGGTAAAACCACGAGTCGAATACCTAACCTTGGATAATGCAAAGTATGCGTGTAATTAATTACAAAATATAATAATAAAACGCTTCAAACCATGGTGTTCCCGAGAGGAACATTAAAGAGAGGAGAAGAGGATACAAGCGGTGTGTCGTTTTTCTAATAAACTTATAAACCGCTGTGATAATAAAACATTGTGCACAACATGAGTTTAATCCCTGATTACGAAATTTTGCCAAAATATTTCATCGATAAAACAAAATTGTTTCCATAAACAAAACGTAAATATTATTTTATTACATGACAGGCTTTATTCGCACCATTTATTTTTTGCCATAAATTATCAAAACGATTTTCTAATACGCAGGATTAAGCCGTGTAGCTAGACTTGATTACATTGTTTTCGAATGTCTCCTTAACAAAGCCGTGAAGTCAAATATTCAGTATGTTTAACACCGACTATACGAGTATATTGGCTCTCATCTGCTATGCTGATGGAGGTTCGAAAAAAGAGAAGGACAAATGCCTCTGTTCAACGTGCGCCGGGACAGTTGCATGAGCATATATGCATGTGCCAAAAACTCTGTGGGAAAAAGTAAATGCGCATCTGCACACGAAACGATTTGTCCCTCGAAAAGTCCCTCGCGATTGTACTGACGGATGGAGACAATTAAAAAATCAAGGAAAAACTAATTTAACAAAGGCAATGGGTGAGATCTTCATACAGATACACGATACCATCATTACCTCATTTCCTTTATTTTAATTTAAAACTTTAGGTTCACCCCGTATACCACAATTACCACCGTCCCTCATACCCATATTTCAAAATATCGAGTCTTTTTACTTTAAGTTCAGTGGGTCGACGTCAACAAAAATGTCGAGTTTGCGGTAGACAATTTACCCGGTGAATAGTTACAAAAATGCTCAATAAGCGAATATTTCGTATACTAAAAATCTATTGCATACCTATTCAGATTTTATTTGTCCTTAATGTAATTTTTTAGGAAAATCATAAAATAAACCGTCTAGGAATAAATTTAGGTCTGTGGATTTATCCAAACCTTCCACGTTCCTTAATATAATACACGAATTGGTGCCAGTAATATTGGTGAAAAGTTAAAGACTTACCTTGAAATTGGGTCTAGTGAGGAGGTCCTTGAGCTCGTTAGCGTAGCGGGAGTTTCTCAGTCGGGCCACCAATTCTCGACACCTAGCTGCTGCATCAGGTGGGGGCGGTCTACCAGCTACCACTACACGACTTCCAATGCGGTCGTATAACTAGATAAAAAGAACAGTCACATTAAATTTCATTCCAAACCTCAAAAGAAGAATACGAGCAATTTACCTATTAATTTTATACTATTCTGGACACGTAATACACGAATCTACATACTACGTGAAATGAAAACTGGAACAATGTTGAACGACTAGAAAAAAGTTATTTAAGTAAACCCAATGGGAACTCTGGGTTGTATAATTTCCTTCTAAGTCTTTTTTTTCATAAATTCTCGAGGATCTTTGTAAAAATCAGGTGTTCGTAAACTTCCATAGATTGTTTCAGGTATTTTTACCATCTGCTTATACAGTATTATACTCGTAGAGTGATATTTAGCAGAGATCAAAACCAAAGTTTTGTGAAAGTAGCATCTATATTGGAAAACTAAAAGCTTTTCAACTTTAACCACGCTACAATTCAGAAACATCCCTTTTAAAGTGAAAATTACCGCCACGTGTGCTTCGCAAGCCAGAGCTCGTTTACCACTGCCATCTTGTGAAAAAGATTTAAAGCATTTTCAGTGAAAACCGAAACAAAATTACAAAGTTCTGAAAACTTTTCACGGAAAAATGGTTCAGCGGTGTGTGCATATGAAGAACGTTTTCTTTTAATATCAATAGATGTCTATCGTGGTTCGACAAAATATAAAGCTAAAGATTTTTACAACTCAGGGAGTTTAAGTTTAAATAGATAAGCATATAAATATTTTATATGCATAAAAAGACATAGTATAAAAATAGAATTAAAAGTATCAGTATAAGGAGATATTGCTGAAAGAGATAAAATATCCCTCAAATTCAAACACTGTGCCATTTCAATGAAGTTCCATGTTTCATGTTCGTTCCAAAAAATATTTCAGAAAAACCTAATAAAATAAATAGAATAAAATTTCTGATTGTGGCCAATGACAAACCGATGAAAGTCGCGGCTTACTGGAGTGGTAAACGTTAGACCGGACACGGAATGTAAGTAAGTAATAGAACGAACTAATAATTATGACAATGTATAATATTCAAAACTACGGAAAAGAAACAATGCTACGGAGGGGGTCAATAATAAGTATGAAAAATATGGGGGCTTCATTCTGATTATATAAAGCCCTCCGCTCGTCTTAACGACTTTCATACTAATTCTAGATATGCATCGTCTACATACCTACATACGTTAAAATACTAACGTATGTACGGTGGTTAAATGTAAACTCAATCTTCTTCTTCTCTTCTTCATCTTCTTCAGCCCTCTGTCCTCCACTGCTGGATATAGGCCTCTTCCATATTCCTCCATTCCTTTCTGCTGTTTGCTGCTTGCAGCCAGTTCTTTCCCCCTACAGCGGCTATGTCGTCGGACCACCTTTTTTGGGGTCTTCCGACGCCTCTTTTATTCTCCCAAGGTCTCCATTTTAGGATTTTTGGGGTCCATCTTGTTGGGTCTTGTCTTGCGACGTGTCCCGCCCATTGCCACTTTAGACTTGCTACGCGATCCATGACGTCTGCTACTTTGGTTCTGTTCCTAATTTCCTCATTTCTTATTCTGTCTCTTAGGCTTATACCAAGCATGGATCGTTCCATGGATCGCTGTGTGCATTTGAGCTTTTCTGCGCTTCTTTTTGTAAGGGCCATGGTTTCTAATGCATATGTAGTCACTGGCAGTATGTGTCGTATGTTTTTCTTTTCAGGCATATAGGGATCTCTTTATCTTCTAGGATATATTTGAGTTTGCTAAACTCAATAATGTTACAATAATATGTAGGTTCTTAACTTGATGAATAGAATGGGACAGACAGAGTTACATAGTACAATGGAACCGTCAAAAATAACATTAAGTGTCAATACATAAATTGTATAGGAAACATTTCTAGGCAAAATGCTTAAAATAACACAAATCGATTAGTTTTCCATTTTATCGTTTGATGTCGCTGCCATGCGGTGTTGCCTGCCCACTCTAATAATAATGACCAAACTAAATATACTTAGTTATTAAAATAATAATACCCATTGCATATGAATTTCTAGGAATTTGATGCGACGAGGAACAAAGGCTTAGTTGCAGCAATCAATTAGTAAATGACAAATGATTACCTAATGTATGAATATTTCTAATATCAAGCAACAATATCTAAGGATTATTGCACTAATGACTTCCACAACAGAATGAATAACAATAGTAGATTACGTACCAGATGATTAACACTGATACTCCATAACAGGACTAAACCCATTCAGATTATGTACTATTTGTGCAATAGTATAACTGTACTAGGAATGTACGCTATTCCCGTAATCTGGATCTCGTACGAATAAGATTAAGGGTAATCCCAAACTAACAAACATGGCCGCTTTGAGTGTATAGAATTCCAGTATAAGATGAATGATAATGTTAACCCCTGATTCATTCCTTTTCTCACAAAAACTCCCGGCACTAAACTCCAAAACTCAAACAAAAGCGTAAAATTTATGAAACGATAAAATATTCCAATGTCTTCAAATCGGAGGTGGTCGGTAGCCTGGTTGGTATCGCTCTCGAATGTTAATCCGGCGGGCGCGGGTTCGATCTCCGATGCCGACTTACTCCACTTCACAACACAAGCTTTTCAAGCTTTCTTTGAAGTGTACAAAGATGTATTTGGGTTTATTTCGATATATATTATCGAAATAAACCCAGATCCATTTAAAAAAAATTAAAAAAACATCACCGAGAAATTTAACTTCAGAATGAGGTTCAACGGCACAATGGAAGACATTCATAAGTAGGGTCCCGAGAAACTTGAGTATTTCAGAGTTCACGATCTTCGATCGATCAATCAAGATACAATTCAACCAGTTTATTAGATCTGACTGTAATTAGTTGGAGCGAAGATCAAGGCCTAAGCAGAAAGAAATCAATTATCCTGGATTTTCAAAAGGGGACGAATATTTCACTAAAAAAACATTGTAATTCGTAATAAAAGTTTACGAAGAAGATCAACACATTGAAGGCCCGTTATTACCCTACAGTTCATATAACTACGGTCTTGCAATATTTTTTAAAACACCTGTTGTCAAAAATGTATGGTTCCGTAATACGGATGCCAAAACAAAATAAAAATATCAAAATTAAAAGGGATGTAGAATATTTGATAAATAAAGGTCGTGACTGAAACTCGTCCACCTGCCTTTAAAATATTTTGTCTGAAATCTAAGCTGACAGGTAAGATAACGACCTACGCACCGCGCGGTAAAGGTTATATCAAAACGTATTAAAAATAACGTCATGTATACAAAACGCTCAGCCAGCCGTGCAAATAATACGAGTACGTTGAGATTCAATCAGAATGTAGACGGGAATGTGGGTCTAATAATATAACTAGAGTATGAAGCGTGAAACTTGATGATATTGCTAATGAGATTACTCAGCACAAAGCATATAGCATACATACAAGGAAAGCTGAATAATATTATAAAAAAAGAAATAATTATTTACAAATCTTAACTGTAAAATATAGTTACGTACAACGAAATAAAACACATTAGAAGATAATATTAATTACACACACAAATAGTGAAAAATTTTAAGAAACTGACACCTATATTTAATACATTTTGCAGCGATGTTTTTGGGCATATATTACCGACCGTAGTAGTGTAAAATTATTAATACCGATAGGAAGGCGGTACATAACTACAACTACATGCATGCATCGAATAGGTTGAATATCAATTTACATATTAATGAAAAGTACACAAACATAAACGGTCCCACGTTCCCATTACGTTTTCAGAATTTACTTTATATATTTGTCCTTTGATTAAACTAATTAGCAGGACATATAAAAAATCGTTTGGGTCCAAAAATATGATAGGTACGTGGGGGAGAAATTACGAGTAAAAAATACACAAATGAAGATAATTATTATACTTCGCTTTTGGAATCAGTCGCATGTCAACGCTTCCATTCAAGTTTTTATAATGTCTCGAGTCTCTAAAGTATGAATACCTCGTGCTCTAAACCCTTACCCTCTCATTACATCTGTAGCCGACAGGCGCAAAGGACAAAGAGTTCCGGCGCATGCCTCACAACTGTCAAGAGTAGTATTGTTGCTTTGAACAGACCCAACGTTATCTCATGAAACTTACATCCTCCGTTAATGTAACTGGAGACGGGGGTGATGATCGCAATATCCGTGAAACTAAAAACCTACAAATCTCTTCACTAACATCTACAGCATTCCAATTCATTCGAGATAGAGATTTTTTAGATAATAAATTCCAGACGAAAAATAATTCAGGAGAATAAGAGAGACGTCGAGACACGTATTTCTATTAGCAAATAGTAGGCAATTAACCTTTTAAACGCTCCTGTCATAGACGCAGCGTGTCCCTATAACTTATTTTCCCGGCGTCTCGGGAATTAGGTCAGAAACGAGCGAAATAAATTCGTACTGCAGGAAATAAAAAATATAACAAGTCATTTACGATAAAAGGTTAAGCGAACCACAGTAAAGTCGCTTTACTTGGTAACAATACATTGTTTATTGTAGATGCACTTGAAATAAATGATCTTCAAAATGACTGGGAAAACTTGGTGGGTGATCGTAAGAACTGGCGGAGGATCATAAATAACTAAACTGGCCCGCAAAACAGAACCACCCGCAGACCCGTTACAAATGAGGAGGAGCCTTGTCCAAAGTGTGACAGAGTGTGCATGTCCAGAATCGGCCTCCATAGTCAACTTCAGTGGCATCATCGGCAGGATCAATAACAACGTGGCAGCGATTCTTCTGAACTAAAGACATGCTCGGCAACGGGCTCTTGGCATTCTTATTATTATTACTTGAAATGTACCAAATTTTAGGTTAACTGAAATATATCAGTATACCGCGATAAACTCGCCCGTGTAATGCTTAACTGTTCATTATGACCGTGTGATAGTAAACGTGATTCTTAGTAACTAGCGGACGAAACAAATTTGGTCAGTTTTAAAAAATACCTACGTATATCAAAGTTTCGGGCGAGGAGTGCTGGGAAAATATCGAATACCTTAGTATGATTTACGATAAAAAAAACAATCCTATCTTTATAACAACACGATGCTTCATAACATAATAGTACATACGCGTCAAAAAAAAAACATTTCATCACGAAGAAATTTTAAGAATACTTATAAAAAAACAATTTTACACGATAGATGGGTTCACTGTAAAAAAAAAGTTAAAAAAAAACTACTTTGTACTACATATTGGCAAAATACCAACCTTGTAGTCAAAAAGCCTTTATAATAATAATCTAATACTACGAACATAAAGACGACATCTGTGGGTTCCGTTATTAACAATATTGCTCGTAATGTGAAGATAAGAAACTTGTTCACTATGTCTTACGATTTGTGGAAGAAATCTTTAACAAATTGACGACACAAAAATATTTATGCAAGTAATATCAATGGATGTACAATATAAGCAAATGTTTAGATTAAGCCCAATATAACCAAATGAACAAAAACATACAGAACATAAAACGATCCTACTTTGATCAGATATATCGTAAACCATAGCCAGTAAAAGGTCACATGGTCGTTTAGTTCAATTTTCTAGATAATATACCACCAATCGCATCGTAAAGACAAATTATTGCTCACGAACGATAGGAATTTCTTCTTCTTTCTACAATCCGACGCGACGATAGAAGAAGAGACATCTGATGACAGAGAGATAAATGAAAACAGCCGTTCAAATGGAAACTTATGGCTTTTTTCATAATCCAATAATATGGGTCAAAACGTACTGTTTCTATGTGAAGTTATAAAAGAAAAAATCTACTTTTAAACGGACACAATAAGTATACGCATCGATGGAAGCACAAGTTTATATTCGATGAAATGACAAGAGACACAAACACTAAATCTTATAAAATACAAAGAGCTACACCACATTAACACACATCTAAATACAACTATTGTATTTGCACCCAGCTATAGCCATAATTTAATATTTTCACAAAAAGTAGTTCCTAAATTTCATCACATCATATTATAATACTCCGTGAAAATGATTTCCAGCTGATTCTACAACTGAGTACTTGGTTCAGAAAAAAGTGATCACTTCATTTCAAAAGAATTATTAATTTTGCTTTGAGTTAAAAGCCATCAATCTCCAAAAGGGCGCTCTTTTTTGTTCACAGCTTTCATCTGCCAAGCCTTTCATCAACCCGTAACATTGAATATTCAGTCATAATATTTTAATTACTTGAGACTCGTAATGAACGCTAGGGTGAAATTATTTTTTAAATTCCACGACAGCAAGTTATACGTAAGTTACAAATGGCACAGTGAAACGAACCTGAAGGGTACCTACGTATCTGTAAGTAATATAGGTCAATTAACGAAGATGGAACTAGGAACCAATTTCGGCTGAACTATTAGAGATTAGATGCGGAGAAATTACATAAACATAATCACAAGGACTTACCTCTAATAAGGAATGTAATTGTCTATCCACAAGAAGTCCCATGAAGAGATCATCATCGCACGACATGTCCTGGAGACAGGCTATATCGTCCAGAGATTCTAGGATCAAATTCACAGCTGAAAAGAATAAGAAAAGACATAAATAAGAGGTACCTATATCACACAAACATGGATTAACAATAAACTCTGAGAAAAAACCTTTAGAGTTACGTTCTGATCCACAAAGCAGTGCTAAATTTTACGAGTAATAAATACTGTTTATACATCATTTAACATATTTTATATGGCTTTAATACTATATTTTCTCTCGACTTCGTCCCTTTTTTATTGCTGAAAAATTCTACTAAAAACACAATACCGGATTGAGACCGAATCATCTTGCCAAGTGAATATAATATTACCATTGCGAGGGTCAAGTTTAACCCACGTACTTTAAATCGCTTCCCAACTGAGCTAGTAAGCCATTACATACATACATGATAATAGACTTGGATTTTTTTTTCAAACAGTCCTAATTCCCATTAGATCGTTAAAATTTCTATAGATTCTTCATATTATTATAATATCATTACCAATTCGAACTATAATTCAAATATACACAATGTAATTCTCCATCAGTGAAACGATTCCTTGAATAGAATTTCCTAATTATCCCGAAAACAAGTAGTTGAAAGAAATTAAATTACTACACTAACGATATCTTAGGAGACCTCAGTCTGATAATATACTATTGATACGTTCGTAATTGATAGCCAAGTGATAAATTATCATTGGGTATTGAGAAGCAGCGTGCTAGTAATGATTATCAATTTAATAAAATCAAAGGTCTCGGAATTATTCAGCTGAAGTCATTCATGGGTACGGTTAATATCCTTTAGGCATCAATATTCGTAGTAGCAACATCCCTTTTAACTGATAAAACGGTGGGGAAAATAGTAGGATACATTGAAATGTACTAATGTAACATAATATGAACTGCTAAGTAGTTCTAATAAAAATACATGTAGATAATATATCTGGATACTTTCGACAAGATGGGTAAGTAATTTTATAGATATATTAATGAAATGGTGAAACCTTTTTGATAAAAATGGGAAATATAATCTCTATTACTTTTTGTAGTGCATGCCAATTGCCAGTAAGCCTGCCACACATTCGACTCGTTTTATTTTTAAAGTACGTCTTACAGCTGACCTATGTTGAGTCCGTATTCAAACCTCGCATTGCAAAAGACCTATAATATCTCAGCCAGCGCACTTGAGGTGATTTTATCAAAAAATGGTTAGCCAGTTTACGCAACACTATTGACACCAACAAACAGATACTGAGAAAATGTAAACACATGATATGAAGTAAATTTACCGAGGAAGGTACTTACCTAAATATTCTGAAAAAGCTTGACTAATGAGTATACATTACATTATACTAAAAATACCCAATCTATAATCATTTACAGCCTAAAATTGAAGCTCCAATAAAAACTGAATACCGAAAGTAATTTTAGCGAGAATAAGTCGAGTCACGTGAACAGTTTCAGAGTTATTACACCTGGGAGAGAGAAATTTATTTCAAACACTCGATAATTTACATTATAGCGTATATGGCATTTATACATAATATATTAGCTGCCTACTTCAGACATGTGAGGAAATTATGGAAAAGCGAAGGAAATGCAAATATAAAAGTGTGATGAGTTCTCTTCAAGCACAAAGTGTAATATTTCATATATATTATTATGAATGTGAATAAATACAGAACGATGTGAGTGAACACAAGGAGTTGAATGAAAGAGGGAATATTATAATTCTGGGGAGTAAAGAGTTTCCCAGGAAGCAGGAAAAGATACTGAAACTTCAATGAAATTATTCGCTCGCAAGTAATACTCTTTACCAGTTCATGGAGTAAAATAATGATGGACTGGAGAAGAAGAATTAGCTGTGAGTAGACCGCTACATAATGAGAGTTGCCGAGATCAGGCGGAAGGCCTGGTGCAGAGTTAGCGTGGTAAATACTCGTAAAGAGCCTCAATGTCCTCATGTCCAACAGTTGAGGGAAACGGACTGACTATAATATGGACACCAAAATAAAACTCATCATATCACCTACAAGACACTAAACGTCATCACTCATCAAAGATCTTACAATATGTTTCACAATGAAGTGTGTGGTGAAGATAACCTACGTGTTATTGAAATTGAATCATTCGCATTGTTCCAAGAATGTATTATTACTACGGTTCTATTATTAGGGTGCCTTCCCACGACAAGTGAATCCGGATTCGTACGCGAATCTGGATTAATCCCTTCCGGATGGATGATTTCGTGCACGGGGTATGGGGAAATAGTTCCCTATTTTTATAATAATATAATAATTCATTGTATTAATATTTTTAACTTTTTAACTTTAACGTTGTAAATTTTGAAAATATCTTGAGTCCGTTGAAGCAATAAATAAATAAATATATAATATAATAAATAGATAATAATAATTATCTCTGTCATACTGTTGAATATATACTAATTCTGTTTTTGTGTTTAAAAATTAGATCGATCAGGTACGAGAATAAATTATTGTCTTTACACCAATATTAATTGTAATTTAGTAAAAAAAAAAAATGAAAGCATTGCCTGCGGCATTAATTAAACTTGTTTGTGGGTGATATTTTTTAAAGTTTGTCACACGGAGTTTTTGTATCTTGTATCACGCGTTATTTTTCAACACCGGTTTTTCTCAAATTAGCTGCTAATCTCTCTCAGTCCCGTTATGGGCCCGCTACACGCTCGCGAGTCACCACGACCTTTTGGTGTTCATGAGTAAAAAGGCGTCAACGGTCGGTTACGTACATGTCAAGACAAACGATCCATCCGCACCCCTTTTTACTCATGAACACCAAAAGGTCGCGGTGACTCGCGAGCGTGTAGCGGGCGCATTATGTGTCGGGGTGTACATTATATTTATTTTGTACGGGAAAAAATGTCTGCCATAACTGGAAATTAGAGAACCCATTAAATAATTTATTTATTTATTTTTAATATTATTAATGTCGATATTATCAGAATAAAAGAATACCGGCCCAGTAACAGTGCAAAAATTGTGCTTTTTCAGGTCCGTGGTATTAGAAAAATATAATGATTGGTACCTTAAACTTTTTTTCATTTTAAATAAAATTATAATTTCTTTATCATTCGTGTGTTATTTAGACTAATAGATTAGGTACATAATTTTTGAAGGGAGACATTTGAAAGATTGGCATCATACTGATAAAATGCACCACATGGACTTATAATTCGATGTAACAAAATTCCAGAAAAATTAATTCAATAAATAATAAGAAAATATAATGTTCCCCACTCTATGGCAACTGGGGAATCTAAATTAATACATTATTTATTTTGATTTTTATTTTTTGAATCATGCGGGTATCTGCATCTCTTTCACTCTCGTTGTATATTGTAACAGTACGAAACCCATAAGCATATTGCTCAAAATAAATAAACCCCACAAAAGCCGTACAAAAGCCACACAGGATTTTTTTTAGGGATAAAAGCACAAATCTAATTGAATTTTGTAAATAAAATTAATTGTATCGATTAGTATTCGAGTAAATTATATTTGGAACTAGAATAGATTAAAAAATACGAATAAGCAAGCGGATCTAAAATGGGATAGACAATGATTTCAACATTTTATAAATAATTCATCTACTGAAATCCAACTAAAAAGTTTAAGCTTTTATTATTTGAGGATTTTTTATTGGTTTTTAATCATCTGTAGACCATATTTAGGGCACTTGGAATCGTCAGGTTTACAAACACAAAATCAAATGCAATAAATCAATAAACACAACAAAAAAGAATGAAAGCAATAAACACATAGACAATACAAAACTATAACACATTTGTGGTACAATTTAATGCAGGTCTGGATGTAAATTGTCCAGAACTACATTAAGTACGTCATATTTCTGAAGGGTTTTTGTGTTTTTTGGGGTTCATACTACATCATCGTAAATACTCCTATGGGTTTTTCTTCGGAAACCGTTGTGTATACACGCGCTGAAACATGTAAGTAGGGTTGTCAACATTTTTTCAGCTGATTATTCCATCTGCATCAATAAGTAATTTTAAAAAGTTATCGGAAGCCTGGTTGCTAACGCGCTCGATCCTCGATGCCGACATACCCCACTTCACGACACAAGCTTTTAAGCTTGTTATGAAGTGTACAAATATGTATCAGGGTGTAATTCGATAATTTTATGAAAATAAAAGAAAACATACACATTATCTTATTGTTCTTGATATCAGTTCTTAACTCTTTTTTTGTTGCTTCCTTCATTATCCCCTCCTTTCTTCCTCTTCTTCTTCCTCTTCCCATGCTTCCTCCTTCCCTACCATAAATGTTTTATAGATATAAGATATATATTTTTAACTATGTTTTGTAATCTATTTGTTTTGCGTGTGTGCTAATTGTGAACGGATGTAATTGGTCTTGTGTATTGATATTTTTGTATTAATGTACCTGCCAATGTTTGTTTTTGTGACTGTATCTGTTCCATGTGCAATAAATAAATAAATATCTACTTGTCTATTTAAATAAAAACTGTCATTTTATGAACTGCTTGAATTTTATAATATTTTTATTTGCTAGAAAAGTGTGGTTTTCTCAATTTTCAAATTAATGTAAATTACACACTCATTCGTCAGTCGAAAACTGCAGGCAATGATATAATTCTTAAACTGCGTTTAAATTTTACAAGTGAAGCGGATTTGTTTGATATTTTCTTAGTTTTAATGTTGCCAAAAAAAAATATATAGTATTTTGCGATCCATATATTTCTTGCAACTCATTTTCAATATTATTATTATACTCTAGTACGGTTGACAACCCTCGTTGTTAGTAAATATATATCCGAAAATATATCGAATAATAATTATTTTTATTGTAAAATTGTTACAAAAATATACAAATTACCCGACTAGCAAAAATTACAACACGTTATTGTCAGTTAATGTAGGTAGCTACATGTTATCAATTTAGTATCATATTCTTGTATTATGTATTTTTGTACCTATGAATAACTTTTGAATCAGTATTAATTTACAGTAAGTAATGTTAAGAGTATGCATACCGACATATCAAAAATTTCTAAGAACGGGAGACCTTCTATCTCAACAACCGTTATTAATTATGCTTTGGAACAAAATAGGGTAGATGCATTGAACCTTTATATAACCGTATATAACATAAAAGATTTTTTATATCTTGTATAGATTTCTCAAAAAATAATGGAAAACACCTCTGATCTTTTTTACGAAAGACGGAAACTCGTTTCCTGAAAGTCGTTGAGTAAATTTTTTTTTGTACTGATAATATGCATTAAAACCTAGGGAATAACCGTAAAAGTTTTTTGATAGACGCAAAATTAACCTCAAAAAATTAAAAAAACGCTATTTTTACCATTTTATCATGCGATTGTCACGCGATTTTGAACCTTAATGCCGTGGGAAAAGACTGTGACGTCATTCCTGGTGCCAATTATATAGGTAATACCTACCGATTCGGTATAATACTTTAAGTAAAAGTTAATGTCGCCGCCACACGCTTGCGAGCGTCTACGAGTTTTTTGCGTTCATGAGTAAAAAGGCGTCAACGGTCTGTTACGTAAACGAGCCAAGACAAACGTTCCATCCACACGCCTTTTTACTCATATACACAAAAAACTTGTGGGCGGCGACAAATGGAATATATATGTATTACGTTTAATAGTTATACTATAGAAAATGAAGTAACGTAATAAGCTAATAGGTACCTACATAAATATATACATAATTATATTTTTTAATAAAACGTTTTTTATTTTGTGAGAATCAACACACACACACACACACACACACACACACACACACACACACACACACACACACTCACACACACACACACACACACACACCCTCTCACACACACACACACACACACACACACACACACACACACACACACACACACACACACACACACACACACACACACACACACACACACACTCACACACACACACACCCTCACACACACACACACACACACACACACACACACACACACACACACACACACACACACACACACACACACACACACACACACACACACACACACACACACACACACACACACACACACACTCACACACACACACACACACCCTCACACACACACACACACACACACACACACACACACACACACACACACACACATAATTATATTACACATTTTGTAATTATCAAACTATAAATTAACATTAAAATAATTGAAAAAAAAGTTTAATTTTAATTAAAATACATTTTAAAATAGAAAAGAAGAAATAAAATTAAAAAAACTGTCTGTTTGGGATGTTTCCTAAAGAAATATCTACGTATATGTATATTGGATTCAACACTTGTATTGCAAGTTATCCAAACGCTATGGATTAGACGGATTCATCTGGATTCATCAAGGCGTGTCCGCGGATTCACAGGCAACCTATTTCCCACGATCCGTGCACGTCTGCGATATCACGTACCGCCATACAAATCGCTATGAAAAAGTCTGTAGATTCACGGACTCACTCCTTCCCACGGCATGCGAATCTACGGACGAAGCAGGATTCACCTTCCGTGGGATATAGCCATTACAACGCAACACGGAGAAATCAATAAATTCAATAAATTATGAAATTGGTTTCGTTCCATTACAAATTTACACCAAAGAACTATTGTGCTCAATACAACCGGGCTTCACCACACATTAAACCATGTTTAAACGTAATGCTTTCATAGGAATTGCAAAAAGTTACCAATGCAATTAATTATTCGCGTGAAATAATATACACTAGTCGACGACCTTCTATAGTGAAAGGAGAGAACTTGCTAATAGAAAATTGATAGAGATGACAAAAAAGGCAAGACTCATCTAAGGATGGACTCCTACAATGCTTATTCCACACTCACATAAATATTTTCAATATGATTGATCAATTCAGAGGTCTCCCAACGAACATTATTTTTTCTCAATTGACCTAGAGTTTTTTTTACTACACATAAGATAGGGATGCGTTGAAATATCATACAGAAACACCAATGACAATAATGTGTTTATTTCGTGAATATAGAATTACTTGGATAACACGCTAACGGAGTATACATACATTCAACAACTGAACAAGGTTAGTAAACAAAACGTCATGCTTCTCTATTATTAAACCCCTTGTATTGTTCGCTCTAATAATTAATTAAATACGTCCACGTGAAGTAACACAATCGGGACAAAGTTTTCGTGTTAATTGGAGGTTCGCAGTTTTAGGTAAACAATAAATCTTATCGCTTTTAAAGAGGTGAAGGTATAAGGCGACGCTGTAATTATGTGGTGAAATTAATACTACTTACTCGTAGGTACTGCGAAATAATACAATTGGTGGTATCGATAAAATATAACGATAGATTTCCTACATACTTCACATCGCAATAGTAGCTTTACTGGTGACCTTTCTTAAAGTATTACATATGTACGTTAATTGGTTGGTTAGTGAAGTTTGCTCACAAAAATGTTGAACATAAAAAACTATTTGTAATGCATCTCACCTGCTGATGTAGCCTCATCATCCCCACAGTCAGAGAATCCGTCACTTGGTTCTCTGTCAGAATCTTCACATTCTGCCCATCTTGGACTTGCGACAGCTGCTAGCACGGCACCTCTCAACTTACGTCTTGCGTTAAACTTCTTCAATTCTTCAACTGTGTCCCCAAGGTGAATTCTCATCTGCTTATCGCGATCCTAACAAAAACAACAACGAAACTCAGCCAGCGTCTTCAAAATAAATTAAGATTAGTTAAAAATGTCTTCCATATTTTTTTTAATGAATGAATAGTAGAATTTATAACACAAAACCAGTGTAAAAAATTGTATGGCCATCGCTAATTAGATAGAAATGTACTTGAATAAAATATGTAGTAGACGCTATCTTTGGCGTTACAATCAACGTAGAGATTTAATGAAAATTTCTGAGAAAGTTCACAAGTTAAATCTTTGATACTGTTATTACGTTTGTTAATATCTCAACGAAAGAACAAAGGGAATAATTGTTATTGTTCTAAGACCACAACAAGTGTGTGTAATGTGTATATACATATAAGGGAATACTATTATGAAGATTGGTAATAATAATGTTAGGTTTTTCTTACCCTGAGCCATCTGTGATTCAGTACTTCAGGAATTGTTATTCTTCGTGTATGATCTACGGTTAACATTCTTTGGACTAAGTCTTTTGCTGAATCGCTAATACAATCCCATACTGGCGTATCGAACTGTGGACAATTGAAAAAATAAAACATTTGTAGAAAACACGGAAATTTGAGTACGACCAATGGAGAAAATGTAAAGTTACATAAACGCAGGCAGCAATTGTCTCGTAACTCTGACGAAGGTTCTGTATAGGCTGCACAAAACTTAAGAAAGGTCAAAACACAAATATCACATAACCCGGAAAATATTATTTGCTAGTCGAATAGTTAAGGTTCTAGATGTCAAATTTATCTGATTTTACTTATTCAATCTGGCGAACTGGTGGCCAGATAAAATATAAGATCTGCCTCATTGTAATTTGATTCTTAAGTTTCTCCTTCAAAACAAATTATTTAATTCAGAGGATTAGAGTTCTAAAGTTATGAAAAGCGTTTTTTTTTTTCTAAAAAATACCACCGAACTAATCGATCTAGCATAAGTAGGTATAGACGTGTGCTTAAGGAAACAAGTATTCAAGAGGCGAAACTAACAAAATTCCAACGTATTTCTTGTATAAATATGAATAATAATAACATTAATAACAGCATGAATTCATACGATGCGTATCAATTAAGACACAATATGTAAAGTACATGATTTAAATATGTGAGATATAATTTATTTAAGGGGGGGTTGTTTCAAGCCTACATGAATTTCAACTACATTTTGCTTGAATAAATCGTCATTATTTTATCTTAAGAGACGGAACATAGAAAAGCTTGTAGTAACATCTGAACTAAGCAAATAGGACATCATGGTATTGATGAGTACAAGCGCGAATTAAAAGAAAATGGCCTGGATAGTGAAATAGGGAAAAACGCAGAATACTTTATCAAAGATGTTAATTGAATACTTACTCTCAACCTTCCTCTGCAAATACTCTCGAATAATCTTTCCCTGGTACCATTGAAGGGTAGCGTTCCACTCAGAAGAACGTGCAAGAGGATTCCCGCTGACCATACATCAATTGGTTTTCCGTACAATTGATTTGATACCACTTCAGGGGCCATGTAATGAGGTGTGCCGATTCTCCCTAAAGATAATGGAAATTTAATTAATTTGAACAAATCAAAATATTACATACTTAATCAAAACATGACCTTTTTGAAGAAAATACCCACCCTATCAAAATATCAACATAAATACAATTATAGGAAACATTTACTGTAATCCAAATTTCTTAGAATCTGCTTAAGAAAATACATGTTTAATTGTTATTAACATACAATTGAATTCCTAAAGATAGAAACACATATCACTGAACAAAGAAAATATTCGACCAACCAAGGTTAAACGCAATATTATTATAATGAAATAATATGTGGCGATAATTTTATTCTCTCAAATAGGGAGTGCTTTCAGAAGCATGCATTAATCAAAATTATTCTTATTACATACGCCCTCTCCCGCCCTCTTTCAAATAATTGTATTTCAAAATGATACCTTTTACATTCTATACACTGAATTTAGGGATGCAAAGTACCTGAAGAAAATAATGGGAATCTGAATCTTTGATGCTAAAAATATATAAATACTTAAATAATCTTCCGTTCTCAATACAAATGATACTCATGAGAAATAACTTTCCATTTTGCAACCAACATTTTATTCAACTACCTACGGAGAACTTGAATATACATTGCTCCTACATTTCGTTTCATCCGTCTTGTCACACTTTTTGTATAGAATTACTATGTAGCCAGTGGCCAAGTTATATGAAACAAGGAGTAAGCACGATGCTTGTAAACTAATAAGCAAAAAATATGCATTCTAATTGCAGTCTTATTCATATTTATATTAAAGACATTTTGTTTATTAATAGCACATTTTGCCCAAAAAACCAGCTGGTTCCACAACCTGGAAGGCTCTCTTTCACTGTACGCCGTTGCTAATGACAATGAATTACAAAGCATGTAGTAGGTAATACGAGTCATATGAAATGGGTTGGTATACCCAAAGTATTTAATAACAGTATTATAAATAGTTGATGTTTTTGAACAACAGTTTGCGAGAAGCAAAAAACATCAATGATACAGAATTCAGAATAGGTACACATGAATTCGATGTTTTGATTGATCTTCGAAATAAATTATCTATATGAAAGTATATTTTAATAGGTCCTTATTTTGAAAATGTTTGAACGGAAGTGAAGCATTTTCAAACGGAATTATATTATTTTATACCGGTAACAGTGTTATATGCTGACAAACGTTCAGCGATTCGTAAGACTTAAATTTCCATATTGACGAATACAATAAATACGACGATTTTTTAAGGCAGGATGCTTACAAATAACTTTTTTAAACTTTCAAACAAATAATTATTTTGTAATAATATTCATACTGAAAATGTTCTTATCGTGAGTGTAAGAAAACCTTTTTTTTTAATTCCATTGGATGATTACTAATAATAGTATAGTATATAAAAAAACTAAATGGAGATGTATTCAATGAATTACCGGAGGAGTCGAGCATTAATTACAAGCTGAAATCCTGCGATACAAATCGACAACCATCATACATCCCAACAATTCAGTCTCTATCCACCGCACGTTACAGAGTGAGCTGAATAGGCTCAAGACGGAAGGATGCTGCGGTGGCTGATCAATGAGCGAAGAAAGAGGGATGACACGCAGTGCAACTGTAGACAGTGGACATCCGAAGCTAACATGCAGCACATCTTGTCAACGGCATTGGCAATGATACCAGCTTGTCTACGGAATCCCTTTAGCAGTGGCCGACAATGTTGAACGTCAGGCTCTGTGATAATACTTGGCGACGCCAAACGATAAATAAATAAGGGAACAAAATAATAGAAAAACAAATTCTGGGAATTCTGAAATCATGAAAAACCACAATAGTAATTGAGACATCTTACATTCGGAAACGGCAAAGTGTGGAAGATTGAATGGGAATTTCGCAAGGTTACAAACTCTGGAAATATAACAAAATAATAAAGCTACACATACGCAAAATCTAATTATTATTATCATCCCATGTAATCACAACTCCAAGACACTCTGTCCCGAAAGTCATCCATTATTTAGCCATTATCATTCGGCACTCGTGAGAATTTACAGCAAGGGCCGGGCTAAGGTGATATTATTATGGTACAATGATTTTTATAATACATTTTCATAAAATGGATGAATGGAGGATAATATACGAATTTCTGCCTTTTGTTTGTGATAGAAACCAAAACAGATTACTATTTTGACTCTTCGAAGCGGTTGAAAAACTTATCTGAACTACTTTCACCTAGACAGATTTACACGTGTTAAAATAACGTTATCAAAAGTATATTTGATACAGTAGTCTCAGATAAATTCTTTTTCACGTTCAGTGATTTATTGTAAAATGTTATTCCATTCATGTAGTTGCCATCGCAAGACCTTTTCCACTTCAATCTAAGTTTGGAATAAAATTCGTTCATCAAACAACTGAGACGTAGATACCAAATCCTCCCCATTTTCTTTCCTTAAAAAACTTCTGGAAAAAGGACTAAATAAATCATAATACAAAAAACCTTAGTAAAAATTACAATATACCCGCTTTCTCACACCGCGACATAAATTTCAAAGTTATTAGTTAGCGAGTTATTAAACCATATGTTTAAACTTGAATATTATAATTATGATATAATTAATGTAACAAAATGTATAATTAAATCGCTACCTGCACAATACTTCTAATAGTTCTAACACACAAATGGAGTACCGCATCGAGTTAAATGAATAATAGATAATATGGCATGATTAAATCAGAAATGTACTAAAAATTTGGGCTTAAAACCTGGCGCAATCTCTATCATAAGCGTAAACTAAAATATAATTCACTTCACGTCAGGGTATGGTGAGGGTATGGTGTCCATAGTAATATAACAAAGTTTGAAGGTTCTATGTAACGAGATATGCATAACATTGACGCTAACTAAGACAATCTATATGAAAATGAAGATTACAATATTCATCAGATGGTAAAATGAAGGTGGAGAATATAGGTACAAGTTTGTGTGGTAAACCTTTGAGATTCCTTAGGTAGGCGCATCATGCCAAACCTTTTACTTAATGATGAAACAGTTAGTAATACGTAGTTGTTCATCGAAAAATTTAGACTACACTATAATACATGAAACTAGTTAATTCTAAGAACCATATAACATTTCAACATATGTAGAATGTAGGTGAAGAACTGAACAGTTGCATAACATTCGTCTATAGACCGGACTTAGTGATAAAGAACCGTCTTTCGTACTGCTAAGGACCAAAAAGCTTCCATTCAAGTAATGTACCTGCTGTCCATGGGTATAATTGTAATTTACCTAATGTGTATCTACTAACCTTGTAATATTATTTTTACTGAATAAATAATCTTTCTATCTATCTAATGTTCAAGTGACATGATATGCGAATGAAGATACAACATATTTCGAGCTTGTGCTCATCAGAAACCTAATACCCAGCAAATATAAAAAGAGAAGCATGGCTACCTAGTATAAACTGCAAAAAAAAACAACTTATTCAAGTTTGATATATTATTATCAGATGCTTTTTCTATGCTAAGGAAATACATTTTTTCATATAACAGAAGCAATATGGGAATGCTACCTCCTATAGAATGACCTATCAAATCAATCCATCATTGAACAATCTGCCAACTTGATAAGGGTTAAGAAGAGAAAGTAAGTCTGGTTAATAAATTTTGCGTATAATTTATATAAAGCTACATATGAATGATTTACCTAGGTACTGCTTAAGTAGGGAAACAAAAATCTATCCAAATCATCATATCTATCCACTCACGCCGCGCCCTTACGGGGTAGGCAGAGAGCACAGACCGTGAGATAGTTTTAGACAATTTGCGAAACTGTGACTGAATATTATATTTCAAATTTGTTTTTTGTTCCGTCTTGTAACCTCTGAGATTCTAATTGCCTTATAAGCAAGGCCTATGAATGATAATGAAATCGCATACTCATTTCTATAATGATACAAAAATACTATAAAATAAGGACAGTAGTTTTAACATTCCGATACACCAATAAACGATATACGAAATAATATACAGAACATTTTGTATTGATCAGAAATCTGTCAACGGTTCTTTTATTTGATCTTACTTTCAGCGACTCCTTTTACACATACTTCCACTGAAATCAATTTATCTTCAACTTTATTGATTGGAGCTTGGAGCACACCATACGTGTAGTATTTTACGTTATACCTTCCCGAATATGCGAGTCACTGTTCTTATAAAACCAACACATGTAATTACTTAACAGATTTTACATATGTATGAATAACATTAGGTATGATATCATATTATGTAACAATAAATATGTAGGTAGATGTACCCGCCTGTCATCTATGCAAACGATGTCAAAGATATGAATTATAAATGGAAAACAGACTCGCTTTCAAAGCAAGAATATTTACGTGAAATTACAAAAGCCTGATGAAAATCGACCTCGACGTAATATGGTTTAATTTAATATGATGTCGCGGAGACCACTAAGTATTCTGATACAGAAGTAGTAATGTCCTCTTCTTATGGGTCAAATACTTCGTTATAACATTCACGAGTGATAAATGTCATAAATACTACACCAAGAAAAAACAAACAATGGAAATTCATCTAAACTACTTAACTCGCATCAATTCTTATATTGTTCTGGAAAATAATAGCGGAACGAAATACATACTAATAGATATTCTAAGCATTTTGTTATGCTAATTAGAATGATGGTAGAATTATATTAATGAAATAACTTCTAGAGAAAACACGTGCCTTTAAATTATTTTAACATATTTTAGTATAGATTATATTCTCCTACAGACTCATATTGTCAGATTCTCAATTAACTGTTCTGCGACTCAATGATTTCTCAATAACTCAAGAGCCTTCAATCAACCTTATACCTATAACCTTACCTAGAGCACTAAATAGAACATTGATGGAACATAAAATTAGTCAACAGTGATGACATTCAAAATGAGAGATGTGCAGTGTTATAAGAGCACAGAAATACGACAAATCATAGAAAGCCGTTAACATTATCGATGAAGCCAATCTATAACTAAAAATGCATTAACACAGTTATATCGAACAATCGTGATCTCAATAGATCTGTTGCTCAAAAAAACATAGAAAAAGATGAAGTAACATAAGTGCATGGTGTAAAGAAATAAACATTGAATTGTAAGCAATTATTTACATATTCAATATATGTAGGATTAAACTACATGTTTATCACATTCAAAGCACAACAAAAATATATGTAACAATGAGCAGCGCAAAAGAATCAAAACAGTTTTTACGTTGATATAAGCCAAAAGTAATAAATGAACATTCATAATAATAAAATGAATACAATGAATATAGCAATGGTGTTTCATAACAAATAATAAAATGTTAAATAATACATCAGTGTGGTCAACCCGGTAATATAACGCGCTGATTGGTGAGACAAAATGTTATGTGCTGATTGCAGTATAGCTGGTCAGTGGTCATATTGAATCATTAAATAATATTAGCTTTATTCTACAATGCTGTAGACAGAATATGTTATCACTTGCCAAACTCTGATTCAATCAATTTCGACATTTTTCTGTTGAATCACAAAACAATGAAGCAAAAACGAATCTAATGAAAAAAGAAGTATGGAAGGATCCGTCACTGTGTTGTTTCATTAAAAAATCAAGGTTAGAATCCCATCTCCGTGCCATGGATGAGGACCTACTCGACTGAAATAAATTACTCCATATTAATGTGACGTCTTGCAGAGAAAAATAATAAGTTAACGAAATTGAGAGGTTATTCATATACATTCACGAAACGGTTAAAATATGATCTGTACTGAAACTTTCTAAAGGTTTCTCACCCGAAACACGCAGATAAAATGCACACGAAAAATGCCCTTATGTATATCGCCATAAGGGTCATTTTCCATAAACATTTTATCTGCGTGTTTTGGGTGAGAAAGCTTACAAAGTACCCCCCCTGGAGTCAAATTACAAATGCACAACTTTCTAGTTACAAATGTGAGGCCGATTATTACGTTTTAGATCAATGATCCACAATATATGTTGATGATCCAGCTATACTACAATCTAAGTCTCAATAATAATATGATAACGTCAAAGATTAAAACCAGTGAGGGTGTAATGCAGTGAATATTCATTAAATACAATCAGATAGGATTACGTATTCCCTTTCCAAAATAATTCTTACCCTCCCCGTCGGACTTGAGGTAAAGTTGTCCCTTGGCACTTAGGACCGGTCGGCAATCGGAGACCAACTCTGAGACGAACAAAACAATCAATTTAGATTGGTCATGAAAAAACAGGAGTGTAGTAAGAAATTATTAAAAAATAATTGAAACAATTTAGAAACTTCAAATTAGAAATCAATTTATTTTTCGCTAATAATAAAACATCGATTAAAAAGGAAAAAACATATTGGTTGTTAGATTAAAATACATGAATTTTTTTAAGGCAATCTCTTATTAGTATTCAACCTCAATCTTATTCTGTATTTGAGATTGAAAATATTGAATTATTCCCTCTTAGAAAAACGTATTTTTTTATATTTTTGACGTTATGATTAACTGTAATGAACATTACTAACCAAAATCATTAGTTAATTTAGTATCCAAGTATTAAAAAAAATATTACGGCGTCTGTCCTCACTGCTTACCGTTTATAGAAAGTTAGAGAACGAAAGAAAAATTTTATGTATCACACAATCCACAATCAAGTATGGATGCATCACATTAATAATACTAAGAAAAAATATAAAAATAATACAAACAATTCACAAAACCTATACGTGCCACACAAAACTAATAACTACTTTTATCACAACACAAGCAACACATTGAGAAACTATATGAAATCCAGATAATCTTAAATTGTTTGCAAACATCTTACATTAAGGATTTTCATAATCCAAACATTGAGTATTGAAGAAAACATAATAAAAGATATTCACTTATGAAAAGTTTTTCCAAAAACTTTTTTAACTAATACTCCGAAGAAGATACCCTAATCCATTTGGACAACTTGATACAATAAAATCATCCCCTTTTTCTGTGGTTCAAATATTTTCGTTATGTTCTTTCTTCCTATTATTATAGTAATGTTTTGATTGATAGAATGTCTAAATATTCTTTTATTTCGAATTCTTTTGATTGGATACTATTATAACCTTTTTTTGTAAAACATTCTCATCAAAACACTATCCTCAATAATTGTACAAGTTATACCGAAATATTCGTGGCATAAATACTGCTATTTCAGTCAAGAGCAAATCTCATAAGTTGTTTGTGATTGTCGCTGCTATCTTGAATCTAACATTTAACCTATATGTACGTAACGGAAAACTGGCTGACGAAAAGGCGATTTCTGTAATACCGGCCAGTGATATACAGGGTGATTGGTTCCGCTATTCAGATATTTTGAGAGGTGATAGAGGGTGTTCTAAAACGTAGATCTGCCAAAGGGATGTCATCCCAATTCTTAAGGGTTGCGGAGATACACCCTATTAAAAAAATTCCACCCCCGACATCGACCACCATCACATTTCACTGAATAACTCTGATGCTATGAGTCCAAAATTAATAAAAAAATATTTTTAGGTCTCGTAATAAAACAAGCTTTTAATTTATGTCAAAAATATTAAATAATAATAATAATAACTTTGCTAAAATTAAACACAAAAACAAAATTTCATTTTTTTTTTGTTGAAAGCTTTGACAGTTTTCATTTTTTTTTCAAAAAAACTATAATTAACTAGTACTCTTTTTTCTTTTAATAAATACATTAGACCCTTGTGAATAAAAATGCTGAACATTATCTATCCATATTTTGAGCCAGTTTATCAAAATCTTCGATTTTGTAACTACATATTCAATAAAAAATTACTTCTTTGCTACTGATTATACCTCTTTTAGTACTACGTACCTACAATAAACAGGTAGTCAGTAGCGAAGAAGTAATTTTTTATTGAATATGTAGTTACAAAATCGAAGATTTTGAAAAACTGGTTCAAAATATACATAGTACGTAGTACTAAAAGAGGTATAATCAGTAGCGAAGAAGTATTTTTTTATTGAATACGAGTATGTAGTTACAAAATCGAAGATTTTGAAAAACTGGCTCAAAATATGAATAGATAATGTTAAGCATTTTTATTCACAAGGGTCTAATGTATTTATTAAAAGAAAAAAAAGTACTAGTTAATTATAGTTTTTATTGAAAAAAAATTAAAAGATATCAAAACTTTCAACAAAAAAAAAATGAAATTTTGTTTTTGTGTTTAATTTTAGCAAAGTTATTATTATTATTATTAAATATTTTTGACATCAATTAAAAGCTTGTTTTATTACGAGACATAAAAATATTTTTTTATTAATTTTGGACTCATAGCATCAGAGTTATTCAGTGAAATGTGATGGTGGTCGATGTCGGGGGGTGGAATTTTTTTAAAAGGGTGTAACTCCGCAACCCTTAAGAATTGGGATGACATCCCTTTGGCAGATCTACGTTTTAGAACACCCTCTATCACCTCTCAAAATATCTGAATAGCGGAACCAATCACCCTGTATATTGTATTGCAATAAAATAAAAATCATTAATTTCATTATAAGCACCGGAAGCAGTTCTCATACCAGAACTATCTTCACTGATTGTACTAAATTGTTTACATCTATGATCGTTCAAGCCGAGATGTTGGTATAAACTTGTACTTTTTATCCCTTATGCTTATTATCTAATAATTCAATTTCACAATTTAAATTATAGTGTATCTGTTAAGGAACGGAATAAATGTGACTATGCGTTAAATTGTTTCATTTGATCTTCATAATAGTTAATAAAAATAAATGTAATAAATGGTATTCACTTTTTGATGAAGCATACAGGAAAATTACTTTGATCATTTATTCAATATCAAAAAGAAACATACTCTTTTAACTCCCATTATTATTCTATAAGGGTGTAAGATTTACATACTTAAAAATGAAAACTGAAGCTAATAAAGTAAAATTATAAAAAGTCTAACAATTATATACAGAAATAGCATAAAAGAGAATATAAAGTGTAATATTATATTACACAACAGTGAATTCGTAAAATAAAAATAAAACAATGGACTCAGTAAAACAAAAGGATTTACTTAACAGGAGAAAAAAACATTTCAAAACCATTGTATCATGTAGACTGTGGAGGAATGTGTTTTACAACTAAGAATGTTGAATTACGACATGATACATTATTAAAATGAAAAGGTAGCAGGAAACTAAACTATTAAAACATTGAGAAGAATAGGTACACTAATAATAATGAAGTATTCGTCGAAATGAAAGTAATATTAAGATACTCGTGTATTAAAGATTTTACTAAACTCATAACAATTTACGTCAGGTAAATGTATGGAGGCTTTCACGGTAGGTGTCATCAATACTGTTCTGAGTTTTCCGAGTTTCTACCTCGGACCTGACGGTGGCACAATGCCCCTTACCATGTCGTACAAGCTGGGAAAACTCTTTAAACAATATTGAAAACAGCAGGCGCAACATTTTTTTACGGGCTAAGATAACCATAACTTAAAATTATACTACAAAATATTAGACCAATGCAAGATGAACCATCAAGCGAAATAATAATGCTAAATATAAACAAAAAACATATTAAAGCATACACAGGAATCATTAAGTATAAAATATCTATGAACACACAACAATACATTATGCTCACAGGTAGCAAATATGAAAAGATAAGATAGAGTACCTGGAGGTCCAGCAAAGGCGTGTCCACCTGCAAGCTGTATGGCTACTCCGAATCCGCCAAGCTTGACGGGAGCTGAATTTTCTCTACTGGCGAGGAGGACACAATGTGGTTTAACGTCTCTATGGATGATGTCATTTTCGTGGCAGTAACGAAGTGCCTCGAGTATCTGACGCATGTAGTGACTGGAAAATAAAAGAAACACATGTAATAATCTCAACAGATATACAGCGAAGGATTTATTCGATGTTTCACAAATAAATTAGTATATCAGCGCTTATATGCAGAGTATATTCAACTAAATATCATTAAACAAGAATCGTCGGAATGAATAAAACAATCTAACGTGCGTATTTATATCTTATGCTACGTGTAGGAACCGCTACTACAGTCCCTGAGGTCTTAAAAAGACTTTCTTATAAAAATTCCAATTGCTTTACATCAGTGTACTATATTTTTATTCATGAGTCACGAGATTGACGAAAAAAATGGGGAAAAAAGTAGATTGTGAATATTGTAAACATGAATTGAATACACTTCGGTGGCAGAATCCCGAGTCAAAAAAGACGGAATGAAACTTATAAAAGCATAACAATGGCAATACATGAAAAATAATATAATTTACATCAATTTTTACTTCTGCTTCATAGTTTTCTTCGTAAATAAGACAAAAAATAGGAGAGCGTAGAACGACAAAATAAATTTATTATAATTTATGATCTCGGAAGAAAAACACAAAAGAAAAAAGGAAATAATAATCTTACATTTCTTCAGTACGAAGTATTTCATTGCGTTATATTTTCAATAAACTACTATAGACTAATACATTCCTAGATAACATTATCTTGCTTTTACTATGGTACTTACTTTAAAAGCAACCTACACAAGAGGATCCATTCTAAGTTATTATTTAGTAATATAAAACATAAGGTAGTCTCTAACCAGCAAATATTTTGCTTCCTTATTTATTTAAAGGGGTGTGAAGTACAAACCTAGGTATACGTTCATCTATTCACAACCAGGTAACAATCTGTAAAGTTAGCACAGTATTAGAGTGTACTGTACATATTTAGTATTTTTGGATAAACATGCTCTAGATCTATTCATGCTGGAGAACTTTATAGGTAGATACCTCGTACAATGTATAATAATTGAAAACTGAGTATAATAAATTAAGAATATTAAGTAAATGTTTGCTGGGGAGATAAACTAAAATCACTGTGCGTACGAATCGATAGAGAAGATAGGTATTCTTTGTTTCAACGGAACTTCATGTACAAATATTCTGCTTATGAATATGATATTTCGTACGCGTGAGATCCAACTGTTTATTCAAGGGATGACGAATCCGGGGATAAAAAGAAATATCGTTACCTTCCTCTGTGTACTTACTTTGAATTTTACTTATATTTCCATAGGTTTGAACAAACAGGACGTGTTAATGGTTATTTTTCTTATTTTCTATAGGATTTCCTGTAATAAGCTCATGGAAACACATGTCAAAACCAATCCTCACGTGTTTTTTTTTCTATTATTTTGAATATAAAGATTTTTTTATTATCCTAAGTATTTGTTAGTAAAATAAATTTAGTACAAAGCGATACCGACATAGATATTTACGAGTACAACGTTCGCTCTTGCGTCACTCGGTATGAACAAATTACAACAGCTCATTGTTTTTTTAATAAGGCAGTTCACCCAAACTGAGTGATTTGTGCAACTCGTTCATTATAATTATAAAATTTAAGGAGTTTAAATAAAAAAAAATACACAAGGACTACACTAAAATATCCGTGAATATTTGACTTACTAGTGCAAAACACCAGAAATTATATTTATTGAATTTATCCGTTTGGTAAAGCTCCATTAACTTGATACTCAGCATATTGTAGGCAATAGTTTTAGATAATACATGATATATATGTCGATAATGACAAATGTTTTGATATAAATGTGATATTAACAATATAAGCAAAGAAAGTACCTAGATGTTTACGTGATGATGAGTCGACGGGAATCTGAAATAACAGGTACTTACTAGAAAGAAAGACTGCGTAATATTGTTCTATACAAGTAACACTTGAGATACATGACTCCATGAGCATTCACCGTAAAAAATACATAAAATACATGGTAGATAATAAAATAATAAAAACTTAGAAATGCAAAATAAAATTTCCACGCACACGTTCTCCTTTGTGAGATCTATACACAAAAGTTCTCTCCATGTATGTACGAGTATCTGTATTCTGTACTGCATGCGTCATATATTTTGTGATTTTCTCAGATAAATATACATTTTTTAATAAAAATACGCACATTTGTAATGACTATACTTAGCGTATAAGTACCTTGACCTGAACAGGAGAACGCAAATACAATCACTCAAATGTAAAACACGCCGTAACGTATATTCCACAATTATTACCAAAGACAAGTAAATATTACGATATTAGATATTAATATAGATACCTATCATGACGTCCCGGAGGATAACTGTCAGTATCTTCATAATAGTCACAAACAAATAATCTCATGGGATCCACGGTCTCCAGTAAGACGACTCCTAATAAATACCCACAATACACACCATAATACGAATAATATATGTATTATCAACTTTTTTTACACCACAGATATCCTCAATTCTCTAATGGCCAAAATAACTTTGTTTCGCCTTTAGTGTTTCATATTTTTTGTCAAAATTTAAATTGATAGGTGTTTGTAAGTAGATTCTTCTTATGGTATATTTGGTATTAACTCTGCATTCACAATAGAGGAACGTTCATTAAAAATTTATTATCAAAATGCCCGTGGGCTAAGAACTAAGACGGACACTTTCTTTAGAAATGTAATATGTAATGACTACGACATATTAGCAATCACTGAAACTTGGTTGGTTGATTCCATTCTGGATGGTGAGATCCTTGACTGTAGATATAACGTATACCGGCGTGACAGGAACATGAGGGGAGTCTCCATGGGAGGGGGTGTTCTTTTGGCTATCAAAAAAGAATTCGACGCGATTAGCAATCTCGCCTGGCACTCTGGTGCCGAGGATCTATGGGTCACTTTACGTCTTCCTCCGGGATCCGTCCATACAAGCATACACATATGCTGTGTATATCTGTCGACGACTTTTGACTTCAATTCCAACATTACAAGATTTTCAAATGAGTTGAGTTCTAAGATTTTTGGAAATCCCGGTGATGGTTTTCTGATTCTGGGCGATTTTAACCTGCCAGATGTCACCTGGAGTTCGGAGGGCATTGGATGCTCTGGTCTCTCCCCGTCTAATTATACATCTTCAATTAGTTCACTTTTTATTAATAACGTCGAGTTCTGTAATCTTGTCCAGTATAATCACGTCCCTAATTCCTCGAACAATATTCTGGATCTTGTCTTGTCAAATATTGATGTTGTGGTCGATCCAGTGGTGGACCCACTCGCTCTGCCTGTGGACAAGTTTCATATGCCTATTACTGTGAATTTAAACCTGTCACTTCCTCGGGGCCTTAACGAGAATACAAATGTGCGTCTACTCTTTCATAAGGCCGACTATGCAAATATTAACGATAGATTGGCGCACACTGACTGGTCATGTCTCGACACCGCGCTGTCGGTTGATGGAGCCGTTTCGTGTTTATACAACATTTTAAATGACATAATTAGCGACGCGGTCCCAAGGCGAGCTGTGACCAAGATGCATTATCCACCCTGGTATTCGCCAGCTCTCATTAGGGTCATCAAAGAAAAGCACAAATATCACAGACGTTATGTTATCTACAAACGACCGAGCGACCGGGAATCCTTTATTATCCTCAGAAAGAGACAGAAGCATCTGGCGAAGGGGTGTCACGACGACTATGTTCGTAATTCCGAAATCAACATCTCCAAAGATCCAAAAAACTTCTGGTCCTATGTGAAATCTAAAAAGGCGTCGAGCACTATTCCTAGTGTTGTACATTTGGATACTAAGAGAGCGGAGTCGGGCCAGGAAATTTGCGACCTGTTTGCTGATTTCTTCCATTCGGTTTATGAGTCTGGCGATGGAAACTCTGAACGCGATACCCCACCTGCTAAATCGCTCGAAGGAATTGGTTCAATATCCTTTACCGACGAACTGACTCTCAAATGCTTACGCTCACTCGATTCCAAAAAGGGGGCGGGTCCGGACGGAATACCCTCGGTCTTTGTCTGTAATTGTGCTGTTAATCTGGCTATTCCACTAACAAAAATATTTCATAGATCCCTCAAGGCTGGCATATTTCCTGCTGAATGGAAAAAAGCCTACATCACCCCTATATTCAAGTCGGGTTCTAGGGGTGAGGTAAACAACTACAGGCCCATATCGAAGCTCCCAGTGTTTTCTAAGGTCTTTGAAACCCTTGTACTTGATCAATTGTTCCCCGTTCTAAAAAAATCCATTACTGAGGTTCAACATGGGTTTTTCCCGGGAAGATCCACAGTCACTAATCTCGGCGTATTTACCAACATACTGTCAAATTATATGGACAATCAAATACAGGTTGACGTTATCTACACTGACTACAGTAAAGCCTTTGATAAGATTGACCATAGCATCCTGCGCGATAAATTAGAGGACTGTGGAATACATGGGAACCTATTTCGTTGGCTTTCGTCCTACATAGAAAATAGATCTTTGGCAGTTGCGCTCTCGGGCTATACATCTGTCTGGAAGTCTGTGACCTCTGGTGTTCCTCAGGGATCTATCTTGGGGCCCCTGCTGTTTTCACTTTACATAAATGACATTCATGCATGCTTCAAAAACTCCCAAATATTATTATTCGCTGACGACATGAAAATCTTTAGACCCATCATTGGCCAGGAGTGTTGCCGGGGGTTGCAGAGCGATTTGAATGCACTCGCTACCTATTGTACGCAGAATAAACTATTTATGAATACGTCCAAATGTCATACCGTCACATTCACTCGCAACCGAAATAAAATCATTTACAATTACAAATTTGATGACACATTAATTACAAGGAAAGATCATATACGCGACCTGGGAGTATTACTGGACAGTAAACTGACATACGAAAAACACGTAGATAATATTGTATCCAAGGCAACTAAGTGCCTCGGCTTCATTCAGAGAACATGTAAATTCTTTAACAATTTCAATACTTTTGTTCTCCTCTACAACTCTTTCGTCCGTCCTCACCTTGAGTATTGTTCTCAGGTGTGGAATCCGCGGTATATCGTGTATGTTAACAGGATTGAGAGGGTACAGGAGAAGTTTATGAACTTTATTAACTTTAGGTCATATTATACATTCAAATCTTACGATGAGATCGAACGACATTTTCACCTGCCAAAGCTTATGAATCGTAGATTAATTGCTGATCAGATGTTCCTGTATAGAATAGTAAATTCCTTAGTCGATTCATCCTACTTACTACGTCAATTAAATTTCCATGTTCCCAGTAGAATTGGCAGACACTACACCCTGTTCTATGTCCATGATTCTAACACCAACTCCAATCAAAATGAATTTGTTAACAGGTCTTGTACATATTACAATCGTAAACTCTCGGGAAATATTAATCACGCAGATTTATTTAATACGTCTCCTTCAACATACAGGAGTTCATTGAGAAGATATTGCACCTAGTGTGTGTGTGCGTATTTATGTATGTGTATATAAATATATATAAATATATTTTTGCATTGTATTCCATTTCATAACGATAATTTGATCTAGTATAATATTTCCTCCCCAATCCAATCCCTCTCCTCCTCCTCATTCCATTCCCATCCTATCCTTTCATATATTCATATATTGTATAATCAAAATATCTATTAGTTAAGTTGTTTTTGCTATGTATGTGTGGGTCTAAGTTTGTGTTACTGTGTTTGTGTGTTGTTATTTGTGTACAAATGTAATTGGTCAGGTTTGTTAATACATATTCCTGTTTAATTGTACTGTTGTGACTGTATTTGTACCATAGATAAATAAATAAATAAATAAATAAATTACTATGAAATTTGTAGGACTGATACAATTTCCTTGCTGTTATTTCTCTCATCCCAACATGTCATGATAAAAATACAAACACGTGTCGCACTTTCCTGTTTTTTTAACATTCTTCTTTCGAAAGAAAAATTTGAAGACTGTCATTGAGAGAGATCCGTCTTTCCACGTCAGTTTCAACGTTCTAATATTATGACATTCATAACATAATACCAGTAACACAAGTTGCAAACATTTTTTTTAGGTTGAGTGCATAGGAATTTCCTCTCCTTCTTTTCGCATCGCTCGGCGCTCGTGCATATTCCCGTCCGCTTTCAGAAAGCCACACTCTCCCCTGCGTCGCCTCTTTCTGGTGGGTAACGAATGTATTCTAATACTCGGTTTTTCGATAAAATCATTCACTTCTTCCCGAACTGGTAGATAAGAAATCCCAGTTGAGCGTATCAGTGTCTATTCATATATCTACAAATACAATATTATATAAAGGAACACTACGACAAATTGTAAGTTACATAACATTACATTTTTCACCTCACTAGGCTTAACCTGAAGTAACAAAAGGCGGAAGCTGATATAAGAAACGCATGAATCATTTTAGGGAACTACAATTACACCTAATATAGTAGTATAGTATTGATACGATTCAGAGAGCCAAAGTGATACAAATGAAAATATATATTTGACACACAAATGTCTACGTCATCGTTTGGTTGTTTGGTATTATATTTGCTATCGATTTCCTGAAGATTTCCTCGCCTATTCATAACATTATTATAAAATCGTAAACCAATATTGAACGCTGAACCCGCTAAAGGGAGGGTTTTTTTTTCGGATGTAAACACTTAAACACTAGTAAATTGGAAGCTAATTTGAAGACCACAGGGGAAAAACAAGGAATGTCAATCAAAGACACTTTTGAGTAAATCAAAATTTAATTTTTAAAAGTATGTATATTCTTAATGTTTGAAGTAAGTGCTTAATTTCCATAGTAAAAATATCAAATATCTAATATATTTTAACATTACACCGAGACAGAAACCTATTTAAGCAAACATTTTGAGAAAACACAATAAAAAGTCATTAGAGTCATAATGTAAAGAGCATTAACAATGAATGTCAAGTGACATTCATTGTTAATGCTTTTTTCAACCATAGGTGTCACTGACATTCATTGTTAATGCTCTTTACATTATGACTCTAATGACTTTTTATTGTATTTTCTCAAAATGTTTGCTTAAATAGGTTTCTGTCTCGGTGTAATGTTAAAATATATTAGATATTTTTCCTATCCATACCATGAAGAGAAGTGTGGGTGCCACCCTGAGAGCGTAGGCAGCGACTGAATCAAATACTATATCTGAATCACGGAACACAAAGTGACATCGACTGTTTTTGCTTTTTTGCGCGCGGACCTTCATGATTCTTGCCTTGTACAAACAACCACTAAAACCGTCATAAGTCGGTGACGACGACTTTGATTGCTTTGGCTATTTGCAGGATTATAGGTACACACAAATGCCACTAGATGGCATTATTACTTTAATTTTGGATTTTTACTGACATTCCTTGTTTTTCCCCTGTAGTCTTCATTTGTTTAACAATAGACAATAGGTATAAAGACAAAATAAGGAACTAATTGATTACATGAAGAAATTAGACACAATATGTAAAAAAAAAAGTACAATGTACTTACGTATATATCTAAACGAAAAAACGTGCATCATAAAAATAAGTTTTTTTTTTAAATAAAAAACGATAATTGCCTTTTAGACCGGTGTATTAACATTAAAAAAGGGGGTATAGCGTAGATAATTGTCGGAGAGCTGGAAACTATTTGATTCCCTTCATTAACATGCAAATAAGGTTTCTTGAAGTTTGCACCAATTTTCCGCTTGTGCTAAGTACAGGGTGACCCATAAACCGAAAAATTAATGTACTTTTTTCAGTTTTTCAGTAATAACTTCTAAACGATGCTTTCTAGGAAAATCGTGTCTTTTTATAAATTAAAGTACATAATATTCTGCGTCGTTTGAGCATAAATACTTCTTAGTACCTCAAAAATTATTGTGATACAGACACTGCCAAGCACATATTAATTTTCGGAACAAATTGAAATATTCGTATTTTTCACTTTTGTTGTTGAATAACTCCCCAACTCAGGTATTTACGGTAATATTTTACTAAAAGTATTTAATTGTGGGTCAATTTTCTCTAACTTGTGATTAAAAGTTTAGACCTACGGCACACAGTTCAGGATGCACAGGTGTTTAAAGAGAGACGAGTGAAATAAAGAAATTTATTAAACGATAGATTTAGATATGTAAAAGGTAATCTAATTTAAATTTTACGATTTTATTTTATTAAAGTATAGTTTAGTTAAGTAAAATCCAAATTTTCAATAATGTTACGCCACTGTCTAATATTTAATATCGAAAAGAGTATTTTTTTTACACTCATTAATTTTATTAAAATATCTCATAAACGGTTAGTGTTAGGAAAAAAATATTGATGTCAGAATTTATCTAGAATAATTTCTCTATATTATACTTGAAAAATAATGTATCTAATTTAAATACTAAGTGAGGTAGAATTGATTAAGAATGGTATATATAAAATAAGTTCATACATGCCGTCACTTTTTGTTAAATTACTTCTAAACCAAGCAGTTTAGCGTAAATCCATTAAATTACATTTAAAGCTAAATAAATTTCCTATAAAATAAGTGCAATAAAATAAATTTGGGAGTTATAATGAAAAAGTACTAGATGATCAATATCAATATTTACTAAAATAATTCAACGCTTCCCATACAAAATGTTCTTACTTAGCAATGTGTCTCTACACAAAATCAACTTTGATCATCTAGTAGTTTTTTATTATAAATCACAAATTAATTTTATTATACTTATTTTATAAGAAATTTATTTAGCTTTAAATGTAATTTAATGGATTTACGCTAGACTACTTGGTTTAGAAGTAATTTAACAAAAAGTGACGGCATGTATGAACTTATTTTATATATACCATTTTTAATCAATTCTACCTCACTTAGTATTTAAATTAGATAAATTATTTTTCAAGTATAATATAGAAAAATTATTTTAGATAAATTCCGACGTAAATATTTTTTTCCTAACACTAACCGTTTATGAGATATTTTAATAAAATTAATGAGTGTAAAAAAAATACTCTTTTCGATATTAAATATTAGACAGTGGCGTAACATTATTGAAAATTTGGATTTTACTTAACTAAACTATACTTTAATAAAATAAAATCGTAAAATTTAAATTAGATTACCTTTTACATATCTAAATCTATCGTTTAATAAATTTCTTTATTTCACTCGTCTCTCTTTAAACACCTGTGCATCCTGAACTGTGTGCCGTAGGTCTAAACTTTTAATCACAAGTTAGAGAAAATTAACCCACAATTAAATACTTTTAGTAAAATATTACCGTAAATACCTGAGTTGGGGAGTTATTCAACAACAAAAGTGAAAAATACGAATATTTCAATTTGTTCCGAAAATTAATATGTGCTTGGCAGTGTCTGTATCACAATAATTTTTGAGGTACAAAGAAGTATTTATGCTCAAACGACGCAGAATATTATGTACTTTAATTTATAAAAAGACACAATTTTCCTAGAAAGCATCGTTTAGAAGTTATTACTGAAAAACTGAAAAAAGTACATTATTTTTTCGGTTTATGGGTCACCCTGTACTTAGCACAAGCGGAAAATTGGTGCAAATTTCAAGAAACCTTCTTTGCATGTTAATGAAGGGATTAAAACAGTTTCCAGCTTTCCGACAATTAACTACGCTACAAAGCTAAATTTCCTGGGCTATTTGTAATGGAAGAACATATTACGATATTAGACTAATTTGGCAAGAAGCCCATATAACAAGTGGAATGTGAGATTTTATGTGACGGGATAATTATATGAATTATTGTATTGTGATTCCAGAAAAGAGTTGATTGATTAATTCCCGGAGAAATTAGACTGAATGCCAAGTAAATAAATTTACCGATATATATTCTGCAAAGAAAGTGAATGCCTACCAAATTATTGTAGATAAATGAATGGATGCTGAAATGAAAAAAGGGTATGACACATTTTTTCCTAAATTTTCCTGAACATTGTCTTTTTGTAACCACAATCCAATTTCTTGGAATGAATGTACAATAAAATGCGTCTCCAGCTCTTTTGACTCTTAAAACTTTTCAGGAGAAAGTCTTAACTCGTTTGTGTACGAGCATCACCGTTGTATTTACCATCATCATGTAAAATAAGTCTTAGGTCACAGTATGGGATAACTGAAGCGGGAGGTATGAATGTATAATAATATATACAATGCAGCGCTGTGTGAACTCCCTTGAGAGAACATTTAATAAGGAGAATGTGATTACCGATAATTCAAGGAATTATATTTTCATCTTTTATGTTTTCTAAAAATACTCTTCTTAGAGTAAAATAACTAGAATTATCGCTGAGGTAAATACTAAAATATTTTAGTTATACCTCCGCCGTTGGTATAGTAGGTTTTTCATACATTACCTCAATAATTCTACAAGTAGATATACACTGCAATGTCATTATAGAGGACCACGTTATAATATCATAAATCACGATGAAACGGACTATAATAGGACCGCAATGTTCACGAGATGAAAGATAAAATAATATAAAAACACATGGAGCAGTATCCAGTATCCACCTACCCAGTACCAGAGGACGAACATTGTACAATACAACGTACCGTACATTGCTATACCACCGACCACCATGATATAATCTGTGTGTATGGAATGTTAAAGTGACATGAACGGGGATATGTAGTGTAGAATCATCATCGCACTAGCGTGTGAACTACTAAAATAATGATTATTAATCCAATAAAAAATGGCAGAAAATAGTACCTGTGGCAAAAAACGGATGCAAACGATACATCGAAATCCGATGAAATAACAAAATATTCATCACACACAGAACACTGACCTTTTAGTCCGAGAGCCCGCTGCTTAATTTATGACGTATCTGTTTTTTGATCGAAATGTGGTATAAACGATAGCTTACCAATAGGGTGTACATCGCAATAGGGTTGCCTATCAAAATCTTGCCGCAACCCCCCGTGCCCCCCGAAAAGGTCCCTCTTCGCGGTTTTAAAGCATTTTATTGGAATATGGTAAGAGATAGGAGAAAGTAGTCAATGACAAAAATAATCCTTGCTAAATTCTCTACAAAAAACGCTAAGTAAATTTTTTCATAGGACTAGTAGTTTACCCGTAATGGCCGGTCAAAAAACAGGATATTTTTTGAAAAAAAAAGTTTTGATTTTTTTTCTTTCACATTCTTCCACCCATTATTACTAACATTTTATGGAAAAAAAAATTTGGCCTGCGGCGCTATATCACTGGTTATTTTATGAAAAACTAAATTTTAAGAATTTTCGTCACTGAGTTTTATTAGAAATTATTAGATGTATGAATATAGCTCGTTTTGTAGCTAAGACTATGGTAATTAATTCGTTCTTTGACTATTTTCCTGTAGCTCTTATCAATTTTCAACCAATTTAGTTTAAATACATTTTTTTTGTATTTTAAATTAATTTCAGTTTTGGACCGGCCATTGCGGGTAAACTGCTAGTTCTACGAAAAAATTGATTAACATTTTTTGTAGAGAATTTAGCAAGGATTATTTTTCTCATTGACTACTTTCTCCTATCTCTTACCATATTCCTATAAAATGCGAAAAACCGTGAAGAGGGACCTTTTCGGGGGGGAAGGGGGGGTTGCGGCAAGATTTTGATAGGCAACCCTATTGCGATGTAATACCCTATTGGTAAGCTATCATTTATACCACATTTCGATCAAAAAACACATACGTCATAAATTAAGCAGCGGGCTCTTGGACTATTTCGTTCATTGCGAAACAGCTTGAACTTAGGATCTGACATGTGTTTAATTACCGTAGTTACAAAACGTACAGTAATTTTCCACAAAATATAATTTAATATGTATCTGAAACTTATGTTAATTAAATATGAATTCACTCAGTTAAAAAAAAACCTTTATAAATATGCGTTTGTAATGTTTATCATTTAATGTATAGTTTTTACAGAGTATGTAGGTTTTCTGCAAACCCATTGGGCGATATTACTACTCCCAGAAGAAAATATTATGTCCAATTAATCTTCATCACTGAAAAGATTAATTACGAAGGAGATTTTTACAAAATTATTGTAAGGGTGTGTTTGAGTAAGCTGTCTGTTTTCATCTTAATTTACAAAGCACAACAGAGACGAGTCAATGAACATAATAACTCTCATCAACATCGAACCGTTACAGTAGAGTGCATCTATAAATTATATTCGTCTATGACCGGAATCCCTTTGGCAAGATCTATTTGAATAATGAATAATGATATTATGAGGACACTACAATAATCGCACAAGGTATACAAGTACGAGTACAACCCATTATGTACACGTCATAAAATACACGGTAGGTAGGTACTATTATAAATTAATATAAACGACACAGCGTCAGAACTCAGGTCAGCGCCAGGTACTCTTGAAAATTATTTAAGTACAAGGTTTTATGGCTTCTCACCCTAGAACTGTTTCTCGCGGTCTTCCAAACGATACTAAACACGCCCATCCGAGGCGGTTAGATTTCTTCATTCCACAAGCGCCTCCCACCAAGAATGGCCAGAATCAAAATTAGTAAAAAGATATGAGTTCCACTCGTGAAGCACTTTTGTGAGATTCTAAACACGGCGGCATGCGGTTACTGTATCCTCTCAATCGCCCAGTGTCTTCCTTAAGCTGAACAAAATCTCACTAACGATCTGGATTTCATTTCCAACAACACCCTTTCATACGATACCACACATGACCCCACACAATTCTTGGATCCCCCTGAAACGCTATACATCTTTTTAGTAAGATCTCTGGAGAAAGCTGACCAAATGTGGTACAGAATCGTATTGTCACCGGTTTTACATATGTTTGCAAAGTTTCAGTCTCTAAGTAGTCAGGAAGCGGTTCAAAAATCATTTGTAAGATTTGTGCACAAACAAATAAAAAAAAAAAAAAACAACGGAGTGAAGTTAAGTAAAATCCTGTAAAAAACTAACTCTAGCAGATGATGAAATGTTTCAGTTGCAGTCAGTACGACCATAATATGTCATTTCCAGCATTAAAATGTATATAAAAAGAAACAATCAAAGAATGGTGTAACATAAAACATAAAAGAACTCCCACGGGCTTCAGGCCCTCCGAATCCCCGGGTAGCTCGGGCGCATATAGCGTCCTCTTTACCCGCACTTCTCGTCAAAATATTTTTAAGAGGTGGGCTCAGGATTAGCCAGAAGGGAGCCTCCCGACAAACCCCACCCCTAACTTACATTCCTTCAGCGACCTTGTCCAAGGATGGAAACATATTTATTTCTTTATTTATTTATTTAATCTTTAAGTGAACAACAAATACATATAAATATAAACAATGGACATAGTAGGGATTATAAATCGTTGTTCATTAGGGCGAACTTATCGCAGAACTCCCGTTAACCCCAATTTACAATTACAAAATAAATACAAAAGAATGGTGTACCACAGATTGAAAATTCAATACAATTTTTAGAATTTACATAAATTAGTTGTCATTGTCCAATTTTTATCCATTACTTACTTACCGCCATTACGGACACTTTAAAATTTTAATTGAAAAAGTTTTAATAAAAAGGCGTCAGGTGTGATTAAATAATAAGACGAGACAACTTTATGCAGCAAATTATCGCTATTATGAAAAAAAAACGTAGGTAAAACTTTTTCATGTAATACCAGCTACGCAAGTACTCGCCGATAGACAAAAAATGATGTTACCCATAGAATAATAATATATAGTACCTAATGTTACCTGCCGAGGAAAAAATGAAAAAAAGTAATAAAAATCTTTCGAGGATTGCTCGTAGGAAATGAAATGACTAAACCAGATGTTACATGACCTGGAAATATTCTTCTAAAATAAAGGAAATGTCTAGAAACATTAAATATCTAGATATTGAAAGAATATAATCACTGCTTGATGAAGTCTTTTTACACAACATTATCATTCACTATATGGATCTGTAGTTTGAACATGTTTTAATACACGCGACTATAGCATGTTCAAAAGCGTATTTTATTATTCGCTGGCACCCCATGGCTCCACAAAGCACAATTCATCAAGCAATAAGACAATGAAAAAACTGTATGATATCTAGCAGACATAAGCCTCCCCTTTGTATTTATTTAAAAGAGTTTTTTTATGAGGTATAAAATCTGATAAAATATAAATACATTTATTTATTTATCGTTTGGCAACGTCGAAGTATTGTCACATCGTTAAAGTCTGACATCCAGCGCCTCCAGCCACTGGAGGAACTCAGGGGACAGGCTCGCAGCACTGTCAATGATAGCGGGGTAAGCACGTATGGGGCAATCACGCACGATGTGCTGCATGGTTTGCTTCGGGTGTCCACAGTCGCACTGTGGATCATCCCTCATTCCCCACTTGTGGAGCATGTCACCGCAGCAGCCATGACCCGTCCTAAGCCTTTTGAGTGCAGTCCACTGCCTGTGAGGTAGGTGGAAACCAGGCTGATGTGTGGTTTGTGACGGGTATGACGGAGTGCTCAGGCCTATAGTTGCTGCTCCATTCGTCTTGTAGGTCGTACCCCAGTACCTGGTACTGCGCTGCCTGTCTCCATGGGGCTTTACGGGATCGAGCCGGAGTACATAAATACATAAAGTGTATCGACGTTCGTATAAACAAAACTCATTTTGAAGAAACAATAAGTAAGTAGGTACACCTAACATTTAGGTGCAGAGAAAATCTAATGCTGGCGCCACATGCTCGTCATGGGTCGCGTTCGAGTGGTGTTCGTGAGTAAAAAGGTGTATGGATTGAATGTTTGTCTTGACGTGTACGTAGCCGACGGTTGACGCCTTTTTACTCATGAACACCGTTTGCTCGGACGGGCGTGTGGCTGAAGCATAAACGGTCTATCTGTACAAGGTCTACCTATGTAGGTCCGTGAATATAAAATATGTATCTTACCGTACACATATTTTTATTAATTCTCTTTACTTCAGGTGCATTTTATACTATGTCTACCATTCATTAATGCGCAATTACTTTGTATAAAAAGTTCTTGGGTATAAGTACTTAATCATTATTACAGAGTGAAGAAGCAGTAATCTTACATTTTCTCATACTTGTATAATATGTACGTACGATAATCTTATAGTAACGCACTGCAGTCGATTAACGTGTGTGCTACGAAAATACGAGAGAAGGTCGAAACCTATCACCTATCTCTTTAAGTATACACATTATTTCAGACAACGATGAGAATTTTACTTTATAACATCTAGTGCGAGATCGTTGTAGAAAGTGATATCTACTCGTACAATATAGTGCAGGCGGATGTTTGAGACGTCTTACTGATAACTTTATATTACTTTACTATAAAAGTGAAGTAGAGAGAAACGACTGTTTAGTGTTCACCGCAATGACTGCAACGGTATAATTATATTGTATGTATATCTGGGAACAGTGTTTCAATATTCAAATCCAAAGAAGAGAGTTTCGATGTACAGAAATATGATAGGTATAATCTGAGTGAACTAATAATACCAGTAAGAAACCACCAGTTTGTTCTATAGAACAATCCAAGTTAGTACTTTACATTAAAGATCCTTCCTTAGGTATTGGAGCGAGTGAACCATTCCGGAACAAGTAATGTTAACTGGGAAGTGGAAATCTACAATACATAATTTCATCAGAGGAAATATTCATACTGAGAAATTGCGAATAGAATTTGTACGTTGAACTCGCACGAATTTGGAAGATGGATTCCTCAAATACCTATTTAATATCTCAAAGAAAACAGTGTAGAAATTGTAAGCAATTTCTCTATAAAATCTTTGACAAGCACACAACTTCAGTATACTCCGATACTCGTAGTATACACATTACACAACATACTCAAATCACTACCTACCATTACACACAACGTCTAGAAAATAATACGTCAAAATTTAAAGAACAATTTATCGCATAGTCAGCTGGTGAAGTTTTCTTACTTGAGAATTCCTGAACAACGTATGTGTTTGTAAGTTTGTAATGAATATTAGTGAAGCGGTTAATTAAGCAAATTAAGCTCCATATTAATATTAACACGAAAATTACATAAGGATGTAAATTAAATAAAAGATAAATGGTAAACATTAATTAAGGGGTTTGTATGAAAATACGAAACACGCAAACATATTTCTAAATCAAAATAATGTTGTACGTGGAGATTTGTGTATATTTGTGTACAATAAAATGTATAGAACGTATCATAAACTATGTATGTAGCAGGCGCGAAGCTACCTAAGAACACGATTCCCATCCAGTTATGTTTTGGAAAAAATGATTGGTATAATAGAGTCTATAAATCTCTGTGCTTTTTCAAGATCATATATTGGCCAAATAATTTAGCGATACGTAAATATCGAGAACCAGTTTGGAGCAGTTTACTACATAATTTGTAAAATAAATTAAACTGTATGATATTAACCTCTGTGTTGTATTTGAGAATTATAGCGGCTGTAGTAATCTGGAGAGAATTTACTAACTAGGGATACAATGAACTCTTCCGGAAAATCCAGGGGTAAAAGGATAAGTCATGGATGGTCAAAGGTTAAAATATGGTTGAGTATTAGGGTGCCTTCCCACGACAAGTGAATCCGGATTCGTACGCGAATCTGGATTAATCCCTTCCGGATGGATGATTTCGTGCACGGGGTATGGGGAAATAGTTCCCTATTTTTATAATAATATAATAATTCATTGTATTAATATTTTTAACTTTTTAACTTTAACGTTGTAAATTTTGAAAATATCTTGAGTCCGTTGAAGCAATAAATAAATAAATATATAATATAATAAATAGATAATAATAATTATCTCTGTCATACTGTTGAATATATACTAATTCTGTTTTTGTGTTTAAAAATTAGATCGATCAGGTACGAGAATAAATTATTGTCTTTACACCAATATTAATTGTAATTTAGTAAAAAAAAATAAAAGAAAGAATTGCCTGCGGCATTAATTAAACTTGTTTGTGGGTGATATTTTTTAAAGTTTGTCACACGGAGTTTTTGTATCTTGTATCACGCGTTATTTTTCAACACCGGTTTTTCTCAAATTAGCTGCTAATCTCTCTCAGTCCCGTTATGGGCCCGCTACACGCTCGCGAGTCACCACGACCTTTTGGTGTTCATGAGTAAAAAGGCGTCAAGGGTCGGTTACGTACATGTCAAGACAAACGATCCATCCGCACCCCTTTTTACTCATGAACACCAAAAGGTCGCGGTGACTCGCGAGCGTGTAGCGGGCGCATTATGTGTCGGGGTGTACATTATATTTATTTTGTACGGGAAAAAATGTCTGCCATAACTGGAAATTAGAGAACCCATTAAATAATTTATTTATTTATTTTTAATATTATTAATGTCGATATTATCAGAATAAAAGAATACCGGCCCAGTAACAGTGCAAAAATTGTGCTGTTTCAGGTCCGTGGTATTAGAAAAATATAATGATTGGTACCTTAAACTTATTTTCATTTTAAATAAAATTATAATTTCTTTATCATTCGTGTGTTATTTAGACTAATAGATTAGGTACATAATTTTTGAAGGGAGACATTTGAAAGATTGGCATCATACTGATAAAATGCACCACATGGACTTATAATTCGATGTAACAAAATTCCAGAAAAAATAATTCAATAAATAATAAGAAAATATAATGTTCCCCACTCTATGGCAACTGGGGAATCTAAATTTATACATTATTTATTTTGATTTTTATTTTTCGAATCATGCGGGTATGTGCATCTCTTTCACTCCCGTTGTATATTGTAACAGTACGAAACCCATAAGCATATTGCTCAAAATAAATAAACCCCACAAAAGCCGTACAAAAGCCACACAGGATTTTTTTTAGGGATAAAAGCACAAATCTAATTGAATTTTGTAAATAAAATTAATTGTATCGATTAGTATTCGAGTAAATTATATTAGGAACTAGAATAGATTAAAAAATATGAATAAGCAAGCGGATCTAAAATGGGATAGACAATGATTTCAACATTTTATAAATAATTCATCTACTGAAATCCAACTAAAAAGTATAAGCTTTATTATTTGAGGATTTTTAATTGGTTTTTAATCATCTGTAGACCATATTTAAGGCACTTGGAATCGTCAGGTTTACAAACACAAAATCAAATGCAATAAATCAATAAACACAACAAAAAAGAATGAAAGCAATAAACACATAGACAATACAAAACTATAACACATTTGTGGTACAATTTAATGCAGGTCTGGATGTAAATTGTCCAGAACTACATTAAGTACGTCATATTTCTGAAGGGTTTTTGTGTTTTTTGGGGTTCATACTACATCATCGTAAATACTCCTATGGGTTTTTCTTCGGAAACCGTTGTGTATACACGCGTTGAAACATGTAAGTAGGGTTGTCAACATTTTTTCAGCTGATTATTCCATCTGCATCAATAAGTAATTTTAAAAAGTTATCGGAAGCCTGGTTGCTAACGCGCTCGATCCTCGATGCCGACATACCCCACTTCACGACACAAGCTTTTAAGCTTGTTATGAAGTGTACAAATATGTATCAGGGTGTAATTCGATAATTTTATGAAAATAAAAGAAAACATACACATTATCTTATTGTTCTTGATATCAGTTCTTAACTCTTTTTTTGTTGCTTCCTTCATTATCCCCTCCTTTCTTCCTCTTCTTCTTCCTCTTCCCATGCTTCCTCCTTCCCTACCATAAATGTTTTATAGATATAAGATATATATTTTTAACTATGTAATGTAATCTATTTGTTTTGCGTGTGTGCTAATTGTGAACGGATGTAATTGGTCTTGTGTATTGATATTTTTGTATTAATGTACCTGCCAATGTTTGTTTTTGTGACTGTATCTGTTCCATGTGCAATAAATAAATAAATAACTACTTATCTATTTAAATAAAAACTGTCATTTTATGAACTGCTTGAATTTTATAATATTTTTATTTGCTAGAAAAGTGTGGTTTTCTCAATTTTCAAATTAATGTAAATTACACACTCATTCGTCAGTAGAAAACTGCAGGCAATGATATAATTCTTAAACTGCGTTTAAATTTTACAAGTGAAGCGGATTTGGTTGATATTTTCTTAGTTTTAATGTTGCCAAAAAAAAAATATAGTATTTTGCGATCCATATATTTCTTGCAACTCACTTTCAATATTATTATTATACTCTAGTACGGTTGACAACCCTCGTTGTTAGTGAATATATATCCGAAAATATATCGAATAATAATTATTTTTATTGTAAAATTGTTACAAAAATATACAAATTACCCGACTAGCAAAAATTACAACACGTTATTTTCAGTTAATGTAGGTAGCTACATGTTATCAATTTAGTATCATATTCTTGTATTATGTATTTTTGTACCTATGAATAACTTTTGAATCAGTATTAATTTACAGTAAGTAATGTTAAGAGTATGCATACCGACATTTCAAAAATTTCTAAAAACGGGAGACCTTCTATCTCGACAACCGTTATTAATTATGCTTTGGAACAAAATAGGGTAGATGCATTCAACCTTTATATAACCGCATATAACCGTAAACGATTTTTTATATCTTGTATAGATTTCTAAAAAAAAATGGAAAACACCTCTGATCTTTTTTCCGAAAGACGGAAACTCGTTTCCTGAAAGTCGTTGAGTAAAATTTTTTTTTGTACTGATAATATGAATTAAAACCTAGGGAATAACCGTAAAAGTTTTTTGATAGACGCAAAATTAACCTCAAAAAATTAAAAAAACGCTATTTTTACCATTTTATCATGCGATTGTCACGCGATTTTGAACCTTAATGCCGAGGGAAAAGACTGTGACGTCATTCCTGGTGCCAATTATATAGGTAATACCTACCGATTCGGTATAATACTTTAAGTAAAAGTTAATGTCGCCGCCACACGCTTGCGAGCGTCTACGAGTTTTTTGCGTTCATGAGTAAAAAGGCGTCAACGGTCTGTTACGTAAACGAGCCAAGACAAACGTTCCATCCACACGCCTTTTTACTCATATACACAAAAAACTTGTGGGCGGTTACAAATGGAATATATATGTATTACGTTTAATAGTTATACTATAGAAAATGAAGTAACGTAATAAGCTAATAGGTACCTACAAAGATATATACATAATTATATTTTTTAATAAAACGTTTTTTGTTTTGTGAGAATCAACACACACACACACACACACACACACACACACACACACACACATTCACACATAATTATATTACACATTTTGTAATTATCAAACTATAAATTAACATTGAAATAATTGAAAAAAAAGTTTAATTTTAATTAAAAAACATTTTAAAATAGAAAAGAAGAAATAAAATGAAAAAAACTGTCTGTTTGGGATGTTTCCTAAAGAAATATCTACGTATATGTATATTGGATTCAACACTTGTATTGCAAGTTATCCAAACGCTATGGATTAGACGGATTCATCTGGATTCATCAAGGCGTGTCCGCGGATTCACAGGCAACCTATTTCCCACGATCCGTGCACGTCTGCGATATCACGTACCGCCATACAAATCGCTATGAAAAAGTCTGTAGATTCACGGACTCACTCCTTCCCACGGCATGCGAATCTACGGACGAAGCAGGATTCACCTTCCGTGGGATATAGCCATAGAAATAAAAAAGTTAACAACTACCTATCATCATAGTCACGATAACTCTATAGCTGAAGAGTGTTATATTTTAATAATCTAAAATAAGTGTCGTTAAAACCAAATGTCTGACGATAAATCTAATATCTATTTAAAGACACAAATCCACCAAAAAATTAAACCAACCAATATAAATAATGATAAATAAAATTAACAAAGGGATGAAATAAAATAAATCCGATGCAAATGACTGTGAATGCCAAAGGTGTGCTTGGTAGATACTATAACTGCCCCACTACCAAATGCTTAATGCCCATTAAGCCTACATTCATACCTATACCTAATAGTTTATTATACTCGTACAATGGCACCATAATACTGAGCAGGCTATGAGGCGTAGCATAACTTATTTATCCAAAAGTACGAGTACCTTTTATAAGAATCTCGTTAAATTATTCTACCGAATAACGCTGTGGTTGTGGTACACTAATCTAACCATTCAATACTACCCAATGATTCTAAGTATATAAAAACCAAGGAGAAAATAATATAGGCAAATAAAGAAAAGTTTTTTTTTTAAGTTCAAAGCAGTATAGTTTCTTATATTGTTACGAGTAAAGAAAAAAATGTGTTTACAAATATTTGATTTGATTCCCAATTTCTTTTTTTTATAAATAGGTAGGTACAGATTTTTCAAGCACACAGAAGAATGGACTACGCTTAATAACTCAACAAGCATTATTGATAAAAAACGATAGGTACTAGTACATTACAAAAACCTACTATCTACATTAGACAATATTTCAGGAAAATGTCGGGTCAAAGGAGTCTTTCGACAAAATCTTTCTAAAGTTAGTGCTTAGAAAATATGAATATGTATTATGTATACTGTACAGCGAAGGAGATATTCTAACTGAAAACAGTATAAATTACGACGTATCCTTACATAGATACCTTTAAAACTGCATGAAGATGTAAGTGCATTATAATACAACATCTGATTTACCTAGTCGTGAACTCAAACAAACTTCAACTTTATAATGAAATGTTACAGAACAATATGGCTCCCAGTGATTGCATTGTAATTCGAAACGCGTAGATTGATTGAAAAGCAATATTCGGGTGCCTTCCCACGACAAGTGAATCCGGATTCGTACGCGAATCTGGATTAATCCCTTCCGGATGGATGATTTCGTGCACGGGGTATGGGGAAATAGTTCCCTATTTTTATAATAATATAATAATTCATTGTATTAATATTTTTAACTTTTTAACTTTAACGTTGTAAATTTTGAAAATATCTTGAGTCCGTTGAAGCAATAAATAAATAAATATATAATATAATAAATAGATAATAATAATTATCTCTGTCATACTGTTGAATATATACTAATTCTGTTTTTGTGTTTAAAAATTAGATCGATCAGGTACGAGAATAAATTATTGTCTTTACACCAATATTAATTGTAATTTAGTAAAAAAAAATAAAAGAAAGAATTGCCTGCGGCATTAATTAAACTTGTTTGTGGGTGATATTTTTTAAAGTTTGTCACACGGAGTTTTTGTATCTTGTATCACGCGTTATTTTTCAACACCGGTTTTTCTCAAATTAGCTGCTAATCTCTCTCAGTCCCGTTATGGGCCCGCTACACGCTCGCGAGTCACCACGACCTTTTGGTGTTCATGAGTAAAAAGGCGTCAAGGGTCGGTTACGTACATGTCAAGACAAACGATCCATCCGCACCCCTTTTTACTCATGAACACCAAAAGGTCGCGGTGACTCGCGAGCGTGTAGCGGGCGCATTATGTGTCGGGGTGTACATTATATTTATTTTGTACGGGAAAAAATGTCTGCCATAACTGGAAATTAGAGAACCCATTAAATAATTTATTTATTTATTTTTAATATTATTAATGTCGATATTATCAGAATAAAAGAATACCGGCCCAGTAACAGTGCAAAAATTGTGCTGTTTCAGGTCCGTGGTATTAGAAAAATATAATGATTGGTACCTTAAACTTATTTTCATTTTAAATAAAATTATAATTTCTTTATCATTCGTGTGTTATTTAGACTAATAGATTAGGTACATAATTTTTGAAGGGAGACATTTGAAAGATTGGCATCATACTGATAAAATGCACCACATGGACTTATAATTCGATGTAACAAAATTCCAGAAAAAATAATTCAATAAATAATAAGAAAATATAATGTTCCCCACTCTATGGCAACTGGGGAATCTAAATTTATACATTATTTATTTTGATTTTTATTTTTCGAATCATGCGGGTATGTGCATCTCTTTCACTCCCGTTGTATATTGTAACAGTACGAAACCCATAAGCATATTGCTCAAAATAAATAAACCCCACAAAAGCCGTACAAAAGCCACACAGGATTTTTTTTAGGGATAAAAGCACAAATCTAATTGAATTTTGTAAATAAAATTAATTGTATCGATTAGTATTCGAGTAAATTATATTAGGAACTAGAATAGATTAAAAAATATGAATAAGCAAGCGGATCTAAAATGGGATAGACAATGATTTCAACATTTTATAAATAATTCATCTACTGAAATCCAACTAAAAAGTATAAGCTTTATTATTTGAGGATTTTTAATTGGTTTTTAATCATCTGTAGACCATATTTAAGGCACTTGGAATCGTCAGGTTTACAAACACAAAATCAAATGCAATAAATCAATAAACACAACAAAAAAGAATGAAAGCAATAAACACATAGACAATACAAAACTATAACACATTTGTGGTACAATTTAATGCAGGTCTGGATGTAAATTGTCCAGAACTACATTAAGTACGTCATATTTCTGAAGGGTTTTTGTGTTTTTTGGGGTTCATACTACATCATCGTAAATACTCCTATGGGTTTTTCTTCGGAAACCGTTGTGTATACACGCGTTGAAACATGTAAGTAGGGTTGTCAACATTTTTTCAGCTGATTATTCCATCTGCATCAATAAGTAATTTTAAAAAGTTATCGGAAGCCTGGTTGCTAACGCGCTCGATCCTCGATGCCGACATACCCCACTTCACGACACAAGCTTTTAAGCTTGTTATGAAGTGTACAAATATGTATCAGGGTGTAATTCGATAATTTTATGAAAATAAAAGAAAACATACACATTATCTTATTGTTCTTGATATCAGTTCTTAACTCTTTTTTTGTTGCTTCCTTCATTATCCCCTCCTTTCTTCCTCTTCTTCTTCCTCTTCCCATGCTTCCTCCTTCCCTACCATAAATGTTTTATAGATATAAGATATATATTTTTAACTATGTAATGTAATCTATTTGTTTTGCGTGTGTGCTAATTGTGAACGGATGTAATTGGTCTTGTGTATTGATATTTTTGTATTAATGTACCTGCCAATGTTTGTTTTTGTGACTGTATCTGTTCCATGTGCAATAAATAAATAAATAACTACTTATCTATTTAAATAAAAACTGTCATTTTATGAACTGCTTGAATTTTATAATATTTTTATTTGCTAGAAAAGTGTGGTTTTCTCAATTTTCAAATTAATGTAAATTACACACTCATTCGTCAGTAGAAAACTGCAGGCAATGATATAATTCTTAAACTGCGTTTAAATTTTACAAGTGAAGCGGATTTGGTTGATATTTTCTTAGTTTTAATGTTGCCAAAAAAAAAATATAGTATTTTGCGATCCATATATTTCTTGCAACTCACTTTCAATATTATTATTATACTCTAGTACGGTTGACAACCCTCGTTGTTAGTGAATATATATCCGAAAATATATCGAATAATAATTATTTTTATTGTAAAATTGTTACAAAAATATACAAATTACCCGACTAGCAAAAATTACAACACGTTATTTTCAGTTAATGTAGGTAGCTACATGTTATCAATTTAGTATCATATTCTTGTATTATGTATTTTTGTACCTATGAATAACTTTTGAATCAGTATTAATTTACAGTAAGTAATGTTAAGAGTATGCATACCGACATTTCAAAAATTTCTAAAAACGGGAGACCTTCTATCTCGACAACCGTTATTAATTATGCTTTGGAACAAAATAGGGTAGATGCATTCAACCTTTATATAACCGCATATAACCGTAAACGATTTTTTATATCTTGTATAGATTTCTAAAAAAAAATGGAAAACACCTCTGATCTTTTTTCCGAAAGACGGAAACTCGTTTCCTGAAAGTCGTTGAGTAAAATTTTTTTTTGTACTGATAATATGAATTAAAACCTAGGGAATAACCGTAAAAGTTTTTTGATAGACGCAAAATTAACCTCAAAAAATTAAAAAAACGCTATTTTTACCATTTTATCATGCGATTGTCACGCGATTTTGAACCTTAATGCCGAGGGAAAAGACTGTGACGTCATTCCTGGTGCCAATTATATAGGTAATACCTACCGATTCGGTATAATACTTTAAGTAAAAGTTAATGTCGCCGCCACACGCTTGCGAGCGTCTACGAGTTTTTTGCGTTCATGAGTAAAAAGGCGTCAACGGTCTGTTACGTAAACGAGCCAAGACAAACGTTCCATCCACACGCCTTTTTACTCATATACACAAAAAACTTGTGGGCGGTTACAAATGGAATATATATGTATTACGTTTAATAGTTATACTATAGAAAATGAAGTAACGTAATAAGCTAATAGGTACCTACAAAGATATATACATAATTATATTTTTTAATAAAACGTTTTTTGTTTTGTGAGAATCAACACACACACACACACACACACACACACACACACACACACACACACACACACATTCACACATAATTATATTACACATTTTGTAATTATCAAACTATAAATTAACATTGAAATAATTGAAAAAAAAGTTTAATTTTAATTAAAAAACATTTTAAAATAGAAAAGAAGAAATAAAATGAAAAAAACTGTCTGTTTGGGATGTTTCCTAAAGAAATATCTACGTATATGTATATTGGATTCAACACTTGTATTGCAAGTTATCCAAACGCTATGGATTAGACGGATTCATCTGGATTCATCAAGGCGTGTCCGCGGATTCACAGGCAACCTATTTCCCACGATCCGTGCACGTCTGCGATATCACGTACCGCCATACAAATCGCTATGAAAAAGTCTGTAGATTCACGGACTCACTCCTTCCCACGGCATGCGAATCTACGGACGAAGCAGGATTCACCTTCCGTGGGATATAGCCATAGAAATAAAAAAGTTAACAACTACCTATCATCATAGTCACGATAACTCTATAGCTGAAGAGTGTTATATTTTAATAATCTAAAATAAGTGTCGTTAAAACCAAATGTCTGACGATAAATCTAATATCTATTTAAAGACACAAATCCACCAAAAAATTAAACCAACCAATATAAATAATGATAAATAAAATTAACAAAGGGATGAAATAAAATAAATCCGATGCAAATGACTGTGAATGCCAAAGGTGTGCTTGGTAGATACTATAACTGCCCCACTACCAAATGCTTAATGCCCATTAAGCCTACATTCATACCTATACCTAATAGTTTATTATACTCGTACAATGGCACCATAATACTGAGCAGGCTATGAGGCGTAGCATAACTTATTTATCCAAAAGTACGAGTACCTTTTATAAGAATCTCGTTAAATTATTCTACCGAATAACGCTGTGGTTGTGGTACACTAATCTAACCATTCAATACTACCCAATGATTCTAAGTATATAAAAACCAAGGAGAAAATAATATAGGCAAATAAAGAAAAGTTTTTTTTTTAAGTTCAAAGCAGTATAGTTTCTTATATTGTTACGAGTAAAGAAAAAAATGTGTTTACAAATATTTGATTTGATTCCCAATTTCTTTTTTTTATAAATAGGTAGGTACAGATTTTTCAAGCACACAGAAGAATGGACTACGCTTAATAACTCAACAAGCATTATTGATAAAAAACGATAGGTACTAGTACATTACAAAAACCTACTATCTACATTAGACAATATTTCAGGAAAATGTCGGGTCAAAGGAGTCTTTCGACAAAATCTTTCTAAAGTTAGTGCTTAGAAAATATGAATATGTATTATGTATACTGTACAGCGAAGGAGATATTCTAACTGAAAACAGTATAAATTACGACGTATCCTTACATAGATACCTTTAAAACTGCATGAAGATGTAAGTGCATTATAATACAACATCTGATTTACCTAGTCGTGAACTCAAACAAACTTCAACTTTATAATGAAATGTTACAGAACAATATGGCTCCCAGTGATTGCATTGTAATTCGAAACGCGTAGATTGATTGAAAAGCAATATTCCCACCTCTCCCGTTTCTGGAATTGAAGAGAAAACCTTTTGAAAACTAATGAAAAGAAGATTTATTTGAATTTTCCATCGCACAGGAATGTTTATTTCTTTTCAATATATTTTATCTTTAGAAATTTCTCTAAATAAAGAAAATCTTCATATATAATAAATTCGACGATCAAAGTTAGAGGAATAATAAATGACACATGAGCAGACTCCACGTGCATTTAGATAAGGCTACATGGAAAATATACTAATCTGTCGGGAAAGTCAATATCTTTCAAAACTTTGATGACTATTTTTTTATTAAATTTTAATCTATGAACCTTCTAGCAAATTCTAGTCTTGATGGTAGTATCCGGGAACCTGTTGATTGGTAGAAATTATCTAAATTATGACGTAGATACTCGTACACGCGGAAATATTTTTAGCCGATCTATGAGGTGGTCGGTAGCCTGGTTGGTAACGCGCTAGACTATAGCGCGCTTTCCACTTCAGGACTGAAGTTTACTGTGAAGTGTACAAAGATGTTTTTGGGTTTATTTCGATAAATTTCAGATTCATTTTTAAAAATTAAAAAAATTAAATACCTACTAATAGAAAATGTTAAAGGAAACACTTTTTAACACATGTGCACACAATAACTTAAAGAAATTGCAGATTCTTACCAAGCAACGGCTTCACTGTAGACGAAGCCAGCCATCGCTCTTCTCACAACTTCGAAACAGAGGTCCGAGCCGTCCATACTGTAAAAAATAAAGCAAGTTTTAATATTGCGCATGTAACTAGAGATGCTTCGCAAAATATGGTAATGTAAATAGCAAATCAATTCCAACATGTATTGTATGGACGAGACCTAAACCCACCATGGGACATTGTGTTTAAAAACTAAAAGGTATAATACAAATTACTTGTATGATGATATTGGAAGGTAACCAATCAATGTAGTGAATAGGTAACCGTTCTGTAATATTCTCTTAGCTAAACGTAGTAACTCAAAAATAGAAAATATAAGAGTTTTGTAATACAGAATAACTACAGAGAACAGGTAGTATGAATTCCTACTCTCAACTGGGGAAATAGATCATGAATAATATAAATGGTTGGCAAACTTACTATTCGAAGACCATGTATAGCATTCCCTCGGAGCTGTAAGTCTCCAAGAGCTCCACAATATGTGGATGTTTTAACATGTGGCATATCGTAGCTTCTCTTTTCAGGTCTGAAACAAAAATAAAATATTCTTAGAGTATTTCATTGACGAAATGTTTTCCTCTATTCTCTTCTTGTACATAAATCTCAATCGTCGCTTCTAGCGTTCTCGTGAGATTGTCTTTTTTTATTTTTATTTTAATATTTTATTAGATACAACAGCTTTTGTAAATATTTCACCAAAATAACAATATACAATGCATTTTTTATATTGCCAATTATAGTATCTATCTATTGGCTGGTACTAGTTCAACATCATATACAGGTTACATTATAGATATACTGCAAGTACTGTACATAAATATAATACAATAATATAATCTAAGAATAAAGCACTTGTTTTATAAAGAGAGAAAGGGATAATAGGATAGGAAGTATAGGGAGAAGGAAAGGGAGGGATACCGCTTGGTTGGTTTGGTTTGTAGTTTTATCTTTATTAAGTCAGTCAGTAGTCTCTGTGTATGTATGTGTGCGTCATAATTACAACAATAACAAAACAGTATGAAGAAACAGTAACCCGTACAGCAATATGCATTGGTGTTTGCATATATAGGCACTAACCCCATAGCAACGACTTTCAAGATGCTGTAGCTCCAAACTTTGAGATTCCAACCAGTTTTTTTTTAAAAGAGTTGAGACTTGTACTGAATGGGTCCAGCTCCGAGCTCACCGCGCAATTTCTATTAAAACTCGTACACACTCTATTTATATATGAGCTTTGGTGGTAATTTGTTCTAGATGATTCGTCGTAAAAAAGGTGCGGACTGCGTTGTCTCCTAGTGGGGCAATGGAATGGCAAAGCGCCCAACAAATATGAACTATCGACGTTATTATTTAAAATTTTGTGTAAGTAACAAAGGTCAATAATTAATCTACGATTTTCTAGAGTACTTATTTTGTAATATTGCAGAGCCCGAGTGTAGCTATCGAAATGCAACCTATTACGGTAATTAAGCTGTTTAATATATTTTTTTTGTACGCGCTCTATAGCGCTGATGTGCGTTATATAGTTCGGACTCCACACGGTTGAACCGAATTCCAGAATACTGCGAATCAATGAATTAAACAGGATTGTCAAAGATTTTGTACTTTTAAATTGTTTGGTTGTCCTGATAATAAATCCTAACAATCTAAATGACCGCGAGGTTATATTTTCAATATGATTAGTATAGCTGAGGTTTTCGTCTAATAAGACCCCGAGGTCACGTATTTCTGATTTATATTGTATAAGATGATCATTGATTTTGTAGTCGTGTTTTATTTTTCTTCGGTTGCGCGTGTATGATATGATATTGCATTTTTCTGGATTTAGAAATAGTTGGTTCCGCTCACAATATTTTTGTAGACTATCCAAATCCCGCTGCAACCCATGGCAGTCATCAACATCGCCCACCTCCTTATATATCTTGGCGTCGTCGGCAAAAAGTAATAAATTTGAATTTTCTATACATTTTTCCATGTCGTTTATATATATAGAGAACAACAATGGTCCCAGATGTGATCCCTGAGGCACGCCAGAGTACACAGGTTTGTATTCCGATTCATAACCATGCAGGACCACCGCCTGCATCCTATTTGTAATATAAGATTTAAACCAGCCCAACAACTCACCAACTATTCCAATATGTTCAATTTTCCTCAGTAATAAATTATGGTTTATTTTATCGAATGCTTTACTAAAGTCAGTGTATACTGTGTCTGTTTGGATTTGTTTGTGCATCGATTTGGTTACGGCGTGGGTAAATTCCAGTAGGTTTGAGTCCACCGACTTTTTGTTTCGGAAACCATGTTGATTATGCTTAATGAGGGGGTTGAGTATGGGACTTATTTGGTCTATTATAATTTTTTCTAGTACTTTGCTAATTATAGGTAATTTAGAAATAGGTCTATAGTTTGTGACGTCATTTCGGTCTCCACTCTTAAATATAGGCGATATATGTATTTTTTTCCATTGGGATGGGAAACATCCCTCTGTTATGGATTTTTTGTATATTATGGAAAGTGGCAACGAAATCACAGTTGAACAATTCTTTATGAAGATAGCAGGTATTGAATCAGGACCCTGTCCCTTGGTGACGTCGACAGCGTTTAGGTACTTCTCGACAATCTCTTTAGTAACTTCAATACTGCTTGCTAGTGCGACATTCGGACAATACAACACCTCGTCGCTACAATCTTGATCACCGATACCGGCGTCGCCCTGGATATGTACCGATGCAAAAAAGTCATTGAACGATTCACAGATACCTTTTGCCTCGGTGTGCTTTACACCTTTATATGTCATAGTTTTAGGAATACCCTCGACGAGCCGCTTCGATTTTACAAATGAGAATAGGTATTTAGGATTATTTTTAATATTTTTTTCTATGTTATCAATATATTTACTGTAGCAATCTTTTTGAATCACTTTTTGTCTGGCACGTAACAAGGAAAAACTTTGGTAGTCAAGTGGATTATTGGATTTCTTCCATTTTTTGTGAAAATGTTGTTTCTCTTTTATTATCTTTATCAACGCTGGGGAGAACCAGTGAGGATACGTATAACCCGCTCTGATTTTTTTTGTCGGAATATTATCGCTTATAGTTTTGGTCAGCATATTATAAAATTTTATAAGACAATTCTCCGTGTTAAGGTTTGAAAACTGGTGGTCCCAGTCGTAAGCTGATAAATCGCTACGAATTTTAGTATAATCTTGACAAAACAATTTAGTCTCTAGTACCTTATGCGAAAATATACATAATCTACGAAACCTAGAAACATAGTCTAGTCAAAATGGTATAAAAACTTAGTTTAAATCGCGTTGAAAGTATAAAATTACAAATAATGAACTTAGCCTTGAGGCTTCTAACGCTCCAAACACAGCATATAAAAACTGTGACAGGTAAGTCTTATTGTCAATATACCGCAGTCACTTAATTGAAGAAATATTACGATAGTAATGTATGATGTTTATGTAAAACAAGTAGATATATTTTTGATGTTTATGTAAAACAAGTAGATACACTTTTACGATTCATAAATTATATTTTATTGTAACATGAAGTGTTATCATTGATATCGTAAAGAAGGACAGAATGTAAAGGGAAACTATATATTATTGATGATTGTTTGACTTAGGTATTCTACTCTGGAATGAAAATCTTTTCAACTTTCCATTAAAGGACGCGATGAACTAACTCCCAAGAGATCTGGAGAAACTAAATGCAAGGCCTCTACAGAATACTAGGATATCATCTAGGTACTTACTTTCATTATACGTAAAATCGTCGAACTAGAAAATCGAAATAAAGATTAACGAGTTTTCCCAGAAGAAGATTTTATTTTCCACGATACAAAAAGAACACATACGAGTACATATTTATTTTGTACAATAGGTATTCTGTTAATTTTAAATGAAGCAATAACATTAATGAAAACACACAACAGCTGTTTTTACTATTATTTGAACGTTTTAGCTCCCAGACACATTGACAGTTGGTGCAAAGAAATTGTCCAATATAATTGATATAATCAATATAGGACATTATAATACACTAAGATACGTAACAAAACGTTTATTTTATCTTTTTGAAAAAGCGACCACTCGAAGGGTGGCTTTCCACGGTCCGCGATGTTGCAGACGGACGTAGTATTTTCCATACAAAGTGTATTTATTCATTTATTTTATTTATTTACGCTTTTGGTGAACAAGATACAGAGATACGAGTATGTTAACATTACAAATATAAATCACAACATTGGTCCATCATAACATTCACACAAAAATTTGCATCGGTCCGTAATATCACGGACCGTGGGAAGCCACCTTAATAAGAGGGCGGAAAGATAATCAATAAAAATGTAAGGGATATAAGAAAAGACATATAAATGTAGATTGTAAATACATTAACTAATATGCTCAGTAAATTATTACATTAAAAAGAATCTAAGTATATATTTCTACCTGATATTGTGGAAAAGAATTCCACAAAAAAAAGAAAATATTTCAACTCATACAATTTGTAAAAGATGTGATATGGTATGATTTTTTTATAAGAAACTCAAAACTTCTCCATGACATTTCTCATGTCGCGTTAGTTATTATTCCATTAGGACGAACGTTATTCAACTTACATAAACAATTCTCAACTCTCATATTTCAGATGAAAATAAAATAGCAAAGGCTGTTACTAAATGACTGATAAAAACCAACCAAACATATTTGAAATGAAATGTCGCTTAGAACGCGCGGCCCAACAATGATTAATTACATCAATGATAAGGTAAAAGTACAAAGTGTCACATCAAAATTACTCCCCATTTTTACAAATTTGTCTTTCACGATAAGTAGGTACGCACTTCCTGTGACGTCACCTTATTTTTTCCAAAATGCCATACATACAATTGCCTACACTACATCACTTTTTATGTTCAATCACATTCTTATCTCGACTACTTTTCTACCTTCGTGATAGACTCTTCATAATGGCTTTGTATTTTAAAGCTTTCAAATTAAGGTATTTTTAAAATCTATCGTTTTATTGTCAAAAAGCTCATGGATTAATATCTATGTATATACAAAGTACATGTACATTTAGTTCCATCGACAACATTTATAACTAAAATAATATATCCTTTATCAATTCGTAGGTTAAAATTTAAATAATACATACGAGGGGCATTCAAGTTATTCTCGGTATCGGGGTGGCCTGCTATATTTTGTTACTAGCTGAGTAACCCGTGCTTCGCAACGGCAAATTTGAAGTAAATCGACAGTACGACCCGAGACGCGTTCTGTTAGCCAAAATAGTGAGTTTTAATGGGTCTATAAAGTATATACCTAACCAACAATTTCTCAGTGTTTAAATTTCAGATTCGTCACTTTTTGTAACGTTGCTATATACTCTAAGCACTTGGATTCCCCCGTTACGATGGTGTCTACCACCATGACTTGACCTATTCAAAATATGAAAAAAGACCTATGATCTACTCATGAAGCTCTTTCATGAGACGCCAAGCACGGCGGCATGCGGTGACTGGATCCTCTCGATCACTTGACGTCTCCCGATGGCTGGAGCTGGACAAAATATGACCTAAGATCTAGATTTATTTTCTAATGCCCTTTCATTTGATACCAAACACGGCGGTGTGCAGTGACTGGATCCTCTCGATCACTTGACGTCTCCCGATGGCTGGAGCTAGACAAAATATGACCTAAGATCTAGATTTATTTTCTAATGCCCTTTCATTTGATACCAAACACGGCGGTGTGCAGTGACTGGATCCTCTCGATCACTTGACGTCTCCCGATGGTTGGAGCCGAACAAAATATGATATAAGAATTGATTCTCCAAGGTCCTTTCATACAATAGCACACGTGACTCCACACAACTCTTGGATCCTATCATCAATATTGTATTTCTTAGAAAAGCTTTTTCTCCAAAAAATGGCGACGTCTAGATACAACTTATTGGTATTGTTATGAATTTTCAAGCAATTCATCACTCCATGTATCCGAACACTTACAAAAATTTGAGTTTTGGCTTATATTATAATATGTTATATAATAATAATCAAAGTAACTACTAACTCCAGCGGCTGATTTCGGAACTAAAATGAGCATTTCAATGATTTTGCGTTATAAAATTCTGAATAGGAACTAATTCATTATTATTTACGGGTCTATGGTCACCGCCTCAGACAAAATTCTAAGTGCCAAAATACTAAGTGTGTAAGTGAAAAATACTAAAAAATACCAGATTACCTTTCATTGACGGGGAGGGGGAGGAGATTGTCCCTAGATCAAAGTCAAACTGGAATAGAAAAAAAAATTGAGGGGAGGGGCTCTTCTGCGACACATCAAATTGCTTCAAGATTTAAAAAAAAAATGAATTTGATGACGGTCACATATAGTTTTTAGGTCGATTTTTTACATTATTCCTTGTTTTAAATATTAAGCATACTAAATAGTCATGAAAATACTACAAAGTACGAATTCTTCCGGAAATACTTTGGGAAATACTAAAAAAAATACCAAATCCATTCCATCAACACAAAAATACTAAGTTTGTTATAACGCTGCCTTGTGTGAAACATGTGTGAAAGCGACGCAATAGAATTGCCATACGTTGAAATCAAATGGACAAAATCAAAGAAAATTGACAATTCGGAATTAATATACATTTGCGTTTTTTATCACTGTTATTTTTTTATTGTAGTACTAAATTATTATTTAATAAATAAATCCTTATTTGAATATACATTACTACTATATTACACATATGTATAACTGTATAAGTGATGTTAAATATTTATTGTGTTGCGATATTTTACTTAAGAATTGGCCAAAATTATCTTACTGGTATTAATTGGAGGGAAAATTCTGACACTGACAGCTGAATTGTCAACACTTTAAGAGTTGATTGTTTAAAAGTTTAAAAATATCTATTGAATGTATTGAAAAATCATTATTTTAGTGATGTTGGAAATTAATACTGTTAATTTTCATTTTTTTCTTTACGAAAAACGTGTTACTTGTGAGTTGTGACATGTTTTATACTTGTGTACTTGTGAAATCAGAACAGTGCACAGATTCGCTCAAGTTCTATTTTTAAAAATATTTATTATGGCATGTGTATGTAGTTTCGTGTAGACAATTAACCTCGATTGACAATCAAATAAATAGGTAGGTACCTGAAATATTTATATTGTGTATTATAGCAACACTATAATCAAGTTTTGTTGAAGGGTTAAAACAAATGAACATAGGACACAGATAAACTTCTAGGTTAGAAATGGCAAATCTTATGATTTTTTATGAGAATAAATTAGTCAATTAACAAATCAATGTATGCATTATTTTTCTGCATTGGTCTTAAAGATATATTTATCTGATTTTGGGAAACATCTTATATTCCAATTACCTATTTTTGTTTATAAATATACCTACATCAGTTGTATTGACATAATTCTTCATTTTTATTAGCACACATTAAGCCATCTCTATAGCCACAATCTGACATCTGAGAGGATGAATAAAGAATGTTTTCTGAAGACTAAACATTTTAGTTTTTTTGCATAATTTATTTATAAAGAACATCAATTTTAATATTTAAACTTAATAAATTATTATGTTCTGTAGTTTGACAACATTTTTTTTACAAATAGGGCCAGTAAATAGTTTTAAATACACTTTGGTATTATGATTTGACACGATGGCAGCCATTTTTGCCGAGTAAATTAACTTACGATATGTTGTAAAATGAAATGTATTATCGGTGACTATACGTTATGAAATATTTTATACGTAAGGACGGTCTAGAGTATGGCCTATACGAATACTCAGTTTTTTTATGTACAACTCTCCACGGATTAGGAGTCTATTAAGGATAAGGTGAAAATGTTACGTACATAGGTACGAACTAAAATATTTATGTGGGATTATTCCATTAGATTATCTGAGAGATCAGATCTATCATCACTCTACATGATCACTATCTGAGAGAATTTCCTATAATTATATGATCACTACTTTTATAGTTTCTAGTAATATGTAACAATGACCATAATGACAAAACAACTATATTTTTGGAGGAAAACGAGCACAGCAATTTGAATCGAAAGGATAATAAAAATTACAGATGAGAAGGTGGCTGCAGAGTGTAGGTACCTACACTAACACTCGGCACATTTACTTTCTCTTATTCTACTCGTAAAGTGGTCAGTGTTAAAAGAAAAAAGCATTTATGACAAACGCAAAATGTGAAAATGTGAAAAAATTATGAACTTATTGAATGTTGCCTGATAAAAATATGGATATGCGAACATTGCGAACTAGAAAGAAATAACATATTCGCTGAGAAGATCAAAATATTCAAAGTATTGTTTATTCGCAGCTATCATGGTGTACAAAGTACATATATAGTTATTGAATCTTGTGTACGTAAATTTTATGCCGAGTACCTTTTGATTTGATGTTTTTTTTTTATATATAAAAGGATATATTCTTTTATAAACATATATGTTTATACCATTATTTTAGTTACAATTAGTAATAAAACATAAAGAAAGAATCTAGACTAAAAACTTTGCAGGAACATCCTTTTTGCCTACATTAATTATTAGCTTAGTATCTTGCAATATATTATAAGACATTAAGGAGTACAGTTTAATATAAACGTTCGCATTAAGGTTCAACTCAAGGAATAAATAATCTGTGTATTTTTTTATGGATGGATAATTTAATGAATGAACCCGTAAACGTACTAAGTAGCTAAGGTATGTACGCCGTAGTCGTTAGAAGGGATAAAGTACGCATAATCACATAAAAACTCAAGCTTCTTACAATATGGAAGAATATAAGCAACGAAGACTTAGTACCCCACAACTTACCTCGCAAAGTGTTAGCGAAGCTGGATATACTCTTAAATATACGTACAATGTACTGAAAAGTGTACATGATATCAGCTGGTGCCTACCTAGCAACGTTTACTTACAAATAATATATAGAGATGCAATTTTTCGCATTAAAGATCCCGATGTTATATAATAATATACCTAAGTACTCACAAATACCCACATTTATGATTTATTGTGTTTTATGGACACAGCTTAAAGAATTCAGCCGAAATATGGAGTTTTTAGATAAGAATTAACTACCAGTCTTTATAAAGGCATTTTCCGGTGAATCCCGGACTCAAATATTTTACGGTTACACATATTTTTATACTACCTACCTAATACGTATCATAGAGAGGCAGGTGAAACTTTTTCAGCTCGCCGATATACGCGTTGGTGGTATCGGTATCTGGCATTACTATGACATTTTGCATTAATTTTTATGTATCGACATTGTATCGATTAGGAGAGGTATTCCGAAACATAGCAAAATCAATAAAGCACGATTATTAACTAATGTTACGTCTACCAAAATAAGTACCTATAAAGAAAGACTTGCTATATGAAATAACTCAAATGTATATTGTATACATATACCAATCAATCAGGAGTGCTAGTCTGTGTTTTTAAATCGCATAAAGACGATTACCTAATACGGAAAACGGAGAAAAGTATAGAATTAATTTATTAGTATCTTTATAAAGAGGTAATTAAAAGTACGCATATAATGTAAGGATAATAAGGGTAAACTGTCCAGTCCATGAAATTATAATTAGAAACTTTATGCCTCGTAATCCTCATATACGAAACAAAATACTCGTATTCTATAGAAAATTATGGAATGAAAGGATATGCATGTAGCAAGGTTTACTCTTCGTATAAAAGTCGTTAGCAACTGTTAACTAAACTAAACAAGTTGTATGTACCTTACTTCTAAATACGAACACTGCGATAATCCACAACGTGAACATAGCAACTGAAATACCAGCAAAATTAAATCTGAAAGTGGAAAAGTGATGAACCACCTATCTAGGAAGATTACCATGTCACTATATGATACATAAATGGACATAGGTATTCTGAAGTATACAAATATGAGAGAAAAGACTACGGCTTGAAAGTGAACAGAAGCCCTAAAAATTGCGAGAAACAGGAACCTTCGGTGGCGATACACTGATATGTAGTTTAAGCTGTGAACCACCAAAGTAAGGGAGTCGTGACGGTGACGTGAATACAACATGATGATGATGAGTCACTTTTCGAAACACATAATATAAACATTTATTTTTACCCTAGGTAGATAACCCAGCGCCATTGTAATGCAGAGATAATATTGCGGAACTATGGTGCTGTAAAATTCGAGTGCAAGTCGCCGCATTTCCTTGAATATTTCATAGCATTGGTAATAGAATTTGTTGGTGCATCCAAACACTCAAACAGAATATGAAACAAGGCTGATGTTTAACAGTGACTGAATACCGAGTGAAACAAAAGGAATAACAAATGAAAAGTGGTTTATAAAAGAGTTGTATAAGACTTTACCAGGAGACAAAATTAATGAAACCCTCGTGTTGCGATATCTTGATTTCCTCCTATGAAAGACGTCGTTCTGTATTTTCTTAGTGACACGGATTTACTAAGATCTGTAGAAACGATAATATACTTGTTTAGAAATGACTAATTATTATTTTATCTCCGATAGTTTAGCTACGTACTCTAGTATGTAGATAGAGAAACAGGTGAAAATTTGACGACAAAGTAAAAATGTGCATCGTCCCACGATACTGCCTAATGTACACAGGCTCCCAGACATAACGTGAATGAGCACCTAGATAGCTAAATACTCGTATAGGTACCTACATAAGGAGTGATAAGCAGTGGATATTAAGGGGGTACGGTACCCTATACGGCTTCGGCGCGGAGACTCTTACTCAGCCAATACTGAAGGAATCGTCTTGAAACTGAAGACAGTGATAGATGAAAGTATGGACTACAGGACGTGTGTTTTAGAATTACAGGATTTGGAAATTCCTTGAATAAAAAAGTATTCCGAAAACACCCCTAAAATTTACGGAATTCCAAGAATTTCCGTTCAATTTTTTAGATATAAAAGCATAATTTAGCCAAAATACTGGAAATTATAATCTTAACAAATCGTACGTTTTAGATTTTAAATTTCTTTTCAGGTTTCTTTTAAAAAGGCATTCATAGAATTAGTATATCCTTCCCTTTCAAATTCAGTCTGAGCTTGGCTATTGCACGGGATAGACGTACTGCAAATTTTTGAATTCATTATTTATATTTTACGAAAATAATCACCAACACTAATGAATGAAAATCGTGTATGGATAGGAAGTATTAACACTATTTAGGAACTCCTGTTTATTCATTTGAATTTATTTATTACCAACACCATCAAAGAAATATTATATTCTAATAATTACTAATAGTCCAAGAGCCCGCTGCTTAATTTATGACGTATCTGTTTTTTTATCGAAATGTGGTATAAATGATAGCTTACCAATAGGGTATTACATCGCACTAGGGTTGCCAATCAAAATCCTGCCGCAACCCCCCCTGCCCCCCCGAAAAGGTCCCTCTTCGCGGTTTTTCGCATTTTATAGGAATATGGTAAGAGATAGGAGAAAGTAGTCAATGACAAAAATAATCCTTGCTAAATTCTCTACAAAAAATGTACAGTCAATTTTTTCATAGGACTAGTAGTTTACCCGTAATGGCCGGTCAAAAAACAGGATATTTATTTTAAAAAAAAAAATTTTTTATTTTTTTTTTCTTTCAAATCCTTCCACCCACTATCACTAACATTTTATGGAAAAAAATATTATAGCGCTATATCTGTGGTTATTTTATTAAAAACTAAATTTTAAGAATTTTCGTCACTGAGTTTTATTTATTTAGTTTAAATTCACTTTTTTAGTATTCTAAATGAATTTCGGTTTTGGACCGGCCATTGCGGGTAAACTGCTAGTTCTACGAAAAAATTATCTCGACATTTTTTGTATAGAATTTACCAAGGATTATTTTTGTCATTGACTACTTTCTCCTATCTCTTACCATATTCCTATAAAATGCGAAAAACCGCGAAGAGGGACCTTTTCGGGGGGGCAGGGGGGGTTGCGGCAGAATTTTGATAGGCAACCCTAGTGCGATGTAATACCCTATAGGTAAGCTATCATTTATACCACATTTCGATCAAAAAACAGATACGTCATAAATTAAGCAGCGGGCTCTCGGACTATTCATACTACCAATATCGACGAAATTTTAAATTTAAAATACGAGGTGTGGCAATTATATAGCGAGACTGGTGCTGAAAAACGTTTTATTTTTAATTTATACATATTACGTATTTGTGTAGTTATGTGAATTTTTCATTGATCCAAGGGGCCCCCTAGTTCCTGCTAGATTTCCAATTGACCTGAGTAACGAACCTTTTCATTCAACTTCACCAAAAAAATTCGCCATCGGCGCTTTTTAATTTTGTATATCATACCAATATCAAAATTGTAATTTGCTTTCTCTGCACTGGGGGGGCCTGGCTTTATTACATTACAATTTCAATTTTTAGAGCCAGTCCACCACGGATCATAATTGTCATAGGGGCCCCATTATTTGATAGTGCCCAGGGCCCCCAATAGATTTTAGACGGCCCTGCCCTTGTGTTAATAATAATATTGTTCATCACAACTTTTGCTCCTTGGTAAGGTCTTTCAAAAATGAATGAAATTTTATCAGTATGTTGTGAACACACATCTATGTATACCTACCGTCTTTGAACCGATACGTTTTGAAATTTCTTATATGTTTGAAAATTAGAATATTCACACTTCGCCAAACCAATACAGTACTAGAAATTATCTATCATTATAATTTACAAATCGCACTTCGTGAAGGCACATTGTCGGTAGGAACATCTATACATATAATAACTTGACTTTGTTAGACATGTTCTTATACTGTTTATTTTCTATTATACAGGGTGATTGGTTCCGCTATTCAGATATTTTGAGAGGTGATAGAGGGTGTTCTAAAACGTAGATCCGCCAAAGGGATGTCATCCCAATTGTTAAGGGTTGCGGAGTTACACCCTTTTAAAAAAATTCCACCCCCGGCATCGACCACCATCACATTTCACTGAATAACTCTGATGCTATGAGTCCAAAGCTAATAAAAAAAAAATTTGTTCGATAAAAAATGTATACTTCGCTACTGATTACCTCTTTAAGTAGGTACATGTACCTGGTAATCAGTAGCGAAGTATACATTTTTCATCGAATATGTACTTACAAAATCGAAGATTTGGAAAAACTGGTTCAAAATATGCATAGATAATGTTCGGCATTTTTATTCACAAGGGTCTAGTGTATTTATTAAAAGAAAAAAAAGTACTAGTTAATTATAGTTTTTATTGAAAAAAAATTAAAAGATGTCAAAACTTTCAACAAAAAAAAAATGAAATTTTGTTTTTGTGTTTAATTTTAGTAAAGTTATTATTATTATTATTTAATATTTTTGACATAAATTTAAAGCTTGTTTTATGTCAATACAACAATTTTTTTTTTATTAATTTTGGACTCATAGCATCAGAGTTATTCAGTGAAATGTGATGGTGGTCGATGCCGGGGGTGGAATTTTTTTAAAAGGGTGTAACTCCGCAACCCTTAACAATTGGGATGACATCCCTTTGGCGGATCTACGTTTTAGAACACCCTCTATCACCTCTCAAAATATCTGAATAGCGGAACCAATCACCCTGTATATGTAAAAGGCTTAGCCGTATAGTTACTGATGAAATAAACTTATAAAATAAAGAATTTTGAAATTTAATTGAAATTATACGGGACAATAATTTTATTCACATATTATGTATGTTTTTTTTTTTTTTTATAAATGAATCTGGGTTTATCGAAATAAACCCAAATACATATTCGTACACTTCACAGAAAGCTTAAAAGCTTGTGTTGTGAAGTGGAGTAGGTCGGGGATTGAACCCGCGCCCACTGGATTAACAGTCGAGCGCGTTACCAACCAAATCTATGTGCACTCTTTTTTATTTCATTATTTTTTGAACAAATCCCAGTTAGCGCCGATCACACTGGGGGCTACTAACTAGTATCAATATAAAATATAACAACGCATATTATTTTCCAATCGGATATAATAGGTAGGTAGGTAGATACACCTACCAAATACAATAGTTGGTACATAGAACATGAATGAAATTCAAAACTAAAATGTTATAATATGTAAGTATATAGCTTCGTTTGTATGCATATTGTATAAATTTCGATGTATGTATGTGTAAGTAAAACTTGTGGACGAAATATTTGAAAATTTGGAGCGGTAAGAGAGGGGAAGCGACGTTCATTTAGAATTCCTAGCTATGGTATATTAGAGCCTTAAACTGATTCTAAAACTCTATCAATAATAAAGTTTTACACTGTATCAAAAAACGTGTAGATTAATTTAAAAATATATACTAATGAAAAACATACAAATCATTTCGACATGACATAATAAACCGTTTCGTCAAAATTACATAGGCATAGATATCTCAAAATAGAACAAAACATAAAAATAAAAAATGTCAACAAATTCATTTAATACCATAACCTGCGTCAGTATATCATTTAGTTCTTAATGGAAATTTGGAAGTAGTTTGCAATAAGTTCTATGGCAAAAATTCAGGACATTTCTAAATTGAATGTTTCATAATTGTCCAAGAGCCCGCTGCTTAAATTATGACGTATCTGTTTTTTGATCGAAATGTGGTATAAATGATAGCTTACCAATAGGGTATTACATCGCACTAGGGTTGCCTATCAAAATCTTGCCGCAACCCCCCTTGCCCCCCCCCCCCGAAAAGGTCCCTCTTCGCGGTTTTTCGCATTTTCTAGGAATATGGTAAGAGATAGGAGAAAGTAGTCAATGACAAAAATAATAATTTTTTCCATAAAATGTTAGTGATAATGGGTGGAAGGATGTGAAAAAAAAATATCAAGATTTTTTTTTTTTCAAAAAATATCCTGTTTTTTGACTGGCCATTACGGGTAAACTGCTAGTTCTACGAAAAAATTGACTTAACATTTTTTGTAGAGAATTTAGCAAGGATTATTTTTGTCATTGACTACTTTCTCCTATCTCTTACCATATTCCTAGAAAATGCGAAAAACCGCAAAGAGGGACCTTTTCGGGGGGGGCAAGGGGGGTTGCGGCAAGATTTTGATGGGCAACCCTAGTGCGATGTAATACCCTATTGGTAAGCTATCATTAATACCACATTTCGATCAAAAAACAGATACGTCATAATTTAAGCAGCGGGCTCTCGGACTATAATCTTTTATACAAAGTTAAACACTTCAGAGACGCAGAAGCGATGTTTGCAAACTCTCTCGTTGAGTCTGAAGATAGTGTTCGTTATGAATCGATAAGTAAATATTATTAGGTATAGCATAGCTGCTACTGATATCAAATAGTAAAACGTACGAGCGAGATATTTACTCGTATCTATGCAGATATATAAAATGTACAGTTTATGCTAACACACCACCTAATATTTTATATCAAAACTGAATTTTTGATAAGGCCTAAACGATTCGAATACGGACAACGTATAGGGCTGCATCCATATGTTATTTCATATATGCATTAGAAGCAAGTCAATAAATTCATTCATCCTTTCAGAATGCAACATGCACATTGCACGTGCCAATAATAAAGACATAACGTAGATATTTCATGCGATGATATTCGTATGTACATACATTACAAAACCGTGGCTCACACAAACGTACGGATATTTTATGTAAGTAACTAAATTCGGCGCTATGTGTGTTGTGAATCTCAATACAAATGCACAAGACGGAATATTTACCATTTAAACGAATATAACAACGCATAGGATGTTCAAATAAGAATAATGAAGCAGCTACAATGCTACATGCAGAGAGGATACAAAAGCACGAAAACCAACATCAACTTGGACGGCGAGACATTCAGTATATAGTGAAGTGGAGGAATGTAAATATATACACAGAATACCAGAAGGATAAATAAAACATTCAAGAAAATATAAGACTCTAAAATCTCGCAAGTCCAAACAGATACGAGTAAGTATACGCAAGTAAAGCAATATAGTATAACTCATATTAAAATAGCTAACGGTCACGAGACACATAGGTACCTACATACTTAAAGCTCCCGCGGTCACGACGACACGGCTCCCGACGTCACGGTAATTTCCCGCGGTATTAAGGTTCAAGATCCCATGAGCAATCGCATGATAAAATGGTAAAAATAGCGTTTTTTCCATTTTTTGGGGTTAATTTCGCTTCAATCAAATAACATTTTACGGTTATTCTCTAGATAAAGGTTCAATGTATCTACTTAATTTTTGCTAAAGCATATTTAGTAACGGTTGTCGAGATCCAAGGTCTCCCGTTTTTCGAAAACTTTGAAATGTCAATATGAACACTTTTAAAAGATTGTAGCAAGTACCTAAGAGTCGCAGTAGTGGCTTCTACGAGTACTTTCACATATAATAGTTTGTCGTATTGCAGTCTTTTGCAAACAATTAGTTTATGGAGTTAAATAATTTCAATTGCATTTTCAATCTTCCTGAGATCAACGTTTGCAATCTTTATACCTATTTCCCACTGTTAGATGGAGTTCGGCCTTATATGCTTAGAATCGATCAACACTTTTGAATAATACGTATATTCTTGTACTAATGTGTTTCTGACAAACATATCGTACACCGTATTATACTTATTATGATGAAAATATTACCAATAAAAACATTGTAACAGATTTAGTGGAAGCCAATAAACCGCTGAACAAAGCGACAAAATAAACACAAACTCAGTAATTAATTTAAGAGCTACTTTATCCCATACTGATCAACATGATTAGCAATAAAAAGGAGACGGATTACTAACTGTAGAAAGGGAAGGAAAATCTTAACATAAATATAAATAAGTATTCTCATTAACGTGACAAATAAGAACTTAATACCTAGTCACGATAGATTGGAAATATAAAAGGAAATCTAGGTACTCTGTATTTCTATATTTCAACTAAACATCACACCCAGCAGCGAGGATAATTTTATTATTATTACTAAATTAAGTACATATAAAAGTATCTAAACATCGCATATTTGTCTGCCATTTAAATAATTTCGCCTGTGAGCTGTGAGGGAACATTAAGTTATATTTACACCTACGTTGAAATTACCAAAGAAACATGCGTACTAAAATTGAATGATAGAGATTATATAACGTGAAGAGAGTTTACCAACTAGGAACTACCATTATACACAGCACCAAAATATTAGGATAAAAACATTTAGCCACCCTACATAGTCCGAGAGCCCGCTGCTTATTTTATGACGTATCTGTTTTTTGATCGAAATGTGGTATAAACGATAGCTTACCAATAGGGTATTACATCGCACTAGGGTTGCCTATCAAAATCTTGCCGCAACCCCCCCTGCCCCCCCCGAAAAGGTCCCTCTTCGCGGTTTTTCGCATTTTATAGGAATATGGTAAGAGATAGGAGAAAGTAGTCAATGACAAAAATAATCCTTGCTAAATTTTCTACAAAAAACGTTAAGTCAATTTTTTCATAGGACTAGTAGTTTACCCGTAATGGCCGGTCAAAAAACAGGATATTTTTTGAAAAAATAAAAAAAAAAGTTTGATTTTTTTTCTTTCACATTCTTCCACCCATTATTACTAATATTTTATGGAAAAAAAATTTTGGCCTGCGGCGCTATATCTCTGGTTATTTTATGAAAAACTAAATTATAAGAATTTTCGTCACTGAGTTTTATTGTAATAACTCCGAAATTATTAGATGTATGAACATAAGTTATAGCTCGTTTTGTAGCTAAGACTATGGTAATTAATTCGTTCTTTAACTATTTTCCTGTAGCTCTTATCAATTTTCAACCAATTTAGTTTAAATACATTTTTTTTTGTATTTTAAATGAATTTCGGTTTTGGACCGGCCATTGCGGGTAAACTGCTAGTTATACGAAAAAATTGAGTTAACATTTTTTGTAGAAAATTTAGCAAGCATTATTTTTGTCATTGACTACTTTCTCCTATCTCTTACCATATTCCTATAAAATGCGAAAAACCGCGAAGAGGGACTTTTTCGGGGGGGGCAGGGGGGGTTGCGGCAAGATTTTGATAGGCAACCCTAGTGCGATGTAATACCCTATTGGTAAGCTATCATTTATACCGCATTTCGATCAAAAAACAGATACGTCATAAAATAAGCAGCGGGCTCTTGGACTAACACTATTTCCAATTTTTATTACACGCGGACGTTTGTTTTTAGGTTTTACACACTAAAAGGCGGGCGCGGCGCGTTTTGCGAAAACCCAGCAAGAAACAATCAGTAACAGGAAACAAAAAATAATTGTAATAAATAAATTATTCGATTACCGTATCATGAAAAGTTATTAATTTATACTATGTTTAGTGCTTACGTAAAAGAAAATGATAACAATTTTGTATAAATTGTTTCCTCCCTAGTTATTTACTAGAAAGACTACACTAGAATGTAAGTAACATTAGCGACATCAATTTCGGTAAAGCTCAATCTTTGATATTATGATAATTAATATTAATCAACCGAGTGAACCCGCCACACAGCATCAGTACCGAAACACCGAAATGTTAATAATAACTAAACGAAACTTTATGAGGGAAGTTGCCACCGACACATTGCGATGGGTTGCGGAAGATGATTTAAATTACAGCATTGCCTATAGTCCGAGAGCCCGCTGCTTAATTTATGACGTATCTGTTTTTTGATCGAAATGTGGTATAAACGATAGCTTACCAATAGGGTATTACATCGCACTAGGGTTGCCTATCAAAATCTTGCCGCAACCCCCCCTGCCCCCCCCCGAAAAGGTCCCTCTTCGCGGTTTTTCGCATTTTATAGGAATATGGTAAGAGATAGGAGAAAGTAGTCAATGACAAAAATAATCCTTGCTAAATTCTCTATGAAAAATGTAAAGTAAATTTTTTCGTAGGACTAGTAGTTTACCCGTAATGGCCGGTCAAAAAACAGGATATTTTTTGAAAAAATAAAAAAAAAGTTTGATTTTTTTTCTTTCACATTCTTCCACCCATTATTACTAATATTTCATGGAACAAAAATTTTGGCCTGCGGCGCTATATCACTGGTTGTTTTATGAAAAACTAAATTTTAAGAATTTTCGTCACTAAGTTTTATTGCAATAACTCCGAAATTATTAGATGTATGAAAATAAGTTATAGCTCGTTTTGTAGCTAAGACTATGGTTATTAATTCGTTCTCTGACTATTTTCCTGAAGCTCTTATCAATTTTCAACCAATTTAGTTTAAATACATTTTTTTAGTATTTTAAATGAATTTCGGCTTTGGACCGGCCATTGCGGGTAAACTGCTAGTTCTACGAAAAAAATTACTGAACATTTTTTGTAGATAATTTAACAAGGATTATTTTTGTCATTGACTACTTTCTCCTATCTCTTACCATATTCCTATAAAATGCAAAAAACCGCGAAGTGGGACCTTTTCGGGGGGGTCAGGGGGGGGTTGCGGCAAGATTTTGATAGGCAACCCTAGTGCGATGTAATACCCTATTGGTAAGCTATCATTTATACCACATTTCGATCAAAAAACAGATACGTCATAAATTAAGCAGCGGACTCTTGGACTACTAGTTATTTATTTATTTATTTATTTAATCACATGGGCACAAACAGTTATAACAGCACATATCAACAATTAAACAAAAACAGAAAGCAAACCAGTGAAGGCCCGTCAATTTTACCAGAAAAACATTTCTAAGTTAAAACAAATTATATATATATAAAGTAAACGTAGAAACAACATTCAGGGAGTACCAGCAATTTATAGTTTGTTTTGTATTTATGTTAAATGTGCAAATCAATAAATAAAAAAAAGTTTCTACTTTTAGTGACAGTAGAATAGAGTGTTTAGTGTTTGTATGGAAAAAAAAAAGTGTACAATTTTTGGAGACTTGCTTACGTCCCGAGTCTATTGCACCAATTTGGACTACAATATCATCGATATGTGTTTTGATATACAGAATCTAATAAAGAACTTATCCAAAGGATATGAATTAAAAGATAATTCGGACGAACATTCATGTGGTTGGCTTGCCACTCCTTTCAATATTATTTCATTTGTGTAATGATGGCAAGCCAACTACATGAATTTTCGTGGGAATTATTTTTCAATTATCTGTATTAGATGCTGTAGTAGCAGAACTCATATATAGGCCATGTTGTAGAGTAAGTAGTCCAAATCAGGAGCCGACCCCAAGTAAATGGGACAAAGGCGAGGGCAAAGAAGAAGAAGTAGTCCAAATCAAGAAATACATGGAAGGCCATCAGTACTAAGACTACTACTAAGTACTATGAACTTCGTGAGATAAAAGTGTGCAACCTCTAAATTATTCAATCCTCTTCTTGAAAATTGGTATATGTAACATTTACAACATAGAGACTCGGGACGCATGCAGAGTCATATGAAAATCGGTCATTTTGGAAAATGAAAAGCCTACAGTACAATATACGTATAGTGTTTTATTTGGATTAAGCATATTATAAAAAAAAATATATTTAGTATTCCAAATGAAAAAAACACAATTAAATTAAATTAAATATTCTCCACTGAAGCGAGTTTACTATAATGTTGACGTTCAATTTAAATTAATAAGTAAACACAATCATTATGAAGACTCAAAAGCCGCATACAATGTTAAAAAGTTGAAAGCGGAATTCATTAACTAAAATAACTTTTATGCAAATAAAGGATTCATTTTTATAAATTCCCCCTTGGAAAAATGTTACAAAGTTTTTAAGCATAAAAAATAATTTAAATCGTGAAAAGGTTTTGATCTCCCTGTCGTATAGTGTGGCTGGAGATTGCAGGACAGAGATAAATATATAGAAATGGCTGTACAAGTAAGTAAATGATTATTTAAATTACGTAAATGATTAACAATGTAACTCATCTGTTGGAGAAAAATTTGTATAAAGAGTACAAAACGTTAAAGTGAGCTTTATGAGCATAATGTTTAGTAATATGTACCGTGCACATGTGAACCCTTCCCTCGAACTTAACATATATGTAAACACGCATGTGTGTTCAGACCGTTAATTTCTGAGAGACAATATTACATACAGGTTGAGGATGATTCACCCGAAATGAAATGCAATTTATACTTTGAGTAAAATATTGGGTAAATACCTCTAAATTATGTACCAAAGTCCTAGTCTCCGTGGTACGTAAAGTGAGTAACTACTGCGAAATTGTAAATTAAATAACTTTTTTCATTCGAATGAACGACGTTCTAAAATACACAAAAACACTCACTTCCGATCTGTCAAAATGATAACCACCAAAACAACTGTCAAATTATACAACTCAAATGACTTCAATTAAAATTAGAAAATATTACAATTCACATTATCAAGTGCGATACAAATATGAGCCAGTCACATAAAGATCGTGACAGAATGGCGATGCATATGGGAGGAGGTATGTAACGTCCCTTTACCAAATTATCAATAATAACAATAACACAAAGTTTATAGTGACAGTTCGTTATTGTGCTGTTTAGTATTCCCTGTAGTACAATTCTTCTGATTAAGATGCTATCTTCGTTACATAAAACGTCATAAACTAAAATATGCATAATATCAATAACATTATATTCAGAAATCGAGATACTTACGGTAACTCCTCACGTTTGTAAAAATTCAATAAAAGAATTCATTTGCCCATTATTATAATTGTATTCAGTAAACCTTTGTGTACCTATGGCGTCAATAAAATATTATTGTTCCAGTAGTGTTAAAACAATTAAAAAGAAAAAACAAACAAATATTATAGACCATCACAAATAGGGGTACAACGTTTTAGACAAGGGATAGCTTATGACGGGTGAGTGGACTAATACAATGAAATTAAAATAAAGCGTATAACGAATGTTATAAAATATTAATATTGAAGTAGAAAATAAACCCCAGAACACATTCTATTAGGAAAAAAGGTACTAAGTATGTGTTTACTTAATAAAACTTCTAAATAAAGTATTCTGGAAAAGCCTTCATTGTCTGGCGCAATCTGGAACAGCTCCTCCACAAGCCTCCGGTTCAGTTTTTATGTAGCGTAACCAACACGTTTGCCACCAGAACCACGTCGATCCGCGATCTTGTCAATCAGTAGGTATTTATTTAACTTCAGTTTATTCACCTGAAACACCTTGTTTATTATTTCTATAGGTACCTCAGTACCTCTAATATCAACGTTGCTAAGTAAATTACATTTAAAATATTATAAAAACTTTCACTGTCAAACACGATCATTAAAATTTTGTATATTTTTTCAATATGAGAATGTATGAAATTCGTAATAATTAATTAGGTCAGGTGGAAAATAAATCATAGTAAATACATAATGTGTAATTGAATGACTTCATTTTGCGATAATGGGTCAGTACAAAACTTTTTTAATAATTTTACATTTTGATATTTAAATGCAAGCTGTTGTAACCATTCTGACATACGTTACCACTGAACAAAAAATACTGATAGCAGAATACTTATCTCTTGCACAATGCACAATAGCACATCCATACATAAATATATAAATGTATCTTTGAGACCCATTTATTTAATGAATTATTAGTCATAGCCAAATCAGATGATATATAATATCTACATTGACATGTATGTAGGTATGTTATATTTGCATATACCTATTGTTCATGTATGTAGGTATGTTATATTTGCATATACCTGTTTTTTTTTTGTTTATGGTTGAATACTGCCCTCCACACACGCATTCGGTTGCTTAATGAGGGTAGTCTCCAAAATGTTATAAGAGTATGTTAGTCTAGCTTTAGTTAATATTTGTAAATATATTATCTTGTAATGAAGTTAAAAAGAAAAAAAATGTCGTTTGTTGTAGGTAAAAGTAAATTACCGCTTTTAATGCCGTCAACTCCGAGAGAGCGAATAACTCCAAGAGAACGATTAACTCCGAGAGAACTGACACGCTCAAAGGAATGTCCCAGAGACTTAGGGTCGCCGAGAGAAAGGCAAAACAATAAACTGACAGTTGCGGTCCCCGAAAGTCCCAAAACAACAAGGAGTGCAGCATTTTATATGCGTAAAATTTACAACGACACGAGGACTGTTCGATCTTCAGTTCGTTTGCAGAATAGCCCCAAAGAAAGACCCGGTGCTAAGCTACCATCATACTGTAATAATCCCAGAAATACCGTAACTGTTGCATCCACATTCCGCGTGATAAATGGTAACAGAGTTTCGCAAAGTCCAAGAGTAGCACTTAATATGCAGCAAAGCGCAAAAGAATTTCGAAGCACGTGTAAAGAAATTGAAAATATCCAACAAAAAAAGGTCAATTTTCGAAGTACCACTAACATACAAAATGATCTTGTAAGCAACGCCAACAAAATTCACACTCATAAGTTACTCGAAAGTCTCACAATGAAGGTAAACAATTATGTACATTTACAAAATCTTCTGTAGGTTTTCTTTTTAATGAACTAAATTGACATTCTACAACTGAATTAATATCATATACTATTTCTATTCCGAGACAACTTCGATGGCTAAATTATAGAGCCTCAAATATTACAAAAACCAATCAGGTTACCAAGACACAAAATACAAGCTATGCTGATTCCAAACTCGGCAAACAGATATTCTAATATTATAAGACCGACTGTGAAAGCCTAATATCGTATCATAATAAATCAAATAATAACAATAATACAATTTCAGTTTAAAAATCAAGAGAAATTACAGATAATGCACGAAGATGAGTTAAAAATAAAACTAGAAAATACTGAAAAGAAACTACTTAGTATATTAAATGAACGTGATGCTCTGAAAGAAAGGTATATGGACATACATACTTGTTGAAATAGGTTTAGGTATACGAGTAGAACAGTTCTTCTTTCGTAAGTATCGATCAGTGTATCGTATTATTTTTCCTCTTTCTATGTAGAAACTTCTATCATAATGTCAGCATCGTACGAGTATGAAGCTTCGCACTGAACTTTAATAATTGCTTTCAGTCATATTACAGTCTATTTTTTACAAAAAATATACTGCAACCTAACTATGTACATATTTTTAGAATAAAGGAGCTCCAGTACCTTTTAGAGGCAAGTCAAACGAAAATTGCTCAAACTGATGAGGAGAAAAGGAGAATATTAAAACAACAAATTACAGAAGAAAAAGATAGAGTAATAAAAATATTTAAATCAATGAATACAATGTATGAAACGACTAGAAACTTAGCAAGTGTCCTTCTCTCAAACAGTGAAAGTAAGTTGATGTATTACGTACGTATGAAACTTATTATACCTTCTGGAACTTAATTCTCATTACCAAAACTAACTTCATTCTATTCCAAGTTTGTTTTAATGAGTCGCGAATATTAAGACAAACATATTCTTGCCAAACTTTCCGACTCACTGGGGTTTTAATTGTAAGAAATCGATGAAAGGCCTATCCAAAATATTAAACTTAGAGTTAAAGTTTGATCTAACACTATCTTCTTAAGTCACTCCTATTCGAGATGGTGAAACTTCTCTCAAAAAAATGTTTTAGGTATCTTGTATTACGAACCATTATTATGATCCTGTTGAGATAATGCTCTTTTATGCAATTTCTACTGTCTTTCCTCTATCCTTATCTCCGGTATCGATATTCCCTTTATTTAGTACAATAATCAGATCAATCAATTCGTTATAAAACTACAGGGAATATATTTCAAATTGTCTTCTTATCCAAGCAGAATAAGCGCGTACCTAATTATATAAAGGGTCAATACAAGTTACCAGTGCGTATAGTTTGGTTGATACTTGTATTGGTCTTTTGATCGTACGAGTTTGGTTGATACCATAACGCCTCGAAGGGGGCTACGCGAAGTGATCTGTGAAATGCCGGTCAAACGATAATTAAAGTACTGGGAACAGAGTCACGTTTTATTACAAGTGTAAAGGGAATAAAATAGTCGAGGTATCGAGTTATAGAAAACAACTCTAACCCTACAGTACATATTATATTATTATCCAAGTGTATTTAGACCAATGCCATCTTTATTAGAGGTATTTCAGAGGAATAAAAAAAGAATTTACTCTTCTTTATTTATCTAAAGATGATCGCGTTGTACTGAGTTTACGTGTTATGTAATAAATGTACAGCACCGTATTGTAGATATTCATAAGATCTGTTGACTGCGAGTGCAGATACTGAAAGTGTCTCTCCCATACATTTTTTTTAAATATCTATTTTACTGCTTCAACTTTCACTCAATTTTCGTGAAATAAATAATTGTACCCACTGAGGTATTGTTATATCTGTTACAATGTAGAGATAAAGTAATTTTGTACGAAATTTCCATGCTAACGAATTATTACATGTAGTATCCGAAGAGAAATCCTGTCGGAGGAATCACGGGTGAAGAGTATTTAAATTTATTTATAATTATTACTAAATAACCGTCTGTCATTTCATCCAAGAATTCTATGAAATACATTTATTATAATTAATTATTGAAATGGTTCCTCGTATTAAAGATCCTATTTCTCGAAATGATAATTGAACAATCCTTTGATTAAAACAATTACTCACCAAATGTTCATCAGCTACTGAATAAATATTCTTTTAGATAAACGAGAGCTTTCGTTGGAGGAAGAGTTTGAAGTGTTATTAAGTTACTTTACAAAACCAATCAAGATTTGTATTGTGTTATTTCTATACGTACTCCTCTCAAGCAACCAGAGATGTCCTGAATATTATTATTAGATGTCCAGATCTTGGTGAACTGTCATAATACACATACACATATTATTTATAGCATATTATATATTTTTATAGTTTTATGCAACATACATAATGATAAATACTTACAATAAACATAATTTAATACTGCTTTTTGTTTAAACAATACATCCCTTTCAGTAACCTCACACAACGATCAAATATCGTACTGTCGACAATGATTCTACTGAAAAATAATGGACTGGCCTTTAAAATATACCTAAAAAAAGTTGTATACTATTTGACTGCAGTTTATATTCTGTTAAGAATAATTCCATACGTTAAACATTTTGTTGGTGATGACTTTTTATCATATGTACAATATTACTATTTTGTGAAGCGTCCTCAAGGTGCTCCGGCACATAGATGGCGCTATAAAAATAATCCGAATATTATTATTATTATCCCTTTCAAGAAAACTGCAGCTGAGATGTACCACATACCTACTTGGAAACAATAGTGATCACTTCAGGGTTGGGTTCCTTAAGTCTAATGATTTGTAAAGCTTGAGCAAAGAGTTGTTGGAATTAGGAAGAACTCATGGGTCATCATTTATATTAACAAACAATGCACAGAACAATGGAATGTAGTCTTTATTTTAAGATTCATTCTTTACAGAAGTGGTCTAAATAAAACCTTTGTTAATGGACTGTGATTAATAGATCAATATTCATTATGAAATTTAATTGGCCGTCAATTTTGAAATACCTACTCAATACAAAAGAGGAAATTCTTTACAAGGAAATTGGAGAAAAAATATAAAACGAATGAAAACTGAATTCGTATTTATTAAAACCCCTATTTCATAACTTAAAGAAAAAATAACATATTCTCCGTTGAATTTAAGATTTAAAAAAATATAGATATACCGAAATCAATGGTAGAAAAAATAATTCAACGTTTAAGTTGATTAGAAAAAAATTATAAAATACCCAACTTTGTCATTAAAGGCTTAAAAAGTACAGAGGAACATTACACCAGGTAAGACTGTGTAAAGAAAATAGTACCTACTTAAGAACCTCATCGTTAATACAACCCATTGTTATTTAAGGTTTTCTAAACATAATTAAAAAATAATACATATAAACGATGTCTAAACCCACAAGACTTATTTTATTATTTATCCAGTAATGATGTAAAAAATACAATGAAATACACCTCCGGAAAATTCTCTGTCTGTTCTCTGACTTTTAACGACTAAAAATTCCATAGTTACAATAATGTACATACATAATAACATAACATATCTACATTCAATATATCTTAGGTACGGAGTTCCCACAGCATCCGCCAGTCTATACAGTTAGCTAGAGTACAAAAGGTACTCGAACAGGCGGCGAGGGGATTAGGGTGGAAACAAAACCTAGAAGGGGTAGGAGGACGACGGTCGATATGGGAGAAACCAGGAGTTAGAGAATGACGAAGAATTTACTACGAGCCATGTTAGAAAGAGACGAACATTCACGATATAAATAGTGTGAGTATGAGAGGGGTTATGTCGTAATATTAACGGTCCAGACCCGCCGATCTGTTGGCCGTAACCTCGTTGTAATGAATTACCATTGACGTGCTTAAAACAAAAAATGAAAAATGAAGAAATTGACGACGGCGTGGCTTGCTGTTGTTATTGCTGTCGACAGTTTAATATTTATACAGTTCATTATTTCTTCTCCACTACAAGCCAGACTCATCCGAAAATGTTTTGATAATCAACATTGAAGCATTTTATAAAATACGTGTAAACAGACTACGTAACCAGCATTCTATATTACAATACTGTTGCATTCTTAACTGCTTCGACAAAACAGTCCGCTACATAACGTTCCAGGAGACCATAAAACAAAAGGGCGATATTTGAATGATAAAAAATAGACTAAAGTGCTTACTACGCTAGGGCTGCCATACGTCCCGGTACACAGAGACATGTCCCGGTTTTGAGGTCCGTGTCCCGGTGTCCCGGTCCGACAGTCATTTGTCCCGGTCAGGCATTTAATAATTGCTCAATAAAACGATTCCCAGAGAGCTATCACGAAATCCAGTAATTTACTATATTCATTCATTAAAAAAATTGCCTGTGGCGCCAACTCGATTACACTTCTTCATCTTTTACATATTGTGCGTTCATATCAACAGTACTCACTATTTTTTATTTCGATAAAACTAAGCAAGATTTACACCACTCCTTTTTCATTCTTTTAAAAATTTCGACTGCGGCGCATCTTACATGACTGAATTATGGCAGCCCTAACTACGCGCACAAGTATCACCACAGCTTTGCCTGAGCAGGCCGACTTGTTCACGGAACACCGTGTGTAGTTGGTAAAACTATATATGTACCATGTTTCCATGTGATCCATGTTGTCGTGCGAGAATCTTGCGAAAACAGAAGTGAGGTGATGCTTCAACGTGCAGTAGGCGCTTTATATTACCTAAGCGCCGGCGAAAGTCTACAAAGCGTTGAAAACGATGCCCTTACAAAGTTCTGCGTCACGTAGATTTTGTTACTGAAACTTTCTTATATCAGAGTTTCAGTCTTCTGTCACACTTTATGGACACATTCTTCTAGCGACATGAAATTCTACTTACTTTTGACATCCGTTCTGATCCTTTATTTCTCACACCTTATAGAAAATTATTATTTATGCATTCACCTCAAGTCAAATTTAATTTGATCTAATCATAAATATAACTATAAATCTTACAATTCCTAAAATAAAGCAACGGGGCTTTCGTTTCAAATTAGTTCAGACGTATTCGTCTCTGTTGGTACTGTTTATTCATTCCGAGAGCAATTTTAGCTCTCATGACGTCTTACAACGTTTCTCCTCAATATGCGGTGTCTCTTGCTGGGTAGGCAGAGGAAGCCAGAGTGCCCTATACTTGCTTCCGTCATACACTCGAACATCTGCCATACGCGCTCTCCGATTCCTCTTACTCAAAAAGCGTCCCTTCTTAAGAATCTGATCGATATGATCGATCAGGGTAGTTAAGGGTGACCACGCTTCTTCGCGTCTTATTTTTTCAGTCACCCTGTCATCTTTCATTCTCTCAATATACCCAAACCACTAGAACTGTCTGACAGTCACTCATCTCTCTAATTCACTAATTTCTTATTCGATCTCTCAATCTTTTCCAACACATTCTTCTCAACTCTGATTCGTACTTTTCATATCGAAGGCCCCTCCGCACACCCTAATAACACAGGTGCCAGTCAGGCGCTTTTTATTCGCTCTTTCAGCCCTAAGTTACTCAGATGGCCCCAGGGTTAGGGCACCCTTCAGCAACACCGTCCGGAATTACACCTTCAATATCCATTTTACAGGGAGGATAACAAATAACGAGCTTCGTTATATAATCGTCCTTCTTCAGCCATGTTTATGTCTCATGACAACTTAGAATATTTCAGCTCAGCAAAATAATTTTATTAAATCTAAGGGATGATAATGAAGTGGGCCTATCCAGGTGTAAAATTAAATCAAGTAATTAATTATACCTTTCCTTAGATAACGCACCGATCTCGATGAGCCATGAAACGTCTAAAGTCAAGTGTCGTATAAAGAATAATGATTAGATACGAACACGGGATTAAATTCTATAGGAAGTAGAACTTGATTCATATTCACTGGAGAGAAATTTCCAAAACACGAAAACTTCGATAGAAACTTTGTATAATGTAAGAAAATTTAATTGTTTTCTACGTGTCAATGTCAACTTCAAGTTAAATACCTATGTATCGAAATTAAACACATTCGTATTGTAGGGTTCACATTCACACATTCATTGTTTTAGACTTCAATTATTTAAAAACATCATTCACAGCTAAAACTGTTTCGGCGGGGAAATGACAAAAACCATTATTTATCCGAACTTGTTGAACCTTCTGAATATACATGATACAGTAACAGTTTCATAGATAACGAAATAAAAGTTAAAATGGTAATTAATAACGTTCACTAGGTACTCTATTATCTGCCAATTGTATAATGTAGTGTGTATGTTTTTTCGATTGGCTAGTCGACATTACTAGTGAGAAACACAGTGAGAAAACCAAACAAAACGCTCAAGCGATGGATTCGTCACGCTTTGAAAACCTGCAAGCTACGAGTAATTCATCATTAGTTATTCCTTAGATTTCGCAGTTCTATAGCAGGTATCATGGCGTCAACCTCAGACATTTTGTTAAAAAAAATACCGATATGTGGGTGTTAAAACTCAGGTGGTTAATAAAATTGCATTCGCCAAAATGCACATAAATAAGTAAGAATGTACGAAAGTCTTACGATACTTCAATATAATTTAGCTATAGGGTACGATAAGTGTAAGTACTTCATTACTTGAATTAAGGAGCACTTAATAAGAAAAAGTATCTGCCTGTCCTAATTTAAGATGACGTTCCCTAACTCAGTATACCGTGAAACTTTAATCTAAGTCGCAGGTTAATAAGTATTATTTCATATATGTATATCGCCGCTCATTTTTTACTTTGACTTAAGCGCCACTTAGGTATAAAATGAGTTATATATATCGTTGGAATCGTCTCGACGAGCTGCGTCGAATGGTCCAAGTTCAAGGTCAATTAGAGAGCTTTTTTGGTCGTTTAGTCAAATAAAAAACCAACTTTTATCTTTCAAAAAATAGGTAAAGCGACGAAAATTACAACTTATAAATCGCGAATGGCGCTTTGTTTTGCTAAATTTTCCCAATTCATGAATGTTTGGTTTATAAGAAAAACAAACATAACACATAAAACAATGCGAGTGGCGCTTTAGCTTTTTTGACTTATCAAAATTATTTAGGCAGATGCACTTTAGTCAAATCGTATAATATTAAATCTAAACATGTTCTACGTTTAGTCACATTTACATGATACTAAATAATGTTAAATTGTCGTTTAGACTTTTTGAATTTTGGATATTAGTCGTTTCATGTCTTTTAAGTCATTTCTACTAAATACTGAATTAAATAAAAATGGCCATTAGTCACAGTAGATTGTTACTTTTTAATTTTATGTAATGCGTTAATCATTCTTAGTAATTGTTTATAATTGAATTTGCACTTTAGTATTTTTGCGGTTATAACAATAGCTGATATTTGGTACATCTGTCGTCGTTTAAGACAAGATGTTTGAAACAGAATTATAAGGAAGTATTCCCACAACAGTATGAAGAAATTAAGGATGAACATTGTCGGGCTTACGACCGACCTCGGCTGGCTTAAGTGATCACTTTACACTCGAGAAACATTCGCCATTTCAGTTCACCCCGGCTGGGATTCGAACCCATACATTCGTCTCGCTTAGTAGGGATCATATCCACTACACCACGAGGAGCGACGGCTGTGTTGTCGAATTTCATGTATATTAAGTACCCATGTATTGTTGCATTTCTTACTGTTGAAGGGAGAGGGTGGTATTTTTTATTTTTTATTTTTTTTTTTTTTTAACACACCCGCCATCTTTATTATTGCTTAGCCGAAGAACGTAGTTCACAATCAACTTCGCTAATGGCAGGAGAGGCAACTAAGTACCATATTTTTTATACCTAACAATTACCAACGTGATTTTAACTTGAATTATTTTTGATTGTACAAATTTTTATTCTTATAAAGCGTTGGATTTTTTCTACAGCCGTAGTAAATACATTGAAGTATTCCCACAACAGTATGAAGAAATTAAGGATGAACATTGTCGGGCTTACGACCGACCTCGGCTGGCCAGGTCTGGCCAGGTCGGGCTTACGAACCGTAAGCCCGACAATGTTCAATAAAAAAAAATAAAAAAAAAAAAAAAAATACCCTTTAACAGTAAGAAATGCAACAATACCCCAGCCGAGGTCGGTCGTAAGCCCGACAATGTTCATCCTTAATTTCTTCATACTGTTGTGGGAATACTTCAATGTATTTACTACGGCTGTAGAAAAAATCCAACGCTTTACAAGAATAAAAATTTGTACAATCAAAAATAATTCAAGAATTATAAGGTTTGAAAATATTATTATCGGTCGTTCAACTAACAAATTCATTGTCAATACACGTGTGCGATGGGCGCGAACGTATATACCTATTTAGAATATATTTAAGAAATATTTATAAAGAATATATTTAGAAAAATTTTACTTTCCTTCTTTTTTTAAACAGATATGAAGATGTTCGATTCGAGAAGATGAAGATGAAGAACCTAGAGTTCCAAGACATTGATCTTCAGTTTTTATTACTCACAAAATTCTTTATAAAATACAAGAGTTTGTGTGTTAGCCATTTTAACTTGGAAGTGTTTGGAAAACATGGTTGCATTAATCACTTTGAATTATAACGATTTTATTCTCAGTGCTAATTTAGACATTCTGCTTGATACAGTTTGTCACAAAAAGTTCTATTAGCCATTTTGAATTTTTAGAAATAATATATAAATGACGTGTTAGTCATTTTGATATTTTTGAGGAAGAGTACAAATGGCGTGTTAGTCATTTTGAATTATTAGAAAATATATATAAATGACGTGTTAGTCATTTTGTTTTTTTGGAGGAAGAGTACAAACGGCATGTAAGTCATTTTGAATTTTCATGATTTTAAGAAAAGTGGTAATTTACTTGATCTGAATTAATAAATTTCGAATTAAACTAAATATTAGGTTAGGCATTAAGGCATTAAGCGCCATCTAACTCACACAAAAAAGAATATATTTATTAACATTATATACTAAAAAATAGAAAAAAAATCCATCAACAAAACCCCCATACAACTTATTTAAATCGGTTCATAAATAAAAAAGTTATCAGGGTTTTTCTGTTTTTTTAAACTTTAAATCGCTCTCCTGAAAAGTTGACCCTGTGTCGCTTAAGTCAAAGTAAAAAGCGAGCGGCGATATGTATCTATTAATTTCAAAGGACGTCGTCGCCGAATATATCTGAAGAAAATACGAAGATGCTCTCTGAACAGTGAACTACTAACGGAGTGGAGGAACGAGAAGCTGCAGGACTTCACTGCCAAAATATTCTCAGAAATGAAACAGAAAAATGACAGAATTCTATTTTACGGAAGTTGACAATTCAAGTAATCAAAAATTAATATTAATTTATTTATTTATCAATATATTATCATAGAGATCATTTACATTACAATATTATATTTAAATACTACAACTTACAAAACACTACGTAATACCTAACATTATTCTGTAAATAGATAGAGTTACAATTTCCAAAAGTGTAGATAGTAATTATTAATGATCACATTTCACATCCTACAAAATATACGACTTTTTACTACAGTACGATCATCACTGTTTGGATTCCATCCCACATTGGTATTACCGGTAACGAGTATGTGGACCTCCTGGCGAAGGACGCGTCGGTATCGGGTTGCCCCTCGCATGAATTATTCTCGTCTCCCAGTGATTTCCTCTCAGTAATTTGAAATACCCTTAATGCTGAATGGCAGGAGGATTATTGCAGGCATTCTTCAACGGGTAATTACTACAAGTCAATACAGCCTGTTATTCCACCTAAACCATGGTTTCACGGATATAATTATTTCAAAATGTCTATATCAATTCTCACCCGCATGAGACTAGGACATTGTTGTGTCACGGAACACCTATACAGGATAGGTGTCATTGCTTCCCCTATGTGTGAGTGCGGAGAGGAGGTGGAGAGTCTGAATCACGTATTCTTTGGCTGTGTATTATTTGATAACAGGGCACTTCTTGAGGACCTGAGAACATCTCAGGTCCCCTTCCCAGTTAGTGTACAGTCGCTGTTGGCACTTGGTGCTAATATGATAAACTCGATCCTCATTAAGAGTATAAAGCTCAACAATAAAAGAATATAGTGTTGCATAATTCTATGAGTATTACTGATAGCATGGATCACTCGCCCACGAGTGGGTTGCTGAGGTAAATATAGAATAGAATACTACAGTACGTACATACGACGCGACCTAGAGCTACGTTATTTCAAGAAGCATCAATCCGATTGAGTTAAGTGACAATGTTGGAACTTACAAAATATACCTGACAATTTTGGATAATGTGCTTACATATAGGTACAATGAAAATTCGACGCATTTGTCGAACACCATCTAACAGTTAGTGGTAGTGAGCCAGACAAACCGCATATTGTTCCTGATCGTTCATTAGTTATCAGTAGAAATTACTAAAAGCATTGGAGACGCCAGGTTTAGATAATAAAAATAAAATCTAGCATTAAGAGTATGCATACCGACATTTCAAAAATTTCTGAAAACGGGAGACCTCCTATGTCGACAACCGTTACTAAATATGCTTTGGAACAAAAAAGGGTAGATGCATTGAACATTTATCTAGGGAATAACCGTAAAAGATTTTTTATATCTTGCACAGATTTCTCAAAAAAAAAATTTTAAAACACCTCTGATCTTTTTTCCGAAAGACGGAAACTCGTTTCACGAAAGTCGCGGAGTAAAATTTTATTTTTGTACTGATAATATGCATTAAAATCTAGGGAATAACCGTAAAAGTTTTTTGATAGACGCAAAATTAACCCCAAAAAATGGAAAAAAACGCTATTTTGACCATTTTATCACGCGATTGTCACGCGATTTTGAACCTTATTGCCGTGGGAAATTACTGTGACGTCATTCTTGGTGCCAAGCCCTTAAATTATTATCAAAAAACCAAGTCAAAAGAACATTGAATAGGTACCTATTTTATATGCATATTGCGTAACCAAGTGGGAATCATTTCATTGCAGGTTTAAAGTGCTAGGAAACGCAAAATCAAAATAGCAAATAAGGAGCTACAACACACGTTTCCACCACACAATTACCATAAAAATGAGACAATAATACTGGGCTGGTGGTAGTGGTGCAAGTCAATGATACATCAGTAATAATTACAGCAAGTGAACTCAATTATTCACAATATAAGAGAAACGTTGTATGAGCATGTACTCATGTGTCGTTTGATACTAATCTGAGCTCGTGCAGACAGAGTCAAATTATCTGGCATGAAAATGAGTGGAAGTTATTATTATTATTCTCTGTGGAAATTCACATCCCCCGCTTCCGAGTTCCACTCACTACGACATGAGTGGCCTTGAGAATGGAGTGCCAAAATTGCTTTACACTTTAATGAGATGTTTGAATAAAATTGCTCGCAATGAAACGCCTCATATAAAATAAGAAGTAGGCAGGTGCGGTAGGTAAGCAGGCAAAGTTCTACCGCCCGTAAAAAGACAAAAATGTGAATATTGGAGAGAGGGTGTTATTATTATGGCTTACCTAAAGTTGATGAAGGTAATATAAAACCCGGTTTTATATCAAATAATGTTGTGTGCGAATTACTAGACTTGTTATTGGCTGTGGAAATGTCAAATAATATTGTAGCTTGACTTACTCTGGACCCAACGTTCGTGAGTTAATGTTAATTACATGTAAATATTATAACCCAGTTAGGTATATGTATTTCATTATCCATCATCTTCACCACACTATGCTTGGAGGTTTTACATTCGTAGCGCTTCATCGTGCATCATAGGAAACTATATGCCAACTCCGTCCAGATACGGTATTTTGTTGTGAATGCATTGTTTATTTTCCCCAAATTGCCGAAATTCTTTTATCTTCTTATCTACGCCGTTTTCTGTTTATTTGGAATCGGCTCGGTAGGTTGGGTTGTTTCTGTCCATTTCTATCGATCCCGGCTGAATGAGACTACGGGTCCAACTATTAAATGATAAGAAGTTAAATTAGGATAGGTGTAATAAAAATATTGACGCTAGGTAAATCGTATACAAACATTAGACGTCAAACAAGAAGGAATTTTTAATTTTCTGACCGTGTCACCTCTACGATTGTTGACAGTAATCTAAATGAATGTAGTGTAAACAAAAGGCGTTACGTTGAAAACTTACAGCGTATTATTATACCATATTGAATTTGATTAAAACTTGGAAAACTTCAAGTGACAGAAATTTAATTAAAAAATACGTCCAGCATTATTCAAATAACTTTTTAGGATCCGACAGAAAATGGAAATCTAACGGCCGGCCTTAAATATAATCTCTTATTTATTATCCGTTAAAGTAAGAAGATAATAGGGATTGTTATTTACATCAATAAACAAAGTGGAGGAAGACGTACGTAGAATTAAATTTTATAAAAGCGTTGAATCATGAATGGAAAAATGCAATGCACAAAACGCAACACATCAGGTACATATTTAGACATTCTAAAATTTTGCTTATCTGCTAAAAATTGGGGCATCAAAATACCGGGTTATATAAATAGTATAACAAATTAGTTATAATACCTACATAAATATAAAAGTAGGTAGTTATAATACCTATCGGAATATCATAAAACTGGATGAGTTTATAAAATCGTGAACCGAAAAAAGTTAGATACACATTAAATAACCTGTAACAATTACAAAGAATCTAGTGGGTACCTACCCATGAAAATCACGGAGGCTTTGCTAAATATGTTTTTGTGTAACCACTATAAGTACTCCACCCTTCAAAGTTCCTCGAGTAAACACAGGAAAATCACAAGGCTCCGTCTATTCCCCGTCTCTCCAATATCGTCATGAAAGTCGTAAAACCAGATTCATATTGTCTACTTTTTTAGTTGGTACCCACCCCTGAAAGCCACAAAACTCCTCTTACATGTCTACCTACATAGGTACCTTACACAAATATAGAAGGTGGGTACTTTAAATAGTTCGATTTGGAAAAAACCTTTGATTATATTTAATCAAATATTTTTTCGCCATGAAAAAACATGCTACTTGATACTACTTACTAATCTGTGATTTGGAATATTTACGTGTATAGGTAACGTGCCATATAGTATGTATGAGAATTCGATTTTCATTTTCTGTCACGTTGTATAAAATTGTACTTACTTGATTATTTCCACGAAAGAAATATTTCAAAACTATTTTCATTCATAATTTCATTAGTAAGTACCTACAATTCTTTTCAAACTTTTTCAAATTTATTTACTTCTTTGAATGACACTTCGACGAAAATTTCTAGCCACCCACGAAGGCGTCGCTGCTTTAAATTTACGTAAATATTCATAGAACTTGCCTAATTTTCCAATGGGCAAGCTTTAGATACCTACATGACTTGGATAATACAAGTATCATGTAATGGAATATTGGCTACCTACCTATTGGCGATGGTGATTCGTTCAAGGCAAATTCTGAAAGAGTCAGACACAAAAACTAGAAATCAATGAAACAGAATGTAATGTAGCAAACAATGAGTAGGAAATCGAAATTAGATTAGCATTTCTATTTTCATCGCGGTGACCCAATTACTGCATTCGAATGCAAGTCAAGCCATACACCACCATGTATCAAACTGGGCAAAGTCGGAAACGATAATAATTATCGTTGATTCCTTACATATCTACTACAAAAACGAGGGGTTGAGAACAAAATATAAAGCCGTTTAATCTGATTTATTTCTAACAAAATGTCCAACATAATGTTCTATAATATCAAAGATAGTGCAGCGTCATAGAATATCTATAATACAAAAAAAGTTGCACAAAGAATACGAGAGGAAAGAGGGAACAATGTGACAACAACTGCCTCATATTATAGTCCAAGAGCCCGCTGCTTAATTTATGACGTATCTGTTTTTTGATCGAAATGTGGTATAAATGATAGCTTACCAATAGGGTATTACATCGCACTAGGGTTGCCTATCAAAATCCTGCCGCAACCCCCCCTGCCCCCCCGAAAAGGTCCCTCTTCGCGGTTTTTCGCATTTTATAGGAATATGGTAAGAGATAGAAGAAAGTAGTCAATGACAAAAATAATTCTTGCTAAATTCTCTACAAAAAATGTCAAGTCAATTTTTTCGTAGAACTAGCAGTTTACCCGCAATGGCCGCTCCAAAACCGAAATTCATTTAAAATACAAAAAAAATGTATTTAAACTAAATTGGTTGAAAATTGATAAGAGCTACAGGAAAATAGTCAGAGAACGAATTTATTACCATAGTCTTAGCTACAAAACGAGCTATAACTTATGTTCATACATCTAATAATTTCGGAGTTATTACAATAAAACTCAGTGACGAAAATTCTTAAAATTTAGTTTTTCATAAAATAACCAGTGATATAGCGCCGCAGGCCAAAATTTATTTTCCATAAAATGTTAGTAATAATGGGTGGAAGAATGTGAAAGAAAAAATATCAAACTTTTTTTTTTATTATTTCAAAAAATATCCTGTTTTTTGACCGGCCATTACGGGTAAACTACTAGTCCTATGAAAAAATTGATTTAACGTTTTTTGTAGAGAATTTAGTAAGGATTATTTTTGTCATTGACTACTTTCTTCTATCTCTTACCATATTCCTATAAAATGCGAAAAACCGCGAAGAGGGACCTTTTTGGGGGGGGCAGGGGGGGTTGCGGCAGGATTTTGATAGGCAACCCTAGTGCGATGTAATACCCTATTGGTAAGCTAGCGTTTATACCACATTTCGATCAAAAAACAGATACGTCATAAATTAAGCAGCGGGCTCTCGGACTATTATAGGCCAATGACAAACTAGGAAACTTTAAGGATTTAAATGGACAAGGAATCATTATAAATCCAAAAGCGTATGTTAATATTATAACAATGAAATACTGAGAAAAAATTACTGCCTTCATTTATATTATTTCCTCATGAAATATTGTGGCTATCTAACTAAATTCTATTACCTATATACAAATATGTAGAAACATAGTTTATGAAATACTGAAATGTTTCGAGCATTCATTTATCATTGTGTATTTTTGATACAAGATTGTATTTTATTAAAACAAGTTGTTTCTCCAATGAATATCTCAGAATTCGACAACAAATGGAATTGATAGACTAACGTGGGCGAGTGAAAGTTCAATACAGGAAGAATAGATAGACTGGATGATCTCCAATTTATTGCCAGTACATATTACTACGTATTCTCTAACTCCAGATTTACGAAATGAGAAAGAAAAATTAACGGATTGTGTCAATACTGAGATGAAAACTCACTAATATGTAATCAAACAAAGGAGAAAAGAAAACGACGGTGTGTGGAGGTGGAGGCCCTCTGGATATTGTCCATGAAAAGTATAGATTTACGACATTATTTTAACCTGATGTAGTTTATGCCCGTGGGTGTTTACTGTGTGATAGTAGGTGCAATAGAATAGATGGACACATCTACCACACTCTTCAGGTTAATTTTATTATCGAGTGTCGGTCATGTAGTTAGTACTATATGCTCAGTATAGGTATTGATGTAGTGTATGTATACACATCTGTGTGCCTACGTGGGTCAAAATACCGTTTACTACATAATGTATATAAAGTAGAAATGTGTAATATGTACAAGAATGTATGAACGAAGTCAGCTGTTGCTCAGTATGATAATTTGTACTACTCGTACCACACCGACCTTTAATCATAAATGTAAATTATTCCTAATGTGAATTAGTGATATTATTAAAGCATTAAAAAAAGAACAAACAAGGTATTGAACTCGAGGCCAAGGACAGAACGCTGACAGACGTGCATGCTGACTGATGAGATTACATACGTGGTTCGCCGACTAGATGGTCCGACGACATCATGGGTGTTGCGGGTTCAATGTAGCAGCTGACAGAGGATCGTGGAGATGCAATCGGGAGTCTTCGAGGAAAAGAATGAGTAAGTAAGGACGACACCAATAATTGTTCATTCCCTTCATAAGGATAGAGAGAGGAGTGCCTCCCCAATATCCGTTCTCAATACTGAACCGTACTTCTAAATTGGACCAATATGATCATTGATCAATCCGGATCACTCTAGGGTGGTTATGGCTACTATACCTACTTACTTTTCTTCATACATAACATATTCTTAACAGATAATTTTACCAGTTCTGGTAGATATATTTTAAATCACAATTGTTGAAAAACGTCCATATTCCACTTCATGTTATATCGCTTTTAGCGTGAGTAGGTACCTACTTCACAATAAATCATGATATTGATTGAATACTCAGCGCCAGCGTGTCTGCACGTGTAAAATACTAATGAGTAATGCAGAATGTAACTCAGTAATTTCTCTTACCTAATAAGTCACCGACACGCCTATATATTTGTGACTAATCAGAGTACACAGACCTCAAGCCCAGAGGAATTATATGAAGACGTATTACTTCCCTCAACATTTCCTCCTAGCGCAGCGCTGTGAAATAAGTACCTATATATATTTTACGTGATGTTTTAAACTGGAAACTAGACGCCATGTCATAATATTACAGGTACTAGTATGTTCTAAGTGTCTGATGGGATAGTGAGAAATGAACAAAGAAAAAATCATCTTATGACAATGGTCATATTCGGACAGAAACTCAAACCCTCAAACCAATACATTAACAAGGAAAGTATAGCAATTCTTCGAGAACTTTTGGCTTTCTAGGCAAAAGATGATCTTGATACCTTCACATACAGAATCGGCAGTGTAATATCCTCTAACTCGCCAGACTTCTGCACGGTTCATTTTTCCATTTCAAGATTCATACATAAATGAAGCTATAGAAGCTCCAGTGTAATTCGCACTAACTGAATATTTGCTGAATAAATTTCGAGACGAATTTGGTTACAGCGACATCAAGTACCATAAGTTTAGTTTGACAGAATAGATTAAAAATGTGGGTTATAGATTTTGTGGCGATACTTAATAATAAGGTATATGACTTACAAAAACCGCGACAGAAGTAAAAAAAACTTACAGGAGAAATGCTAAAAAAACACAGGCCCGACGCAGACGAAATAAAAATCAAATGATACATAAAATTAAGTAATTAAATACTGCATAGGAGGCATCATCGAAATCAATAGCTAAACGTGTGAAATACCTACCTTTTCAAAGTCTTACAGGGGCACATGAATAGATTAGATACATATATTAGCAAAGGGAGCATTAGACAGTTACAATTGCGGTTTAAAAGCATGTAATACGATAAGAACCTATAAGGTAGCCCGTTCTCTTCTTATTCAGCCTTGGTCCCTCCTGCTGATGGAACTATGAAATAATAATTTTTAAAAAAAAGATCGTTGCAACATTCGCACTCCTGAATTTATATAAACTCTCTGTCACCTGAATTTCGAATACATATTTCACACATTAGCCATTGATTTCGATGATGCCCCCTATGCAGTATTTAATTAAACCCATTTATACCTATCATTTCAGTTGCATTTCGTTTGCGCCGGGCCTGGGTTTTTTCCCGTACTAAATGAGTATATTCTCCTTTTACCGGAAATGATTCTGCTATTACGAGTACTTCGACATCAATAATAAACTTTTCCCCGATCGATAGAAACGAAAGAACTTCACAAACAACTTTGATGCAAGTAGAAACAAATTGACAGAAATATAATATCAGGAACTTCTTGAGATGAGGAAAGACGAGCGATAATATACTATTTCCATTATGCATCTCACGAACTCCTTATAAACACCATAGTATTCTTAAAAGCGAGTTTTGCCGTGAATTATATTTTTTTCTATTTAATTTCTATTCCTCATACCCCTATTTCACATAAGTACAACCCAAAAATACTGAATACATCCTTGGAGGAGATTTTAACATCGCTAAACTCTAAATGTAGTTTAGACAATTATAATGAAGACCATCTGTGTTTACAATGTACGTTATTAATCCATTTCAATATTAATCCCATTCTTCATTGTAAAGCACTGACCTAATTTGATATCCTTTAATTAGATTCTCGATAGTCTAGTCAATTATAAAACTTAACTATAAATATAATTAAACGTTTTGTGGATACGATACCAATACCAAGATTATATACGAGTACCTACTATAGAGGTACATTTGTCTCCTTGGAATTGGAAATAAAAACTTTAATATCCAACATGCAATGTTTGGTGTACCAGGTACCTATTGTATGTCCAGTGTGCATTAATAATGTGAATTCCTAACTAATTCTCGAGGTTAAAATAATTAATTTAAAACACATACGCAATTAGTGAACTAGAACTAATGTACAATGCAACGTGTCGTCACTGCCCATTTACAGTAGCTAGCCTCGTTATCTATAAACTGTAAGACAGGTTGGCAACTGAAAATTCATCAATTGCAATATCGGGATTATTGTGAATACGATCTATCTCATGTTTTTATTTTACTAATAGGTGTGAAAATGTCTAAAGTTTGGGAGGTTATTGCGCACCTAATAAAACCTAGTATAGTGTGCTCTCCCTGAGGTATACGACGAATTAGACATGAGCGCCGCGCCGGCGCGCCGCCGCTAATCATGGTCGGCGCGCCGCCGCCGACAAAACGCTCACGCCGGCGGCGTGGGAACTGCGTGACCAAAAATATTTATTTATTTATTTATTTTATTTATTTATTTATCTATGGTACAAATACAGTCACAACAGTACAATTAAACAGGAATATGTATTGACAAACCTGACCAATTACATTTGTACACAAATAGCAACACACAAACACAGTAACACAAACTTAGACCTATACATACATAGCAAAAACAACTTAACTAATAGATATTCTGATTATACAATATATGAATATATGAAAGGATAGGATGGGAATGGAATGGAATGAGGAGGAGGAGAGGGATTGGATTGGGGAGGAAATATTCCGTGAGGTACAATTCCACTCAAGTTTATATTAGATCAAATTATTATCGTTATGAAATGGAATACAATGCAAAAATATATTTATATACACATATTATATAAATACGCACACATACATACACACTAGGTGCAATATCTTCTCAATGAACTCTTGTATGTTGAAGGAGACGCATTAAATAAATCTGCGTGATTAATATTTCCCGAGAGTTTACGATTGTAATATGTACAAGACCTGTTAACAAATTCATTTTGATTGGAGTTGGTGTTAGAATCATGGACATAGAACAGGGTGTAGTATCTGCCAATTCTACTGGGAACATGGAAATTTAATTGACGTAGTAAGTAGGATGAGTCGACTAAGGAATTTACAATTCTATACAGGAACATCTGATCAGCAATTAATCTACGATTCATAAGCTTTGGCAGGTGAAAATGTCGTTCGATCTCATCGTAAGATTTGAATGTATAGTATGACCTAAAGTTAATAAAGTTCATAAACTTCTCTTGTACCCTCTCAATCCTGTTAACATACACGATATACCGCGGATTCCACACCTGAGAACAATACTCAAGGTGAGGACGGACGAAAGAGTTGTAGAGGAGAACAAAAGTATTGAAATTGTTAAAGAATTTACATGTTCTCAGAATGAAGCCGAGGCACTTAGTTGCCTTGGATACAATATTATCTACGTGTTTTTCGTATGTCAGTTTACTGTCCAGTAATACTCCCAGGTCGCGTATATGATCCTTCCTTGTAATTAGTGTGTCATCAAATTTGTAATTGTAAATAATTTTATTTCGGTTGCGAGTGAATGTGACGGTATGACATTTGGACGTATTCATAAATAGTTTATTCTGCGTACAATAGGTAGCGAGTGCATTCAAATCGCTCTGCAACCCCTGGCAACACTCCGGGCCAATGATGGGTATAAAGATTTTCATATCGTCAGCGAATAATAATATTTGGGAGTTTTTGAAGCATGCAGGAATGTCATTTATGTAAAGTGAAAACAGCAGGGGCCCCAAGATAGATCCCTGAGGAACACCAGAGGTCACAGACTTCCAGACAGATGTATAGCCTGAGAGCGCAACTGCCAAAGATCTATTTTCTATGTAGGACGAAAGCCAACGAAATAGGTTCCCATGTATTCCACAGTCCTCTAATTTATCACGCAGGATGCTATGGTCAATCTTATCAAATGCTTTACTGTAGTCAGTGTAGATAACGTCAACCTGTATTTGATTGTCCATATAATTTGACAGTATGTTAGTAAATACGCCGAGATTAGTGACTGTAGATCTTCCCGGGAAAAACCCATGTTGAACCTCAGTAATTGATTTTTTTAGAACGGGGAACAATTGATCAAGTACAAGGGTTTCAAAGACCTTAGAAAACACTGGGAGCTTCGATATGGGCCTGTAGTTATTTACCTCACCCCTAGAACCCGACTTGAATATAGGGGTGATGTAGTATCCTGTGTTTTTTGAGACAGAAATCGAAATAAGTACTTTTCCAGGTAAAAAAATGAAGCATTCAGCTGTGGCGAGGCTAGGATTCAGTAATTATATAAGATGTCGAATAATAACTAATGCATTGTTAACCCACTCCTACGTCTCACATATTTCGTTCATTTGGTTTGGAATAAAAAAAAATCGGGGAATTTTCTGTACCTTATTTATTTGATTCTAAAACAAGAAATAGGATGGGATGGAGGCATTAATAATTTGGTTCTTCAAGGAGGAAATTAAATGAACAAACGTTATTCTATGTTAACTGGGAATCACAAGGAAAACTCACAATTTATAGTTGATCGATTTTTAGGACACCGGTCGATTTTATCATACCACGCTGAAATTTTTAAACCACGTAAATTTTAGCAGAAAGCTATATTTTTCTTCCAGGAATATCTGACCAAAATATGCGGCCTTTCGTCTTTTCGGTCAACCGTTCTATCTTTTCATTAGTTTAACCTTTGATTTTATCGAAGTACCTAATCGAAATTATTTTCATTCCACTTGACTAGATTCGCTATTCTCCAGATAACAGGTGCACTTACTGACCTGGAGGTTGTCGAGAGTTTCACATACCTCGGATTCGTGCTAAATGACGCAGGAGGATGCGAGGCAGAGATCAGAAGACGGATTGGGATGTCAAAGAACGCTATGACACGCCTTGATAAAATATCGAAAGACCGAAGAATATCCAGAGGGCTAAAAATTAAATTGGTGCGGTCGCTTGTGTTCTCTATTTCCCTCTATGGGGTGGAATCTTGGACCTTGCGAGCGAGGGACAAAGCTAGAGTTGACGCTTTCGAGATGTGGTGTTAGAGGCGCATGCTGCGGATCCCATGGACTTCAAGAAGGACAAATGCCTCTATCTTTCAGGAACTTGGAATCACATCTAGATTGTCATCTCCATGCTTAGAAAGAATTCTCCAATTTTTTGGACACATCGCTCGCAGAGGGGGAGATAGTCTCGAGAAGCTAATAATCACGGGAAACACGCCGGGATGGAGACCCAGAGGACGATCACCTTTGCGATGGACGGACCAAGTTACGCAGACTGTTGCCCTCTCCATCTACAGGGCCGTGCATCTTGCCGAGGACAGAGCTGCGTGGCGGGGATTGGTCAAGCAACGGGTGTTTGGGTTTGGAGATCGCGACCCTCAGCAGTGAGGAAATCGACAGGAGAGAGAGAGATGCTATATTTAATTTATTTTAATACAATAAGTACTGTAGAAATAGTTAAGACTCCTCTTCTCTTGACAAAAAACGATATTCATTTGGTATTTTTTACGTTTACGATCTTTAAAGTGTCAAAATGTGATTATATTTTGATATTAGATATTTTAACGTTAAAATCCAATTATTTCGCTCATCCAAGGCTGCATTTTAATAAAAAAATAATAATTTACTATCCCCTAACGTGGTTTCTCGGACTGTGATTACAGACTACTCTCAAATTGTAATTTATCTTTCCACTGGTAATCATTACGTATTTTGGTTGATGTCTTTATTAATTTATGCACCTTTCGACTAAAAACACCACAATATATCTTTATTTATTTATTTTCCTTACTTTTACACCTAAAATAACATCCAAAATAAGTTTTTTTTTTAATAAAATGAATCTGGGTTTATCGAAATAAACCCACATACATCTTTGTACACTTCAGAGAAAGCTTAAAATCTTGTGTTGTGAAGTGGAGTAGGTCGGGGATTGAACCCGCGCCCACTGGATTAACAGCCGAGCACGTTACCAACCAGGCTACAGACCACCTCAAAACTTAAATTAGATAATTTTATTAAATTACCCTTCCATTCCAAGCAACAGCACATATAACACATATGTTTTTGCAGCTTATGCTGAACCGTAGTTCTTGGTACATAGGAATTTTCCATTTTGTGGAAGGTCGACCTCGTCATCGCAATTCTGGACTTTATTTCAGAGTTTGAATTCCACTCACCGTTTGGCTAACAGCCCAAATATTGCCAAATGAGAAACCTGTTCGACTGCACTACTGCCCATAGTTAGGCTCATTCTGACGCGTTTGACTTTATGGATTTGTTTTTTTGACCTGCCCTCCAGCACCATAAAAAGGCAATAATGACTTTTTCCATTATTTTTAAAATATGAGCTTTTATTTCACTTTATTATTGAAATAATCATAGTTTTTCAAAATAAATAAATCGATTTTATCATTATCCTTTTCACATATACGTATTTAATCATTTAAAACAATATTGCAAAAAAATCCAATGCTTCCCCCCACTTTGGATCCACGCCGCCGGCGTGGCGCCGCCGCCGGCTATTTTAGACATGGGCGCCGCCGCCGGCTTTTTTGCAGCCGGCGCACATGTCTACGACGAATATTAGGTATACCTACTATTGAGTAATAGAAAAAAAAACAATCCTATCTTTTCACCAGCTATGCTAGATATGTCACAACGTGAAGCAGATAGTGTGGACAGTAAAAAAAGACTAGTACAACATGCATTTTACGTTTAACATCCCCAGTCTCTCAGGGAAACGCTCGTAAATCAACGTCGTGTGTTGGACAGGAGACAAACGTACAGAGAAAATTGTATTTAAATATTCATTTCATACAAAACTACAGGTGGACCAGTATAGTAGTAAAGAAAATAGTATGAATAATTTAACAGCCATGGAAACTATAAGATCCATTTCTCAAACATCAAACCTTTTTGTGATCTGGATAGTAAATAATAAAAAAGAAAACTAAATTAATATCAGACAAATAGAGAGAGTGAAAGATCGTACCACTCATCAGACGCCGGTGCAAACTTCTAAATAGATACTTAGCTGTTCCAATAGATGAAATATTTTCTTTTCATAGAAATGAACAGGTCTAGATGATTGAAAGTTAGGGTTAAGTTTAATTGGAAATTCCTGGGTATGTTAAACAGAAACATTGAATTGTAAAGCAGGAGGATCTACAACTATACATTCGTTATAAAACAATTCTTGTGATTCTATTGTAATGTTTGTTTTATAAAATTAAGATTATATATGTAGTGTAGGTACTAGGTACTTAATGAACATTGTGCAGTAACTTACCTGATGTACTTAGGCCAGGACTCGCAGTAAACTTAGCAACGTCCACTATTTTCACAGCGAACTGTTGCTGAGTTTGTCTGTGAATGCATCTCCGCACCAGACTAAATGGTCCCCTGTGGAAAATAAAAGTATATTAGGAAACTAGAACACAATAATTACCCAGGAGTACGAGTACCTAGTCACAACACATATATTTCCCTCGGCCAACTTCGTTTGGACAATTCAATAATGGTGGGTTTGATATTTCATTTAAAGCTAACAGACGTTTATTCCCCGATACCTCCATAACTACTTGTACGTATAATATATACAGTTTTAATATATTTTAATGCTAAAATTATAATGGTCACGCTCACCAAAACAAACTAATAAAATAAGGATTGGCAAAGTCTTTGTCTTTAAAATAAATTATTTCGGTAAGCCTTAGCAGACGTTTCTAATCGACATTATTTAGGTACTGTGTAGTGTGAATCCTTTCTAGAATAAAGATGTGACGGAAGATAAAGATTATTGACACTAGCGGATCCAGGGGGGGTTAGGGGGCTGAAGCCCCCCCCCCTCAAAAAAAACTTTATATACAACTAGTTTCCGACCACTACTACCACATTGTTTTTTCATCATGTCATGAATTTTCTAAAGCTTACTAAAAACTTATATACCTGCTTGTAGGTATATTGTTTGGTAAAAAAAATTCAATCAAATTAAATCTGCTGCGTTTATCTTACGACTTAACCGATTTTTTTAATTTGGCTTACGGCGCTAATTAAGCCTGCTGTGTGTTTCATATCACTTAATTCATTTTTCTAAAAAAAATTCGCCTGTGGCGCATTACCCTGATTAATAATCTATAATTGCATTTTACTTGCGGCTCGACGTTCATTTATTATTTCAAATGGCCCTTCATCCAAAAAGTTTGCCCAGGCCTGCTATAGAAAGACAAGCAGGTTCATTATTTCGCACATTTTCTAAAAAAAGTCGCCTACGGCGCTATTTATTGAGAAATTTTTATATAATCATCGAGGAAAAGATTGATAAACACAAAGAGATCGGAAGAAAATATTTTTCCCGGCTCCTTAACATTCACGAGTGGACCGAACGAGGTGTTTTGCTTTGTTTGGCTTCCTCACTGGCGGTCAACGCCAGGAAGACCTGACACCACACGCGAAGAAGAAATCGAGGATCTCCTGAAACTACTTACTGCTCTTAACATCTTAAGTCGCTTACGGAGGAGACTCATTGTACAATAAACCCAATTTACTCTAGTGAGACGGCCTTACAATTTAAACACACATTTACGTAATTTATTAAATAGGTATATTCGTAGGATGGAGTAACACTACACTACTAGGGAATCCAATCCCGCATCAAAATCGCGATCCCGCAAGCCTGCGGGATTTAGGTCATCAAAGCGGGATTTGCGGGATTGCGGGATCACTCGATTCTAATAGAAAACTAGATTTTTACGGGGTACGAGATAAGGAAAAACTCTTCTTTCAGTCATACCTTGAGAATAGATGCCATCTAACAGGAATTAACAATGTCAGATCCACAACAGCTCCTGCTGCATTTGGATTTGCAGGATCAGGGTTTGGCTACAGGGGTCAATACTGGGCCCATTAATATCAATTAGTGTTGATAAGCATGATTTTATTGTAATGTTTGCGGATGATACATCCGTGTTACTAAAAGACAATACTCCAAATAAAAAAGTGGTTTAGTGACAACGGTCTCGAATTAAATATGACGAAGACCGGTGATATTCACTTCTCTGTTAAGCGGCCGTTGGGGGTTGATTCAGTGATGGACACACTTTCTAGTCCATCTTTTGAACCAATTGACTAAAATAAGTTTCTTGGATTAACATTAGACCGAACACTTCAGTGATCTGCGCACATTGAGGTACTTTGAAGGAAGTTAAATCCGGCTATATTTGCTATCAAAAAAATACGCTCACCTGTGGACTTGATGCTGCAAAGTCTGTACATTTTACTTATACTTCCACAGCATTATGTCCTATGTCTGGGGGAGGAGGGCAGACGCGTGTTTTTATATTGCAGAAACGAGCAGTCAGAACCATGCTGGGCGTGAATCCCAGAGATTCCTTTAAGAAACTCCTCAGCAGTGCTCCCCATGCCTAGCATCTTCATATTAGAGTGTTTATAGATAATACTCCCCTGAACTCAGCCACCACACAGCTCTCAACACTCAGTACCACAACTCAAAGGTCAAAAGTTACCAGGTCAAAAGAAGACTTAAGACCTTTAAGGCACAGACTAGCGAAGATGTCTAAAAGCTTCGTGTGTCTCAGTGTGCGGATACTAAACGTGCTTCCTGGAGAGTTCAAATCGCTGCATGATACGGCTTTCCGCGAAGGGGTGAAGAAGTACCTACCTCGTTGGTAAAGTATTTTACTCATTAGATGAAATGTTAAAACGATTGATTTTTACGTTCTGATTGGCATTGATCTGATAGCACAGGATTAGTAATGGTACCTCCGAGCTTTCTAACTTTATGTCTGATAGTGATGATGCGATTTTGTCCATTTTTTGTTTACGATATGAATTGTAGTAATGTATATGCTGATAATTATAAAAACTAACGACAGCTGCCCGGATGGGCCTACGAACGATGGAAAACTATAAACTTTTTGGATCCCGCAAACATGCGGGATCCCGCATGACTAATCCCTCGTTTTGGATCCCGCAAAAAAAGGCGCGGATCCAGCATTTGCGGGATCCCGCGTTTGCGGGATTGGATTCCCTATACACTACCATAAGGTAGAGGCAAATGGAAATACCTTGTCTCAAGCTAAACTCGGTACGTCATATTGAGAACATCGTCATATCACTTTTTGAAGATGAAAACAATTAAAATATGCAAATACATTATTACATTACAAGAACCGAACATAGATTATAACGTATCGTTAGGTTAGTTTTCCCTGTGTATCTCGTGAGAGGCACAACGCGACAATCTGCAAGTATAAGATGACCAACCGTCCTCCTTTTGGAAGGACAGTCCTCCTTTTCTAGGTTCTGTCCTCCCTCCAAAAGACATTAGTGTCCTCCTTTTTTACTTTTTAACATTTTGAAATTAATCTGTTAATCTCAATATCACACGTTTTTTCATCATACCATGAATTAACTAGTACTATAGTATCTATAAAAATTGTCTGCGGCGTCATCCTCCATCCGGCGTCATCGTCATCCATCCATCCGCTCATCATACCATGAATTAACTAGTACTATAGTATCTATAAAAATTGTCTGCGGCGCTAATTACCTTACCTTTCGTGTATATGTAACTTGGTATGTCTTATGACAAATATTTCACCTGCGGCGCTATTTTTTTGATACATCTTTTATGGAAAACATTTTCAAGAAAATAAATCAAACAACATACCGACCTTCTTCACTATTCCAAAAAAAAAATTCGCCTGCGGCTACGAATTTTTTGTCCTCCTTTTTATTTTTAAAAATGTGGTCACCTTAATAAATACCTACTTCAATAAAGGATACAGCAGGCACGAAGGATAATTGAGTATAAAAACAATCGAGATCGAAATCAACACTAAAATATGAAGAGTTTTCAAATTGTGTGTCTCCATTCAAGAGTCATTGTAACTAAGTACCTACCTAAAATGTTTTCCTAGTAAGGATCTCAAAATTTTAAAACAGGACATTTTATGAGATTTGAAAGAGACCCTAAAAAAGGATAAAGGTGCCTCATTATAATTGAAAGTTTTATAAGCCAATGCTATGGATAATAATTATTACACATACATAATACAGTTAGATAATTACAGTGTTTGAGTTGAGATATTTCATGTGATCTATCACGTAAACATTATCGACAATTTTATTACGTATTGACCAACACTACATTATGAAATAATACAATCAGCTGTTTGCTATAGGTATACGTTGTATATCTGTAGGTATACAAATAATTTCTGCAGCTATGATTGGGCAATACAAATCTTGCAGTGGAATGCAAAGTATTTTAATTGGTACTACATAAATAATACAAACAGTGTGTACTCACTTTCCAATAATTTCACACAACTCATACACATCGTCAAACAAAACCTCATCATCAGCCATCTTCAAAACTGTATTTTCAACACATTTATATATCACTGCACTATTACTTTTTTATGTTCACTGTTAATTTTCCAACGATAAAACCATCACAATCAAACATATCACTGACGTGCACAATAAACAAAAACACTGTCCCGTGATAACAAATTATATCGAGCGATCATCACTCTTACGGTTTAAGGTTAGGTTACGCCCACGTAAATATAACTATTATCTGAGTAAACTATCCACAAATTGGTTTCCAATAAGAATATTTAGTGCAAATAAATTGTAAACTATGTGATGAATATACTAAACTAAGTTGTTGTGTGATAATTATAGTGATAAGAACAAAACAGTAGTGTTGATAATAGCTGTCAAATGTATATTTTGACGTTTAGTACGAGAGCGAGTTGGGAGAGGTGGGGCGACTTGTATAGAGTAGTAAGTAGATACTAGGAATATTCCCGACTACTCCTCAATTGCCCGGTTCTACTACAGTAAACCGCGTCTGCAATGACATTTCAAATCACCACTGACACTTATAATGTAACGAAGACACAATTTTAATTTAATACAGGTGAAAATTAAACTCCCGAGGCACTGCACCTATACGAGAAATGCCAGATATCGGTTAGGTACCGATAGAAATATACGAAACAAGACAGTATGTAACACCGCAAGCAAATCTCAGGAATGACATTGGAGTGACGTGAAGTTGCATCCTCCTGGTGGCTGCGCAACTCACCTGCGCGAGAAGAATGATAACACACTCCACAATACAGCCTTCCGTATTAATGTCCTCTGCTATAGGTACTTCGGAAAAACATTAAGGTACCTACTTAGATAGGTACCTCTAACATAATCACATCAGCAATCTTATAATATAATGTTCCTCATAATTACGGAGTGAAAATCCCTTTGATTCAATCGAAAGATTTTAAATGTATTTTCTTGATAATGTTATTCACAAGTTGGTTTAAATATACCAAATTATTTAACCATTAAAATGCTATTTTCATTTTAACCGAAATTTTAGTTTGCGTGTATTTTTATTCCTAAATACCGCCATCTATCGATATCTCTTCCAAGAATTTTAAGTGTAGATACAAGCCATTACAGCCCCTTTTATTTGTTTGTTACGTTACCGACTTTTCTGTGCATGTATGATATTGTTTTAATGGTTCATCGTTAGATGGCTCAAACTACCACTTTAAAATTAGGTGCGTACTGCATACGTTCAAGATTTTTTTATAGAAATAAAATTATTTTAATACTTATAGATCCTGCATCCACTGCTTCCCTAATTTCAGTACCCGTGTGATATAGATATATATACCTACCTACATTAGTTTCTCCTTGTTCTTAGGAACAGAATTTGATTGTTATGCTTTCTCATCTTTAAATAGGTAGGTACTCAAAATCAGTCATAAATACATATTAATGTTTGGATCTCCTATTAAAATCTTATTTTACAGGTAAATAAAATACTTAAACCTGAAATGAATTTAGCATACAGTAAGTTTTATTTCTTTAACCTACAGCATAATGCAAATACAGTGCTTGCATTCTCGTATTTCTATTCACATAAATAAATAACATCAATTCAATATAGTACATACATATGTAATAAGTAGGTATCTTAAACATATTTCTATACTTAGTATAGTTTCTATTACAAGGGCAGTAAGATGTTCAACAACTTAGGCAGTCAATCTTGAAATATTTTGGCTACACACTTTATCAAAAGCAGTCACAATATAAATACTTACATTATCTGAGACTAGAAAGTAAAATTAATTTTTTTTTCACTCCCTGGATTGGAAAATGTGAGGATATAGACAGTGAGAACAGGAACTTGAAATGGAAAATATTTTTGTATTTATAATTTTTGAGTAACCCTGTTAGTTAGTTGGCATTAGAATAGAGTTCGCATTGTTTGTTCTTTTCTTATATTATTATATTTGTTGAATTTTTTGTTAGCCTAGTACCTAGTTTTATGTGTTGTGTTGAAGTTATCAGTCCTTAAAGAGTATTTTTTACTGGCATTAGTTTGTGCTATGTCCATGAAATTGAAGTAAGTATCGTTATGATTTGTTCTTGTTGCATGTGTACGGATTTTGGTTATGGATAGTATCTGTTTCTTTTCATGTTTAATATGGTTACTATATGCAATCTCTTCAATAACTGTTTTATTTTGAATACAATTTTTAATTATTACTCCAATTTTTTAAGGATTTTGTATTTGATTTTGCTTTGTCAGTGTATATGTGTACTGTTTTTGTGGGTGTCAACTAAGTAGGTGGATTATTATAATTTTATTAAGTTCTTGAAAATGTAATTAAAATCTTCAAAATCTATATTTGTATAGGTGCCTTAATTAATTGTCTTAAATTAAATATAGTTTTGAGCCTCCTTTACTTAAACAACAATTATTTTGCCTTTGATAAATATACTATATCTACCTAATGCACATTGCACATGAAGATTATTCATGCCAAATATTTAAATTAACATAGGAATTGTATTATTAGTACAACAATATTAACAATTTTCATTTTAAATATAATAACTCTTCCATCTATTGACATTTTATTTTATCACTTTTCCATTTTAGTCTTATTTGCTCACACGTTGGAGACTTGAATGTAATTTCCGAGCTTTGAGTACTTTTGCGGTCCCCGATGATTGTGTTTGCTTTTATAATGTATTTACAACCAAAAATGAGATCGTGCAGCTTGAATTTTGTAGCCTGAAATTAAAAAGTGAAATAGTAATGCCGCACGACGTTTCAGAAAACAATGTATTTTATTATAAAATTACTATTTAATTATATTTCCTTACATCAGTAATGGCTGCATCATGAGCACTTTTTTTATAACTGTTCTCATTATTCCCATCACAATGTGTAGTCCACCATTGTATGTTGTACCTGAAAAGAATTCAACCCAAAACACAATTCAATTGTAGCTATATATAATATTTCATAGAAACATTGATTTGTAATTCTTTATGATGTTTTATTTGTATTATTGTAGGTACATAATAATATACAGAGTGTGTGGCATTACTCCTGTATAGTATATTAATATTACATTGTATTCACTTTTCAGTTTTATATCTAAACACTGCATCTAACTCTATAGTACAGTGAAAACAGAACCTTAGTGTTAGCATAGGGTATACTTTTATACGCAATAGGTACCTACAACTATTTCTAAGAATCAACCATCTTTTATTAATTGTGTCCCTATATTGGATCAGGTTGGATAGGTTACATAAAATCAGGAATAATTAATATGTGTGAATACTGAATACGTCGCTATGTAAGTTAATATTTTTATATGGGCTGTAACATTCTTACCTTATTTGTTTATCTGGCAGTGAGGCAAGTGGTCTCCAAGCAATGTAAGCCACCAACTGATTTGAAGTTTTCATCCATCTAATTCTGTGTAAATGTAAGCCTTCTATATGACGTTCGAGGCTCCGTTTCAATCCATTCCCTTCTAATGGTGAAAGTGATGCTACAAAATTCAACACATAATTACATATATTTAACTAACAGTTATGTATAACAATATAAAATATATAATATATGAGATATGTACTTGAATACTGAGGAGAACATAGGACTTTCCTATCTACTCGTATCACACACATCACATTGTATTACCATTAGAAAAGTTTGTTGTATTGAGGACTAGATCTGCTTTTTCACTTTTTAATCTTGTAGTACCATATGTTACTAGAGCTTGCACTTGGAGGAAGTATAGTGAATAGGGTTGTAGATCCTTCAGTTCAAAACATGTTTGATCCTAGAAATAAAAGCATAATTTTTATGTTATCCAAGTCATGGCATTTTTGAAAATGAAAGTTTAAGGAAGATTTTTAATAAGAATCGAGTCACCAGTGCCCATTTTCACATAAACTCCTGTTTAGTGTTTACGGCCAATGGTCAGTGGTAATTGTGTGCCAAAATAACAATCTCAATAAAAATACCATCCTTCGACAATCCATCCTTCTTCTCAATTGTTATGTACGATAACGCAAGTTAAGAACTTAGAATCCAGATAACCAGATATCAGTGTATAGGCAAGGTAGGTATGTATTAATTAGATAAAAAATAATATCTTTCTATATAAGTATGAGCAAGTTTATAACCAATATAATGTTTAGTTTGTTACCCCCTACCTTTCCTACAGTATGATGGTGCACAATAACTGAATCAGAGACATGCTCAGCTCCTTGCAACCTACGACTCCAAAATACTTTGTACTTGTGTATAGGAAGGTCAGAAGTATTTGGAGGTTTCCACCGGAACACAGCCCCGAGAGATCCATTGACAAACATTAAATTACTGACACTGAGATCTTGAGGAGCGCTCGGATTTCTAGGACCATGAGATGGAGTGAAAGCAGAAGTTGGCTTTGAAAATCCCCGTGTTCCGTTCTGATTCACTGCTGCTACTCGGAATTGGTACCATCTCCCACGTCTCACTAAATTCTTCAATGATACAGTAGACCTGAAAACGATTTTCTATTTTGTAGTATTAATTTTTATATTGTGATATTATAAATAGTAGTACCTACTAGAGAAAATAAAAAGCATCATTTCATTGTTTGTACCTTAACGTTCTTTGTCTTGGTGTCCATTTACCTAATCTAGATTCGTAGAATTCTCTTCCAACATAATGTCTTTCTTCAAGCACATAGAAGATAGGTTGAGGTGATCCGTTTGCTCCAGACGATGACCAACTTACTCTAACTGCTTTGCCCCGTCGACTTTCAATTACAGTTACTTTTTGTGGAATACTTGGGAGTCCTGAAAATTCATAATAATGATACAATTAAACCTATTTATATATTTTTTCATTTCTCCTTGTATGTAACCTCAATACAAAAACTGTCATTGCCACTCGCCAGACATATTGCTAGCGGAAAATCCAGTAGCGTAGCGTGGGGGTGCGGGGGGGCGGTCCGTCCCGGGCGGCATTTTTTGGGGAAAATTTCAAAAATCCATTAAATCACATTTGTTTCATTAAGTACGGGGTAGAAAATTCAAAAGATGTCGATGAAGTTGTAAGGTAAAGAAATTAGTAAAAAATATTGATACTTGAAACAAAAATGAACAGGGTAGGCGAGGCACTAGCGGATTCAGGGGGAGGGGGCTAAAGGGCTGAAGCCCCCCTCAAAACCAAGAGTGATAGTATTTTATACACTTACAAGTAGTTTCCGAAGAATCACATTATTGCCACATCGTTTTCTCATGTCATGAATTTACTAAAACTACACTTCATCGATTTTGCTAGAAAAATTCGCCTACTGTGTGTTTCATATCACTTCATCCATTATTCTAAAAAAAACTAAAAATTTAATCTCACCTGAAACTTCTTGCAGACCCCTTGGTTCTTGACAGGTGGTTCCACATTCATGCTTACAGCACTTGCCCATTGAAGGACAATGAACATCTCTGATACAAGCCTTGATACAAGCTGATTCCCACTCAGTCATTTCCGAGGGACGAGCACATCGTCCAGGGTTAGATATTGTCATCAGACAGCTTGAAATACACTGAAATAATAAAAAATCTATCAGTCCAAGCGAATTGCATTTTTACCTGGGAAGTTGTGGAATAGTACCTTTATTTCATTCCACGTGTTTTTTGGGTGCGGGCTGAATCCGAATTCGAAGTTTGCCAACAAGGTTTCGTGACGGTTCACGGAACATGGCGAAAAGTGCAAAAATAGGGGAATATTGATTGCATTCGGCAATTTTATGCTATTACCTCGAAAACTACCAACTTTTTTTAAACTATCTTTGCACGGAATATGAAAGTAGATTGGACGACCCCCCCCCCCCCCCCACGCCTACGGCCCTACATATGTGCATACATACACAGTGGCGAATTATGGCAACCGGGGGCCCTACGCAACAGGAGATTTGGGGGGTCTCCCCCCAATTGGTAGAAAAGAAAACGGAATAAAAGAAATCATTTTTTTAAGTGTGGCTGGCTGGACTCCCCTGGATGTGACTGCGGGGCGGAGAAACAGACCATACACCATATTGGATCCGAATGCGGCCTTAGAGCGTATGCGGGGAATATCAGGGACTTCTTCATACTGACGAATACAGCGACTGAATAAGTATATTTTAAACATTGACCTAAACCTTTGACAATCAAACCTATCTGTGCGATTATTACTGTTTTATGTCCTTATTTTAAGTTGTGATGTTGAATGCCATACGATATAAATACGAGTATTTTTTTTTAAATAGCACAAGTATTCTTTTTCGCGGTGTAACCAGTCATCGCTACCGGCCAGATAGCCCGTTGGCCAGATACCGGCCCATCGGCCCTTTGAACAGACCGACCCATCGGGAATTTGCCCGATCTCTCCTTTGGACCAGTCCGGGCCTGAGGGGAAGGGACCACCGACAATAGAAAAATTGTAAAGCAGTCTACGAGGCAAAAACGTTTGGGAACATCTGATATAAATGCGTATCCGAGTATACCAGATTGTGACTCATGTGAGGAATGCTGAAATGGTATAAATGACTCAATAGGTGAATGGTGGCAAAACGAATCAATCCTTGCATTTATTTAATTACCTACTCGTATTTAACACATTTTTATGTTCTTGTGTTTGTGTTAGGTTAGTATGTCCAACATATACATATTATTATGTAGTACGTACCAGTGCCTATAGAAATGGAAAAGAAACAATAATATATTTATTAAGATCAAACATTATGTGTAGGTAGCCAATTAGTGCAGTGGTCGAAATAACAATACTGAATACCTTAGTGGTATAGTGTGAGAAGGGTTCGGTGCCCTTAGGGCGCCGCGCTTTTCTCGGAAACGCAAAAAATAATTAATAAGATAGTTATGCCGACTGAACATGCAAGGGATGTGGTGGACAGGGACCCCCTCCTTTACAGGTGCGTACTTACTACACACCACACACTACACACTACCAAGCAATCTTTATACCGTTACATGCTTTTCACTTGGTCGTTTGATCTTCACCGAGAAATACTTCAGTTTTTGTTTAATTTCGTCGTGAATTACTCAAATTATAGCATCATTTTTTAGTTGGTTTAATCGTATAAGTAGCAGGTGAAGTAATTGACATTGCGCAGCAGTGCCAGCTATTGGTAGGCTCAATTCAAAATACTATTAATTTATTAAGTTCAAAATTCAGAAATATGGTAAAAGTGCACATAACACAATTTAATATTTTTTTTAGCCTATTTGATTGGAAGAAAGCATTATTTTCTGTTAGTGCCTTCTCCAAAGCACTGTGTTTTTTTTCAGATTTCTATATCTTTGTGGCATATGTAAATATTATAAGTAAATATATCTTTGAGTCCACTCATCGTCACCACCCACTCTCGGCCATGGAAAAGCATGTGTATTACCTTCCTGGTTATTTTTCGACCAATTCTTGAATTGTCCAATAACTAATTACTATAAACAATATTCCTATTAGTGCGGTTCTGTAGTAGCATTCATAATAATATTAACTTATGTTTTAGACATGAGATGTGTTAGTTCATTTTTATTTTAAAGGTTTTTTGAACTCCTGAATATTTTACATGGTTATACCGATTGTCGGCCTCATCACGATATCCAGAACTCATACAATTAGCTAATCAGTCGATATTTACACAAAAATTGAAAATAAATAAACAAAACAATATGAATTGAATTTCCCTCACAAATATAAACTATATGGAGTTTATGGCTCCTTTCTATAAACCCAACAATCTTACCTTTTTAGGAATATATGTCGATATAGGTAGGTATATTTATTTTTTCTTCTTACGGTTGGAAATTATTATTGAAATTATCAACAGCGGCACTAATTTCCCTATACTGTTCTCAGTGAGAAACTTTGAGAGGTAGGATGTTTCTGCTATATTAAATATCAGGAATTCTACAATGTTTCTTCCATGCGACCCATATCTGTATTCATCCAATGTAATTATTTCTGTTCAAGTAAAAAGTCAAATGTCAATCGATTTAACGAGGAAAGATGCTATTCTGGAACATCAGCTAATTAATCCCAGCAGACGAGTCCTCCATTTGCAGCTTCGCAAGGTATGCAGTTATTCTTTCTTCAAAAAATGCTAGCCTACTCGATGCATATATGCAGTTTTTTACATAATATTATACGATTATTTCTCTAGACGCTACAAAGGTTTTTTTGCCCAAAAAAGCTCATTCGAGACAAGCGTGAGAACTTCCGACACTAGTGTTGACATGAAACAGCTATTCATATAACCTTGACTCGATCATTTTAACTGTGCCGAGATTTTTTGTTTACTTTTTACTACTCGCTTTTTAGTTTTTATCAATCAACCTTATTTCGTCTTCATTTAATTGAAACAGGATACGAATGCTGAGCATATGAAGAAATAAATGGAATAATTTGTGTTTTTTAATAAACTATAGGTAAGTAGAGTGTAAAAGATTAAAAAAATAACACTGATAAAATGCTTTATTCCTCGTTTGCATTTATATAATGTTTATGCCAGATTTCTTACGACCGAATGGCAAAAAATATATACCTATATAAAATAAATAAAGGTGCATGCTGACTGCTGAGTTTTTTAATGTAATCGAAACTTGCTTTACTCCAAATATGAAATAAGTATCGGCCTAGCCCCTAACGTTTTATCTGTGGTTGATTTGTTACGTACAATGAAAATAATGAAATACACTCGTGAGTCATTTGACGAGATTTTATTTAACTTCACTATGGGTGGCGTTTGCGACCAAATCTTGTAATCGATTTTTTAACCACTTCGGCTACATAGAGACCTGAAACTCTGCAAACGTACGTAATGTCGGTGACAATACGTTTCTGTACAACATTGGATCATCCTTCTCTAGAGACTGGGAGGCACCGCCGAGGGATCGAGAGGATCCAGTCACCGCATACCGCCGTGTTTGGTATCGTACCTATGAAAGAGCGTTGGAAAAGAAGTCCAGGTACAAGTCAGATGTTGTCCAGCTCAAGAAGACACCGAGGGATCGAGAGAATACAGTCACCGCTTACTTATCCGTTATTTAATTAATTAATGGAAATTGAATAATTTCGATGTAATGCAAAAAATGTATTTGTAGAACTAATATGCATATACTATGGAGTGTAGGTAGGTAAAGCCCAGTAGATATGTAGGTATAGTATGTGCAGCGTTAAATGAAAGCCGCAGTGGCGATGTGGCGATGTGTTAATTGGTCGCTGAGTTGTTTCTCATCTCACATCAGGAGTGAGGAGTGAGGAGAACCGGGATAACTAGTTCAATCTTATTCGTCACGCTCCGTTACCTTCAGGGGCATTCAATATTCAACTCAATTCATCAATGGGCTTTTACAATTTTTAAAACTAATCTGCTGGATTGCATGGATCTTCCTTCAAGTCTGCATATAGATTTCTCATCCACAAGTAATAAAATATCAGGGCATCAAAAATTACACTTTTTGAATGGGAAACTAATTTTGATAGGAAAACGGGTCGGAATCCCATTAACGATGAAAGCTTTCATATCGCATATTTATATTAATTTTATGTGTGAGAGTGTGAGGACTTAAGATAACAAAAAGTCGCAAGTGATAAAAAACAAATTACATTACTGGTATTCGTCACCTTATTTTTATTGAGTCGATCATATCATCAGGTCATATCATATCGAATGCAGCATGGCCAAGGAGGGGCGAGCAATAAAAAAAATAAGGGACATTACTATATTTTTGGACATGTCCATCCTAAATTACCTATTCTTATATAACTGGTAAATAATAAGCTCGCGGGTTCGCCCACTTCCCGGCGCAAGCTTTTCTATAGTGTTAGTCAAAAAATAACATTAATATTTATGAATATTATTTTTCTACTCCTAAGTTGAGTAGACATGAACACTTTGTAATAATTATTGTTCCGCCTCTTATTTTGTTTAACAATTTGCCAGGTACATACCTACCTACTATAATATTGATACACTTAATATGAAAACTTATTAAGGGGCCATACTAACTGGATATGCGAAAGATAGCGTCGTGAAAAAGAAAAGTAAAAGAGAAGAGTATCAGCTACTACTAAAGATATCGTCCTAAGACTTAAAACGTCGATAAATGAGACTGTGTTTTAGCAGTTAGAAATTTGTATTTAGCAAATTTTCTCGATTACAAATAATTATAGGTGCGATGTTACCTCTCTGAAATTTCCAGAGAGCTTGAGATTATTTCCGTAGTTTTAAATATAATTCTGTAATTTGGTTGATAATTGATAAAATGTTTACAGGTATGACGCAGGAACTGTAGCGGATATTTTTTTATATACCTACTCAGTATCCTCTTTATACGAAAATCCAAAATAGATTTTGTCGTCTACGTTATTGTTATTTTGCACTTACAGTATCATACAAAATTTGAAAAAGTTGAAGCGAAATTTCATTTTAAAAGTGAAGAAATACCCTATAGATGGATTTTTACCTAGAGCACATAGCCCCTTAATAATTATGTGGCCTCAATGGTAGTTAGTAGTTGTGCAGGTAGGTACCTACCTTTGTAATTACTAATTATAATGGGATGAAATAATTAGGTAGGTATCCCATGGACCTCGGATTATCGTAATATTATCTGAAACTACCTTTTACACCCGGCATAGCTCAGGCACTTAATGTTCAAATAATATCTATGTATTTTGTATAGATATACAAGTCTTTTGTCATATTATTCATAGTTTTATTCGTTATTCCTACACAACGTATTATTATTTAAAGAATTTAGAGGGAAATCGGCAGATAAAATTTTCTGTCACGCCTGTTTAACTTACACTATAGTCGATCTACTTAATAGGTATTATTAACAATAAAAATCACCATGCAAAGTTTAATCTCCAGTGTAGTTTTTTCTATAAAAAAAATGAATTAAAAACCTCTACGCCGTATCCTTTAAGGGTTACGCAGAGAGCGTGGAGCTGCTGGACATGGTCTCATCTTAGATTCGAAAATTAACGTTTAATAAATCAGTCTTTCAACTACGTTGCATTGAGTTAAAAATTTAGAAAATGTGATACAATTTACATTCCAAACACTCTTGTCTTAAAGGGGTAGTCAATATTAGTAGACTAGAACAGTAAATAAACACTCGTATACTTGGTAGTTTTAGGTCAGTTATTTTTGAAACATAAAATTTTACGACTAAAATAATTTAATAGTAAAAGTGTTTATTAAATAACATAAAATTTTATTGACATTCTTCTTCTAGAGATGCAGTAATTCAACCTTTTTTTTATTAATTGATATAATTTATTGTCCATAAACAATTTAACCACAATTAGTATCTATAAAAATTGATTAAATGGACAAGCTGTGAGAACTTCTTTATCCTACGGTCATAAAGGGGATGCTCTTAAATTTGTATTTTAATATTCCTTCGGATTATCTACTAGTGATTTAATAAAACATTACTGTCTATTAAATCTGTCAGAAAAATCAATTCAGTTCCAAAGTAATTATGTATGTTTTTGTTTTATTTCTTGTACGCTTCTAAATACGATGGACCAAGTGAGACGCATTGGACACTCCGAATGATCCATTTTTTTTTCATTCTCGTTTGTTCTGTTTATATTTTTGCTTCATATTTTAATTCATAAACTTAAGACATTGACCTAAGCTAGTCGTAATATTTACAAAACTATCATATCAAAACTGAAAGTTACTCACCGGCACATGGTTCGAAAAACTAAAATCTGGAATTTTTTTTGTTAATACCATTTATCGAAATTTTTATAACTTATATTTACGTATTTATATTTATGTATTTAGTCATGTATTTACACTTTTGGTGAAAAAATATAGAAACGTACATATGTTAACATTACGATTATAAATTTGGGAAGTGGAAATGTATATCTGGGAAGTTTGTTTACTAGAGATGGACGCTGTGATGGAGACATTGAAAGAAGGAAGCTGGCCGGTACTAGGACGAATGGTGCGCTCGGTCCGATTGTTAGTAGTAGCAATGTGTCTATGAAAGCAAAAGTGCTAGTGCACAATGCTGTCTTGGTGCCGACCCTGATGTATGCTAGTGAGACGTGGACGTGGATGAAGAAGGATGAATCAGGGTTGAATGCGGTAGAAATGAGGTCATTAAGAAGAATGTGCGGGAAAACGCTGAGAGATAAGATAAGGAATGAGGTTATTAGGGAAATGAGTGACTGCAAGACTGGTGTAGTGACAAGAATGAAAGTAAACAAACTAAGATGGTTTGGGCATGTTGAGAGAATGAATGGTGACAGGATGACAAAAAAGATATATCTGAATGAGCGAAGAGGGGTGAGAAAGCGCGGCCGTCCGAGACTGACCTGGTCCGATCATGTCGACCAGATCCTCAAGGATGGACGCGTTTTGAGTAAAAGGAATCGGAGAGCGTGTATGACTAATTGCATGAATGTGACGGAAGCTAGGAGTGTGTGTAAGGATAGGGCTGTCTGGCGCTCTGTCCTCTCTGCCTACCCTGCAAGGGATGTGGCGTGAGGGTATAGATACATAGATAGACGATTATAAATCACACATTTGTTCACATACTTACAGCAGTTGGTTTTCGTTTTTCATTACATCCCATTTTCTAAACAAATTATTATTAATCAATGATAATTCTATGGCATTGCAGGGACTACATAGAGTCAGAGATTCAGATCAAAATAATATATACATGTTCGACTGAAGGAGACAAGTTAGGTAGGGTCAAGCACGTATCCAAGGGGGAGATAAATGGGGCCTATCCCCCCCCCCCCCCAAATCTGGCGCATACACGACACAGGACGGATGGGACGATTTTGCTTTGCTATCTCGGCGCGCCTCATTTTTTTTTTGTAACGACTTTTATGTAGAATCAGAACCGGACATGGAAGGTGCGGCCTTCTCCTCCACAGATGGGGCAAGCGGGACAACCCCAACTGCCCTTGTGGTGGGGTGAAGTCCGTTAACCACATCGTCGAAGAATGTCAGTTCACTAGGTTCAGTGGCACAATGGAAGACATCCATAACTTGTCTCCTGAAGCACTTCAATACCTGAGCTCTCACGAACTTAATCTCTGACACTGGTCTCTCCAACGCCATACGATATATATATGTAGATATGATAATACTTATATAAAAAATTTCGCCTGCGGCGCTATTTACACGGTGTCTTTTCTACTATATAAAAACAACCAGGTAAATCACTTCACCTCAGTGGCGTAACTAGCATTCTGCAGCGGACTCTGAAAATGCCGCCCCACCCGACCCCTAAAGTACCTATACCTACCCAGTGGTGTCTGCAGTTTTAAAGCTAGGCGAAAGCAACTAAAATTTTAATATAGATGTGGCATAACAAAGCATGTAAATAGCGCCGCAGGCGAAATTTTTTTCATAAAACTAAATGAAAATGAAGGTCACGATGTAGTTTTGTTTACTTTCTTTAAATAAAAATATAAAAGGTAGGTACATATCACAAAAAAGATATAAAAAATATCAAAGAAGAGCGCCGCAGGCGAAATTTTTTGGACAAATGGGTGAAATGATGAATCTGGTCATCTTTCTGTAGTAGGTAACACACATGGTTTCAGGTGTTGGGGAAGCGATCATGCAAGAAGTAACGAAATTTTAGGCATAAGATATCGAAAATCTTGAAACTTATTTGAGCACCTGTAAATAATATGTACCTAAGACGCGAACAAGATTAATTAGCGCCGCAGGCAATTTTTTTTAAAAATTATTGTAATTTAATAGATTTTTATAATAGAGTTTTAGAAAATTCAGAGATTTTCTTAAATTTGTGTGTTTTATCAAGATGTTCTTTTATCAAGATGTTGTGCCATTTTGCCGCCCTCTGAAATGCGCCGCTCGGGGTGGACCGCCCCCCCCCCCCCGCCCCCCCCCCCCCCCCCCCCCCCCCCGCCCCCCCCCCTAGTTACGCCACCTGCTATACTAAAATATTTCGCCTTAGGCGCTAATTCTTTGCTACATTTTCTATTGCTTAAAAAAATGGCAAAAAGTCTGTACCTATACGTAGGAAATTTCATGATAATTATTATTGATTTGGCCAATCCCTTCCTTCTAGTTGTAGTTAATTTAAGGTGCAACATTTTACAACTAAACGTATTTGTTACAACATGCAGGTAGGTAGGTGCTACAGGAATTAATATTTACAGAAATATCTACTAATTGATCTTTTGTGAAAGGAATGAGAATTCCAATGCAATCTTCAAGTAGAAGTTACGTATTTACCAGGTGCGAAGCTACCTAAGAACACGATTCCCATCGAGTTTCCTTTTGGATAAAATAATAGGTATAATAGTGTCTCATTTGACGTAATTCAATAAGAAATGTTAGCCCCGGCTTCCCTTCTGCATAAATCCACCCATCGCCACTGGTATTTACATACATCGTGTTACTTATATAAAAACAGCGGTGAAATGCAATCAAGCGATGCTGTATGATGGATAGGTACATACATAATTAGCCATATTACTCGTACGAGTATGTTGATAGCGATCATCATTTTTAATACCACTCATAATTCATTACATCATTCCCAATACAAATATTAGATAGTAGCATCTTGATGTTTTATTTTATTATGTTATGTACTCGTAGGAGCTCCATCCAGGGAGGAGATGGAAGACTAGAAAATCTTAAATCTCTTGTAATAATCTCATTGTGGGAAAAGGGGAATGCATTCCAGAAGATAAACTTAGTATCTCATATGTTGCGATTCCTACACAAAACATTGATAAGGACACTCTCGCAATATAACAATTCATAATAAGTACTAGCTGCTTACCCGGCGTTGCCCGGGTACTGGGTAGCGAACCAAAACCATTGGGACTCACATCCACTTACTTGACAGGCTAACCTGCTCCTAATAACTACCACCTTAATCGTATTGTTTCGTCATATTTCTGTAAATATTCGATCTACCTATTAAAATTTAATCCTGCACTCTTTATACCTATGTAATTTCATTGGGTTTTACGATCTAACCCCAACCGAATTTCATCTGAATTTATTAATACGGATTATCAAAAATTACATAATATATTTCAATAAAGTAACGAAATCTCATTTTTTTAACACTATGCTGAAATGTTTCATTTTTGCACATTGCAAATTTCGTGGGTGCAGCGACGGTTTGTAGGCGGTGTTTCCTTGGACAGACTATCAATAGTATTTCACCAGATTATAAAAGTACATGTAGGTGCGGTATATACAATAATTTTGTTTAGGCAATAATAGACATTGAACCGTTTTGATAGAAAGGAAAACACACCCTTTTCAACACTTGTACTTTTTTTGTCAAAATAATGATAGAAGTATTTTATTTTTTCAAAAGAAGGATGCAAATGTCTAATTAATTACTTGGAGCTTTCTATCTCAGTGTAATCAGTTTCTATCTCAGTCACTCAAATATAAATAATGCCAATCGAGAGTATTTTCATATAATAACGCCTTATGTCATAATATGTGTATTTATAGCAGTTGTTTATTATTTTTATTAAAATAAAATATCAAACTGTGGGACGATGTTATATTAAATACCCAAGGACTAAAAACAACAAAATTATGTAAATTATTAAAAATATTTTAAAAGCTAGACCAATAAATAATCTGTTAAAGCGATATCTCACGGTGCGCGAATCCGGATTTGTACGTGATTTTGGATTTGTACGTACCGCCGTACTTACCGTAATAGGTAAGAGAGCATTGCCATTATTCTACGATTCTAGCTACTGAATTCCGAGAACTACATACCTATTATCTTAGTATACTCGTATTAATAAGTTAGTTTACAAGTGGGATCCCCCTTGGTTCAAACATCTTATGATTGTGGTTGATCTCCTACATATTGAAAATACTTGTGACAATTTTCCATAATACATTTACTCGTATCAAGCTTTCCAGTACTACATTACTACATACCTAATTGGGAACAGGCAACGGAGTTGGCCCAGGACAGAAAAGCCTGGAAAAACTGGGTGACGACTACATGCTTCACATACGGAGCGGACGTGGATATGTATGTATGTAATTGTTTTTGAACTAGGTACATATCATTCACACATTAGTGGCCGAAAACTGGGCTGGGGTTATCTTTTATTTTGATCGTGATATTGAATCTCGCGAGGAGCTCTCCCTAGTGAGCAAATGTCATGGTCTTGTATTGCCTGTTTTTTAATATGTTTTTGTATTTTGTTCACTTTGGAATTGAAGTGTGATTAAGTAAATTATTCTTCATCACAGTATATTTTCGCCTGAGATATTCAAAAGCATGGGGTTCACAGATCTAAATATTTAGAATCCAACGTTTTAGATGCGTTGCAATAAATTATTATTTAAAAAAAATCGAAGCAGGTTTCACAAGGCCCGCCTGTGGTGGTCAGTGGCCTAATTGCTTATTGCACTATTTCTCCGGGCTCTGCAGATAAAGCGGTACGACATGCGTATTATATTTCATGTTAATGTGTTGCGCAGGGCAAGGCATACTCCTGTTTATCATCTCTGGAGATTACTGCTATACTGCCACGGCTTATTCCAACAACGGGTTACCAGTGAATGCTGTATGCGTATAACTACAATAATATACAAAACATTCTCTTCTCGCCAACATATGCGTATGATATTCAGAATGAGTGACAAACTCCGAAATGACCTATGGATTACAAAAAATCTTCGAAAAATATCAAACATTAGTGGAGGGTAGAAGTACAGGGTGTACACTTTCTCTAGGCATAGGCTTTTCTAAATTGAAAAAGAAAAACCAAATTAATTTTTCGTCGACGGGAAGGGGGGGGTCCCTAGGTGACTACGAAAACTTTAATGAGAAGCCTTTGACAAATCCAGGACTGGAGGGTAGTTCAACAACTAGGATCCCACGGGTAATATATAGATATTGGAATAACTCTTCGGCCAGTATCTTATATTGCGCACCCAAGACGTTTGTCTTCTACCTGGACCATACTGTCCCTCGATCTTCCCCATGAATATAAGTTGGAGTATATTGTATATCTCTCTACGCAAAATGTGACTCAGATATGAGATCTAACGGACCTTAACATCTTTCATCAGTTGTCTACTGCAGTTGGCTCTCCTCAAAACCTCTGGATTGCTGACCAGGTCTGTCCAGTGTCCATGGTATGCGAAGCATTCTCTTGCGCAACCGCATCTCGAACGCCTCTAACCTATTCACTTGGTGGAAAGGGTGGAAGAGTTTAAATACTTGGGCAGTATGATTACAGCATCTGTGGACCTAGGTGTGGAGGTGAAGTTCAGCCCGTAGCTCATTCAACAAAATAAGACCAATATCTGCAAAGATAACTTGAATTTTAAACTAAGGCAGAGAATGCTGAAGTGCTATGTCTGGACTGTACTATTGTATAGCGCATAGACTTTGATCCTATGTATAACCTACTCGTAATTACGTATATTTTAACTCGGAAAAACGTATATTTTAAGTCGAAATAAAAACCCCTAAAAATAATAAGTTGGGCAAATCGTTTACTGGGACACGGGTATGAAATAATACCTACCACCACTTTTCGGCTGATATTATTTTCGAAACCTTCATATAAGCAGGAAAATTTAAAAAACAAGAGACAAAATAACATTCAGCATGTACCTAGTTTTATTTTTTAAATGTCACTGTCAGCGGTGGTACTTCTGAGAAAAAATAACTCTTCTTTGACACGACCCATTATTAAATCTAGTTTAGTATCAACCAATATTTCGCTACATATTATATTACCTGCTCATGCTATATTAATGATACTGAAAATAATGGGTAAAAATAACTAGGTACATGGTATCAACTGAACATGGATGTATAAAGAATATAGTGATTACATGTGGAGGTATATTATATGTATGTATATGTATGAAGATAATATCGGCTGCTTTCATTTCAACTATTTGAAGATTTATGTTTTCCATTAAATGTTTTAGTTACCATGCAACCGCGTGATACTTGCAGTGTCGGTGCGCAATCATCTGAAACTTTTATACTTGGCGAATCATCGCACCTGATCATATATATATTATACCTACGTATCTCAATATTCAACCCATCTTATTATTACCACCAACTGTTTCATCGTGTCCTAAATTCATAATAGATCGATGATTAGTATTTTATGATGATGATGATTATTAGTCGTATTTCAATTTTTCGGGATACGTTAGTTCAGTCAGTACCTACAATAGAGTAAATCTGTACACAATAATATTATTTGAGTACCTCATAAATCAAGAAAATATATTTTGAGCTCACTAACACTTTTCTTGCACTAAAAGCTTACGAGTTCATCCAGTTGCGCAATAACGCCGGAATTCGAACATATGCTTCAACTAACTGCACCAACAATGTACCTACTACTCTAATTGTTTTTTTACAACAAGAACAAGCAATTTTCTATCGTAATGTATTCCTAAAATATTTGATTCTCTGTATGGAAGCATAAACACATAAAATATCGTGTGGTATGTCGCCATTGCATACTAAAGAGATACATTATAATATAATCATGGTGCTCCACACTCCACATGCCTTCTAGGTAACGAATTGCATCATTTTAGGGCTCCAGTGGGCCATTAAATCACATCAGTGGATGTGGCCCAAAATCTAAACTGAAAACAATGGACAATAGCGGCTAGCGCCAACCAACTTAGAGAATAAATCTTTCCCAATATGCCCTTGTTGGCACGTGAATAAGCTCACACAAGAAGATTTAGTTAATAACAAACAATATAATGTTGTATAACCTATGGCCATTCTGGCTATGCAGAAACTGTTTTTGTTTTCTTTTTGCAATCATGAAGCCAGGCGCCTTTATATCTTTAATCTACAATCTACATAGTACCTGTGTCTACTACATATTAGGTATACGTATAGTGCCTCTACAACACATCTACCACTACCCGCTTTATCTGTACGAGTACGAGTATAAAGTCACGTGAATGTATGAATTAATTTGTTCACGAAAATATATCGACGTCGTTTTTATTTTACAAAGAATTTTCCATAGCAACAGATTCGAGTTTTGTTCTGGATTTATTAGATTTAAAAGAACTTTACCTTTTCAATTAAAAGTTACTACCTACTTATTATGAAGCCAGTGAAACAAATTACTTACGTAACACAGTACCTGCCTTAAGTATTATAATGCTTTACGTATATTTACATTTCTATTGTGTAAGTAGGTACATTATTTTTTATTGATAAAATTAGTCACATTGAATTTTTTTCCCTTTCCCTACAATACCATTACTAACCCAAAAGCGTTTGTTCATAATTTTTTCACAACTCTCTACTTCCCTTATAGGAACAAAGGAGGTCACTCATCCCAAATAACAATAACACAAAAAAATTAAGACAGCTTTTCTTCCACGACAATATACCATTACGTGGTAGCGTCTTCTACGTATTTCCGACCGTGAATTAGTGCAGTTTCAATTTTTTTGAAGGAGGAAAGCTTGTATTGTTAGGCTTGCTCCCCTTCTGTCCGTTGGCTAAAACAAACAGACAACAACGCCATGAAATACTGACCAACGCAATTTTTATGAGCAGAATTTTGTTTCAGTACCATATAACATTCATATTTGATAAACTAAAGTCAAAAATGTTTCATTAAATTATCCTACTTCTGGATATGCTGCTCATATACTCGTACTTCGCTAACAATATAAACATTGAAATGACCAGTAAATGTTTTACAGGATACAAGAGTTAACTCATGCATACAATGTCCGACCTAATTATTGTTTAGATAACCTACACCTATCAGATCAGCGATTCAGCATACACTAATAAGTGTACCACACACTCCGTATAGTATTACTTTTATGGGCTATATCTATATCTTTACAAAGAGGTAATAAAACTCCTTTTAGAGGTAAAATAACAATCATATTATTTAGCATAAATTTATTAAATAATATACGAGATACCTACTGCACTAACCACAAAAGCTTCAATCGAATAACTAATAACGTAAAATGATTATTATAAAAAATTTACTCTCGTAAATTCTACTATTTTTAAAATCACAAAAAGGTCAAAGATTCTTAAACGTGTTCTCGTTTTCATTTTAACTCGATTTTATGATCATTATATTCGCATTGAGTAGAGTTTATTAGCACTTGTAATCACCTATGATAATTTTCATACTATCCGAGTAGGTAGTAGGTAAGTATGAATGGACACGAGTCTTGCAATGAAAATGGTATGTTGTGTGAGTAATTATATAACTTATCATATAAGTATAGAGCATGATAATAATTATAATTTATTTATAGCTGATGTTATTAAAATATTTCTACGTAAGGAACGTATGTTCTGCGAGATGATGACAGGGCAAGGTCCCTGCTAGTTGGCTTGTCTTGTAAACAAAGGTGAAAGTTATCTTATCTTAATGTTTACATACTATGAGTGAACTGTAAGTAATAGTAGCATTGCGATGAGTCTAATTAACAATTATTTGATTGTGTAATTTGTATCCCTTTTAGTGCTATATTTTTAACCAACCATTTTCTTACTGTTTTTAACACTTTGTGATTGGATTGCCATTATCACCGATTAAGTTGGTATTAAATTTATTAAATATCCATAAAGTCTTTTACCACTATTCAAATCCGTGAACGGACTTAGAATTATTTCTACTCAACACAAAGAAAGACTATGCAAAAATATTTAACATAGAAAGGTAGGTAGGTAGGTATTCGAGCAGCCTCCAGAATGATAATGTTTTCTCACTGGGTTATTACAATTGGTTTCAAAATATTCAAAACGTCAAATTTCAAAGCAAATAAATGAAGTTTACATTCGAATGATAGAGATACGAACAAAAATATTATCAGGAAAAAACAATTTATAATTTTACAATGTCTAGTCTAACACTTGCATAAACAATCCGTGAATCTAAATATGACACGCATGCAGTATATTATTTCAAATGTTTACTCATCGTTATACATTGCCCTATATTTATATAAATACCTATAACAATCCCACCAACAAACAATTCATCGTACCTGTTATAATATTGTATTGCAGTGAATTTATTATTGTGTATTCATATATATATACTGTGAGTTATCGTTGCGTTACTTGATACGAAGAATTCCTCACTCTTCTAGCTAGCGCAATAATTCTAAAAATGATAGCAGCTACACTCTTACCATCAACAGTTGGAACAATTCGCATGTCTAAAAACAAATAAAATGTTATTTTTTTTCCATTTGTTTTTGGGTTTTATATAATACATTTGCCCGTAGAACAAAAAATTAGAATATTACGCCACTTTAGGAATGCAAATTGTCTTTTCCAATTCCTCATAATTACGCTTTCATTGCTCTTCGCCCTTTGACTGTCTATTTTACCAACAACTTAATATGTGAGGTAAAATTTTTAGTAAAGTACATTTACACCTACTACTACTACTATACATAAGATACATTTATTTTATAGGCGCATGGTATATTACTATTTAGGTATATATGCAAAAAATATATATAGGAAGTTTTAGCCACATAATGTATTTAGATATACTTTTTCTACCTACCAACAATTTCTCAGTTTTATGTCCATCGCTATTATTCCCTTAGATGCGGTTAACAATTTAAAGATGACAGAATCCGCCAGTCGTGTAGGTATAAATCGATTTAAATTTACTGCCCAGCATTCTTAAACGTTGTAGTAGGTAATAAAGAACGTGCAATTTTTTTTCATCAAGGTTTCTTTCAATGCACACTAAGTACGCGGTAATTGAAATATTTGTCCACACTTAATATAACTCATACTTAATTAAATAAACGAAGGAAGTAAATAATTTTCTACGTAGTTGACTGAGAGTCACTCAGTTTGAGTGACTTTAATGTAAATCTATTTTATTATGCTGACAAATATGTTAAAAAAATCGTTAACCCTTTAACAATATTTGTGAGGATCTGGAATCATATACTATACTCCAAAATTATTGTCGTGCAGCCATTGGAATGGTGCAGCAGTGCATTGGAATGAAGTCTCCATTCCTCTTCTTCCATAACTACCAATAGGTAGTTTTGAGTTTACTATAAACGTCAGAAATTGAAAATGTAAGATTTATTTTAACATTCCATTAAGTTGACGATGAGGTTCATGAACCACTCTGATAATAAGCAAGGTTTAACAAAATGATCGCGATTTCATGAGAAAAGACGGAAAGCTCTGAAAGAATTCCTGAGACTCTAAGAAGAGGTGTTGATAATTTAATGGTAAGTACCTACAGGAATTATAAGAGTCATTTCATTGAGTTACATAATGGAACAAAAAAATAAACATCGAGGTGAAGCGTTCAGATTTCTTGGAAGCAGGTAATTTAAAACATTGGACGAGTCCTCCATAAACTGAACAACAAATTGTACTGTAATACTCGTATTATTGTGTCATTCTATACTCTATTATAAATATACAGTGGCAAACAGTATTGCTGATACAAAGGTGTAAAATGTCTAATATAGTCATCTGACTATTACGCACTGAGCGCACTAAAAGAAAATTTAAAGCTACTCTCTTCTGTATATTTATTTATTTCAAGGTACAGATACAGTCCAATACAAAGATAAAAGTACAATTATTATAGAACACACCAATTACATATATACACACAACAACAACAGCACAAAAAATACGATAAACACCAACTTAAACTAACACTACTATATATATTTCGTATGGCGTCAAGAAGGCAGGAGTCAGAGTTTAAGATCGTGGGAGCTCAGATATTGAAGAGCCTCAGGAGACAGGTTGTGCATGTCCTCGATGGTACCGCTGAACCTGGTGAGTGGACACTCCCTGGTGATGTGGGTGACAGACTCCACCCCTCCACAGGAGCAATATGGGTGCTCCCTTTTGCCCCATCTATGGAGGAGAAGGCTACTAACTAAACTAAACTACTTAAAATAGTTAAAATATGAAAATATAATAACGTGTATACCAATATATACAATGTACATGGAGGGATTGGAAGGAAATGGGACTGGGAGAAGGAGAAGAAGAGAAAGTAGAAGGAATTGGATAGTGGAAAAATATGTAATGTGGTATAATACAAAATCGAGTAGACTATGCAGAAAAAATATGAAATACAATACATAGCAATTCATAAACCCAATAATATATCAATAAAAGGAATCTGGATGATAGTACCTAACTACCTAGTACCTACCTGCCATGCTCGAATCTCGGTACTAACGATATACGAGTATTTTATGCACAATATGTAGGTATACTTGCTATGAAAACGGAATGTATGTAATTTGGATTTGAATTCCTAATACAGAATTATAATTATACAGATCCTTCCTCAAATGCTTTATAAAATGTTTATGTGAAGGAAAACCGTTTAATTGATATAAAGGCGGTTGGTTGGTGATAAAATAAATTAATGCCGAAAAACAAGCGATTGCACTTGTTGTATGTCATTTGTTAAGGCATGTCACGAAGAAGCATTTAATATATTGAAAATAATTTTAGAGGAACTTATCTAATTGCAAGTATTGCAGAATTTGTATGCGAATAAATGTATTTCTCCTATATAAAATTAATCGATAAAATATCAGATCACACAGAAATTACGGTATTAATATTCCGATAGCATCGTCGAAATCAATTGGTATTTTCGATATCGAACCAAACGCATAAAATACACACATTATATTCGTAAATAACAGGTTTCGCGTCAAAGAAGTAACAGATTTAAAATAATGTATGTAAATAAAATCATCCATTCATTTTTTCTCATAGAAATAGCACGTGTTGTGCGATCAAATTAACATTTAATTATATTGATAACTTAATAATATTGTCATCTGATATGTTACTTCAGCTTGCAATAAAAGAAATCAGAAGTTCTCGTACAAGTCATAAGGTATTACACCATGTTACTGGAGCTCTTTATTAGGTAGATTCTTACGAATACCTTTATATGATGTAAAAGTGTTCATATTACATGAACGTATTAAAAAATAATATAAAAATATATTTTGGAACGAGAAGGCTATTTAAATTAATCTTCCATCCCAAGGGCATATAATATAGTCATAGGGCATATAATAAAGTCATAGAGTTATCCTGAAACTTTCCAAAAAAGCAGTTTTAGGAGTTGTTATGAAACTAGTATTTCCTAGTGGACGCAGAGAAATTAATACCATGCCTCACATTTTATGACTTTAGATATACAAAGCAAACCAACGCTTACTGAAACCATCTTAGTTTATTAACAAGAAACTTTTGATAATTATCTACCTAATACATTTTTTTTTCACAAACAATAATTATCTTATTTTCAACACTATGCATAGGTATGCATAAGAGATTATATTATTCATTACTATATGAATGTGAAATATAATATCATGCACTGGTAAATGAAGTGAAGAATCAACAACAATGGGAAGTGATAATACTTATATTTCAAATGATAAATTGTTTCTTCAACCTTTCACACGTCCGTATTACTACTCCAGAGAATTTAAAACTTCGTCACACAGGTATTCTTATTTTATTTATTATTTTCTATTATTTCCTATTTGCCAAAAATTCATTAGAATTGAACGATACTAGACATGAGTAGACAAAAAGTTCTAATTGTTCATTTGTTATAGTAATTGTCTGCTTGTAATACCATGCTGTTCTATATTTTATATGTTGTTTTGTACTTTATACAAGCTTTCTCTGAGTGGTCGACTAACTTTTGTGAATGCACTTCAGCATTTGATTTTGTAAATTATCATGAAACATTTAAACAACGTAGGCGACGTATTTCACACTTGACGATACAGGCTTTTAGCGTGCAGGAAAGTATTTGGGTTTGTGTATGCAATCCCAGATCCTTTTAAAAAAAATATCCCGTGGAACAAAAATATTTTATACAACAACTTTGTCAATTAATTATTGATACCACAACTGGCAGCAATAAAATATTCATTTCACAACTTTATCGATTATGTTATTTATCTGTTATTTGTTGGGTCATGTGGAAAGAATGAACGATGAAAGAATAACGAAGAAAATTTACCTGGGTGAAAGAGGAGGTGTAAGGAAACGCGGCCGTCCGAGAACCACCTGGCTGGACCATGTCGACCAGATACTCAAGGACGGACGTGTTTTGAGTAAAAGTAACCGGAGAGTATGTATGAGGAACTGCATGAATGTGACGGAAGCCCGAAGTGTGTGTCAGGATAGGAAAGTCTGGCGATCCGTTCTCTCTGCCTACCCCGCAAGGGAGGTGGCGTGAGGGTATAGAATAGAATAGAATAGAATTTATACCGTAATTTTAGGAACAGAATATTGTTTAAATAACACATAGTGACTGAGGTTTATTTAGAATGAAAGATTGAGTATCACAATGTTGTTGTGGTCACTCACTCATCCATCAGTCATGTTATGTTATACTCATATAAGCAACATAGTTGCATTATTATGTATTGGTGAATAATTTGTTGGTTTTGCACAGCCACACGGTAAAGTACCCAAAGCGGCATCTTAATGATCTTCGGAGAATATTCATAAAGCAATGATTTAAAACATTTCATCGGAAAATAAAATAATATCTACCAAGACTAAATCAATCGGCGCCTGGTTAATTTACAAATTTTACTAATCCACAGACTGCAAATAGGTTTACTGCGAATATTAACCAAAATATATAGCATAGCCTTACGGATTTGATGGTCGCCAACTCGTTTCTTTAGTTCTTAGCTTGGTGTTGACAATAAATATCATACTCTTCACTTTCAACGAGCAAATAAAGGGTTAAATTTATCTTCAAGGTTAGGTTAAGTTAAGCAATGTTTTTAGTCCTTTTCAGATTTGTTTCTGAACGTAATTCATATAGGTACTAGCCATCGTTTTGAACTGTGCCCTGCTGCATGATTCCCAGTTACAAGAGTTCTGAAAGCTTTCCAAATCACTCGATTAGGAACTAATATTATTGTTATGGAAACTTAGCATTTCAAAGTGCAAATTACAGTCTTCATCAATTTATTGGTTTACTCAGCCGCCGAATATTGCTCACCATTCTGGTTAAAAAGTGCCCACACCAAACTCGTGGACACACAATTAAATGAAACGATAACAATAATAACCGACCTCATTTACCTTAGCTTTCTGCCATTTCCTACATCACAAATCAGACGAGAAGAAGCACTACAGAGCGAACTGAGAAATATGAACAAAAATCCAGATCTACTCATGAGGACGTCGGTGACCCGCCTGTACAACGCCTTAAATCAAGATATCCGCTGTGGCTGTGGACTTCCGCACACACTGCCGAGCGCACGTCTGGTAAAAATGGTATGGAACTACAACTTAATAGCGGACCCCATCAAACAACAATCTAGTTTCATATTACCAAGAAAACTATGGAGCTCCCTAAATACACTCTGGGGCGGCGTTGGCTGCACTGCTTTCCATCTTCACCAATGAGGGCTAGCTGACTCGTATGTGTGAGTGTGGCTAGGAGCAAATAACAAAACACATAATCCTGGATTTTACCAACTTTTTGGTGAGGAATAGCGGAGATAGGAGCTCTTTATCATTATTATTTTATACATGTCTCCTATCTCCACTATTCCTCACCTAGAAAGTTGGTGAAATCCAGGATTAGTGAACCAGTGTGTCCTATACTCTTACGATGGAGGGCTTACAAACGATGCGATGTCATGGCTGCGGAACCTGGATGGCAGAGTGTAGCGGCCCATAAGAAGAAGAAGATGAATTTATCACGTGTATCTTTATTTTCTTATTATTCTATAGGCTCGTGTTTCCCTCACCCTATTTTATATTCTATTTCACGTTATCTGCTGAGATTTCTCATTCCATCAGTCGTTGTTAAACTGTTCTCTTAGTAATTGGTTGAACAGAATGTAGGCAAATATTTTACATCTACTTATTCTAAGAATAGAAACACTTCTGACTCCTTAATTTGCAAAGCCGAAGTAGTACTTTTATCTTTTTATACCATTCAATCCCTTTGCTTCTAATACGATATTCTCTTTTCAGTACCTCCTTCCCTAATTTCTATTTTCAAATTGAAAACTCTGCAGATTGGTGGTGGACAAGGATTTACATTTAGACGAAAAAAGTCCTTAATTGCACGACCAACCTCCAGGGCAGACGACTTCCGGGCAGACCACCAAAGAGATTGACAGTTGGGTGTCGACATCGCAGGAGGATAATCCATCTTCTATTGTTATGAATTATATAAATTTGCTACCGCGAATTCTAAGGTCATTAACACATCTATGTTGAGTCTTTCTCGAACAGCCACGTATCCTTTAATTCCCTTTAATTTCATAATCAAATTTTCTTATCCTGCATTTCAATTTCAACTCCTCTCAATCCCTGTGGGTCCTCTAACTCTTTCTAACACCATTAGGCACGTATTTTCATTATACTTTCTTAATGCAAAGCGATCGCTTAACTTACGAGTCGCACCAGACCCGCGCAATTACGTAATACGAGTATACATATTATAATACAATACATATATCATAAGTCAATTACTTTTTCACTCAATGTATTTACAGAAGAGCCGCTTTACTACGCATCGTGTTGATGGAGGCCAGGAATACCAATTAGCAGATTCATACTCTCGACGAAAGACTTTCATATTTAGCACCGCAATATCTATAACTATTAACTACATACTTATTACTTAAGTATCTTTGATATTTAGAGTAGTCGTTCGCTTTTCAGCAGGTCTAGGTACAAACTTATCTCATTATACCTATTACGAAATCATACAATAACATTGGTCTTATTGCATATAGTGTTTAGTTTATATCTTGAGCCTATAATAAGTTTATCTATATATAGAGTAAAGTCTGATTTTTGCAAGTGTTCGCATAGCTCCCGCATTTTACGATAGATTTCTGCGAAAATTTAAAATAACATTTGCAATAATATAGGGTGTGTCCTAACGTCGCCGGTTTTTGGGGAAAAAGCTTTTGCTAGGAGATGTCCTGATGATGGGGGTCGAGTGTGAAATCGTGTGAAAGGGCGTTGGAAAAGAAATTCGGATTTTAAGTCCAGCTCAAGCCTATAAAGTATGCTGGGTTAGTTTGTTAAATGTGCCGTTGCGAAGCACGGGTAACTCAGCTAGTAGTATATAATAATTTACAGATCATATGATGTATTTGTTATCCTGTTTTCACATCATGACAGTTTTAGAGTATTTTTAGTCTTAACTCATTAAATTGTTTATGTTTGTACCTATTAAAAAATCATCGAGGCTAATATTTATTTTCGAATCTGAATACTTTGATAATAAAATTTTAAAAAATTGTAAGAAAGTGAAACACATCATTAATCGTTTCTCTCAACACTTGAACGTATTCTTCGTTGTATACATTTCGCAGTAATTTCTTTAGTTACCTACGTTTCAAATATTCAAGATCTTTGTACCTGGTTCAGTCTCGTGACGTCAAATCAAATGAAAATATATTTTTTTAAATCTATGCTTGTGTACTCCAATTACAGGCCAACTGCCCACTGAGTATAATAGGTACCTACTCCTTTCTGTATAATAAAATCATATTAGGTACCTACCTATAATGTATACCTAGGGTGGCCAACCCGCGGCCCGCCGGGGGTCTAAATGCGGCCCGCAGAGGTTTGGGAAAATAAAAATATAATATCAAATCCCGAGTGAGAACACGAATGACTGATGAAAAATGTTTGCGTGTAGGAACAACCTCAACACTAATTTGTTGTTTATATAAGTATTTTTTATTATTTAAAAATAGCATAATCATGAAAATATGTTCAATTCTCATTTTTGTTTTATTTTATTAACTAATGTCAGCCATGAGCGTCTTCTTACGATCGTGAGCATCCAATATAACCGTATGTTATTGTATTGCCTGTTGCAAAAAGACAATCAGATACATCACTTTACCCATTTTTCCCTTAAAAATTTCGCCTGCGGCGCTATTTAGGATGATCGTTTCAGTAAGAAAACAATACTTACATATAGTTGTGAGCCTTCTGCACCTAGTTTCACAAAGAAACGCCTGCGGCGCTGTTTCACTTTTATAAGCTATAACAATATTTTAATTTCTGTTGCCCCCTCCCCCCCACGAAACAAACCTATATATTTATTTTTTTGTTTGGTAAAATTGGTTGTGCGGCCTGGTAGGCAATTTCATTTTCAGAATCTGGCCCGGCTGCTGAAAATGTTGGCCACCCTTGATGTATACAATATACATTCCCAATCGAAGCAACGAGAATTTTATTTACGAGTGCTATTACATTAAAAGCATTCCTTTAGTACAATGCAATATAATATGTTATAACAAGTGGCATTATGTATATATGTATGTATGTATAACTACATATACTATACTAAATTACTATCCCGGGTTGTAGTGTGTAAGTTGAGATAAATAATGGATAGGCCAAGTAGAGAGAACATCTATGCAGTAACAGGAAGACAAAGAAAATTAACATAAATAAATTAATAAGTCTTTATTGAAAAAAAATCAAATGGCGGGTTTATTGCCGTAGGCAATGTCTGCCAACCAAGCACTTGTGACATTACATTTGAGATAGGTACACAATACATACAATATAGTGTATGAAGAAGAAAAAAAACAACTAAACAAATATAAATAATACAAATATCCACAGACATGTATACATACATAAATATGCATAATATATAAATAAATAGGTGGATGGGGATGAAGGACAAGGAATACGAAAACAATTGATTGTCACTATTATCAATTAAATTGATTATTTATGGAAAGACAATGATACCTAAGTTTACTTTTGAAAGAATATGTAAATAGTTGGAGCTAGTCTGATAGGAAGTGGAAGATTATTCCTTGCCTAGCCGCGTGTGTAGTGAAAGAAGCAGTGAAGAAAGATGTGTGATATTAAGGTATGGTTAACAAACGGGGTCCATTTGAACGTAGAGATAAGCCGTGAGATGTTATGAGAACATCACTGTATGATTCTGAAAAAGTATGAGTCCGTACTTTGTATGCACTATCGTCGAAGAAATGGAAGTCTACTAAATTCTCAAGTTGTGAAACTAGATACTTAACTACATTGAAGAACTGGCGCAGTTGATTGAGTGCTGGATTCAATTCTATACACATTTAGGTTATTGTGCAATGTGCATTGTGCATGCCTACTACAAGAGTATATTTCGGGTTGAAAGTTTAACTCCAAATTCTTTGTAGAACTTACTTACTTTAGTATCGATGGAGAAATTACTGTTACCATTATTAAATTTCTTCTACAGGGTGAGAGCTATTTTATTACATAACTTTCCACTCTCAATTAGAGGAATGAGAGTCTCCCTAGTAATACCTAGTACCTACCCTAACAAACCGCAAGGAATGCAACGTGAGGTGATACATAGGTAGGAATCTCCGTACATATTATATCATTATAGAACGAGCGTGTAATTCATCAACATCCATTAAAAAAGTTACACCAGTATAAGTAATCCTACTTCAAAGAAAATAGTCGTATCATGTTATGTTATGTGCAAATAAATGCAATATGAATTAATAAAATATTTGTACTAGAAAATATTTTATTGACATGATGTAATTTATGAGAATATAATTATTATTATTTTACTATCAACCGTACCCCTCGGAATCTTTACTACTTGTATAAGCTGTAATTGTAATATCAATATTGTAGGTACCTCCTACGCAACGTGTAACTTTTGTTACAATTTGTAAGTTGATGAACATTAGAGGACTTATACAAATTTGATAAGCGAAACTCAAGAAAAGTGAGTTTTATCATAATGAGAGATCTCCATGGTTGTTGCCTAAAATGTACGTACCTATATGTGTACCTATATGCTTCTCACAGCTTTTTGCAAGGTGTATGAAATTCATCTAGTGAGTAAAATAACTTATGTATACTAATAGGTATAATGAGACGTTTTGGTACAACAACGATGTTTCGTAAAACAAAAAATATAGATCTCGCATTGTAGTCCGTGCAATCAAGAATGTTTCCTTGCAAGTCGAGAAATATTTCATTCTCAATTGAACGGACTTTTGACACTTTGGTCACATAAGCTTCGGACAAATGTATCATTAAATCCTTGACAAGCGACGTTTTATATTAAATCATTCGTATAATAATTATGTATGTGCATTATTGTGATACATGCTGCGAGTACCTATATCTAATAATGTCAATTTGTTATTCCCATAGGTATGTAACTAATAATACGTTTTTCTCCTAGAACCGGTAAATAAGACGGTAGGTGCCTCCGTTATATTTTATGTCGGTATTTAATGGGGATAATCTGTCATCTGTAAGAGATAAGTAAGATATACGATTAGTCTGTGTTACCATAAATATGTTAAACAATATGCACTCTATCAAATTAAGATTAATATTAACGTCGCCTATATTTGCGAGCTAACACTTTTATCAATTGTGCGTAAGCACTTCACGCTCAGGATTTATTTCTGGAAGACCACATGGAGAGACTTCTTATGATCCGTATGCCTGAATTAATTTTCCGAAAGAAAGACGGAGATGAAATATAATGGAAAAATATGATTAATTATTCCCCCCTCTGTATGTCAATAAGACAGCTGGAACAAATTGAACTTGAGTGAGTGTGAGTGTGGAAAGCTGCATTTTTATGTAGGTTTGGAGTTTGGACTATCTACTCCAAGCAGTACCTATGTCAACAGGAACATATTGCTTGATAAAACATATCTAGTACCTAAGTTCCAACTATCCATATGTTAGAAGTATTAGGTACTTATAATAATTAAGATTTTTCCAGGACAAATAGTTATAAAGCACTGTTCTTTTGAGGTGGAGGTGAGTTTCTGTCGAATGCATTTTGAAAAATATTAATTTTCCCAATGCTTTGACATTATTAGATACCTGACACGTGGTCCTAATATTTACAGGTACGCATATTACAGCATCACTAAACTAACATTATCTAATGGCGATATCCCTATATCAGATTATTTTATTTATTTATCGTATGGTCAAAATAAGTATATCACATCCCTCAAAGGAAAAAGTTTAAAGGTTGGGCATTGGGCAATGATAAATTTCGCAAGCAAGCTTGGTCGTCAGAAACTAAACTGAACGTTATTTATATAATCAGTCGCTGGCTCATTCAGGTATAGGAAGTCTTCGTAGCTCCCTTCGTATGCTCGGAGGTCGCACTCAGTCACAATGTGCGACCCACAGTCTGCCTCTCCGCCCTATATCAGATAATATATCAGAAGAAAAGTAAACTGAACTCAAAAAAAAATCCTTTGGCACGCCACAGGCAAAGGTAGATTTCAAGTGATTTATTAATTTTATTAATTTTAAGAGTACATCTGTACAATAAAAACAATCACAATATTATCAGCAAATAAACCAGCGAAGTGATGAAGTAGTATGGATGTATAGTTTATTCTTTGATTATCGAAGTACCGTATGACGAAAAAATATTTGATTAAGTACTTCAATAATCAAAGGAAGTACCTAATCCAATAATCAAATTATTTTCATTCCACACATAATATGGATTGGTACTGGTACCTAAGCACTAGAAATTTGAAAAAAGATGTGAGTTCTACTCGTATCGTCAAGCACTTTTCTAAGACAACAAACACGCTAGTACCTATGCGGTAACTACTTAACTAGATCTTTCGATCGATCAGTGTAGTCCGAGGAATTGAGCTAGACAAAATCTAACTTTTGATCTGTATTCCTTATTTAATGCCCTTTCATGCGATACCAGACACAGACCCTCACAATCATTGGATCCCCTCAGAATGATTGTTTTTTAATTTAAAGCCTTAAAAAGTGAACCTTCCTCTTAATGGATTTAACCCAATCTCCTATCAGTTCATCTACCACTTACCAAAAATCTACCACCCAAGTTTCACGTTTCTGCGACGCATAGGTTGGCTGCAAACGTGCGCACAAGAAAAGGGACATATATATGGCTTATATATATAAACTTTTAAACCAAGGTCGGATTCGGGTTCTCCTGGTCCTAATTAGTGATACTGAGTAGAAATTTTTCAATTCTGCGACATCACGGGAGAAACGAATAGGTAGAGTTCCTTTTGGAAATCTACCTAAAATGGATAGCAGAATTATCATTATCAAAATTATGATTATTGTTGTGTATTTAAATTAGGTACCTATGTATTATTAAGGAGATATATTATACGATATAAAATGTTTGTTGGCATTTATTGTCAATTTTTATTATTATTTTACACAATAAATAAGTAAATAAAATAACATAATATTAGTAGTCAGTCACAAAAACACGTGTCAGAAATGCAATTTTGTGGATTTTAATCTAAATATTTAGTTTTTCATTTTTTCCTTAATATAGTTTTTCATTTTTTCCTTAATATAAGATATACATAAAACTTTGAACCATTTTGGACCGAAAAAGGTAGGAAAGTATACCTAGGTAGGTACATATAAATTGGAAAAATTCCAAGCGTAGGAAGAAACAAGGAGAAAGCACAGCTTACTTAGTGGATTGAATAATATTGTTTACTCTGAATATTTTGATCGTGTTTAGATTGTACTAAGTAGGACAAGGAAGTTTCAACAAGTTTGTAGGTGTACCTACTGATTGTAATTAGGTAAACTATGTATATTGTAGGTTCTTACTTACCTAATGGCGTAGGTATATATATAAAATTGCCGTACAATTCTAAGGAACATATTTTGATACTGAAATAACAAAAGGATTGTTTTCCCAAAAACCCACACTACTACTTTAAGCCTCCCACACTTTTATCGAAGGATGTACGAGTATATTATTATAATAACGTACGGACAAAACCTGAAACATTACCTTACCTATTTATCTAAAGGAAATTATACACCACCACAAATAAATCTTTGATTCTAGTTTATGGTGTAGGTTTTTAGGTATATAACCTTATTTTGAAATGCCAAATGCGAGTTAACGATACCAAATATCGTAAGTGCTGTCATTTCAAATTAGGTGGACTTAGGATTTATGAATCCGTGTATTATATTTAGTACGCTAGGTGCAGTTTGTTATAGTAGTATAGAGTTCAAAACTTCTTTAAATTTTACTGTTTCCTGAATCCTCGACTTTTATCGGCAATCATTGGCTTAGGAATTCAAAAACGCAGTCCGCGGTATGCGAAGCCCGGGAGTAGGAACCTCTGTACTTACTCGTATAGTTAGTAATAAAATATTTTTATGACATTTCCCGTTGTATATAAATTAATTTCATACAACTACCTACTCGTATGTGTGAAGCATACATTCTTATACGAAACAATCACAAAGTTTTCGATTCATCGATTCAAACTCCAGCAATAATAGTCACCATTTACGTCACGATGTATTCTTTCAGTCCATGTCCGCGTCCTTCTGCACTTCATAAATCAGCTTTTGAACTTAGTTGTCCATTATATGGTTACTATTGCTGATTTTCTGCAATTTATTATCGTATCTCTGTATGCATGATCCATGTGATTGAGAACTGCATACTCGTACATACAATTATACCTACGTACTACTTTAAATAAATTCCACACGATGGTATTGTGAAAAGTGCAAACGGTAACCTGGATAAAATATGACGAATTTGGCGAAGTAAAAAGCTATCTTGGGCTGTTTTTTTTATAAAATGGATTAACAGTTTCCCTGGGCAGAATGTGACTAATTATTCGCGTAACATTTTCTTATGCGGAATATGATCCGATTGTTGAGTACCTAACTATCATCTTTTCATAAAGAGAGAGCTACAGAAGTAAAATAGAATATTTAGATTTGGTGAATTGATTTCAGCTGGATTTCGATTCAAATCGATTTATCTTTTTCTATAGACCGCCTTCTGACACACGTGAGTTATTATTTTCATCTTTGAGTTCTCTGTCGCCTTTCCGATTTTTTGGAATACTATACTCCTTGATCCAACTGCTCCTTATATTTAAATTGTTATCATTATTGGCTACTCTCTTGACAATCAATACTGATAACCGCTATTATGTAATCAATATACTAATATGGTAAAAGCCTAGAATAACAATACATAATATTTTGATGTAAGTAGGTACTTATCGACATACATATTATCAATGAAGTTATTAATACATTTGCCTCCTACACACTCTTGATAAGAGATACCCATTGACGTACCAACTTATCAAAAATATCTATGACAAAGTACTAATTACAATTAGTCATTCATTAGATTTTGTCAATGATATTATGTAGAGAGGTATTTTCATCGATGGAAATCTAGTGTAGCTACATGACTATTTAGTTTTATGAAAACAAATAAAAAGTGAATCACGCAATTTTGATTCTAAATGACGTTGTGTCTTATACTTCACAACACAAGTTTTAACTTTAGCTTATACGTGAAGTGTACAGGAAAGTATTTTGTTTGTGCACATAAGCCCAGATTCTTTTTACAAGATTCTATTTAACTTCTCTGTGCTGGGTGTTGTTTGTGACCAAATCTTGGAATCGATTCTTCAACCACTTCCTGACTCCTTAGAGGTCCGAAGCTTTGCAAACATACGTAAACTCGTGCGACAATACATTTCTATATCAAATTCGCCTAGCCTACTCCATCAGAGACAAAAAAGGTGTAAAGCATCCAAGGGTTGCGAGGGGTCATGCGTGGTATCGTATGGAAGGGCGTTGGAAAATAAATTCAGATCGTAAGTCAGATTTTGTCCAGCTCCTGCCTCAAGAGAAACCGAGCGATCGAGAGGATCCAGCCACCGCATACCGCTGTGTTTGGTATATCACGAAAGTGCTTCGAGAGGTAAACTCATATCTTTTTACGTTTTTTTAATCTGTCTGTTCTTGGTGGGAGGCGCCATTGGGATGAAGAAACTCGAGAACCCCGGAAGGGCGTGCTTGGTATCGTTTGTAAGACCGTGACCGGATCTAGGATGTGAATTCATAAAATCTTGGTTTTATTTTTTTTTACAATTATGAGGTCTACCTACATACTTCTTCAGCATAGTATAGCAGGTAGCTAACTGTTATTTTATTTAAAAAAATTACCTAGCATTTCCATAGCATAGTAGGTAGTGTAGGTACCGAATGCTCTTTACTTGTTCCGGGAGGAAATACGAGTAATACTGGAGCAAATTTACATAAGATCGTACCTATAGGTTTCCACTGCCAGCTTCGTATAGATAAACATGTATGTTATCCGGGTATTAAAGATGGCAGACTAGTAAACATACAAAATTTAAAAAAAAAAACACTTTTTTTTCCTTTAAATGTTAAGTATGTGCATTGTGCATTGTGCAGGTATCTCCAGTAAGTGACATCAATCCGTATAAAAGTGTGGCGTAGGCAAGGGAAGCCGTCCTCAATGGGATCGTATTACGAGGGAAAAATCAATACGTGTCATGGGTACGAGTATTTGTTCTTCTCCCTTTACACGCACTGCACTCTGCGTAGGTAGGTACTTGCAGTGTGCACACTGTGCACGCACTTCTTATCATATCGTTCTAGTTACTAGTAGGTAGGTGTTGGTACTATTACTTTCTAATACGAGTATTTCCAATATATACATATTGCTCCTTGAAATCATTTCCGAAGACAAAAATGATTTGTCGATTTCTATTCTTCGACAGTTCGAGTGTAGCCTACAGAAATACTTACACAATGTATGTATTTAGTTTATAACAATATACGTAACTCTGCAGGCAATAGTACCTACCTTCGGGATGAGCAGCGACAAGCGTGTGAGCGTGCCTTACCTTATCACATGAAGCACGATGTTCTACATAGGTACAACATATCGCCTAATATACTCGTATCTCGTATATTCATATATGAAAAGATTTATATAAATCGTATCCGTTTTTTATTTGTTTCAGATCGTTTGTTGTTGCCGTATCATTCCTAATAAATAAGCCCTTATTGTCAGGTAGGTACATAGACTTGCACTCTATGACATTTTGAAAATACATATTACACTACTACTACTTCGCCCCTTAACGTTCCTAGAGAACACTAGCGGATCCAGGGGGGGCTAGGAGGCTGAACCCCCCCTCCCCCCCCGCAAAACCATGAGTGGCAGTAGGTACTTAATATACAACAAATCTAGGGGTTTCAGCCCCTTACGCCCCCCCCCCCTCCCAAAACGTTGAGTGACAGTACTTTTTATTTATTTTTATTATAGTTTCTGATGACCAAAAAAAAGGTCGACAACTTGCAACATGTCCCAAGATACCCTCCTCTCCCACGGTTAAAACACCAAACCCCCCCAGCGCCCCCCCCCAAATTGAATCCTGGATCCGCTACTGCTAGAGAACACAAGATCTCACCATGCTGTCAGGGCGGTTTTGTGCAGTGCGTATAAACACATCCCATATACCTAATACGAGTATGTCAATAGTCATCAGGCGCGAATGATAGGTATAATAGTGTGTAATTTGACGTAATCCAATAAGAAATGTTAGCTCCGGCTTCCCTTCTGCAGAAATCCTCCCTTTGCCACTGTTGGTCATTAGGTATAGGTACTAACAATTACTATGATGTTTGAAAATTTTAATATAATATAACAGGGAAAGGTGAAGCGATTCATTAATGTTCGAAAAACTAATTTACAATTAACATAAAATGCAATGAATTAAACAGGAGTATGATTCTGTGGTTTAATATTACATTAATGTTAATAATACGTGTATAGTGTCATCAAACAAACAAATACTCATACATAATTATACTTGTATGTAAATGAACTCTAAAATATTAGGATGATAAATAATATGTGAAACTTGTGCACTTAGAGAAAACGTCGATATAGGTAAGGTTTAGAGCTACTCTACAATCTACATAGTATGCTGCAGATCAGTGTTCATAATCACACTAGACAACAAAGAAACAATTAATTAGCATTATTGCGCAATTACATAATATGCATCAAAGCACATGAAGTTAAAAATAATATTCCAATATCATATTATAAGACTACCAGGTGCCCCAGTGCGAATTCGCACCAACTGGGAATTTGTTCAAGATATAAAAACACGAAAGTCTTTATATACTTATACATCTATGTAATTAGAGTTTAAAATCTCGTTGATAGTTTTTATAACTATAAGTATATAATATTTATATAATGGTGTTAGTGCCTCGCGGATCGCACCCCCTTGGACGATGACGCGGGAGAGGTTGTGGCTTTGGAATCTGATCGAGTGCTGACCGACACGATAACAAGAAGAAGTAATAAATAAAATTCAAATGAATGAATAGGAGTTCCTAAGTAGTTTTGTTCCTATCCATATACGGTTTTCTTTGTAGGAGGTAGGAGGTATTGGTAATTTCTAACTTATACCTGTGTACTGTGTAGGTACATTCTTTTATTTGGATTTTTACCAAAATTGCCTCCATGCAAAAATATGGTTGCTGATGTGACCATGCTGATGAGATTATTTTTTGGTATTTTGCGTACGTCCAACCACCTTTATGGATCCCTGAAAGTCTTTCGGCAATATCAGGGTAGATGGCGGTAAACAGATTACGAGTATGTTAACTTTTTGTACCTACCTACAGGTACCGATGGTTTTTACAAAATAGAAATTAATTATGGAGGTACTTCGATGGTTATGTCTTGTGAATTGGTAAAAAAATGAATTAGGTACTTTCGTATTCTCTAGTTATACTTATAATACAACATAATGGGTACATGTATCCAACAGTATAGTATTATTTTTCTCCTTTGCCACCATTAGGTATTATTGTTTTCTTGAATGACGTAGGTGACTGCGGGTTTTGGTTTATGAGTCGGTTACGGCCGACAATCCACGATTTCATTCAATCGGGGGGGCATGTCCATTATATATGACGACAACTCTACCGAACAAGGCCAAAAATTTTAATATAAACTTACACACAATAAGGTGCACAAAATCGTGCCAAATTTTTAAATAAAACGCTGGAAAAAAACATTGAATCCATGGTGAGATTATCTATCTATTATATTATATAACGATATCGTAATCGTAGTACATATATCCATATAGTTCCATAGTTAGGTGGGGCACATTCATAAGTAGATATTATATTATTATAAGTATATAATAAACACCTTTGGATGGACCTACGAGTATGTATTCATCTTATCTACAAGTATACGACTATGAATAATATTGTAATGCAATGTTTGTATTTGTGATCCATATATACATATTTGATGACCGTGAGCTAATAATACTGTGCCTTCACTATTTTTCTTCCATATATTGTATTGAAATGTATCGTATAATTAAACAACTAATTTCCAATTCAACGAAATGTCAATAACTTGCTTACCAAATTTTTCTCTTTCTTGTGTAAATTCCAGCACTTGGCTTCGCATCTCGCTACTAGCAAATCATCACGATGATCTTTGGATAACTTCTTACTGCATCTTGCTTCCATCACAACGAGCACAAACATTACCAACACAGTAATTTTACTAAGCACAAGCATTTTATTTACAGAATATTTATAGTCATAAAACTCCAAACCTTTGAGATAAATATAATTCTGCTTCCAATAGGTGCAGTCAACTTTGATACTTTTAATGTTTTCTACATAAGAAAGGGTTTCATTATTCTACAACATTTTATTAAGGCGAGAGATTAAATTTAAGGCGTCATTGATAATCTCTGAATATAATAAGAGGCAATAGCTTTTACATGTAAATTTTAAAGAAGTTCATACAAACAACTTTCATAAAATCACATGCAAAAGTTTCGAAAGCTTTTAAAGTTTGCAAAGCTTGTATTCAAAAATGTTTTACTCCTTGGATAAACGGCATGAAAAATAATATTTTCATACAATACATTGTATTCTGGTAAACTTTAATAAGAATTTAATCTCGCATCAGGATGCACCTACGCAAATTAATTTATGCTTATAATTAAATTAAATTCTGTAATAGATTCAAATTTTCTGAACTGACTAACTCTGCGAAAAGTCCCATGGCTTTTTCTACCATTGAATGAATTTACCACACATGAATGAACCACACAATTTATTTACACTAAAATCATATCTCCTTCTCTAGTATCTTTTAATTCTAACTTGTTAATTATTATGAAGTAGGTACCTGGTACTGTCCACGTAATCAATTTAAGAAAATAAAACACAATTCCAATTAATCAATAACTAACTGCACATTTTGCGTTTGACTGATAGAATATTATGTACTATTACCTACTACGAACTCATTATTCATAACGCTAACTCGAGAGAAAACTGCGAAAAATGTGGGTAAAACTTTTTAGAAAATTTTATTAATTGACATCAACTAGATGAGATTTTCCATTCATCTTTACTTCCTTGCAATAACGGAAGCGACGCGAATATTGTTTTCTCTTGTGAATGTATTATTTACTGGTTATCCCATTCTTGGGATAGTTCCCAGTTCCCATACAGGAATATTTAATAAAAAAATATATTTCTGATGCATTTCTACTAATGAAAAATTGAGAGTAATTCAAAATATGTTTACATTTCAAATTGTTTCAACTTTAATTAGTCGCTTTTGAAAATCGTAGTTAATAAAAGTTGCGGAAAAAAGCACGATGTTTAAATTCGATCAAACTTTATAAATTGTCCGGAGGACTGGCGTTCTCCCTCACGCCGACCTGTTTCTCGTACGAAAGGCAAGCGGCCACTGATTAAGGCTGCTATTCTGCCTTCTGCCTAGTACCTACACCATTCAAGCTTTAATCGTTGATTATATAGACAAGATATTTATTAGTGTAAAGCTGTTGACAGATAAAAAAATCAATTTAATAAAAACATCCCCATATTACATATGTATCCCATAAAAACCATCTAAATAAATGAAAAGATTTTTTTAACATGAACATTTTGTATATTATTATATTCGCATCTATATTTTTATAAAACGTTCAGATAATGTTTATTTGTTTTTATGAATTATGATGATAATGTTTATTGTTAATTAAGTTATGTGATTTAGGCGCTCAATATTTTTTATTCCTTTAGGTACATAAAAAAAATAATGTGTGGAGCACCTACATTGAATAAATACTACCTATTATATATTGCATTATTTTATATATGACCTTCTTCATTCTCCCGTTGTCTTAGTTTAGTAGTACAAGAAACATCCATAAACTACTAAAATACCATAATTAGAGCTGAAGCTCTCTGGTGCCTTTGCGTATTACAGTGCGTTGAAGTCTCTTTCAGAGGGTTCCTGATGACGATTATGGAATTTGTGCAGTCTACACGTTCGTTAAAAAAACAAACAAATTTATTAAAAATCAGGCACCATCTTTATATTCGTAAGTCTCTGTATCACACAGGTGCGTATAATAAAGATTGGTGTATAATACCTATTTACTATGACTATTGAGGTACATACATACTATTTTTAAATTTCTGAAATACGAGTATTACCTATAAAGTATTTTTCTATTCTATTTATACTTAGGTAATCCATTCATGACCAAATAGAGTATTTTTAATCTAATATCACTTTTCACGTATCATGTTTTCTCCCGGGAATGATACGTCTTACAGGAATAGAGAAAACTTCACTTTGAGTCGCTCAAAAAAATCTCTTTTCTCTATATTATTAGTGCTATGTATTACGCATTTTGATATTCTTTAAGAAATCACAGAGAGGGTCACCTTATAAGTTTCGCCATTCGGTTTGTAAAGTATAATACCTGGTAAGTGCATGCAGTAGCGTGACTAAAAGGGCGGTGCATTGGTATACGTAAAAAATGAATTGAATTATTTTGTTACTTCGTGGTGCGTAGATTCAGTATACCTACAGACCTACACCTAGCTACATTTATCTAGTGTTTTTCACACTGAAGACAAAGTTGACAACATGACAAGGGGAAGAAACTCTAATGGAGAAATCCTGACTGAATGCTGATTAAATCGATCCAGTAAAAATATTGGATTACCGAATAATTGATAGGCGATAATATATGGAAAGAAACAGTAATTTTACATCGTTAATGAAAACAAGCCTTGTTTATTATTTTAACACGTGACATAAAAAAATATATTATGAACTAATAATAAATTGACTTTTGGAAATGACACACACATCTATCTGCACAGTTAGTACTACGTACGTTTATGTAGATACTAATTTCATCATGTTTCAACGATATTTTTAATCCCAATTCGCCCTCTTATTAATTTGTACGTAGGTATATGAAGATAGATATGTTCAAATAATGACAAATTTATCTATTATTAGGAACCTTATAATATTACAAAAACAGTTGTTAGAAATAGAAATAGCCTAACACAATGAAGACATGAAACTATAATATAACATAACACAATGTAAAAACACCTAAGAATTAAGCACGTATTAGTACGCAATATAAAAAGAAAAGTTTAAAACAAAGAATAAGACAGTATACTCGTAGACACGAGTAGTACTAATGAAAACATAAAAAAAGAGTTATTATGAAATTTTGTGACTTGTTATAATACAACTGGGTTAAATAATAATTTATCCAGCTGGTGGGGTGGTAGCTGCTGCCGGGGTTGTTGGTGGCGCTCCCGGTGCCACTGGTGGTGCTGCCCCAGGTGCCGCTGGTGGTGCCGCCCCAGGTGCCACTGGTGGTGCTACTGGCGCTGGTGGTGCTGTAGGTGGTTTTGCAGTTGTTGTCGTCGTTGTAGTGGTAGTCGTCGTTGTTGACGATGTAGGTTCCTTTTCTCCTTTTATTGGCAAAAGACTTGGAAGGAGGTATATTGAACCTGGCTGTGCATTTCCTACCAATGCTTGGAGAGTACTCAAATCAGCTGTGGGGGCTATAATCATAAATATTGAGGGAATTAAATGAAACTACTTTCGCAACTAACTTGCTAAATATAACAACACCATGTAGGTACCAAATAATAGATGAATGAAAGTTAAGTCAGAGCTTGAACAGTGGTGTAAGTGAGGCATATTGTAAATTACAACTAAAAAAAATAGACAATAGTGCGAATAGATGTCAGTCCGCTACTGCTCTGTGTGAGCCTGTATTTTGTTAAGTTTGTTATTGTTAAATAAATACTATGTTACAATTTGATGTGGTTATGTTGCTTAGTACATTATTTTTTGTTTTGTAGGTTATTGTATTTAAATATAATATTGTAATGTAAATGATCTCCATGATCGTATATTAATGAATAAATAAATAAACAACTTTTTTCAAAATAATTATTTTTCTTATACCTATCAATCCCATCATCTATCATCTATTCATCTGTCGTGTTGTAGTAGAAAATACTTGTACGGTCAATTGAGTTAGAAGTGCCACTTGAATATCCGCAACGTACATTAAGAAACCATGAATGGTACTTACTCAGATAGATTGTAATATTAGGAGGAAGTTGAGGTGCATTTGTCGGTTTCGTCGCATTGGAATCGTCTTCATCGGAGTCGTCATAGAAATATTCTTTCCAATCTTCTAGCAGCGAACTCCAACATGGCTGAAATTATATAAAATTAATATTGAAATAAAATTAATATTAATTATTGAAAAAATGACAATGGATAAACCAAAATAAATTATTTTTATAGCTAAGTACCTATTTTGTGTCCATAGGCTAGTAAGCTCTCCCACAACTCGTTGATGGAATAACCTAATTCAGAATATCGCAGTATATCCCTATCCCTATAATGGTCTAGTAATTGTACAGTCAGTGGCGTATATAGGATTTCATTTCGGGGGGGGCTTGATCTAATATTTGATTTGGGGGGGGGTGGAGGCAAAAATTTGAAGATATACGTACAGTATAAAAATGACAATAGCGCCGCAGGCAAAAAAAATCGTGAATTTAAGTAAAAAAGGTCGTGTTTTAGGTTGGTATTAATATTGTGTGCAGAAAATACAACGAAGAATAGCGCCACAGGCGAAATTTTTTTTAATAATGGGTGAAATGATGAACTTGCGTAACTTTCATGTTTTAAAATAACGTTTTTTAAAGAACTGTCCAACATTTCGGGGGGGCGGGCCCCCTCGCTCCTCCCCCCTATATACGCCACTGCGTACAGTAGTAAATCTGTATAGTGTATAGTATAATAAGGTATATGCACAAAATACTAACTAAATAATAGGAGAGTATTTTACAAATTTACATCGTTGGAAGTTGGAACTGGACGATAACGGATGAATGGAGATATTGGTGTATTAAACCACATTATTGTGTTTAATAAGAATTTATTTTTTGAAATTTAATAACCGAGACATAACAAAGGATAAAACGGCGTTTCGCAACAAAGAACATAATGTATTAATCTTATAATGTTGTTATTACATCGTATATAACTATTAGACATGAGCGCCGCGCCGGCGCGCCGCCGTTGATCATGGTCGGCGCGCCGCCGCCGGTTAAAACGCTCACGCCGGCGGCGTGGGATCCGTGTGACTAAAAGTATTTATCTTGTGTCTCTTGATACAGAAATCGAAATAAGTACTTTTCCAGGTAATAAAATTGAAGCATTCAGCTGTGGGGATGCTAGGGTTCAGTAATTATATAAAATGTCGAATAATAACTATGTACTTAATGCATTGTCTTATTTATTCGATTCTAAAACAAGAAATAGGATGGGATTTATTTATTTATTTATAGTTTTGACGGCCACAAGGCATTAATAGTTTGGTTCTTCATAGTGGAAATTAAATTAAAAACATACGTTATTTTATGTAACTGGGAATTATAAGGAAAAATCAGAATTTATGGTTTTTTGATCGATTTTATCATACCACGCTGAAATTTTTAAACCACGTAAATTTTGGCAGAGTATCTGACCAAAATTTTTGGCCTTTCATCTTTTCGGTCAACCGTTCTCTCTTTTCATTAGTTTAGCCTTTGATTATCGAAGTACCTAATCAAAATTATTTTCATTCCACTTGACTAGATTCGCTATATTTCATTTGTTTCAATACAACACTGTGGAAATAGTAATGACTTCTTTTCTTTTGACAAAAAACGATATTCATTTGGTAATTTTTGAGGTTTACGATCTTCAAAGTGTCAAAATGTGATTATAATTAGATATTTTAAGGTTAAAAACCAATTATTTCGCTAACCTAAGGCGGCACTATAATAAAAAAAAAATTACTATCCCCTAACGTGGTTTCTCAGACTGTGATTACAGACTACTCTCAAATTGTTTATGTTTTGATTTACTTTTTTATTGTTATAATGCTCGTATATTTTGTACTTATGGCCTTAAAAGCCGTATGTGATTGAAAATAAATAAATAAATTGTATTTTATCTTTCTACCGGTAAGCATTACGTATTTTGGTTGATATCATTATTAATTTATCCACCTTTCGACTAAAAACACAACAATTTATATTTATTTGATAATTATCCTTATTTTTACGCCTAAAATAACATCGCAAATATGATAGTTTTATTAGGTAAATTACATAATTTTATTAAATTACCCTTCAATCCAAACAACAGGACATATAACACATATGTTTTTACAGCTTCTGCTCAACTGTAGTTCACAGCTACATAGGAGTTTTGCATTTTGTGGAAGGTCGACCTCGTCATCGCAATTTATTTCAGAGTTTGAATTCACAACACTGTGGAAATAGTAATGACTTCTTTTCTCTTGACAAAAACGATATTCATTTGGTAATTTTTGACGCTTATGATCTTCAAAGTGTCAAAAAGTGATTATAATTCGATATTTTAAGGTTAAAATCCAATTATTTCGCTCACTGCGTTATAATAAAAAAAGAAATTACTATCCCCTAACGTGGTTTTTCGGACTGTGATTACAGACTACTCTCAAATTGTAATTTATCTTTCCACCGGTAAGCATTACGTATTTTGGTTGATATTATTAATTTATGAACCTTTCGACTAGAACACCACAATTTATGCTTATTGAATAATTATTATCCTTATATTTCCACTCAAATAACATCGCAAATGAGATAGTTTTATTAAATTACATAATTTTATTAAATTACCCGTCCACTCCAAACAACAGCACATATAACACATATGTTTTTACAACACATATGTTGCTCAACTGTAGTTCTCAGCTACATAGGAGTTTTGCATTTTGTGGAAGGTCGACCTCGTCATCGCAATTTATTTCAGAGTTTGAATTCCACCCAACATTTAGCTAACAGCCCAGATATTGCCAAATGAGAAACCTGTTCGACTACATCACTGCCCATACTGAGGCTCATTCTGACGCGTTTGACTTTATGGATTAGTTTATTTTGACCTGCCCTCCAGCGCCATGAAAAAGCAATAATGTAATTTTCCATTATTTTTCAAATATGAGCTTTTATTTCACTTTATTATTGAAATAATCATAGTTTTTCAAAATAAATAAATCGATTTTATTATTATCCTTTTCACATATACGTATTTAATCATTTAAAACAATATTGCAAAAAAATCCAATGCTTCCCCCCACTTTGGATCCACGCCGCCGGCGTGGCGCCGCCGCCGGCAATTTTAGACATGGGCGCCGCCGCCGGCTTTTTTGCAGCCGGCGCACATGTCTAATAACTATTAATAGCAAAATAGTTGCTCACTTAAACATCATCTCTTATACAGCAAAAAAATTGCCTAGCGGTGATTTTAAATTTATTGTACTTATGGAGTATCTCTTCGAATTTGCGGCTATTTGTAGACCTAAGCTTGCTATTTATATAAATTTAATAAAAATGACAAAATGATCATTGAACTTTGATGCTACTTCAACCTGAGGTGAGGCCACACTACGATAAAGCTTCTTAGTAACTTGTATTTCATAATATCATGGTGACTTGTAGAATACTTGCTCTATAACAAATTATATCTACTACAGATTTAAAAAAAAATATATTAAAAAACTTCTAAAATACCACGCTTTTCAATATGCTCTAAATGGAATAAAATAATTTTAAAAAAAAAGCATTGGGCCTTCTTATGGAGAAGAATGATATTATAGAGAGAGCATATATTTGACCTTTTTTTGCAGAACAATGATCAATTAAGGGAATACAGGAAGCCCCCATGCTTTTTTTTTCAAATTATTTTATTCTTTTTAGAGCACATTGAAAAGCGTGGTATTTTAAAAGTGTTTTTAATATTTTTTTATTTTATCCTTTTTAGTTTTAGGCATTCATTACAGCCACATTAGTCCTTAATATGGCTTAAGCAAGAGAGCTGAAAATCCTGAGGGATCGAGAGGGATGGAGAGGATCCAGTCACCGCATAGCGCCGTGTTTGGTATCGTATGTAAGGGCGTTGGAAAATAAATTCAGATCTCAAGTCATATTTTATCCAGCACAAGCCATCGGGAAACAACGAGGGAAATACAATATCATCTAAGCAATTAAAGCTAAATAGCCAACTATACTGTACGAGGGAATTGGCGAATTAAAAGTACCTACAACTTCTACGAGTACATTGAAAAATAAACATAATATGTAATAATAGAAAAACGAAGAAAACATATAATATTATTATATCTTTTCTTCGTTTTTCTCGAGTGTTCCGTGTGTATTTTGACGATGTTGTCGAGCTTTCAGCTCTCTTAAGCCACTTTCAGGACTAATGTGACTGTGCCTAAAACTAAAAAAGATAAATTAAAAAAATGTTAAAAAGCTTTTAAAATACCACGCTTATATTCAATGTGCTCTAAAAAGAATAAATTAATTAGAAAAATAGAGCGTGGGGGCTTCCTGTATTCCCTTAATTGCTCATTCTTCTGCAAAATAAGGTCAAATAAATGCTCCCTGTATAAAATCATTCTTCTCCATAAGAAACTCCCACGCTTTTTTTCTAATTATGTTACTCTTTTTAGAGCACATTGAATATAAGCGTGGCATTTTAAAAGTTTTTTAATATTTTTTTATTCTTTTTAGACTTCCCTGCAACCAGTTAGTCATTAATCGTTAAAATCATACCGCACTAATTTTATATTTGTTTGAATGTTGAATCAATCAAACTGTTGTTACTGTGTGAAATGACGTGAAGCATGTTCGGATGTTACGAGTATATTAATTAAACCACAAATGAAAACAAAATTGACACCAAACTTACCTTTGCTGAAATGTGAAGATTCCGACTGCAAACTGCAACAGTGAACAGGAAGAGAGATAATTTAGATAACATGACTCAACACAATGAAATTTATTTTTTATCTTTACAGCGCTTCTGAATGACAACTGTGTATCACTGATGAATTAATATACTGATGTCTTTATATGAGCAACCCTCCCTTTTGTTTGACGTAAAATTGGGAAAAAATAAATAATTCATGAAACGCGAGACAAGTGTCTATTAGTGCACCTGGCACCAGCTATACAAATATTCTTCTCCTTGCCTCGCTACAGTACAAATGAAACAATGAACGTATTATTGTTAATTATCTTACCTAACTCAACTATTTTTTATTGTTGTTTCAGTCGTAAACTTTACAAATACCTAATAATAATTACAATTTTTCATGTTCCGTATTTACTCGTACATGTACAAGTAGACAATGCTGTCTACATAGTTCACATTTTATAAAATTATTTAAAATTTACACTAATTTCTATCTCATTCAATTGCTAAAACTGAGTTTTATTTTATCGTTAGGTACATATTAAATACATTTTGTATTGACTGCGAAAAGTATGTGTCACGAAATGAACAACTTTAGTCAAACATGCCTAACACTAACAGTAACCTACCAAAGATAGATCAAACTAACCCAAGACTGTATTGTGGGAATGTGATGGAGTGCGATGTCGCCTGCAAGAAAGCGAAGAAACTTGAACAAAGAACTTAGAGAACTGAAACATTTTGCGTTCATCAGTACTATTCCTCTCTCTAAGAAATAACGCCTGTGTCGAAGTTCCACTTTACTCCATGGAACGCTTTATATCCTCGATTATAACTATTATAAGGTTTCAAAACAAAGAGACATTGATTATAATTCTGATACTCAAAATTTAAGTACTCCATAATATACTCGTAGTCCTGTGAATAGTGTGAATTTGAACCCGTTTCACTAGATTTATACGTACAAATAAATTATAGATTCTTATTATAGAATTGTTCGTAATATTATTAATTTCCTTATTACTGGTTACTTAATACGTTATAACATAACCATCGGTTTAAAATAATGTTATAACATAACCATCGGATTAAAATAATACTCTCGAACAAAGTTTCATGGAACGAAAATCAGCAGTTCCACAATTTATAAATCATTTACAATAATGTAATTATTTACAATACCATTAATACGGCCCTTATTGTTTATCAAATAGTACCATGAAGTCTATGACTAGTAAGGCTACAGTGTGGCCTACATAGAATAATAGCGTACCTATAACTTTATTACCATATAAACCTAATTTATATAATCAGGGAATACCCATAGATAACATTACCTACAAAATATATACATATTAGTACAAAATATATATGATATTACACTACCACTAATGTCAAGAAATCTGCCAGAAAAAATAACTATTATAACATTTATTTTACAGAGTAAAATGTCATCAAAGTAAAAATACATCGATGATGAAAAAGTTTGACCCATCACTATCTACGTATATCTACCAATATCTACTTCTACTTCCAATTGTTTAATTGTTTTTTAATTCCTTTTTTGTGAGTACGTATTTAAAATATTATACCGTGACCAACAAAAATAGACAGTTTTTAGAAATTTCCTATTTCAAGTGCAATACACATTTCCTAGAATTCTATATATAATGATGAATCAATGAACGCTTTTTATGGGGATTCCCAGTTTCCACAAAAAATATGTTTTTGACCTAGTGTCATATTCGTTTTTCGGAAACTTACACCTTTTTTAATTTCTGGACTCTTCAATAACGGACAAACAACTATCATTTATAGATAATATGCACTATGCGTGATTCAAGGGCATTCTTATGATTGACTCAGGGCATATGCAAATGATTGTTTTAAAAACTTTGTGAGTCAAATTATTTGTCTTTGATAAATATTATTCGTATCTCTTCAAACAACACCCTGACCTCATATTTGGATCATCCTAATAATTTTCAATAGATAATTGTGACCTCGGCCACGAAAATGATACAAAATAATTAACATTTTAAATATAGTCATCATCATCTACCTTCCAAAACACCTGATTATGAATATTTATTGATTAGTTGCTATGTAATATGTAAATTTTGTATAATGCCGCTCACGGGCTTACTAGAAATATCTTATAAAACGGGGCATCTCCGCTCCAATTACGGATGTATTGGAAAAGTCTACCCTGTCTACCTATTTCATGTCCTAATAAAAAAATGTCATATGGCGATAGTTTAACATACCCTTGAGTAAGAATATCAATGAAAAATTCTCATGTGAAGTAGTTTTTTGCATAGTGGCAGGCTTAACAGTGCAACCTCGTGCCCCCCTAAAAATATTCCTGAATCCTCTGATGCGGTAGTACATCTGTTATGTGTGAAGTTTTACTAGGTGCGAATAAATATATAGCCTTTGGTACCTATCCCCTATCACGATTTCATTAATATATTTTCATTCCATTATTTGATCCACCGCCACCTATTTTGTGTAAGTACAACTAAACATAATTCCGGTAACCCATTCAACTCATAACAACCTTCAAAGTCATTTGTTCCTGTTAATCTGCTGAAGGCTGAAGCGGATTAACTTTTATTCGAAAGATGATTCAAGCAATCAATTCACTTCAAAAATAATTCGTTGCTCATTCTATAATTAATGTTACATAGTTTTGGTAGGAGACAGAATTTTTCCTTCTTCGTGATGAACATTTTTGTATTAACTTAATTCACTACTTAAATAAATAAAATAAAATAAAACACTGTTTTACTTCCACTAACGTAAGTGGAACAGTGTTTTATTTTGTTTATTTAAATAGCGAATTAAGTTAAAATGTCCTTCCACAAGGTTACACTCACCAACTAAGAAAAAAAATATTTCTGAGCTTATTACCTATGTAATTACCGAGGTATTGAACAACTGTACGGTGTAACAAATTATGTAGCAATTGGAAAGGTTTTTTTTTTGTAACAAAAAAACTTTTCTTTTCAATATATTTTTGAATTTGAAACAATTTTAATTTTAGAAGTCATTAGTTTTTGTTTTTAAGAATGAATATTTCTAAAAACTATATTATTGCTTCAATTGTGATTGGGTGTAATTAAAAGATTAAAAAACAATTTAACATGTCTATATTTAACAGAATTATAACAACTATAATGAGTAGATCTAAAATTCTTACTCTTTAGATATTATTTCATGGCATTCATTATTATTTGATAAAACTGATTAACTATATTATTGCTTCAAGTATTTTTTTATATTGAGACTCAAATCTTTATAATCCCTTCGATTACTTCTCCGTAAATGTTTCCATGCTTTTCTATAATATTATATATATTGAAAATACTGGCCAATATTTTTAACAAGAACAGCTTACAGGCATTTCATATAGTGAATGATACGATACTCTGAAGAACCTGCATCCATCATATTCCAGTAGTATTTAATCTAGAGTTGGTGACAATACATGCAGAGATTTTGCAAATAATCAGCACAGATTCAAATGGAAGTGTGTTGTATGATCTGTTGATCATCCTTGTATTACAGCATTGCAAAAACTATGACTACACAGACAATCAGTGTGAAGATTTTCAATGCACCGTGATTCATGAACATAGTGTGCAATTGGAGAGAATATAACTATTTTCGTTCTATCCGCTCAACTCAATGATTGAACGGTTGAAGCGATGCTTGTTGGTAATTGGACTATTTGGACTTGATTATCTTTTCTACCTTGAGAATTTCCATTTCTCCCTAAAAAGAAAAATATATTCATCAACATAAATCAAACAATAAATATATACTACGCACAGTGGAGTGCATGGCCAAGCCATTCCAACTAGTAAACTTTATAGAAAGTAGTTTTTGGCTAAATGCACTTTAACGATAGATTCTCCGTGAGGTAATTGGACAGATCATTTAAAAAGATTGACTAAAGAAAGGGTTATTGATTCTTAACAAATGAAGCGTGTTTCCACTATGTACTGAAAAGATAATTGCATTATGACTAAAAATTCTAGGTCAGGGAAGAAAAGAAATTACTCTTTGGACTATGTCGGTTACAAAAAATACCCTCGAAGATGAATGTCCCGAAGAAAGTGGTTACATCGCAAATTTAATGCAGAGAATGAAAAATGTTTAGTCATAGGAGAAGCAAACCCAATAGTCACTTACTTAAAGACAATGATACTGGTTGTCCTCCTTGTGGCATCAACAACATGATGGGTTGATTATTTTTAATGTTGTTATCGTCGTCAGTGAGTATATCAATGAATCCATACAATCCAAGTCCAGTAGCTAATCCTGATGCAATGCCATGAGACCAAGCCAAATAACCAAGTATTGGCTGCAAGAAAATATCATATTTATAAGTGGGTTAATTCATAGGAAATCATGTCTATGGAATCTAATACTCGCACCTACAACTCAAACGCCTGAACCGTAAAATTGACGTCAATACAAAACATCGCATGCTTCAGACTGCACAATATTATGCATAATGTGCCCAATGACCGCGTTATAATTACACATGTTCAGTTTCACTTCCAACACATTATAGCCAGTAATTATTTAAAATGAATTCAACGCTTGCAACAGTTGCAACGTGGACTACTTTTATGGACTGTCATTCAATAATTATTTATTTATTTCTTGGATCATTTTGGTATTCTGAAAAAGCACAAATTTTATAAATTCCTTTCCACTAAATTTTCACCCACAAAATTTCCTTACATGGAAAGACGTCCACATATGGAAAAGTCTCGTGCTTCTAAGATTAGGAGGCCTTCAATTTATAGAATAGAAAGAATATATAACAATAGAAAGCCATAAAAAAATAATGATGCAAATCTTGTTGATACCTAATTTTAGACTGATTAGCCCCGTTTTGAGAAAACATGTCAAAGAGTACTAGTCAAAAAGAATATTTCTCAGTGTACTCCTCCCCAGTTATATGGCAAATAAATCAGAGCGTTAGAAATAATGTACGAGAACATAAAGTGAATGAGCGTCATCTTGGTTTTCGTCGCGGTGTTTTTCTTAGTTATTTTTAATTTTATTTAATACTTATTTATTTACATTTTTTGTGAACAAAATATACAGAGATACATATGTTAACATTACGAATATAAATTATAACATTTGTTCACTAGGGCGGGCTTATCGCAGCGCTGCGATCTTTGATTTTAACCCTGTGGGCCCCTATCTCATTAGCAGTTTTATGTTTAAAAAAATGTGTATTGCTTACCGCAGGTTCTGGGGCAGGGGCTGGAGCAGATTGCACGTGAAGGGATTTTGAAACCAAAGCAACCACCAACAAAACCACAAAATTTTTGGAAATCATTTTTTAATTTAATTTATCTACTACCGACAAATATAAACAAAATGAGAACGAGAGTTCTTGCTTTATGAATTGCTCGAAGCACAGAATGAAACTGTTGTGGATACATTACAATATATGCTTTTTATACTATTGATTTCTAGTACCAGTATTTTAAATTTTGTTTTGTAATATGTATTGTTTACAGGTTTATTATAAAATAACGAGTGCATATTGTTATATATTCAAAGTTGTCCAACAAGCCGGTGCGGTGTAGGAAAATAAGTAATTAGAGGTTAATCAGGAAATTACTGGTGTTATGTGAATTCATTTATCCGTAAATAACACTAGCTATTTTTTATATTGAATAATAAAATAATAATTATTTTGCACCATATTACGGGGATCATAATATTGCTCGTTACCACACAATATCATACCGACAAAATTATAATTCCGTTATAAAATTTCACTTGTATTTAGTAATATATGTAAAACTCCTAGACAAAGGACAGAAGTGTTCCCCAAGAATCCCAAAACGTGGTCTGACGATATGGTCCAACAAGTTGGCAGAGGATTGTTGGAGGAGGCCTACATCAACTGTGTAGAGCAGATGGCTGACAGGAAAGAAGAAATATTTTTACAAGTCATACGAGTATGTATGAGATATTTGGTACCATTCAAAAACTCCGTGTAACCCAACGAGAAATGGAGAGAAGGATGCTAAACATCAGCTTCCGAGACAGAAAGAGATATGTGTGGATTAGAGAGAGGACAAAGGTGACAGATGTTGCCCAAAAAGCAGCCTCACTGAAAATGGAACTGGGCTGAACATATAGTCAGGACAACAGATGACCGGTGGACCAAAAAAACCTTAGAGTGGCGATCGAGAACCGGAAGCAGAAATCCAGGGAGATCAAGATAATAATAATAATAATAATAAATAAATACTTTATTTCATAAACAGACATAATAAATACATTCACAATTTTGCCACCTAACTAGGCAAAGCCCGTACTAAGGTGGCATTACATTTCCATATTATGTATTACACTTATATATTTCATTCATGTATTTCACTTATATATTTCATTTATGTATTTCATTTATATATTTCATTTATGTATTTCATTTATACATCTCATTTACCCAAGTATATAAAATTAGTTATTTTCTTTATGTAATTATGTTTTTTTTTTTTGTTTTTCATCCAATCAATTGAAGCAATCCTTATGCAATACGATAACACATACAACACACACACACACACACCCTCATACACACACACACACCCTCACACACACACACACACACCCTCACACACCCTCACACACACACACACACACCCTCACACACCCTCACACACACACACACACACACACACACACATACACACACACACACATACGTACACATATACACACAGATATGCCATTCTACCAATAACTACCATCTAGTATGTACTTCACAATTTCACAGGTACACTCAACATACAAATACATAGAACACACACATACACATACACACACATAGAGGACACACACATACACATATACACACATATACAAACTAGGTTTGATTAAAGTCTGTTAGGCATTCGAGGAGACCTACACACTACACAGATGGTCCGATGAAAGAAAGTGGCCGGAGACCAGTGGCACGGGGTGGCTCTGCAGATGTGGTATTTAGACATACGAGACAATTAGGTATTTTCTTCTTCTTTCTCTGTGAATAGATCTTGGATCTGTTTAGTCAGGGCTCAAGTCTCGTTCCTGTGATGAAGAGGTCCAACTCTCTCTCCATCTTTTCGGTGGACGTCCCGGTGGTCGGCGTCCCTCAGGGATCTCTTCCATAGCGAGCTTAGGAATTTTTGTGGGGTCCATCCTTTAAGGGCTTGGCACCAGGAATAACGTCACAGTCATTTCCCACGGCATTAAGGTTCAAAATCGCGTAAACAATCGCATGAAAAAATGGTAAAAATACTTTTTTTTTCCATTTTTGGGGTTAATTTTGCGTCTATCAAAAAACTTTTACGGTTACTCCCTAGATTATTATGCATATTATCAGTACAAAAAAAATTACCCTGCGACTTTCGGGAAACGAGTTCCCGTCTTTCGGAAAAAAGATCAGAGGTGTTTTTTTAATATTTTTTTGAGAAATCTATACAAGTTAAAAAAAATCTTTTACGATTATTCCCTAGATAAATGTTCAATGCGTCTACCCTATTTTGTTCCAAAGCATATTTAGTAACGGTTGTCGAGATATAAGATCTCCCGTTTTTAGAAATTTTTGAAATGTCGGTATGCACAGACTCTAAATTAAATAATTTAATACTGAATATGCAGATTTCGTCTTTGGTACCTATGCCTACTGTAAACATTATGTATAAACCTACATACTTACCTAATTAAATTAATAAGTACCTATTGAATTATAATATGTAACTATAATAACATACACGCAACAACTCCGGAGTGTATAGTATATGTAATGTACATAGGTGCCTAATATACGAGTACGAGTATATGTACCTAAAATACACTATTAAAATATATATTGTGGGTATCGCCCCTCCCATACTATCGGGAGACAGGTTGTGGCTGAGACAGAACGGCTAAAGCAACTATCCGATCATAGACATCCCATGTAGGCACTGCCGTGAAGCCAGAAAACCGAGAGGTAATACGAGTAAAGTCATGAAAAGACAAAAAGAACAACACCGCTGCCCGGCCCACCAGAGGCACTAACTTATTGACCTAAGGCAAGCAAGCACCCTGTACCTATGTCGTGCTGTACCTAGTAACCTCAAAAAATGGGGACACCTTGAGTGCAGGGACATACATTTTTTTTCATACCTACTAATGTTTTTTGCTTCATTTTCGGCTTTTAAATTTCCTGCTGACAGACACAAGTTCAACAAATCGTCTGCGGCGTTTTTTACTTACCTACTCGTTTTATTCCATTCGGAAATATCTAAATCTTAGTTGCACCACAGCCACAGGCGCACTAGCGGATCCAGGGGGGGCTAGGGGGCTGAAGCCCCTCCCCCAAACCATGAGTGACAGTATTTTATATACTTACAACTAATTTCCGAAGAATCACATTATTACCACAGCGTTTTCTCATCACGTCATGAATTTTCTAAAACTTACATTGTTTGGTAACAAAAATTCGCCTTCGGCGCTAATTATATCTGTTGCGTTTATCTTATCAAGTTATCACTTAACCGATTTTTCTACAAAAATTTCGCCAGCGGCGCTAATTAAGCCTATTGTGTTTCATATCACTTCTTCCATTTTTCTAAAAAAAAATTGTTTGAAAAACCTGCGGCGCATTATTCCGACCCTGATAAATAATCTAAAATTGTAATTTACTTGCGGCCCGTCGCTTATTTATAATTTCAAATGGCCCTTCATCCAAAAAGATTGCCCAGACCTGCTATAGAAAGACAAGCAGCTAGGTTCATTATTTCATTTTTTTTTTTGCCTGCGGCGCCTTTTTTTATACGTTTTTTATTTATAGAAAATAAATCAAACAATAGGTAATTGGTATCATGACCCCCTCCATCAGTCTCAAAAAAAGTCGCCTGCGGCGCTATTCTCACTTTTAATACCACAAGGTCATATTTGCATGTGACAACTTTCAGCCCCCCCCCCCCAAAATTTAATCCTGGGTCCGCCACTGCACAGGCGTATCTACATTGTTAAATTAATCAATTTAATTTAATTTGTACTAATAAGTAGCAGCAATAATTATTGTGCTTTGAACCACCATGAATAGAGGCATTTGTGGTTGTAGAGGAGCGGCGCAGTGGTATGTCTTCTGGGAGGTGCTGGATTCGAATCCCAACATTGCCTATGTATTCCACGTTTCATAGTAAAGGCTAGTGTAAAATGTGGCAGTAAAGAATTTTTAGGTTTCGTGTACATAACAAGCACAGATCCTAATTCTATCTACAAAATAACAAAATAAATCAATATAAATTGTGATATAAATGGTGAACTTCATTGCTGAATTTTGATATTATCTATTTAAGTATAAGTGAATAAAAAATACTTCTTTTCATCAAATGATTGTTCAATTACATTAGGGAAAATAATCCTTTTCAACATATAATTGAATACACAATCATCAGCAATAAAAAAAACTAGTAATAAAATTATATTCTTATCAGATGTAATGTCAATCACATGAATTAATAACTAATACTAGTATGTCGTATATGGAGTAAGTAGTCGGTCGGTCGTAGGTCCTACACTACCTTGAGTTCTACCTGATGCTTGTGATGGTAGTATGTGTATATGACAGTTCCTACTTATAATCCATTATAAAAATGACAATACCCATGTAGTGTAGTTTATAGTTTACCTTTACAGGTAAAATATAAAAATCAACCCATCAAAAAGACAGAAAGGTGAATCTTTCATTGATGACAATGTGAATGACCACGAGTCTTCCTTGACATACACCATCTGACCACAGCCTCTCCCCTCTGCACTGTGCTCAAACGTATGGCGTTTTCTAGGATGTTCCACTCACTCCTTGACTAATAACTTCAAAACTGACTAATGAAATAGTCTTCTACAAGTGCTATCAAAAAGTACCAAATTTGCCCAAGTGGTATGGACCAAAATAAACTCAATCCATAACTCGAAAACATTTTTCTGTACTTTAAAAATGAAATACTATTTTGTTACATCACAATGTTTATTAAAAGCAAATATCCAAATGGTATGCATTACTCTATAGCATGGGTCACCAAATGGAGGACTGCGGTCCGGATCGGGACCGCCTACATATTTTGTGAGGACTTTAGAAAACAGTAGTTTAGAAACGACTACCAAACAGACCGCAACAGTCTTATAATTTTCAAAAACGCACCCCCAATGAAACTACTTGGTGATCCCTGCTCTATAGGATATTAATGACAGACAGACATTAATATTAAACCAACGTTAATACTTAATAAAGACACACAACCCACTTAACTAAATTAAAAGAAGTACGTATGACAATAATAGTTTAAAGACCATTCTTATGAATTATGTTAGTAAGAATTCACTTTGAATAGTGGCGACACTGCATCATGTATCCTAAAAAAAGTAAAAAGCCTAAAAATTATTCAAGTGGAAAAATTTTGCACAACAATGAAGATAAATCAACAGCCACAGAGGATCATAATGTCTTGTATATTTATAAACCAATCAATATTATCAATCAACTAGCGGGGGTTCATAAAATCATATACACCAACAATCATGCAACAACTGTGGGTTATATTTCAAAAATATATTCACTTCTTCTGTGTGCGTTCTTAATCACAAACTGCGTTCTTATAACGAGAGAATTGTATGACAGAACAACTGTTGCAATTGTAATTGTGATTGATGTTTTAGCAAATATATCTGTTTGCGCTTCAACTGTTATTTCAACGTTATTGGCCGCCTTTCTCATATCACCTTTCATGCTGAGAGCATTGAAATCATTCCAAGCTGTAGACAAAACATTGGGAATTCAAGGAAAGGACAACTACACATATATTCGTTCCAGAATATTGATTGCTCAAGTGATTATAATTATCACATCGATTGCGGATGTCATAATGGAATGGATTGTGAAAGTCAATTTATGGTCTGATAATCTACGAGCTGTAACAATTCACTTGATGGATTTCTTTCAATATTGTCAGATTTTGGATTTCACAGCAGTCATTTGGATAATTGTCACTCGAATGAAAGTTTTCAATTCACAGCTGGAAAATCTGATCAGCAATGAAAAAGAAAAGAAGAAATTGCAACATATTGAGAGATTTGCGTTGTCTAATAAGATTAATTATGAAATTATTGATGAACATCAAAGGGAACGCTTGCATGACGGACAATCCATTGCAAGTGACGAGACAAGAGTTGAGAGTTTAGTTAGATTGATGAAAGTGTTTGATGAGTTGGCTGATATTACAAACATTGTCAGTTCATCTTATGGTTTATCTGTAAGAATCATTCATACTAATATACATTATAATGTTATCTGAGGAGTATGGTACCGGAATCTTTTTTATATTCAGCCACAATTTAAAACTACAAACTACAATAATGAAAAGATTTGCAATATGTACTTTTGATTGTAATTACTGTTTAACATTTTTAATATATGGCTTCTAGCACAACAGATCCTTACTTATATCATAATATGGAATTATAATGCTAATTGCACAGTACACACTGTGCACAATCCTGACCATCATCTCTATTCAATAAAAAATTACCCTCTGTAAACACACTCTCTATGGGTAAACCAAAATAACTAATGACTGAAGAGTTTGCAACGCTAAGAAATGGCAAATAAAAAATAAATGTCGGATATCCGTCGTCCCTATACAAATATAATACAATATTTTTTATTTCCAGCTGCTGTTTATCTGCACGACAACGTTTCTTTATATTGTATCCACAGTTAATGGACTCATTATGTTCAAAATACTCCTGGAAGAAGATGTAAGTATACACACGCGGTAACAATACATTCTCAATAGTTCCCTGGCGGAAATTCCATCTCAAACCGATACGCACTTTGGGGAAGTGCTAGAATTTTTAATGGATTTTAATGCATGTAGTTGTCATAGTATATTGTTAGATTGTGAAACACAAGGCGCAATGAGAACAAAAATGTACATATTATTTTTACTTCCAAGACACAAATATTTTACAATTTAATCGTAATGTCCCCAAAGACTAACATAGCAGAAAATAACTTTGGTAGCTGTTTGGCACTATGTGATTATTTTTTTTTCTTATTCCAAGTTTTCACCATAATAAACAACTTAACCGAAAACTAATGATAAAATTCTGTAAAGTATTTTGATGCGCAAGTGTGATTTTAGGCAAATCATACGATCCCTTATATAATAAGTTGGTGTGTTCCTGCAACATCATATCTGTTAATATCAGCCTACACAAGTGAGAGACTGAGGAATGAAGTGGAAAGGACAAACGCCGCCCTTGATAAACTCAGCATAAATACTACACATGGTAAGATACTCAAATGATTTTATCAGAAGCATCAGTTTCTGAATGGTGTTGTGAAGTGTGTACAACTGTACACTGTACATACACTCTACATTTGTTTTTACATGCATATTATAACAAATGAACTTGTATTCTTCATGGACTGTATGACTCAACCGATTATCCGTACACACAGTATGAGTACAATACACTATCCATATGACATTTGAGCCATCACAATCCATTTAACGAGACACAGCATCCCAACCAACTGAGTAAACAATGTACGCAAAAACTAAAAAAAAAAACAATTTTTTTGCAGATACAAAAGAGTGTGAACTAATTGAGGATTTCTCGCAGCTTCTGTCAGTGCGTGAAGTATTTATCACCGCTGCTAATTTCTTTAGATATGACATGACATTCGTCTTATCACTAGTTGGGGCTGTCGCAACATACACCGTCCTACTGATGCAAGTGAAAACTGACAAAAGTACTGGTGGATCTACCTCTAACTCAACAATTGTAAATTTAAACACCACCACCAATCACTCTTAAAGGAGAAACAGCCGTGTACTAAAATTTGTCTTTGCAGTGGAGGTGTGTTTTCCATAGTGTGGTGTGTTGCTCATTACTATCTCTCTTTACATAACTCTTTGTATGTAGAACAGTAAGTATAGCATATTTTTCTAAAAATCAAACTAAACGAAACAAATAAATTTTACATATTTCTTCCAGCAATGTGGTTTGCTACATATTCTGAACATCATCTTAAGTTTGTTCAGAAAGAATTTTGTGTTTTTTGTACACACAGCATTCACTGGTTACTCCATTATTGAGATTTACTCTAGTACATAATTTGTTCTGCAGATCATCACGCAAAGAAACAATGTCAATCGCACACCGTGAAAACCTTCAACATTTACCAAATAAATAAGTAAAATGCACTGTAGAGTACAAGAAAGTGTCAGAACTTCAAAATAAAGAAGAATGTTTCCCAATTATTACACCAAGTTAAACTACTACTGTACCAATACCATGACAGTATATTCCAATAACAATGTAACCAGTAAATGCCGTTGGTGTATAAAAACATACAACATTCTCTTTGTGCTTACTTTTATATAACATTGAAAATTAGTGGAAAATTGCATGGCTGAGAAAGAAAGCGCATATGGAAATTTCACAAACACTTGATTTACAGGACACTCAAAAAACGTACAAAAGAGTTGAAGCCAATCTGGAATAACAATATTTTGTTTTCATAGTGTAATGTTTGAAAGCAATTTGCACTTTGAATTTGTGTGAAGCCTTTTTTTTCATAATTTGTTTTTATAGTCCAAGAGCCCGCTGCTTAATTTATGACGTATCTGTTTTTTGATCGAAATGTGGTATAAATGATAGCTTACCAATAGGGTATTACATCGCACTAGGGTTGCCTATCAAAATCCTGCCGCAACCCCCCCTGCCCCCCCCGAAAAGGTCCCTCTTCGCGGTTTTTCGCATTTTATAGGAATATGGTAAGAGATGAAAGAAAGAGAAGATGAAGAAAGTAGTCAATGACAAAAATAATCCTTGCTAAATTCTCTACAAAAAATGTTAAGACAATTTTTTCGTAGAACTAGCAGTTTACCCGCAATGGCCGGTCCAAAACCGAAATTCATTTAGAATACAAAAAAAATGTATTTAAACTAAATTGGTTGAAAATTGATAAGAGCTACAGGAAAATTATCTTTGTTTATTATAAATGTCACAAGCTGTTATGTTATAAAATAAAATAAAAATAAAATAGTCAAAGAACGAATTAATTACCATAGTCTTAGCTACAAAACGAGCTATAACTTATGTTCATACATCTAATAATTTCGAAGTTATAACAATAAAACTCAGTGACGAAAATTCTTAAAATTTAGTTTTTCATAAAATAACCAGTGATATAGCGCCGCAGGCCAAATTTTTTTTTCCATAAAATGTTAGTAATAATGGGTGGAAGAATGTGAAAGAAAAAAAATCAAACTTTTTTTTTTATTTTTTCAAAAAATATCCTGTTTTTTGACCGGCCATTACGGGTAAACTACTAGTCCTATGAAAAAAATCACTTAACGTTTTTTGTAGAGAATTTAGCAAGGATTATTTTTGTCATTGACTACTTTCTCCTATCTCTTACCATATTCCTATAAAATGCGAAAAACCGCGAAGAGGGACCTTTTCGGGGGGGGCAGGGGGGGTTGCGGCAAGATTTTGATAGGCAACCCTAGTGCGATGTAATACCCTATTGGTAAGCTATCGTTTATACCACATTTCGATCAAAAAACAGATACGTCATAAATTAAGCAGCGGGCTCTCGGACTATTATTAGTGAAGGCACAGTGTGAATTTATAAATTATTTATTTAATAAAGAACTCATAAATTTTATAATGTACTATATACAAATATAAATCAAAGGTCAGCTGGCACATCAAAAGACTTTAATTTTCCTTTCCTTTTATTTACCACTTCCTTACTGTAATTCCTAAAGTTAATACAAAAGCAATACATTCAACATTATATCAATTAATGTTCACTAGGGAAGGAATTGTTCCTATTATAGTAATTTCTTCCAACGAACACAATAGTCGGTTGGAAATTGCCTGAAAACATTTAATACCAAATATAAATCACTCGTCGGGTGGATTCCCTTTATTTTAAAAAAATAAATGTAAACCACAAAATAAAAGTGGAATAATATCTCCATGATATGAGAGCAATACATTTAAATTCATTAATTTTGTCCCAATGGTTCTCCCCAGGAATAAAGTAAGACAACAAAGATTTTAAAGTCATCTAAATCTAAGTAGATACATGTTGTGACAAATTTATTTAAAAAATATACATACGAATAATTACAATGTTTCATAGTAAATCACGATAGTAAGGCATGCAAAGTATAATGCATGCGCACATTGTGTAATTCAAGTAGTATATTTGTATATAAACAGAGTACATACAGTGCATTTAAAAACAATATTAAAAATAGAGGCGTTATCGCATGTCCATGACTCGGGGCCAATATACAGGATGTCCCATTAATCAACGTAATCTCATGGAGGGGTGATAGACCAGCTCATAACCTACCAGAAAATCGAAATATGACCTTAGTAAAAATCGCTCACTCTCGAGATATCGGCACTTTTTTGTTTTCCGTGAAATTCAACACCTTCGATGAGTTTTTCGATCGCCACGGTCACAAAATTCAATATTATGGGATTAAAATTTTTGATTCGTAATCCTGAATAATTCAGCTATTTGATTAAGTATAGTCCAAAATAAAACCTATTAATTCACAATTTTGAAAAAAAGAACATTGTTTCCGCCTTTCGAGTTTTTTGTTTTTTATTAGCAAATTTTGACTCCTTTACACTATAAAAATTTAGTATGACATTAAGCTGGCAAATTATATTAAAAACTTCCTCATTTAGTGTAGTTTTTAAAAAGGTACTAAACTGGATATAGTTCCATTTACAAAAAAAAGGTATTCCTGTTTAACTTCAAAAGGACCTCATTATAAAAAAAAATCAAATGCAGAGTTGTAGCTTCCTTATGTCCAATATTTGGACAAGTGATAGAGCATGAAAAATAATGAAAAAAAGTTTAATAAACATATGTTGAAAAATCAACTGTTTTCATACTCCTCTATTTTCAAAAGACCATAACTCCAAAACAATTGATTTTTCAACATATGTTTATTAAACTTTTTTTCATTATTTTTCATGCTCTATCACTTGTCCAAATATTGGACATAAGGAAGCTACAACTCTGCATTTGATTTTTTTTATAATGAGGTCCTTTTGAAGTAAAACAGGAATACCTTTTTTTGTAAATGGAACTATATCCAGTTTAGTACCTTTTTAAAAACTACACTAAATGAGGAAGTTTTTAATATAATTTGCCAGCTTAATGTCATACAAAATTTTTATAGTGTAAAGGAGTCAAAATTTGCTAATAAAAAACAAAAAACTCGAAAGGCGGAAACAATGTTCTTTTTTTCAAAATTTTGAATTAATAGGTTTTATTTTGGACTATACTTAATCAAATAGCTGAATTATTCAGGATTACGAATCAAAAATTTTAATCCCATAATATTGAATTTTGTGACCGTGGCGATCGAAAAACTCATCGAAGGTGTCGAATTTCACGGAAAACAAAAAAGTGCCGATATCTCGAGAATGAGCGATTTTTACTAAGGTCATATTTCGATTTTCTGGTAGGTTATGAGCTGATCTATCACCCCTCCACGGGATGACGTTGATTAACAGGACACCCTGTATACAAAACAGTATTTTAAAAACTGAATTACTCAATTTTTTTTTTAAGTTGAGGCCTATGTTTTGATTGTTTTTCAATTACCAAACAATAGGAGAATGTATAAGTTTGTGCCTCTTTAAGGTTCCCGCTGTGGAGCTGGCGTAGTCACACTGATCACACTTGTATGGGCGTTCCCCAGAGTGCGTCCTCAAATGAATCTTCAAAGTATTCTCTTGGCAGGCACGGAAGTCACACGAAGGACATGCAAAAGGTTTCTCTCCGGAATGTGTAAAAAGGTGTCGGCGAAATGAACTCGAATGAGTACTAACATAGCTACATTCCATACATGGATATGCCCTTTTACCTCTATGGATATTTTTATGCGCTTCTAAATATTCAAACAATGGTGTGGCATACGGGCATAAATCACAAGGGTATACTCCCCTCTTAATGTGACTTCGTTTGTGAACTTTTAGAGCTCCTAAATGTTGAGCTACATAGCCACACTCGTCACACTTACAATTTTTATCTTTAACGTGTGTTAACATATGAGATTTTAATTTATTACTCAACTTGCATCTGTAGTCGCACTCTGTGCACGCAAAGGGTTTCTCCTTTTGATGTACGAGAATGTGCCTTTGTAAGGTTGAAGATCGTGTCCCAGAATAATTGCATTGATCACAGTAAAACATCTGCATCACTCCGTGTTCATCCCTGGCATGTTTTTTCAGCGTCCCTCGAAGACGACATGTAAATGAACACTGGTCGCATTTATGCAACGCTTTATGGACTAATTGATGTCGTTTTAGTTTAGTCAACTGCTTGCAGCTGTAAGAACACTTGTTACAGCAGAAAGGCTTATCGTCAGTATGAGTAAGTTTATGTCGGTTTAACGTGTTTAATCTACTTCCCACGTACTCACACTGATCACATTTATAAACATGTTCTTTATTTTTGTGTGTCAACTTGTGTTCGATCATAGTTTGGGTTTGGTCACAAGTGAAATTACATTTTTTGCAAACTATCGATCCATCGCTGGTACTCTTACCACATAATTTCAATAAACTTTTCACGTCTAGATTAAGTTGTCCGTTGGTTTCAGAATGGTGAGTCTTTAGGCAACTAATAAGACTACTCCTTAATAAATAACCTTTACCACATGTACACGTGTATACTTCATCTTTAGGTGTAAGGCATTGAATTATTTCATTACTGATGTTGGAATTTAGAATCTTCTCCATACGTTTCTCTTTATTCTTTGAATGTTTTTTATCTTTGTTATGTTGACGTTCATGCTTTTCAAAAGATTTTAAATTTTTATACTTCTTGGAACATATTGAACACTCAAAGGTGTCTCTCTTGACCTTGATGACTGGTTTATCCACGAAATCATCTTTCACTTCGACATCAACACCATCCAACACCTCTTTTTTAATTTTGACTTCATACACAATGGGTGATGCCCTTTTGTCAGTATTATTTTTTTCAGTAAATGGAATGTAACTAGGAAAATCTTCCTCATTTATATCATCTATTATAACTTGTTCAAATTTGATAGGTAAAGGCTCCTGTAAGAATAAAAACAAAGAATTTGAGTGAATTGTACTGGAGACACCATTTTCTAAATGCATTCAAGAATACATAGGCCATAGTATTTACCATCAGGAATGTAATTATTTACTTACCACCGCTCTATCTGGTTCATCCTTAATTTCGCTTGATTTAGAACTTGTACAATCATTTTTTTCCGATAACTGGACAGTTGTAACACTTAAAATATCATCTTCCTCGATGTTTTCATCAGCTGGAGGTTCAGAGACTGAAGCAGGCTCCACAGATCCGATGCTTTGTATGGTCGCCAATGGAGTCTGTGGGATTGTATCATCAAATACAGTGTTCAATACTGTCACCTCACTACTTAAATCCATTGTTGAATACACTTATTTTGTCTCCCTACATTTACTAATCTGCTCACAACACTACATAACCATACTTCTTACAAAATCGCATGTAAACCCTATACACAAATATTTTATTCGATGTGCACTGTTTCATGGGCAATTTACTGGGGTCGCCAATAAATGAGAGATTAATTACATTTGGATTTGGGAAAAATTTTAGAAAAAAAGAAGGAACGGAACGAACCAAACGGCAAACGCAAACAACAGCCCATGATCGACGTTTCGACAATCTTAATGGTGTTCCTCTGCAACAGCCATGCAACAGCCCCAATAGCAAATGACATTGACAAATGACAATACCAAACCATTCAGTGTTGCCGGTTGCCGTGTTTCAAAAATACTAAATTGTTCTCGAAAAATACTAGAAAATACTAGATCGACGTCGAAAACGTATTCTAAAAAGGGATCCGGACAAACGGCCGACAAGTCATATGGCCGACAGGACAAATGGCCGACACGGACAAGTAGCCGACATGACCAATGGCCGACTGGTACAAATGGCCGAAAGACGAAAGGCCGAAATCCAAATGGCCGACATGGACATATGGCCGACAAGTACAATAGGCCGAAATCCAATAGGCCGACACGGACAACTGGCCGACAAGGACGAATGGCCGACACAAAAAAAAGATTGAAATAATGATCACATCACAAGTTTGAAAAACAAAATTGCCAGTTTATTCTAACAATCCAAATTTTGGCTAGTTTTTTAAACAGCAGTTCTAAAATAAAATTTGAAAGTAGCGAAAAAATGTAACCATATCTTATTATCACATTACCACTAAACCAAATTTGCTCCGTGAGTTTTCTGAAAAAAAAAATAGACTGTAACAATGGCAACACTATTTTTACCATAGAGTAGCCGCTACCACCGAAGCCTGCGATAGTAGAGTACAAGCCTACATCCTCGAATTCCATCACCGCCATGAGTGGTGACGTCACCTTGTATCGGTGACAAGCACCTTGTCTCGGTGACAAACACTTGAACTACGGAATAATATTTTTTCCCATACAATTTTGATGGTGTAATCATCGTCAAATGTCAGTTGGGCATGGCCTCTATGAACAATATGGCGCCGGCCTCGCTACCACGAATCTGATCACCACCACCAAGCAGACATGGGACATAATTAGGCGCTAAAAATGGTTTTTCATTTGTTTCGGCTGCAGGTGCCTTTTAGCGCTCATATTAGTAATATATTTTTTAATAAATTTAATAATTAAAATCTTAGTAGCACAAATAAAAAACAACCTAAGCGGTCGTCAACATTCATTTTTACGGTGTTTATTAATGTCCTATGTCTGCTGGGCGATCCTTGTTAACGTTAATTTGTCTCTGTCGGCCGTTTGTCCATGTCGGCCATTCGGCATTCGGCCATTTGTAGTAGACTCATTAATAAAATAGGTATCAGACATTTTTTTCGTGTACTCAAAAAAATTTCCAAATGATATTGAAGCTTATTGGGATTTATACTTAATTTTTGGCGAAAAAAAAATTACGAACCAACAAAATTGTTGATTTCTGTACAAAATTTGAGAAGCACCAAAAATTTTTGAAACATACCTACCAACAAATGCTAAAATTAGATCAAAATATACTAACAAAATCTGAAAAATATGCCAATTTTTCGGTGAGTACTAAAAAAATCAGATGTTTCAAAATGCCTCAGAAAATACTAGTTTAGTAGGTAGCACAGGTTTGTATCGATGACAAACACCTTGTCTCGGTGACAAACACTTGAACTATGGAATATTTTTTCCCATACAATTTTGATGGTGTAATCATCGTCAAAAATGTCAGTTGAGCATGGCCTCTATGAACTATATGGCGTCAGCCTCGTTGTATCTAAACTTTAAAAAAATACCAAACATTATACCTATTATTATTACCCCACCAAATAACCCCCCCCCGGGGTGTAATTACCCACAGGTTGAGAACCCAGGATGTATAATTATGCAGGTACCTACCTCACCTAAATCTAAATATTTTCTGATAAAATATTTTCTTCGATATTCGAAAATAATATATTGTGGTTTGGAAAATGTCAAAATTTTTGTCATTTTTGAAATTTTACGTCTCTTCCTTTATCACTGTGTACATTATTTTTGTAATTATTTTAATAATTTTGTATGTTTACTTAGATGCCTGGTTTTTAAACCATTTTACTTGATTAATTTAGATCATATTAAACTTATTATGATTAAAATAGTTTCATATGGGTGCATGCTTTATAATCTGAGGACTAACATACTTCATTGGTCTAAGGATATAAACGTGTAAGTTAATTGTATTATAAATACTTACCTATATTTCTACATTAAAAAAATGTTAGTGCACTGTGATATGAATTTGAAATTGAAATTAATTAAAAAATTATCATCTCACGTTCGCATATGTACGAATTTGAAAAAATAAATAAAAGGTTTACACAAATTGTATAATAATAACAACAAAGAAAACATTTTAAAGACTGTAAGATAGTCCCTGGAGAATCATTGACAAATCAGCACAGAATTCTAATATCGTGTCTAAATTTGCCTAAACCAAATAAGATATTAAAGAATAAAATACAGAAAATAAAGTGGAAAAACTTAGAGGGGCCAAAGGGAAGGCCCTTTAGGGAAAATATGGAAGTATATATTACAGCTAGTCTACAGAAGAATTACAAAAGTGCTGATGATATGTGGTCAAATTTTGAAAACTACTACAAGGAACAAGCAAGAAAAACCCTAGGTATGTCAAAGGGAAATATACCAAAGGGAAAGGACCCAAACTGGTGGGATGATGAGGTGAAGGATGTGCTGAGAGAGAAGAAGAGGGCTTTTAAAAAGTGGCAAATGTCCAAAGGGGAAGAAGATCACATGAGATATAAAGAGGCTAAAAAGACAGCGAAGAGAAAAGTTGCCCAGGCTAGGGCAGAATCAAATGATAAATTTTATGAAAAACTGGAATCGGCTATAAAAACGAGACTGAAATATTTAAAATAGCCAGGCACAAACACAGAGCGACTATGGATATCAAAGTGAATAAGTATATCAAGGATAAAAGCCAGAGATTGCTGACATCGAACGTCGATATTAATAACAGATGGCACGAGTATTACAAGGAGCTACTAAATGAGGAATACCCAAGTGAAGCACTACACACAGTAAAACCAACAGCCGGACCTATAAATGAGATTATGCAGAGTGAAGTGAAACTGGCTATATCAAAGATGAAGAATCATAGGGCTGCTGGACCGGATGAATTGCCGGCAGAGTTATGGAGGGAATTGGCACAGATGGGAGTAGCATGGCTCACTAAATTGTTTAATATGATATTGCAGAAGGGCGGAGTCCCAAAGTCTTGGAGGCACAGTTATCTGGTGCCGTTTTATAAAAATAAGGGAGAAGTAGCACAATGTGGAAATTATAGAGCAATAAAGCTGACATCGCACACTCTATAGCAAAGATGGAAAGAATACTTCGAAGAATTGTATGAAAGTGGTACTAGTACAAACCAGACGAATGTAGCAGATAGTATGAATGTAAATATTGCCGAGGACGAGGAAATACGTATGAATGAAGTTGTGCTTGCATTGAAAAAAGCAAAGAATGGTAAAGCTGCGGGACATGACTGTGTGGCCATAGAGTTCATCAAGCAAGGTGGCCCGAAGATTCTCGAGTGGTGCCTGAGGCTCTTCAACTTGTGCTGGGAGAGTGGCTGCACTCCTGAGGATTGGAGGAGGGCAGTCATCTGCCCTTTGTACAAGGGGAAAGGCTCAAGGTTGGAATGCGGCAGTTATCGGGCTATCAGTTTGCTGAGCTCTGTGGGCAAACTGTATGGAAAGGTATTGATTGAAAGAGTAAGAAAAGTGACTGAAAGTAAAGTATGGGATGTGCAGGGTGCTTTCATGAGTGGCAGGGGGTGCACCGATCAGATCTTCTCCCTACGGATGGTCGTGGAGAAGCTTCTGGCTAAACACCAGAGGCTCTTCTGCGCGTTCGTGGATCTGGAGAAGGCATACGATCGTGTGGACCGAGAAAGACTGTGGCGTGTACTGTCGGAATATGGGGTGAGCGACCGACTGATTGGCGCAATCGCGTCTCTATATTCGGAGAGCTCTGCTTGTGTCAGGGTGAATGCTGCGTTGTCGCAGTGGTTCACTCTCACAAAAGGGGTTAAACAGGGTTGCGTCATGTCGCCTTGGTTGTTCAACCTGTTCTTCGACTACTGCATGCGTCCTCTGAATGAGCTGAATGTTGGTGTGGACCTAAATGGAGTGAAAGTATGTGCGTTAATGTTTGCAGATGATTTAGTGTTGATGGCTGATGATGAATGTGAGTTACAACGGATAGTATCCTGTGTGTACGAAAGCTGCGATATGAATGGTATGAAAATGAATGTAAATAAAACGAAAGTATTAGTGTTCGAAAGAGAGGAAATAAGGACAAATTGTGTGATAAAGGTTGGTAATGACTGTCTAGAGCAAGTGAATCAGTATGTATATCTGGGAAGTTTGTTTACTAGAGATGGACGCTGTGATGGAGACATTGAAAGAAGGAAGCTGGCCGGTACTAGGACGAATGGTGCGCTCGGTCCGATTGTTAGTAGTAGCAATGTGTCTATGAAAGCAAAAGTGCTAGTGCACAATGCTGTCTTGGTGCCGACCCTGATGTATGCTAGTGAGACGTGGACGTGGATGAAGAAGGATGAATCAGGGTTGAATGCAGTAGAAATGAGGTCATTAAGAAGAATGTGCGGGAAAACGCTGAGAGATAAGATAAGGAATGAGGTTATTAGGGAAATGAGTGACTGCAAGACTGGTGTAGTGACAAGAATGAAAGTAAACAAACTAAGATGGTTTGGGCATGTTGAGAGAATGAATGATGACAGGATGACAAAAAAGATATATCTGAATGAGCGAAGAGGGGTGAGAAAGCGCGGCCGTCCGAGACTGACCTGGTCCGATCATGTCGACCAGATCCTCAAGGATGGACGCGTTTTGAGTAAAAGGAATCGGAGAGCGTGTATGACTAATTGCATGAATGTGACGGAAGCTAGGAGTGTGTGTAAGGATAGGGCTGTCTGGCGCTCTGTCCTCTCTGCCTACCCTGCAAGGGATGTGGCGTGAGGGTATAGATAGATAGATAGATAATGTATTTTTCACAACTGTATTCATATTTCAAATGCAAATCTGTTATTAATCCGCCATTATTTAAAAATAATATTATAATTATAATCAACTAACAATTTTATTATTAACAATGTACTAATATCGTCACAATCGCAGGAATGTTTAAAATTATATATCAATACAAAAACCACGTGCCCACGCGCGCCAATCCAATTCAGTTGCAAACATCTCCAAGAGACCTCAGATTAAAATTGAACATGTCAAAAGACCGGAGACGCGTCCCCTGAGACGAAAATATGTAAAATACACGACGCGAGACTTGCGTGCGCAGACCGTCTCAGGAGGCGCGCGGTATCGAGAGATATCTCGCGTCTCCGATGTGTTTACACACAAGAGACCTGTCATTTTGGTATCCGGGAGGCCAAAATCTCTCGTGTGTATCTTCGCCTTTACTGTTACTGACCAGTAAACGTATTAAATGGGTTGTTTCAAAGCACCGAAGGGAACAGGTACAAAATGGGTAACTATATTAACACGCACGGACGTTTTGTTTTCCGTTTCGCTTTTTGTTATGCGCGCAAGCGAGATGGCAATATTAGATAAAAGAGAACGCATCTAGCAGTATAGTGCGCCAGTACACCTCGGTACATTACGTTTACTGGACCTGGGGGCAGTGGTAAACGGATAGGAAGAAATCTTAAGGTGTGGATATACGGGGTCTCAGGAGACGCGCCTCCAGGCACTGACAAAATGGCGTCAGCCTCTTCAGTGAAATACACGACGGGAGATTTTCGTCTCTAGAGACGGCATCTCTAGTAAAAATGGCCGACAATCGCCTCCTGTCATCAAATTCTAAAATACACGGGACTATCTCGAGACGCGAGATTTTGGTCTGTTGCTGCATTCATTCTATTAGTATTTTTGGCGCCATAATGGCGTTTGGTTTTTTGTACATACTCTAGTGTCATGTATTTACAAGTATTGTGATTAAAAAATATAATTATATACCGCTTTGAAATTATTTATCGATTCAGTAATGTACATAATGTCGGTCGGTACTTTACTCACATGCGTATGTGTATATTTCCTTTTCTACGTTAGTAAATGAAATAGAATACTTAATTAGACCTTCTTTTAATGTACACCATTCCTATGACATCAGTGACATAAGCCAAAGCAAGTATCGGTTTGCACTACATACCCGAAACCGTTGTGAGTAGCGAAATTTTGTTTCCTCCTTATGTTCCTTCGATGAATATTAAAGGGTGAAATGGTAACTACATATAGTTTGCTATAAATGTTGTAGGACATGAAGGAAATAACAAAACACGTAATGTTAATGTATTTTTCACAACTGTATTCATATTTCAAATGCAAATGCAACTCTGTTATTAATCTGCCATTATTTAAAAATAATATTATAATTATAATCAACTAACAATTTTATTATTAACAATGTACTAATATCGTCACAATCGCAGGAATGTTTAAAATTATATATCAATACAAAAACCACGTGCCCACGCGCGCCAATCCAATTCAGTTGCAAACATCTCCAAGAGACCTCAGATTAAAATTGAACATGTCAAAAGATCGGAGACGCGTCCCCTGAGACGAAAATATGTAAAATACACGACGCTAGACTTGCGTGCGCAGACCGTCTCAGGAGGCGCGCGGTATCGAGAGATATCTCGCGTCTCCGATGTGTTTACACACAAGAGACCTGTCAATTTGGTATCCGGGAGGCCAAAATCTCTCGTGTGTATCTTCGCCTTTACTATAGCATATTACTTTTGTTTTGGTGCAACGATTTCTGTCTCCTTACCGTTGCCAGCCGACAATACTATTCGTCGAGCAACTGGGCCTCAGGATAGAGGAGCCTGGAGAAGGATAACAAGGAGAGCCCACCCCAAATAAATATGGGAATAGGAAGAAGAGAAAGAAGAAGAAGAAGTATAATAATGTAAATAAATATCATAATAATGTACCTATAGGTACTAATAATACATAATTTTTATTAGACGGTTTTTAGATATTTTCGGGGATGTCAACATTTTTGGGGACGCCTTACATACACTCGTTTATTTCATGGAGGATGGCGCCATTTTCAAATATGATACTGATAGTATTTTCGAGGTACCTACTTACATTTTTATTTCTTACAGCATTAGGAACACACTTAAATGTTATGTTACAGTGTCTCCCGCATTATTTTTTTTACGAATCTCGAAATAAACCTAAATACATATTTGTACACTTCGTAATAAATAAGCTTGAAAAGCTTTTGTTGTGGAGTTTTTTTTTTACATTGCACACATTACATTTACATGAACACATTATTATTGCAATGTAAAAACAAAATAACGCCGCTTATCTCTCTAAATACATAAAACAATTGTTTACGAACTTCATAAACAGCTTTTATCATTAATTTCACTTCGATCGTAAACATAGCACTGTTTCGATTGTAAAAAGAAATTTAAATGATAGGTAGTAACATTTTAAATAACAATTATACATCTTACTTTGCACTATTCAAGTTACCTGTACAAATGAGGTGGTCGGAAGCCAGGTTGGTAAAGCGCTCGACTCGATCCAGTAGGCGCGGGTTCAATCCCCGATGGCGACTTTCTCCACAACAAAAGCTTTTCAAGCTTATTTATTACGAAGTGTACAAATATGTATTTAGGTTTATTTCGAGATTCGTAAAAAAAATAATGCGGGAGACACTGTAACATAACATTTAAGTGTGTTCCTAATGCTGTAAGAAATAAAAATGTAAGTAACTCGAAAATACTATCAGTATCATATTTGAAAATGGCGCCATCCTCCGTGAAATAAACGAGTGTATGTAAGGCATCTCACATTTTTGTCATGTATGTCATCCAATATGTCATCTTTCATCTAGCTGTCAAAAATTATCAGAATTGAATTGAACATTGGTAGTTGGGGGTCGAAGTTCCGACGAATTTCCTCTTTTTTTTTACCTCAATTCCAATTCAGTATTCAATTTGGAGTTGTTCGCCGGCGAGCGGTGATTCTAGTGTCTTATCTGTGCGTTGTAGCACAATATTATAATATAATAATCTGTAATAGTTTAAATTAAGTGTTTAAAATGCACGTGTTGTCGTTATTATTCTTAACATTGTTTTATTTCGGCGCTGTTTTGTGTGTTGATGAGGATAACCACACAGTGAAATTTACAGCTGAAACTTTCAAAAAAGAAGTGCCGACGAAGAATCACTTTATCATGTTCTACGCTCCATGGTAATATTATTAATGTTCCTAATCAGTTCATTATGAACATGCCACTCATCTAGGAGCTGTAATTTTAATACGCCCCCATATAATAAAATAATTGATATTGTCCGTTATCAATTTTAGCCTTCAATTGGGAGTAGGTACCTAGTAGATTCTTTCATCAATAGAACCACGATTTGCGTTCATTTTTAATTTGTATTCATAAAATGCAACTATTAAATCATTCTAGAGATTAAGATGCAGCTGCTAGGGTTTTCAGTTGATGTGGCCCATATAATATTTTATCAGTTCTTACTAATAAAATATTAGGCATATCTACCTATAATCTTATCTACTTGTGAAATTTTGTTAGAAAACATGATTAATATGTTTTATAATAATTACAGTTCTGAGGAATAGTATTGGACAAACAATATTACTTTGTTTTTTCCCCTAAATCTCTTAAACAAGGAGAGCTAAGAGCCACATAATTTTCAAGTTAGGTGCTATTGCTTATAAACTTATAAATATTCTATACTTCTCATAAAGAATTGGCATAGTTCTAGTTTGCTTAGTCACTCGGAGAACATCCAAAATGGCAGGAGGATTAAAACTATTCTGCAGTTAACAATGTGAAAAATTAGCTTATTAAAAATACATCAAACCCGTTATCGCTCTCCCAGTTTATGATTTTATTTCAGACAGTTTGTTGTAACCACAATCTACACTCTTATAAAGAGGATAGTCATTTGTTTTTCTATGCAAGCCGTTGTACGTTCAGCCAAGCATCCAATTATATCATGTTTATCCAATCATATCATCTCTTTAGAATCTTTAAAATCTCACGGGTGACATAGGCTATAAATATTTCCAATATATTAATCGACAACTTCAGAAAAAGGCTTTAAATGGCATCCTTTTCAAACGAAATTCTATAATGAAGGGGAACCTGAACGATGTATCGCCATCCCTATTACTCATGTTTGTCCCTTTCTCTCTGTAACTGTCATAATCTTACAAAAAACGTAAAAAAACATTCATTATATCTGTTCAGAATAAATCATTGTCAGACCTCATACTTTGTGAAAGTTTGCTATAAAACTATTAGATTAACTTAGATGACGCACACTTTCCAATATTCTGAAATTTAAGGAGAAATATTCATTTTCAATAATAATGTTTTGTAATATATAATCTAAGGTTTTGTATGGAAAATGCTGTGTCATGTCAAAAACAGTGCGTGAAAAAACATACTATTCAAGCATTTTTACATGCCCTGGGCTGGGAAAAAATATAGCAATGCTTAGTATAAGAATTAAATTAAGTTTTAACATAATAAAATGATCTCCCGTTATGATAAAATCACTGTGTATCATGTAATCCATTTGCCCGAAATTTGCTAATAATAGTAACACGATTCGACGCCATTTTGAAAATATTTTAGAGATGTCTTTTGTCCAGATCTAGCTAACGGGAGACACCGAGAGATGTCATGATGAGGGGATCCCAGGGTTGTGTGTGTGGTCATGTTCGGTATCATATGGAAGGGCGTCAAAAAAGCAATTCAGACCTCTACACATTAAAATGTATCACATAATTTTTTTTTTTTTTTGGACTGTTTCACTTAGATTTAGGCGTAGCAAGGCACGTTGGGTCAGCTAGTATTGTAATAAAAAGATAAAAAATACATTATTTTGTCCTAATAAGTGGATATTTTCAAATATTACCTTTGTTCTGGAAGCGAATAATACATTTGTGTGATTTTCACTGAAATGTTAATAGTAATGGCACACTGCCAAGATGTTTCTTATATTATTATTATTATTGACCTGTTAGACATGGTGTATAGTTTTGAACTTCTTTTGTATGGAACTGTTATGAATGTAAGAAATTATTCTTCCTGATTTATTTATATACTCTAAAGGTAAAAGACATCTTGACAAGGTGGTCATATGTATTCTATCACAATGTTATGAGTCTACACTAGGGATGCCACCTTTCACAAGGAGGGTAGGCCCTTAATTTCGGAAAAAAATCGTAGGCCCTGAAATTCCCCCCGTCGATGATAATGCATAGTGCATTTTTTATTATTTTTTTAAATGCATCCAAAAAAAATTTTGACGGGGGGTGTCCCTAGGAAAAGTTTGGGCAAGAAAAAATCGTCGACGGGGGAGGGATTCGAAGAGAAAATGAAACGTGGCCGGCCTCCGCCCTCTAAATCTCTGCTGCCCATAGTCCCCAGCTTACTCAACTTTCTGGCAAATCCCAGTCTGACCTGGAGATGCACGATGCTAACCCGGAGCTCGGAGAACACCACTCAAACCCGTAGACTCCGAGCTTGCCGGAGAGGTGGCAGCCCTAGTCTAGTGACAGATAATAAATAGGTACAATAGGTTTCCTTCTGTCTCAAAACAAAGATTTATCTATAAAACCGTCTAATGTGGACCACCATAATTGCAATAATATTTCTACACCAGTGAATTGACAGATTGCAGGCAGACTTTAGTAAGAATATGGTTGCATGCATGAGATGTTGGATAGGTACATATCTCATCTTGGATTTCTCCAGAGATATCAATGTAATGTTTACCTTTGCCTTCTTTATGATTTATGACTCTGAACAGCTTAGTGTCTTTGTTATTTAATTGCATTTTATCATGGTAATAAAAAGGCTTGTATTTTATTTGATATAAATATTTGTCCAAGATAGTGTACTTGCTGATGTATAATGTGAATTTCTCTTCGCTTTGCTCTTCATTGTTCCTTCCTGAGAACATCGGAAGGTCACAAAGCTTTGTCATTCAGCTATACATTAGTCAATGCATATGCTCGTACCCCATTTCTTACCTACAGTCCATATGCTCTATTGTCATTGATAAAATAATGTAATGTGATTTTTTTGTGTTTATTTTGAGTTGTAATGATGATGCATACATGTATGAGCATACTACTATACAAACTATGGTATATACTGAGCCATCCACATTCACAGTGGGTAGTGATCTTCATTTCTTAGGAAATGTTGTTCTTTGTGTATTAGTATATAGAACAATGGAAAGCAAATTTAGTCTTGGGGGAAGTATTCTAAGCTGGTGCCTTATGCCTAATTTCATAAAGCATATTTCAATAATGGTATAAAATATGTTTTAGGTGTGGACACTGCCAAAGACTGTCCCCAATTTGGAGTCAATTAGCGGAGTTATTAAACATTGGGAAGGAGTCCAAAGTGACTATAGGGAAGGTGGACTGTACAGTGGAGAAGGAGCTGTGCTCGCTGAATGATGTGACAGGTAACTCCACTCCACCGTAACATCACCAGACATACACATACACATGTGGAACAATTCCAAAAGTAAAAATAATACAGGAACACTTCAAACAAAGTGTCAAAACACTTTTAACAAATCTTAAAATGTTCTTTTCATATTCCTCTATCTTTGTATGTTTGTTTGTAATCAATATATGATGATGTGATTGAAGTTATGTGATCATGTTTTAAACATAGCAAAGAGATTAGAGAGCTAAATTAATAAAAAGTGGTTCATTTTTTAATTCCAATGGTCTTATACTAGTTTGTTCATTATCATAGTAAAAAGGAGTTCACAGAACGCAAAACGCATTTATCAAAAAAACTGAAAAAATACTGATGTTATTTTTTGCTTGTAAATTTAACATTAGTAAAATTGAAAGTTAACAGTAATTTCCAAGACTTGCAGAGTTGGTAGTTGTGTTAATTTTGTGAACTGCCACATTGTCTGCATGACGTGAAAATATTATGTAATAATTATTATTTACATACATGTGGTACAAGTGTAATATCTACTCATTGTCTTGTATACACAGCTGAAGTCTATTAAACATAATTATATATACATATAGGTACATATTATATGAAGTCATTCATTGTTGTAGGTTATCCAACGTTGAAGTTCTTCAAAATCGGAGAAAAGGAACCTACTAAGTTCAGAGGCATTAGAGACATAACAACTCTTACTGGTTTCATAAATGAGCAGTTGGGTGAACGAGCTGAGGAGGATGATGGAGGTGAGCCAGCTGTTCCTGTGCCAAGTAAAGGTTTGGTTGAACTCACAGAAGACACTTTCTATAAGCACGTTCATCGGGGATCCCACTTTGTTAAATTCTATGCTCCGTGGTGCGGACATTGTCAGGTAAACTGTAGGATATAAGATGTGCAATGAATATTTTCTGTTTAGTTACATACTTAGTTCTATACTTAATTACCCAATCACATACGTAGGGTTGCCAGATGTCCCGGTTTACCGGGACTGTCACCAGTTTTACTCCTCGTGTCCCGGTGTCTTGAAAAAACCTTTCGGGATGCCTAAATGTTCCAGTTTTCGGGAATGTTGGTATATTCTTACGATTTTTATCATCTTGTGGTATTTTTGCAGTTTATGTATAAAGTAAGGAACTCCGTATAAAACAAAGTTAGCATTTTTTATTTTAGCGCTCAAATGCAGTACGACCCCGTTCGACGATTTTTTTCATGGCCAAAGTATTGGTCTAAGTTTTAGTCTCCGCAGCTAGCGACGAAAAATTATTTTATTTGGATAAAAAAATTTGAGCGCTAAAATAAAAAATGCATGAAAAAACTTTTTCATCAACGAGGGGGGGGGGGGGGGTGTCCTAGTTTGACTTGCGAGAAATTTAGCAACCCCACACATATGTTGTGTTGATAAGGCTTAATCTTTTGTAAGTGAAACCTCTTCAAGTCCTATTTAAACTGCTAGTAAGGTGTGATTGTGTAGTAATAGGGAATATGTATTACATTGTTAGATTGAACCTGCGCATCATACTGTGTACTAGCTACCAGCTATCTACATATTCAATGTGGTTTAGTGTCCGACCGAAACTGGTTTTTATGACCGAAACCGAAACCGAATTTCGGCAACGGTCTCAGTTTCGGCCGAAACCGAAACCGAAACCGAAACTTTCTTACAAGAACATGTTTTGAGGGAAAAATAAAGAAAACGTTATTATAATCAGTCAGACTTTACTTTTTTACTTTTAAATCACATAACTATGCAGTCTTCGATATTTTCACTTATTGATAATCAACATAACAACCCCTTTTTTAAGAAAATATTATTGATTGCGCCTTAAAAATACTTAAAATAGGTGAGGTGTTTATTTGAGTATTAGCGAGAGAGTTATATTAACCATTTTTTTTAGATAGTTAGGTTAAGGTCCAACTTCACGAAAAATAGAACAGTTTTCAAATTTCACGCAAATATAGTGTCTATCTATATACTAATCACTGTAGTTATAAAGATCATTTTGCTTGCCCAAGTTTTCGGCGCTTACAAAAAAGACAGAAAACAAACTCTCGGAAATTTGTACTGAAATTTTTTTTCTTTTGATGTTTTGAATGAAAAATTTGCTATAATCACAAATGTGCAAAAGGGATCCACTAGGTATTATCAAATTCTACCATGATGTATATATTTTTTTAATACATGTTTTATAGTTTTTGCTAAAACTTAGTTGAAAAAATCATCACAAGTCAACTTCGGAATTTTTTTCTGAAGGATTGATACATTTTTTTAAAAATCTGTAAAAAGGATCCACTAGACAAAGGTACAAACTAAATATTCTGCTAACATCTTACTAGCCTATTGTGTACCGGTGAGCAGATATTTATCTTGTAAAAACCCCCTATTTCGTGAAAACCCCTCTTAAACTTGATTCTACTATAATCTATGTATTAGTTTGTTGTTATATTGAATTATTTTTTATGTTTGCTACCTATTCTTATGAATGTATATGGTATAGCCTATATCACGTAATAAAACTTACCAAATTCAAAATAAATCACACGACACAAACAAAACGTCACAAACACAAACAAAACAAAACGACCTGCAAACGCTTGCCAGTTGCGACATGAATACACTTCATCGCGTCACAACGCGCCGAACATGACCGATCACAGCGCGAAAACTCCCGAATGCAGTTTCGGTTTCGGTCGTAGTTTCGGCAGGTTTGCCACCGAAACCGAAACTAAACCGAAACCCGTTTTTTTGCCGAAACTCGACCGAAACCGAAACCGAAACCGAACATTCGGTCGGACACTAATGTGGTTGAATGACATTTTCTAGATTATTTCATATCACTTGTATATTCAATTCAAAATAAAAAAATGTACGTAAAAATGGTTGATTTTTTCCAGAAATTAGCCCCAGAGTGGGAATTGTTAGGTGAAAGCCTCGCTCACAGTCCTCAGGTCTCTATTGCCAAAGTAGATTGCACCAAGTATCGCTCAGTTTGCACCGACTTTGAAGTTAAGGGATATCCGACACTACTCTGGATCGAAGATGGAAAGAAGGTAATTTTGAAAGAGTGATAATTTTTACACATACATATTAAGTATACTGAAATATTTCAAACACTTTGGTGCAATTACTCGTGTGACGCCGAATACTTGTACAAAGATTCTTTATATACATTTTTCAGATTGAGAAGTACACTGGCAAACGTAATCATGAAGATCTCAAGTCTTATGTAAATACTAAACTGGGAGTAGAAGTGGAGAAGGGTTCTGGCAAGAAAGGTAAAGGTGATGGTGGAGATGATGACGATGATTCAGGCAACGTAGTGGCAATCCTTACAACTGATAGTTTTGATCATGCTATAGAAGATAAGAATGTGTTTGTTAAATTCTATGCTCCGTGGTAAGTCAATTAGCATCTTTGTTTATGTATTCCATACCTTTATACCTTTCTTTCCCCCAACATTGTCTAATAAATATTATTGTAAATGTATAAATATGTTTAAAGGTGCGGCCACTGTAAGGCTATGGCACACACTTGGGTTGAGTTAGCCAAGAAGTTCCTTGATGCTGAAGATATTGTCATTGCTAAGGTTGATTGCACATTGGAGAAAAACAAGAAACTTTGCAGTAGGGAAGAAGTATGTCATATTTACCATTACTATTTTATTGGATACAAGTGTATTTATCATTATTTCTATAAAAGATTTTTCTTATTTTGTATTTCTTTTCAGATCGATGGCTTCCCATCACTCATTCTGTATAGGAAGGGAGAAAGATTGGCAGAGTATGATGGCGGGCGGACACTGGATGACATGTATGAGTTTGTCGTGGAACAAATAGAGAAAGCTCACGACGAGTTATAGACTAGATGTTCTGTGATGTGAAAATCTCGTTCTTCCACAAATATTTTCATTATTATAATTTCTTTCATTCAGTTTACTATACTTTTGTATGTAGATAAACCAATGTTAGCCGTTCACTTCTCAGTGTTGCTGTGTAGTTAAAACAATAGATGATATGTTGATCGCATAGTAAACTTCTAATCAGATGTTCTCTTCTACAATCTTTTTGTATTTGGTCAGATTGTTCAACTGAATGACATTTTCTTACAGGTACTCTGCATATTCATTAATGTTCCCTCCATAGTACGACTACTACAGCCTCAGGCGTGGCTCTGGTGCAATACGCATCCAGTTACACGTATGTGTTATACTATTCAATATAACATTCTGTTCATAAAACTATCTTGCAATGTACGACTTGCATTTTGTAAACCTTATTTAAATACACTTCTAGTCAAATTAATCTATACAATGTAATGTTGTTTGTAGTGGAAGAAGAGATTGTAATAAATAGAAGAAATTTGTAGTATATTATTTAGTGATATAATAATGTGTATAAGCAAGTCATCATTTTTTACTGCAGCGGTGAGTTTTATCACGAAGCATTTCCCAGCCAGTACAAGACTAATTTACTTAATATTCCATTCCAATTTCATTTCTTTGTTAAAATTACTTTGCTTTGTTATTTATAATTTGATAGTTGCATCCAATCTTACAAAGAATGTTGATAGTATTTGTTTAATGTTATCAAACTATCTTTATAAAATATATACTCGTAACTAAAGCAAAAGTACACACAATTCGGGTTACAAATAATCACTAATTACAAGTGAATTGTGTATAGTACATACATACCTACATTGTTTAGGAAGGATGTCTTAAAGTAAAATACATATCTTAAGATGGTAGACTTTCAATTGCGAGACAGATTGTTATATTATTTATAAGTTGGATAGACATTTTATAATCTATTTGAGTCACGCGCACTCTTAAAAAATGAGAACTTAATTTTTTTATTGTTTTTAATAACATTGTTGAGATTTTTGTTTTATTACTTGTGTAAATATTGCCCAGTTTATACTTTTATCTATTATTATTATCCAACTATAACATCTTTCATCGCACCCGTTATAACAAATTGTTAAAAGTCTGTTTTAAGATTCATTTGTAATACAAACTACAGTGAAACTCGGATTTTAAGTTCCCGCATTTTACGTTTTCCCGGATTTAAAGTTTTTTTTTGTCGGTCCCGTTTCACCCCCATACATTCCAGAACAAAAATTTCCCAAATTTTACGTCAGGCGCCCAAACAATTCCCGGATTATACGTTTTTTTCTCGGCCGTAAAGTTGTACACGTAAAATTTAATTGTTTGTCAAAAAGTTGGACAAAAAATATTACGCAAAGAAAGTGTGTAAAGTCACATTGCTACCTTTTTACTTAATGCCAACACTTCCACGTGGTGGGCGGTGTTATCTTATCTCCCCCTCATAACACCTCAGTACATCGCTACGTCTTGATGCGTAGGGTGATTTACAGAGAATGTCAACATGTGCAGCGCATAGTAACATGTTAATTTTAATCGCCGGAAGTGTTTAGTATAACTTTAAAGTTTCAGTTTTTTATCCAGTTCATTGTAGTGCAACATACACATTACTCGTTTTATTTAGGTATTTAATATATACCTACCTACACGTGCGTATTATTCCAAACAGTGCTTTGTGATTTACTTCTCGCGAAATTTTTGGGCACCAATTTTGTTGAATTTGAAAAAAAACTTCCTTTTTAATTTACATTAAGTTTGGTTGTTATTCCAATTTATATTTCCACAAATACAAATGTGTATTGTCAGCCTTAATAGGTGTTCAGAAGTAACTCGGGAAGGGCCCGACACACCATTTGATATTTGCAAAAGTTTTAACTAGGTCATTGGACATGTACCTAATGATAAACTCTGTCAAAATAAAAACCAACAACTAAAGTAAGTGACTTTTTGAAATCTAAAAGTAATAAATAGTTGTTTCAATGTTTACTCCGATATAAATTGTGTTGTGTACGAAGTGCTATTATTAGGTAATGTGAAATGCGCGGACCTACGTCATGTCGTGCGCATTAAATTACGTACTTATCCCGAGAATCAAATTTGTGACAAATATTCGACATCCACCTGGGTTGCTTCCGAAAAATCGCAAGTTTTCCTTATAAAATTATTCAGTTTATTTTAAAATTAAAAATTGGCGCGAAATTCAAATGTTCGTGTCGCGTAATTTTATTTTTTTCCTGTTTTCACTTCTTTGGAATTTGAATTAACGGACTTTTATTGTATGGGGTATTTTCTGAAAATTCAATTCCTTCAATTTAGTTTTTTAGTGATATAATTCACTTTTGTTTCTTGTAAACATAATTACTGCCAAGAAATCACTCCTACTACATGACAATGAAGTTAACAGTGAAAAGTAACTATGTTTTTATAGGACATACTAAAATATCATTTCCCACATTTTAAGTTTTCCCCTATTTTACGTTTTTTTCCGGTGGTCCCCAGAAAAACGTAAAATCCGAGTTTCACTGTACATACATTAAAATATGTATGCATGCTGTACCAATACTTTTTATTTGAAACTGACTAGAAATGGAAGCCACAGTCCATATTCAGGTACAAATGGATATTGTATTGTACTAAGGGTGGAAACCTGCCATTATTTTTACATCCATCATTAGTACGATTTAATTATTTTTATTCTGTAATATTCAAATAACCAAGACTGCTTTAATCGTAGATATTGAAAAATCTATAGACGTAGCACTACTAATTGCATTGTTTTATGATTTTAAAATTTGTACGAAATTGCTTTATCAAATACAAATATAATTACTGCTATACATTTTCTGTGAATTGTGTACTGTAATATTATATTATGTTCTCTCCAGTTAAATAAATAAATCAAACTGATAATCAATTTATATTTCCATTATTCTGGGAGTATTTTCTATAAATAAGGAATCCATAGTTTTACAACACTCCATTAAATATTGCTAATTGTCGGGCCACTGATTGATACCACTTGTATCTACATGACCGTGGAACCAACACTTGTGTCTATATAAAGTAAAAATAACTTATTGAAACATGATACATATTTGTAACTCTCCTTTTTGGACATTTTGATATAAACCTACTGCGTAGTCACTAGTCAGGTAACATCTACAATCCAAAAGATGATGACTGAGAAAATAATTTCAAATTTTATTATAACTAAATAAACCAATTCTGTAGAATAAAAACAGATATATTTATACTACAGCATGGTTCAAGATGTCCTTACAGGGGGTGGACAATTTCTGATTAGTGGTATTTTTTATTACCGCAACACTAAACTAATTTTATCTATATGCAAATTCACTTAATATATTATGTCGCTGGCAAATTCTCATGGAATAGAGGATAGGTTATAATAATGCTTACCTTTGAATAAGCATTTCTCTCATTCCACCGACTTTAGCACCTCTTTTTTTAATTCACGCCTTTAGGCATCGACAGTAATTGAAATGATTAATTATTATAACTTTTAGAGTTAACCTTAATAAAATTAATCACTCTATCGACACCAACCAGTTATAATCGGTACACGTTTTGACAGTTAACCGTACCTATGTGGACTTCCATTTACTGCAGCACACTCTGGTGGCGAATAGAATCCAAGACACACCCATTGTGCATACATACTTACATTTTCTAATAAACAATAATAGAGATTTAAGCTCTTATATTCAAAGATACATAGTCAAGAAAGTATCCAGTGGTGGCGTGTCCACTAATGAGTTAGAGTATATGTGTTCTGTGCTAATGAGACAGATGTGTATAGCAAGGAAATTGGTGAATATCTGAGTTGAAACTTCAATCATTGGGTATCGGAAAGTAATACTTACCTATTATTAATAAAACACATTCTCGAGGTCATATGTATATTTACTATTTTTGGTAAAAGGATATCACATATATTTAGTGAATAGACATCTATTCTCACCAAATTACTCTGACTGTGTGAGCATGTAACATACACATGCTTACAGATGGGTAATTATTACCATTGGGAAGAAATGGTGTAAACATGGTGTAAACACAACGAATTATACGATCCACACACAATCCAAATAATTGATAAGACAATGAGTGGTGACTATTCTATAACATCAATATTACTGACTAGATTCAATAAATAAATACATCGATCTCCCTGAACACACGTACGAGAGCTGTAATAATTTTATCACATTTTGCCATACACTACTTACAATAACACATCTATTTCCATATTATTGCACACAAAATGTCATCATAATACCAATTTATGTTCGTGAATGTGAAATGAAAACTTATAATGACAATATTGTAAACTCAAAAGTAAATCATTTACTAACACATACGACACAATATCAATTGTAACATATTCTTGTGAAACTAGAAATGGTACAACACAAGGTCTGAATACAGAATAAGTGATACAGTTACCAAGTTTAAAAAAAAAGATGGATAATAATACGGTGCCATTGGATTTCTCAATGGAAAGTTGTGGGGTAGTCGGGATTTCTTTCATTCTAAATGTTTTTTGGGGTGCTGAATCCGAATCCAAGGTTTGCCAACAAAATTTTGTGACGGAACATGGCAAAATTATTGGGTTTCTGGCGAATTTTTTATTGAAACTTAAAAGCTGGCAACTTTTGTCAATTCTTTTTCTACACAAAATGAAAGTACATAAAATTTTCTACAAATTTGGTATACACAATTTTTCTGTTAAATAAATAGAAGCAGAGCTGTCAAGCTGCAAAAAAAAGCCAAACTTTCGCATTATTTTAAAAAGTGAGAATAGAAAATGTATGGAGAAAGCTCATTTTGTAACTTTTATAACCAAATTTTAACAATTATTCTTTAAATTTATGAGACATATTTTACCTCGTTGGAATCAGTAAACATTAGTGTCCGACCGAAACTGGATTTTTAGACAAAACCGAAACCGAATATTCGGCTCCCCTTCTAGTTTCGGCCGAAACCAAAACTTAGGAATTTCAGTTGTAATTTTGAAAAAAAATTCATTTTAGGTACCCTGCTCTGATATCTAGTGTTTCCCTAAGATATTTATTAGGAAACCACTAAATTTTCGGAACTCAGTGTAAGCACAAAAGAAAGGAACCCATTAAACTGCAACTTATGTACATCAGTAATGTAGGTATCCTAAAAATGTAGGTTAATAAAAAAATAGCGCCGCAGGTTGTTTCTTGTGAAACAGCTGCCCCCCCTCCCTGCCTACGCCCATGAACTAAAATAGGTATATAGAATACAATAATAATTATGAGTATTTGTCCTTAAAATGCACCAAGTAGTAGCACCGCAGGCAACTTTGTTTTTTTTTTTACTGGGCGAAGTGATGAATCTTGTTGTAGGTAAGTAAACCACTTGGATATGTTGTATTAGGGAAACGACCGCCTAAGTAGCGCCGCAGGCAAAAATTTTGTCATAAGACAAATGATGTGTATAAAAATGGGTAGTGATAGTGATCTAGTTCATTTTTGTAAAATAAAAAAGGACTCTAGTGTACAGAATACAAACACTAAGTGTGAATCTGTTCCGAAAATTCCCGACAGTGCTCGATGTAATACGGATACTAGTTTCAGTTTGGCCGACTATTCGGCCACTTTTTGGCTGAAACCGAAACTGGCCGTAACCGAAACTGAATATTCGGTCGGTAATAGTCGGTCAGAATAAATTTTATTTAAAAACATAAGTAATGAAATGTTTAAGCTAAATAGGTTTTAACATTTTCAGCCTAAACAATTACTTTATTTTTAAATAAAATTATTTAAACATTTCTAGCTTAAACATTTCACGGTGTTTTAAAAAACAATTTGTTCATAGCTTTCTTTATGTTTTCTGATTCCAACGAGCTAAAATATGACCCATGATTTTAAAGAATAATCGTTAAAATTTGCTTATGAATGTAACAAGGTGAACATTCTCAATACATTTTCGATTTTCGTAATGCAAAACAATACGAAAATTTGGCCATTTTTTGGACCTCGACAGCTCCGTTGCTATTTATTCCAGAGAAAAATTTTATATACCAATTTGGTAGTAAAATTTACGTTCTTTCATTTCACTTAAAAAGATAAATCACAAAAGTTGTCAGTTTTCGAGTTCTAATAAAGAAATCGCCAGAAACTGAATATTTTCGCCATTTTTTGTATCTTTCACCATGTTCCGTCACAAAATTTTGTTGGCATACCTCGGATTCGGATTCAGCATCCCAAAAAACACATAGAATGTAAGAAATCCCAACTACCCCACCACTTTCCATCGAGGAACTGACTTGTATTTAATTTCACTGGATTATAATGTGAGAAATTATTGTAAGTTATACACACAAACAAATCACAACGATTCTTATATTAATTTGCTTAGTTTTTATTATTATAAAATCACATAACTAATGTGGTATACCACCTAACAACACACTTACGAGTTTGACTTACTTTATAGCTTGCAGATCTGGCTTAATTTCCCTTTGAAATAAATTTAAAAGACATCTTTACCTACCATAGTTCCGTATCAGTGCAAGCTGAGATTCAGAATGTAAGGGCAACCACCCATACGAAAACCACAGAAAAGGTCGAGATTAATATTACTGAATCATAATATGAACCTTTTAAGCTAAGTATCAACATGGCAATCCTAGAACTGTTACTTGCCAGTTTTCAAGACGGTAAATTAGTATTATCTTCTCATTCACATATCTTGGAGTATAGTCAGAGAGAAGGTCAGTGTACCCTATCATTGCGTAAGCTTGTTTATTTTGCTACCTTTGATAAATTACAACAATGAATGGTCTTTTCCGAGTGTTGCGATAATTCCAGACCCAACTCCGCACTGGTCTAAATCTACGGAACGGCAAGAGATAAATTCTTTACTAGTTCTTACATTACAGATATTTACGCACTGTTAAGACCAATTTTGGATTTCCATGTGATGCACAAAACAAGTAATTATTAATATATAAATAGATATGAACAATATTAAAAAATATACCTACTCATATGTGGAGTAAAATGTTTGGTATAAAAAGATGAGTCAGAAGATAACAATAGTATTTCAATACAATTATTAAAGCACACATATACAATGCTCATTGGAAGGGAATTTTAAATAAGTACAGTATTTCATTTATTGAATATTAAGCAACAACAACAACAGGCAGTTTTATTATTAGCCTTTTAAAATTTATAAAAACACCAAAAAATAGGTAGTAGGTACTTACTTGACACAAAGGCAATGATGTGGAAAAAATTTATTGTGTTAAAATATCTTACATCTTAATATGAATCCACATGTACATATGTAATTACAAACATGTGTGGAATTTATAAAAACTCATACAATTTTTAAAAAAGAGTACAGATACAATTTGTATGATAAAAATAATCAAAGAATTAGAGAGAGAAAGAGTACATGGTTGGTGGCAGTGGCGGATCCAGGATTCAATTTTGGGGGGGGGCTGAATGTCGTCACATGGTAAAAAGTACTGTCACTCAACGTTTTGGGGGGGGGCTAAGGGGCTGAAACCCCTAGATTTGTTGTATATAAAGTACTGTCACTCATGGTTTTGGGGGGGGGCTTCAGCCCCCTAGCCCTGGATCCGCTAGTGGTTGTATTCCACACTTTGCGATACAGGCTTTTAGCCTAGTGCAAAGTGTGCAGGAAAAGTATTTGGGTTTGGGTAAGCAAGAAAATTTACTATTCTTGTAAATACCTAATATCTTAACATTCAACCAAGAAAGTAAGTACCAGCAATAGAGATTGAGGTCGCGAGAACCATGGGTCAAAGACAACATTGTTGGCAATAGTTAACAATACAAAATGTATGGAATGGTTTGTACTCGACTTACGAAATTGTCAAAGGATCATGGAATTAAAGAACCACAGTACACACAGTTGGGAATGTTTAATCACAATTCTTAATTTGATGTTTCCTGTTTCTAATTATAGAGAGTACTTCCCTATATCCCGAGACCAAATCTCTAAAATATATGACCTATTTGTTTTTGGATCGAAATATGTCTTAAAAATGGCATAGGGTCATACATCACACAGGGTTGCCTATCAAAATCTTGCCACAACCCCCCTAAAAAGGTCCCCCTTTGCGGTTTTTCACATTTTTTATGAATATGTGGTCACTGACAAAAATAATCTACTAAATTTGCAACATTTGTTCTGTGTTGTTGGACGGATGTTAAATGAAAATAATTGAAATTTATGTTCTTGTTATAACCACTATTTTGACCGGTCATTGCGGGTAAAAAAAAATGTAGAGAATTTAGTATGTATTATTTTTGGCATTGCCCACTTTCTCCTATCTCTTACAATATTACTAAAAAATACGAAAAACCACGAAGGGGGACCTCTTCAGGGAAAGCAGGGGGTGTTGCGGCAAGATTTTGACAGACAACCCTAGTGTGATGTATGACCCTATGTGAAAGCTATCATTTAAATCACACTTGGATCAAAAAACAGATAGGTCATATTTTTAGGGGTCGGATCTCGGGCTACTACATCTCATGTTTCAATTCACTCAAAGTGAATATAGATGGACATTAATTTTCCTTAACAATTTTAAATTCATATAAATGTGCATTGGCCAGCAATGGGTATTAATGGATAGTAAACATACTACATTGCCATTAGAATGTTTCAAACAATCAATTCTAATTCTAGCTAACTATACAAACTGATCCATCGCAAACTCTAAACTAATTTTATCACCTGAGCTCACTGGCAGCATGAAGTCTTTTTTCAAAACTTGAGCAAAATACTGTAAGCTGGCCCCGGGAACAAATTATTACTAAAACATGAAAGACCAGGATATTATACACAGTATTACTTAATCTTAAACATACAAATTAACACTGACATGTTATAAAACAAATTGATTGAAATAGATAGAATTTAAAACATCTGTGGTATTAACAAAACTAAAATCTACTAAACCAAATTCTTCGTATTTCTTTATTGGCATTTATTCTGGGCCAACTTTTCAAGCTTCCATTCACTCGGAATGTTCCTTAGGAACAATATTTGCTGTATGAAGTTTGTAAACTATATTCATACAAGAACACATGCCTATCTTTAGATACTTGTTTTATATTAATACATACCTACAGTACATAGTGGTTGAGAGAAATTTATAAAAATATGTTAAAATTTAATTTGTAACTCAAAACCGTGTAGTAATAGTAATATGTAATTATATTAAATAGTGTAAAAATATCCAACGCATTTGTGCCAATTATAATTATTTTTTAAATGAATAAATATGAAAAAATAATACATTAGGATTTCCAATGTTGTGCCTCAATATAAATAGTATATAGTAAATATTCATGTAAATTTAAAGACACACAACAGTATTTATTTGCCAATATTTCATATAGCATAATGAGTTGCTCTTTCAGTTAAGTTTTTCAAACTAAACTAATTCATTCATTTTTGTTAAACATTAAATTTTCTACATTTTGCAGTTGGTTATCACGTATAAACAGGAATATAGTGGCTGGGCTAACATCAAAATACATACGAGGGTAGGCTGAGAACTTCGTGGCCTTGAGAAAAAAATGTACTGGAGTATGGTTGGATTTTCTTATTATTTTTTTATTCGATCTATTCGAAGTTGAATACACTTTTGCTAGTCATGTTTCAAAGCTAGGATCCTAGTTTTATAGAAGAAATTATAAAGGTCTTCAAAATATTGCTCCGCGTTTACTGTAACACCGTTAACTGAGTCAATTTTTTTCTTGCTAAGATTTTTTGGGCTTAGGGGTGAGGGGAAGGTCTGACGATTCCATTTTAGGTGAATAAGGCAGATCAACTGGAACTGGAAGCCAATGGCATGCAATTTAGCTACTGAAATTGTTTTTCTGTAAACTGACTCAGTGTCGCGGTGAAAGATTACGACTTTGGCCAATTTTCCGGGTCTTTTCGCATTGGTAATTTGTCACAATTGGATTATTAGATTAGCATAGTACTCCCACTTCTTTTTTTGCCCTTAGTCAAGTAGTCTATTGTAATGCTAGCCCTAAATTCCAAAAAAAATAATGCCATCACTTTTCCAGTTCACAAAGGAGACATCGATTCCTTTGAAGACGGAAAATCACCATCCCGCCACTATTTTGATTATTTTTGGGCTCTGTTAGATCCAGGTCTCATCCACAGTGACAAGACGAAAAAAAAAATATTCCGGATCAGCTTCAAACCTGGCCAAAAATTCTCATGAAAATCGAAAACGAACACATGTTTGTTCGGCCTTAAAAATGAGTCAAAGGCGTTGGCAGCCTGCGAACAGAAAGCTTGTACAAGCCCTGTTCTGAAGTTAATATAAAATCTATTCATTCACATAAGACCATCAGGATCTCTGCTTTCTGCCAGGTACTAATTTGGCGATCTTTCTGAACCACATCTATGGTTTTATCGAAGTTTTTCGAAACAACTGCAGTTTATTGCCTTCTACTGCGAGGGTTTTCTTCAACACCTTGCTGACCACATTTAAAATCTGCTACCCATTTTTTGACTACCGCATATGATAGAGCAGACTCCAATTATGTATCTGACATCTTTTAAATAGTTTGTTTTGATGTACAGCCTGTGATAATGAAACATTTTATCATGGATCATGGTTAAAAATTTCTCATTTTTCTCAAACACGTTGAATTAAAAATGGTGCCAAGAGTGCCAGCTTAGTCCTATTGATGCCAAATTTTGCCAGTAGCCTTGAAAAGGTTCAAATTATCCATATCAATAATAAACTGAAACTGGCCAGTACATTTTTCTCTTAAGGCCGCGAAGTTCTCAGCCTACCCTCGTAGCAAGTCACCAGTTCACCCTTCTATCTTCCCTGAGATTCGAGCCCAGGACACTCAATCTGGAGGAACAGTCAAAAGAACATTTTAATCCAACAAAAAGATTCATCCTCATAGTTCCATTGCAGAACACATATTACATTACAAATCCTGTAGATTTACCATAACTTCCTGCATAAACAATACCATATTTTAATAAGCATGAAATGCATCAAGTTATTTCTAAGCTAAAATATTTGCAACTTAAACCAGATGTTTGTTTAACAAATGAATTAAACAATTACTATATACATATATTGTTTCACAGTATTCCTCTTAGATTACTATAACATTCAATATTAGGTATACTACATCTATAAAATACATTATTTTATAACAGACACACATATCCACAAATACAAAATAATGTAGTGTATCCAATAATACTTGGAGAATGATAACACAAGCAAAAAAAGTAATACTACAAAAATATATTCACGTATCAAACGATAATGGAACACGAACTTACAAATGTAATATTTAATCTAACAACATTCATATACAAGAAAATTTTCATAACCAATGCTAAAACTTTGGTATGTAATGTATGTATTGCTCAAATTTATTGTATAATATCATTATTCAACAGAAACTAAACATATATATATGATTTTGATTGTTTTTCGGGTACGACGCGTGAGTTTGCTTTTGGGCAAGCTTTCGACGTCTCACGGGACGTCATCATCAGGCAATACGTCTAAACAGTACGATGTACAAGTTTTAACTGCCAACGGGCACTTCTTCTAAATGACGTCCTGTGAGACGTCGAAAGCTCGCCCAAAAGCAAACTCACGCGTCGTACCCAAAAAACAATCAAAATCATATATTCCGCGATGCGAAAAACTAACGATATATATATATAAATAATAAATTATTTTAGCAATCAAGTTTGGGGAAATATTGTACATAAATAAGTTTACGATACAGGTAAATCTATTACATATTCAGTATAAAAACATCAAGTCTTTACATGTCCATAAGAGGGATTAGTACTTCTAAACAATATAATGTACACTAAAACTAAATGACAATCAATGTACTACCGTACCACACCTCACAATTCACTCATTTCAATTGTGAAAACAAAGGGCAGGTTTCCTGATGCCAAACAAACACTTTCTTCTCTACACTCTTAAGTCTGTAAAGACAACGCAGAGAAAAGTATTTGTCACACCTTGAAGAAACAATTGAATCTATGAAAAAATAATATTTTTTTTGTAATGTAAGGGAAGAGATTGTTTCTTGGAATGTATAAATGTTTATTTTAACTGACGAGGTGAAGAATAACAGATGATTTAGGGACTTCCATTTTCTAATATCCTCATAAATCATTGTTCTTAATATGAAAGTTAGTGCATACGGTAGTGAATTCTCTGCAACATGCTGGGACTGTCACTTGGATGTACATACATAATTGTAGGATAGATTTTTATGCGTGGTTCCTACACAAAAATGTACGCTGCAGAGTCAGGTGAAATTCCTCCTGTGTTGCATTGCATGTACAATGTTTAAAGAAATGTGTTATTGTTTTAATAGTGTGTGTTATTAAGGTGCTGGGTATTTATATACATAGTAAGTAATTGATAATACATACTGTATGTATATTGAAACATAGGAATGTTTAATTATTATGTAGAATTCGGACATATTATAATTAACAGTGCGTGTATAAAATGTGTTACAGTTATGATGTGTCCGCGTCTTTCTAATGCTTACAACAATTAATGTAGTCCCATAATATAAAGTCAGGAAGTTATACAGTGTAAAAATGTGTGTTTTTTAAATTTTCACGTATACTAAATTAAATACTTCAAATGCAGAGATGGGCACCGTTAATCAAAAAGTTTAATCCGTTAATGAAAAATTTAACTTTGTTAATCGTTAAAGCGTTACATTTTGAAAAATGTAGCAGAAGTTAACGTTAATCCGTTAATGTAAAAAAATCGCAGTTAAATGGCATGAAATAGAAGTACTACTACTATCACATTCACACTATCGCGATGTATCCCAACAAAGTGGGTACAAAAATACATACAATGTGCCTACAACAAATGAAACATACAGAATGGGTGGCGAGTCTCACTCTTGAATAAGGAGTAAAATGTCTTAAATAAAAATTTACAAACATCTAGGTCCATTTTTTATTACACTCGTCCATTGACGTCAGAGTTTGAAAGGCGCCGAAGCCGATTTTTTTTTTGTGGGAGTATAGAAGGTCGTAATGTAGTTTGGTTTATTCTGTTGAAATAAAAATGTATAAAATATGCTACACAATAATGTGTATGAAAAGTCTAATGCCAGCGTTGCCAGTGGATGATGTCTATGCAAACAATCAAATATTAACGGACTTAACGGAAGTAAAATAATCCGTTAACAATTTTTGGAGGTGAGAAAAGCGAACGATTAACGGATTAACGCTTTTCTGCCCAGCTCTGTTCATATGTAGGTACTGCCCACTATATTTTTTAAGACATGGCACTTAATGTAACATAAAAAAAAAACAAAATCCCAACACAATAAACAAGGCTAAAACAGCAATCAGTAAATCAAACACAAGTTCATCAATCACATGAACAGATTACATTCAAGTACATAACTAAGTACTTCTAGATACATTCTTATGCAGATTATTGGACAGACTTAAATCTGTATAAAACAATTCTATCCGAGAATATTTTTATGCAATGGGCAGATATCTTTAATTCTAGAAAAGAGGAAGGAAGAGAAAAATCTGTTTGCCAAATCGATGTTAACTCATATAAAACTTATATGACTAAATGTACCTACATTTTTATGATACTGATACATTTATCAGTTTCTGAAATTATACAATTGGTATCGATGCTCAAATACCGATACATAATTTAAAAAATAGTATGGGACCAGTACATGGTGCGTAAGATTCCTTAAAATATAATGTGTACCTATACCTAAATAAAACTTTATATAATTACACATACAAAAATAAGGAAAAAAAATACATAAATGGTAAAATCTTACAGTTATATAACCACAGATAATAAAAACTTAACGTTATGACTAGGGTTGCCAGATATCCCGATTAATCGGGATTGTCACTGGTTTAAAGCCTCGTGTCCTGGTGGCCGTGTACCTTTTGACTAGGAACAAACTATAATAGTAATTGAAAATCAAAGTGTCATCGGGACGGGACTGAATTAAGAAGAGGCTGCATGGCAACCCAAGCAGGTCAATAAACTAAGTGGTTTAATATTGATGATTCTTAGGAAGGGGGGCTCCCGGTTAGACTTCCAGAGACCTAGCAACCCTAATTATGACATAACTCTCAATAACAGCTCTTTCTAATATAATTTACTGTATATGTAACATATAATAATAACATACTGTAAATATATATATATATCTTTAATATATAAAAACTATAATAGCTAACAGTTTTAAAACAATGTGTTGTAGGTACAATAATATATATTTGTGTCAAAAAAATTTAGAAATTAAAAATGGAGATCACATTGGAACATTTTAAAAATGTCAATAGGATTAATACTATATTCACTATTCACATATAATAATTCATTGTCTCATATAAATATTTAACAGTGTTATAGAAACAAGATAACATAATATTGCTATGTCGTACACAAACTCTGCAAGTATTCACCGAGAATTTAGAAGTAACATTTTCAGTGGAAATTTTAATTCACATAATAAATGACAAAATAGTGATGGAAATGTGAAAATATAAATCCACAAAGCATTACAAAATGACATAAATTTACTCTTTACTCTGCTTTCCTACATAAAATTATAGAAAAATGCTAAGAGTGAGTATGATTCACCAATATTTCTATAGTCTGCAAGTGTACATATCGCTCCCCCAATTCAAAACTAGGACATCTTAAAAAAAAGTGAAAATGAGTTAAATATGAGGTTCGATAGGATTTTTAAAGCTCTATCTTTCGTAATTTTTGTATTTTCAAAATTCAGTTTTTATAATACTTTAATAAAAATATCCTAGTATGACTCTGAACCAAATGTTTCAACAAACTCACTTCAAAACTCAGACATGTTAAAATGTCTTAGTGACGTCACTGAAATACATTTTATTCCCATGGAATTCAATCTATAGTTTATAATTAAGATATTATAATCATAGATAGTGCCTTCCAGATTAGTTAACTGAAATAAAATTACAGATAATTTGGTATATAAAAAAATTACATTACTTTTTCAGTAGTATGAAAATAGATCCACATAGTAAATCCACTACCTGAGCTGGATCAAAACTCAGACATCTTAAAAAAAAAATTAAAAAAAAATGTTTTCATAATTCAAATGGACTCATTTGGTTATAAATCATTAGATGAACTGTTTCTCTATCAAAAACTGTGCTTTTATTAATCTAATTAATTAAAAGTATGATTTCACTATAGAAAACAATAGGAGAAATCCTGGTACAAAACAAGGACATGTTAAAATTTAAAGTATAAAAAAAAGTTTTTAATATTTTTTTCTTTAAAATCTGATAAAACACCCAATTTTATACCAGAAAAATATTATACGAAGAAAAAATATATGATAATTACAGTTTGGTTTATGATTATGTATTGCCAAAAACTTAAATGTCATTTATCTCAAAACATAGTGTGTTCAAGATGTCCTACTTTTGAACTAGGGAAGCGATATATTAATATGTTTTCCACTAATAGATGGTAATAGTATGTATTTTCTAGCTCAATTTCAACATACAAGGTTTGTACATGACCATGATTATATTACTAAACAATTTGTTTAACGTGAAACCAATCCATTTACCAATACAATGGTCTTTAATATTCAACATAATACATACTATAACACAAATATTCCCATTTAATTTCAATTCAAGTACAAGAAATCCCGCTGAAAGCAATGGAAGCTTCTTATCCTTCTTATGAGAGATGCTTCTTTATCATAAAATATATTCTTTGTCAGTGGCGTATATAGGGGGGGCCGAGCCCCCCCCCCCGAAATGTTGAACAATTCTTTATAAAACGTTATTTTAAAACATGAAAGTTACTCAAGTTCATCACTTTACCCATTGTTCAAAAAAATTTCGCCTGCGGCGCTATTCTTCTTTCTATTTTCTACAGATAATATTAATACCAACCTAAAACAGGACCTTTTTCACTTACATTCACAAAAAAATTTTGCCTGCGGCGCTATTGTAGTTTTTATACTGTACGTCTATCTTCAAATTTTTGTTGTCTCCACCCCCCCAACGTCAAATATTAGATCGCCCCCCCCGAAATGAAATCCTATATACGCCACTGCTTTCTGTCACAGTTTGAATATTTATTTTTTAAAGAACAATTTCATAATTGACTACATATATGCAGTTATACTCCACTGCTTTGCATCACTTCATTGATAGACAGACTGAGATAAATTGACAGTTACTATATTCACAGCACAACACCTCTACAAGACAAAATTACAAGCACATAACAAAGGATGAAATTCACTTCCAATAAAATATTACATCAGGAAATGGACTTAGATGAATAACCAATAGAACTAACAATTCTTGTTACAGGCAGTTGTAAATACCCAATTCAACAAAACTTTCACGATTCATATCCTATATAGTGTTCACACATTTTGAACTAAAAAAGACCAATTAGAGATTGTCTGCACACACATGGATTTCAAGATGTAAAAGACAATAAAGAATATTATTAGCTCAAGATAATGAAAGGAGCAATCAGACATAGTGATTAGGATTAGGACCTGCAATGCAGTGATTATTAAATTAAGGTGGTGTAATAATGTGATGCATACATGTGCAGACAATCCGGGTTATGATTTCATTAGACAGGAGTGGCTTCAGGTGAAGAAGAAGGTCACCTGACGCGTCCACTGGGTGACCTAAGGTGAGAACGAATGTATCCGGTGCGATAGTCTACTAACTCACGACGAGAGCTACATGTTCCTACGTGACGTCTCAAGGACCATCTGGAAAGTAACAAGCATGGTAATCAAACATATCTGGTACAAATTATAAGTTGCTATAACGGGAGCAATAAAAACAAGATATTTCATCTGATTCTAATACATATAGAACATTACAGCGGAACAATACATAATCATCACCTCTTGTGTTTTTACAAAGCTGTGAGTGTAATTTACAAAACTTTATACTATATTAATTATGTATGTATGTAGGTGATAACTTAAGTAACTTACTTGTATTAATGATGTGACGAGACAAACTAGCTGGGAAACGGATCTTGGGGTGGCAGATGCATGTCTCGATGGTGAAAGAAAGCCGGCCTTTTGTATCATAGTACCAAATATCCAACCATATTCCCAGTGAAGGAGAAAAACATTTTGTACTTGTCAGTGCATTGAACTTCGTACAACAATTCAACACTACATGGCAAAACAAATGAGAAAATAACACAAAAAACTAAATAAAATAAAAGCAACTAAAGAGAGTAATAATAAAAACTACAGGTAAAGTAACATTATTACCAATCTACAAATTAAGAATTAATTTACTACTGAACTAGATATGTAGTACCTACATACATAATATAATATTGTATTCAAATATTCCTACAATGAAATTTGTTATTAGTTCTGATGAAACTGTAATCGTAATAAATTATTGAAAGTCTTCTTCCTTAAAACAATTATTCATATCTGTAGATTACACTAAAACTTAAATAAACTGATACAAGTTTGGTTTTTCTACAACTAATTTACGTATGAAGTAAATCTCTATGTATGTATAATATTTTCTGTAATGTATAACAATATTTTTTGTGTATTTGAGATAGACCTGTATATTATAGTGTAAGTTTTAGTTCATTGTCAACAATCAGATGAAATCTATAAAAAATAAAAGAGAAATGAAACTGTAAGTAAAAGAAAAACAACACAAAAAAAATAATTTGCCAATAATTGAACAAATTACACACAACATTGATAGAAACAATTCTTATCAATAACAATTTTGACTTTAAAATTTGGGACAGTTAATTTAGTATATACTCGTACAGGTTTTCACTGTCTGTGTTACGAGATGCAAAGTCAAAACTTATCACATGTTCATGATTTGAGGTTACACCCCGACCAGTAAATCGATACATCGTGACAGTAAAAAAGAATAGACTTGGTACAATATCACTCAAATAATACAATTAAAACTGCAAAACAGGGAGCTTCTATACTAGATCACAAATAAGGCAAATTGAAGTAAAGTTATGTGATAAACTTATTTTAATATCTATAGTTGATTATGTACCTACATACAGTTCACTAAATTTATATATCATTATTATTGTAAATGAAAAATGAAGTTTTCACAGTAATTATTATTGAAGTTTAATAAGTGATCCACGTTTTATAGTATTGTCAGTCCTGGAAGTTGAGAGGTCTCGCTAGGGCTGCCACCTATCAAAGAGGGTAGGCCTGGAGATTACGGAAAAAAATGTATTTTTTATTCAATAAGATGTATTTTTGGAGGAATCTTTTATTTACCGTATTTAAATTGAATGAGTATTAAAAATTTAAATAAAATTTAAACAGTGCTGCTAGAAAGGACCCATTTAATTTTAAACCCTTTTTAAACTTAGGGTTCCCTTTACCAGAGAGATAATTAAAATTTGTAATATGGTACAATGTGGCAGAAATTTTTTATTGTAGTGCAAATGTTGAGGAAAAACTTGAAAATAGCGCCACAGGCAGAAAATTTTGTGACACTGAGCAAAGAAGGTCAGTGTAATATGATTTATGTCGGTGTAATTAAAAAAATAATACCAGACCCATCAAAAAGGTAGCGTGGCAGGCAAATTTTTTGATGAAACAGTACAAGTTTTGATGAGATTTGGCGGATTTTCGTAATATATATGTCGGGAGGGGCCTACCCGCAGTGATAGTTAAGCCACTCACTGTCTCACCACCCGGTGTGACCCGGAGATATAGGATGCTAACCCTGAGCCCGGAGAGGGGGCAGCCCTAGGTCTCGCAAGAGAGTGGAAACTTAGAGTTACAATTTGCTATGTTGTAACACAACTATTAGAGTAGTATGTAGTATGAGTACTGAGTATGGCTAGGAGTAGTACACATAGAGTAATGTATAATGTTAGTATGTAATATAACCTCACCTTGCACTGTGACTCAACATGATGACATTTCTGGAACAATGTTATTATGAAAGTGATAATACAATACATACGTACATGTCAATACTAATATAATAACAGATTGTGAATTTTGATGTATTTAATACCAGAGTGTAAAAACATATGAGTGTGTATATTACATTACATATATAATAATACAACAATAGTGGGTATGTAGATGTGACACAACATCGCTGCATCAGAGGTGTCAATCAATATTACAATATAAACCAGGAGTGCGTTCTTCATGGATTGTTTCTGGCTGGACGATTCACTCGATTGTTTATGGTTCTATTGTTCCCCGTTCTAATTGCAACCGTGAACACAGAATATGTTGTTTCACGTGTTCTAACACCGTGTGATAATGGAATGGTCTAGCAAAAAACAACCTTAAGAACATCGCCCAGTGCAGAATGCAATTAGAATGGTAAATAAATTGTCAGGTGTGAACTTTCATATTAAATGTATTCACCACAATATTGTTTCTGTGTGACAGTGCCTAATAAACAAAAGTGATGAGCGATTAACATGTAATTATTGTAATCAATCATAAATATGAAACAATCACTAGAATATTGTTACAAATATTATAATTTTACTGTCCTATAGTTTATTTACTATACTTGATAAATCAGTGGCGTATATAGGGGGGGGGCCGAGGGTGCCCGGGCCCCCCCCGAAATGTTGAACAATTCTTTAAAAAACGTTATTTTAAAACATGAAAGCTACTCAAGTTCATCATTTCACCCATTATTCAAAAAAAATTCGCCTGCGGCGCTATTTTTCTTTGTATTTTCTGCACACAATATTAATATCAACCTAAAAGTCGACCTTTTTCACTAAAATTCACGAAAAAAAATCGCCTGCGGCGCTATTTTTCTTTGTTTTTCTGCACACAATATTAATATCAACCTAAAAGTCGACCTTTTTCACTAAAATTCACGAAAAAAATTCGCCTGCGGCGCTATTTTTCTTTGTTTTTTCTGCACACAATATTAATATCAACCTAAAAGTCGACCTTTTTCACTAAAATTCACGAAAAAAATGTGCCTGCGGCGCTATTATAATTTTTATGCTGTACGCCTACGTTCAAATTTTTGTTGCCTCCACCCCCCCCCTAAGTCAAATATTAGTCGGGCCCCCCCCGAAATGAAATCCTATATACGCCACTGTGATAAATTGAAGAAAACAAAATGAACAGCGGGATGTAGTAAAACCATTGATGCTTTGTGAAGTTTAGAATATTTGAGAAGATCAGTCTATCTATCTATCTATCTATCTATACCCTCACGCCACATCCCTTGCAGGGTAGGCAGAGAGGACAGAGCGCCAGACAGCCCTATCCTTACACACACTCCTAGCTTCCGTCACATTCATGCAATTAGTCATACACGCTCTCCGATTCCTTTTACTCAAAACGCGTCCATCCTTGAGGATCTGGTCGACATGATCGGACCAGGTCAGTCTCGGACGGCCGCGCTTTCTCACCCCTCTTCGCTCATTCAGATATATCTTTTTTGTCATCCTGTCATCATTCATTCTCTCAACATGCCCAAACCATCTTAATTTGTTTACTTTCATTCTTGTCACTACACCAGTCTTGCAGTCACTCATTTCCCTAATAACCTCATTCCTTATCTTATCTCTCAGCGTTTTCCCGCACATTCTTCTTAATGACCTCATTTCTACTGCATTCAACCCTGATTCATCCTTCTTCATCCACGTCCACGTCTCACTAGCATACATCAGGGTCGGCACCAAGACAGCATTGTGCACTAGCACTTTTGCTTTCATAGACACATTGCTACTACTAACAATCGGACCGAGCGCACCATTCGTCCTAGTACCGGCCAGCTTCCTTCTTTCAATGTCTCCATCACAGCGTCCATCTCTAGTAAACAAACTTCCCAGATATACATACTCATCCACTTGCTCCAGACAGTCATTACCAACCTTTATCACACAATTTGTCCTTATTTCCTCTCTTTCGAACACTAATACTTTCGTTTTATTTACATTCATTTTCATACCATTCATATCGCAGCTTTCGTACACACAGGATACTATCCGTTGTAACTCACATTCATCATCAGCCATCAACACTAAATCATCTGCAAACATTAACGCACATACTTTCACTCCATTTAGGTCCACACCAACATTCAGCTCATTCAGAGGACGCATGCAGTAGTCGAAGAACAGGTTGAACAACCAAGGCGACATGACGCAACCCTGTTTAACCCCTTTTGTGAGAGTGAACCACTGCGACAACGCAGCATTCACCCTGACACAAGCAGAGCTCTCCGTATATAGAGACGCGATTGCGCCAATCAGTCGGTCACTCACCCCATATTCCGACAGTACACGCCACAGTCTTTCTCGGTCCACACGATCGTATGCCTTCTCCAGATCCACGAACGCGCAGAAGAGCCTCTGGTGTTTAGCCAGAAGCTTCTCCACGACCATCCGTAGGGAGAAGATCTGATCGGTGCACCCCCTGCCACTCATGAAAGCACCCTGCACATCCCATACTTTACTTTCAGTCACTTTTCTTACTCTTTCAATCAATACCTTTCCATACAGTTTGCCCACAGAGCTCAGCAAACTGATAGCCCGATAACTGCCGCATTCCAACCTTGAGCCTTTCCCCTTGTACAAAGGGCAGATGACTGCCCTCCTCCAATCCTCAGGAGTGCAGCCACTCTCCCAGCACAAGTTGAAGAGCCTCAGGCACCACTCGAGAATCTTCGGGCCACCTTGCTTGATGAACTCTATGGCCACACAGTCATGTCCCGCAGCTTTACCATTCTTTGCTTTTTTCAATGCAAGCACAACTTCATTCATACGTATTTCCTCGTCCTCAGCAATATTTACATTCATACTATCTGCTACATTCGTCTGGTTTGTACTAGTACCACTTTCATACAATTCTTCGAAGTATTCTTTCCATCTTTCAACAACTTCTTCTCCATTCATCACTAAATCACCATTCTTATCTTTGATGCAATTCATACTGTTTTTCTCACTTCCAGATCTCTTTCTTTTTACTTCCTTCCAGAATATTTTCAAATTCTCCTCGGCGTTCCTCGATAATTTCATACATTCCTCTTCCTCAAGTTTTCTCTTTTTCTGGCAAACCATTTCTTTCACTTCTTTCCTACACGCTTTATATATATTCTTCTTTCTTTCTTTCTCACCTCCATCATCTGGTTTCGCACCAAGCACATCATTCCACGCTTTCTTTTTCCTCACTACAGCATCCTTCACCTCATCATCCCACCACGCATCACCTTTTTTCCTTCCTACCAACGCTTCTCCACATACTTCTCTTGCACTCTTTACTAGCACCTCCTTCATAACATTCCATAGTTCACTCGTCGAGCGTTCCTCATCATCATGTACTTCTAGCCTTTCGTTAGTTAGTCTTTCATATTCATCCCTAACATTCGTCTCTTTCAGTTTTTGGACCCTGATTCTCCGTACAGGCTCCAACTTCCGAGCCCTCGAGCGCCAACCGGAGAAAAGATCAATCCTTGTTATTACAAGGAAGTGATCCGTCCACAGTCCGGCGCCCCGAAATGCCCGGGTGTCCTTTGTCGCCTTCCGGAGCTCAGAGTCCACACATACAAAGTCAATCATCGACCTTTCAATACGATCAACTCTCTCTCTTTGCCAAGTGTACTGGTGGATCTCCTTGTGTGCGAAGAATGTGTTCGCCACAAAGAGATCCAACTCTAAACATACTTCTAACACTCTTTTCCCGTTATCATTCACCCTATCATCGCCATGCAATCCCAACACTCTCTCAAAATTCTTCCTTCTGACACCGACCCAACCATTCAGATCACCTGCCAATATTACTTTTTCATTCGCTCTTCTTTTATCCGCTGTCTCCCGCACTAAGTTCCAAAACTCATCCTTCTCATCATCCAAGGCATCATTCCCTGGACCGTAACCTATAATAAGGAACAGCCTGGTCATGCCTACCTTGAAACGAATCCAGATGAGTCTCGGTCCTACCAGTCCATACCCATTACGCTTCACCATACATTCAGTCATTCTTTTTGATAATATAGCACCCACTCCCTGACGTCCATGTTCATTTTCAGGCACTCCAGACCACATTTCTGCCATTCCATTCACCACATCACAATCTCTATCCTTTCTTTTCGTCTCACATAAACACAATATATCTAAGTTCCTCTCATGCAAAACATCACGCAATTCATTCATCTTACCTTCCATATCTCCTCTTATATTCCACACACCAATCCGGCATTCTGCCCTCCTCTTTGCGCCCTCCCTGGTCCTTGACGCGGCGTGATGGGTGGCGAGCCTCATCGACTCCATGCGTCAAGACCACCACCTAATTTCTTACATCTTAGGACCTATAGGTCCCGTGTCTTGGTTTCCCTCCACCATGTTAGTAGAAATATATATATATATACAAAATAATATAATAAGAATAGAAATATAAATAGAATAATTAGAACTACCACCACCAGAAGTATCCCACTACCAGCCGTTGAAAGTCCTCAAGGTCAGCGTCTTCGTCGGAAGTGGCCCTGCGGGCCGGCACTGAGTGGGTTTTGAGTAAAAACACTCGAAGACACACAAACACGATTTTGACTGGAAAATCACTGAAGGAACGACACAGAAGGTGGAATACACGAAATAGTATTAACGACAATATCGAGAAGAAACACGTGCGGTCACGACGGATGGTAGAGGGCTACTGATTTTGCGTTCAGTGGACGCCTGGGGACCACGCGTATGGAATAGTATGATAAAATGGCGTCTGAAAAACAGAAGACAAGATGGCGTACGAAGGCAAAAACCAGTAATACTAGGGGAAAAAGCTTAATAATTCCGGCACTGAGTGGGTTTTGAGTAAAAGCACTCGAAGACACACAAACACGATTTTGACTGGAAAATCACTGAAGGAACGACACAGAAGGTGGAATACACGAAATAGTATTAACGACAATATCGAGAAGAAACACGTGCGGTCACGACGGATGGTAGAGGGCTACTGATTTTGCGTTCAGTGGACGCCTGGGGACCACGCGTATGGAATAGTATGATAAAATGGCGTCTGAAAAACAGAAGACAAGATGGCGTACGAAGGCAAAAACCAGTAATACTAGGGGAAAAAGCTTAATAATTCCGGCACTGAGTGGGTTTTGAGTAAAAGCACTCGAAGACACACAAACACGATTTTGACTGGAAAATCACTGAAGGAACGACACAGAAGGTGGAATACACGAAATAGTATTAACGACAATATCGAGAAGAAACACGTGCGGTCACGACGGATGGTAGAGGGCTACTGATTTTGCGTTCAGTGGACGCCTGGGGACCACGCGTATGGAATAGTATGATAAAATGGCGTCTGAAAAACAGAAGACAAGATGGCGTACGAAGGCAAAAACCAGTAATACTAGGGGAAAAAGCTTAATAATTCCGGCACTGAGTGGGTTTTGAAGAAGATCAGTAGCAGATCTAATTACTTGCCCATCACAACACCAGTATAGCATAGAGTAGTTACATGTGTCTGGATATGCAGGATGAATAAATATACAAAGTTTTCTAGTGACATTTAATCACACTGAAATAATTCCATCATAAAGAAACATAAAATTCACTCTCAAGAAAGGTATACGGATGAGTGTAAAAATCAATGTCTACACAGTGCAAATAATACTCACCCACAAATGCTTCAATATACTCGTACTGTGTGAAATAATAATGAAGTAAACTAAACAATATAATAGTATAGGATAGGATACTTTACATATTTACAAAAGAGGAAACCAACACTGCACTAGTAAATCTATGCTTTATGGGGGTAATGTAGGAATTTGATATTGAAGATGAGATATTTTTTAGTCATAGTACTACGTTATCCCATATATGTAGCACTGTTTCCCTTTTGTGTAAGTTATAATAAAATTACTCTAAATATGTTAATCACGTGCGTGAGAAACACACCTACATTATTTTAGTACATATCTATTTTAGTATTATATATACTTTTTAAGATTTTTTTGCAAAGTAATGAAAAATTGAGTCAAAAAGAAGGCAATTATTGTGAATTTATTCCGTCATTAAATGATAAATTCCACTTTAGTATGAACGAGCAAAAAGCAGAAAATTGATAAAAAAATATGACAAAACTTTTAACTTCATTTCTTACCTTTCACCACAAAATCTTCATAGCAATGAGAAGCATTTTATTCTAAGAGGGAATGTTTGAGGGAGAGCTTACCTCAGAAGTCGAGTAATGTAGTCGGGCCAATTGTCCGGGAACATGACCAAGAAAAAGCCAACGGCTATCAAAATCATTCCAGCCAATTTCATTCCAGCAAAATGTGCTCCATACAGAACTACATCCAGCGCTAAACAAACAAAAGTAGAAAAGAAAGTTATTTGAAAGCGATGCTTCCATAGGACATTCTACATCTACAGAATGTTATATTTTGTATAGACAATGCGTTTACTGGTTATGTTATCTCATTATTAATATACACATACACCTACTATAAGATGATTACCTACCTGCAGAGACAGGAACAGCTGTGATCAGCCCGAGAGTAATGAAGAGATCATATGTGACAGCCTTACCAAAGTGAGTCAATAGATTGAATGCTAACCAAACAGACAAATGTACATTCATTATTACAATTACAATCAAAGTATCTCAAAGTACCTTTACACTCTAGCAATGTGTACAACATCAGGAAAACTTACCCAGGAACATTCCACTAGCAGCCAAGATAATAGGCCATGACAATCTCTCCCAAGATAATGTCTCAACCCCAGTGAGATAAAGGGTTAAGGAAATAGGCCACATCAGTCCTCCGTTTAGCAAACCCATGATGGAAAAGAATAGAGATACTTGTCCGTAAGTGGCTTCACCTATCACTTTGCGAAAAAGTACCTAGAGGAACAGAGATAGTGTATAAGACAATGAAAGCAAAAGTTTATAAATGAATAGGTAAATGATTAGATAGTCTCTGGAACCTTATAAACAGCATATCCTGCAGCTGCGGAGGCCGCCAACACCACTCCACCGAGAGTAGGACTACTGGTGATACCGTCCATGTATGCCAAGAGAGCTATACCAGTGTCACAGAGTATGACTGCCACAATCTAAAATCCAAACAATCTACTTATTGTAGCTTATGAGAGGTGAATAGAAATGAGTGGTACAATGTTCTTCACTTACTCTAACTCCAACAAATTGCTCATGCAGAATCACCCATGACAATAAGTAAACACAAGACACATTGGTGGCGAATAGTGCCATGGCATCTGTTGCTAATAAGATTCTTAGTGAATGCAAGTACATGTATGTAGTGGCCACCCACAGAAGACAGAACAGACTGCAGCGTGTTAAGAAACGGGCTAAAGGAAACAATTATTCAATATCATTAATAACTCTTATTTGGCATTTTTAGCTGAAAAACTATCCCAATTAAAGATTGTAATTATAACACACCTGCTGTAAAACCTTTCTCACGGAAATTTCTTAAACTTTCTGAAACAATTTCCCCTGGAGAATCGCATCTGTTGTATATCATCCTCCCAATGACATATATTGGGAAGAATAGTATGCTGAAGTTGGTGCAGAACCATGTGGTGAAAAATGGTGCATTAAATGGATTCTGAAACAATCACAATATTTTACACCAAACTAGTATAACTCTCAAATAATTATTGCAACATTAACATAATACATCCTATTAGCTTGTAACTCATTTTACATAATTTATTAATTTCATAGCAATAAATCTGTGTCCGATACACCGGCTGTCACTAAATGGTGGTCCGCAGAGAGATCGTCAGTCTTTATTTGAATTTTTTAATGCACGGCAGACCAACCTCTACAAAGCCATCTGAATCTCGTAACACGTCTAGAAAAAGCTTTGACGACAGCTGCGTTCAGTGAATGTTACTTACATAATGAACGGCGTGCATACTCCCACTATACACAGACTGGTTTTTGTGTTGGTTGATTCCAAGACTTTTAGAAGTAATGAGACGAAGATACAGATACTTAATGCAATGAGTGAATCCTACCCATGAAGCAGTCAGAAGAACCGTCACACAAACACCAAAGTACATCTAAAAGAAATTAATCAGGTAAGTATCCTTTACACAACAACTTCATGCTACACTACATCAATGATTAACCAAAATTATTTTTTAGTGGAGGTCTCAAAATATACTTAGTAATGTACACACTTTTTGAGCAAGTTCAGAGCAACATGATTTCCTACACAGTTTAAACTGATAACCGATCCCTTCTCCATGGTGACCCAATGATTCTGGAACATCAGTTTGTGCCTCACTGGCGTCATGTTGACTACTGGCCACTGAAATACAAACATATTCCATATAACAATGTTCTTTAAACTAATTGCAACAGTCAACAGAGGAATGGAAAAATAGGATATTTGTGACAAAATAACAATAGTATATTACATATATACAGTGGTATAAGGAAAATCACGTTTTTTTTTAAGTTAATGCGAGACAACGGGTTTCAGAAAGTACTTTTCTGGGAAATTTCTATAAAAAAGCCATTACAGACAAATGGAAAATACCAGAATCAGCATGATGAATTTGAGGTGTGTTCCCAAATGGGCTTATAACCCTCCCATCTGAATCACTTGTAACCACAACCGAAGGCGTCCTTACTCGCTTAGGATTGAATATCGTAGGGATATCTCCATCTCGAGTCATCTTCACGGCAATTTATATCATTTAATTATAAATTCACCCAAGGTTGCGACATTCTGCATGCATATTCCTAAATTACGACTGTAAACTCCCAAAATCACTTTACATATTCATTCTGCGTGTTAATACGTTCAACGTATTATTGATTAAGTCGATTTTACTCCAAAAAACATTTTAAATTAATATGTAAAAATAAAATGAAATAAAAACACGGGCCCAACTGTCAACAGACATTTTACGCATCTTCGTCCATAGATAAATGACATTGTTGCCGTTTCGAAATAAGCAAAAATACTAAATTTTTCTCGAAAAAATACTAGAATATACTAGATCGACGTCGAAAAACTACTAAAAGAATAAAAAAAAGTGTTCATCTTAACTTCAGAACAAGACTTGTACAAACCCTCGAATCGCCGGGTGCCAATGCTTTTGACCCATATCCTAACCTTGCTTGAGGAATCCTTCTGGAAAACTGGGACAATGGCTTTAAAACATGACTGGCAAAAGTGCATTCAACTTCGAAAGGATTATATCTTAAAATACTTAAAAGACCCGATCATACTCCAATACATTTTTTATCTTTCACATACTTGTGAAAAACAGGCGTAACCAAAATTTTAATATCACAGCATTTAAATACAAATTGTATGAAAAGTTCCATTTTTAAGACTTCTGTCATTGGAATTTTATGTAATAAATCAAAAACTATGAGCCGTGCAAAAATAAATAATAGCTCATTTTATAGCTAAAACTATAGCAATTAATTCATTCACCATTTTCTTGTAGCTCTTATGAATTTTCTGCAATTTGAGTATAATAATTTTTTTTTGTTCTTATTAAAAAATTACGATACTTTCACCGGCTATTGCGGGTAAATTACTAGTCCTATCAAAAAATGTGCTTTACCTATTTTGTAGAGAACTTATTAAGGACTATTTTTGTCCCCAACATTTTTCTTCTATCTGTTACAGTTTTTTGATAAATAGAGGAAAACCACGTAGGGGGACTTATTCGGGGTGCCAGGGGGGTGACGCGTCAGGTATGGCGGGGGGGACGCGTCAGGTATGGCGGGGGGGACGCATCAGGTATGGCGGGGGGGACGCCTGATATTCTGAAACACCCCACCCTAAGGTATCATACTGCATAGAGTCCCATCTGTTATTAATTTTGCCGACTTCGTGCTGCAAAAGAACTGAGCTACTAGTGTGTATATTTACTTGATATGTACCATATTTACCAGCGACATAATATATTAAGTACTATATTTACACGTTACAGTAAAGTTAGTGATGCGCAATATGTATGACATTTCGATTCAAGCGAAAGATATTTTTTTATAATTTTCTTCTCCAATGAAAAATGTATTCAAAAGTAAGTACAAATCTCCCCACATGATTTTATCGATGTAGGTAATTTACCTAACATAACATTTTCTTCTTCCTCAGCCGTCCCTTCACTGCTGGTTCTTCCAACGTTTTCTATTTTGAGATTTGCTCAACCAGTTGTTTCCTGCGACTACTGGGACTACATCATCAACCCATCTTTACTGGGGTCGTCCTACAGGTCTTTTGTTCTCCCATGGTCGCCATGTTAGGATTCAGGGTTCCCATCTCTCATTTCCCTGTCTCGCAACTTAGTATACGAGTACTCTTTGCCATTATTTTAACTTAACGATGTGGATTATAGCAGCCGCATTAGGTACGAAGTTACGAACTGAAGGGGACCTACCTAATAAGGACAAATTACACAAAACTGGGATCAAATAGGTAGGTACCTGGGTACGCTATGAATATTCGGTAAAGGAAACCCCGAAGAAACGGCGTAAGTCTAGTTTCATAAAATTCAGAGCAGTTTGCACATTTTCGATTTTTCTTTCGTATTTTCATTTTGTTTGTTTCATTTCATCTTGAGTAGACTGAAAATATTTCCTTGCCCTCGGAATGGTTTATATATTTATTTAGTGGACAGTTTATATCAATTCATATTTAATTAATTTATATTTTTTTATGTTTAAGTTTATTTAAGAGGACCGGACGGAGTGGAGGACGAGATACAGAATCTTTGCTGCAAACCAATCCGCAGTATTGAAACCGAAGAAGAATGATACCTATACAGTGTACATGTACAAATACCCAGAATATAGATATCCATATCTTCTCCATTCTTCTCAGTCGATGTTGTCGACAACCGGCTTTCGGCCCACTTGCTGAGGCCATCTTCAGGACTAATGTAGGAATCTACAAAGCTATCTGACGAACCCAGAACAGATATTTATAAATATATATTTTGTTACTTTTCGTAATGTAGTGAACATATAGTCACCCTAAATGACCCCGAGTATCCCGCATATTTTAGCCGCAGTTTTGTATCAACAGATGGCAGTATCAACGGTATTTTAGTTCAATTTCTTATCACTAGAGTGCGAAATTACGTCGTCTAGTTGAAGCATCCGGGAATCGCCATAGTGGACATTGTGGTAGACATGGCGGGCATCAACCTGGTTAAGTGAAGAAGAATGATTTGTTTTAACCAATACGATATACTCAAGTGGTGTTATTGTGAATTAATATCATTTGTTACGAGAGTTTTTTAGAAATTAACATTAGGTCGAAAAATGCAGAATGTTGGACAATCTGAAAGTCAAAATCGTGATAAGGTGAATGTGCAACTCGATGTAGTGAAGTCGTCTACTCCCCAAAGTTTTACGTCGAGTCCGGCTAAGTCTGAAACGGAGACTTACTCAGAATTACAGCCCAGATTCATGACGGATTCATCAGAGAGTGAGGAGGACTCCGTATCTGAGGTAATTATCACTTAGTGTTGTAATTTAGTCCATAACAATGATCCAAAGTCGGATATTAGCACGTAGAGCGAGAGACATCTTGCGTACATGTCTGTCCTGCGAATACTTTTCTTGCAACGTAACTATTTTTACCTGGTTAAATATAAATATATGTTGGGTGCAATATAGCGTGCAGCTAATTAGAGGCGGTATAAGGAGGTTTGCACTGTTTATTCCCCGCTTTATGTCCTTTTACTCGAAATAAATGGTAATCATGCCATGGAGTATTCGGGAATAGCATCCGTCATAGCGAGTGTCGCCGCTAATGGATAATAGTAATAGAGATACAGTAATATTTTAACAATAGATTAAAATTTGAGGTGTGTAAAGTGTCACGCTGTATTTAAGACTTTATTCGCAGAGTTGCATCCATAATAATGCATCATTATATAAGTGAGTGTACATAGTGTTAGTTGTAGTCTACTAGCAATGAAATGTAATGTTATATTGTACAATGTACGCGGTCGTCGTGTGGCCACTCGCTCTTCTGATGAAAGTATTTCGATTCCTTCTGTAACATGACAGACTGTCATCCAATTAACAATGAACACAATAACAAATAAATTATCACATTTGATTCTCTGCACCAAACTGCATCAGTTAGACATGTCCTTGTATTGAATATTTCAGTATTTCAAAAGTGATTAACCTTTCATTATACAAAACAAATGATTCATTGTACCAGATACTATGTCAGATTACCTATGTCTAGTTATGTAGGTATAATAATATATTCCACATGTCTAATATGTTTGAAGAGAATATTCCACAATGTGTAAGTATTGTGTATCAATATGTATAAGTGAGTTGTGTGTTTGCCAAGATGACCTGTAATGGAGAAATAAACAATGTTTAGCACAAGAAATACTGTTGGTGCATCATTCACAAGGAGAAACATTCCTATTTGACCTTTCTTTCCGTCAGCCGCTAGACTCTTCATTATACAACATAAACTTAATTAAGTCTTCTAGCAGAGAAATGGCACTGAAGTACAAATTGTTTTAATTGGAAATGTTTTCCTTATTTTGATGAACTCATTAAGTTTTATGATACTGTTGTATGTATTTTATTTGATTGTAATGGTGATTGTAATGTTTGTAGATCTTGTTGGCATGTTTGTGCCTTAGCAGGCCAGACTTGTTGGTAAGTGAAGGATTCAGTTCCTCATATAAACATTTTTTTATTTTTGCTGTCTTTCCTGATTAAACAAAAAGTCTACTTACCAAATTAGGTTTGTTTTATGCCCAGCGTGTTGTTAGTTGGGACATGAGAATACTTGTATGTTGCACATCAAACTCCACCTTCTTACATTTGTTTCATATTGTGAATGTTGTGTATCGTTCCAATGTTTTGTTTCCATGTCCACATATCAATATGCTGTGGAATATATATATATTGCCGACAATATAAATAAACATCTGTACGCATAAAGACTATGTTTAGGAACATTGTGTTGCTTGTTTTTTTTGGGATGCTTATTTAAAAAAAAAACTTTATTATATTACACAAAAAATTTAACAACAAAATTAGTTTTACATACAAAGTTCCATTGTATATTTTGACACATTATTATATTATGATTTTTGGTTCTGGATATAATTTGGTCATAGGCAAACATTATTTGGAAGTAGAGATGTGCAATTTAATCTGTATTTAACAAAAGAAAAAGCAATATTATAACATGTTTCCCCTGCGTTTGATTTTGCTATAACAATGACATTGGTGATGATTCCTGAGTATTGAGAGTTTAAATTTAACCAAAGGATTGTGGATGTTATTATACCTTACCACCTATAAAAATAAACAATATTTCCATACATTTTATTCTTGGCAAATATACATTTCATCTTGTGCCTAGCTTGCTGTTGACTCACCGTAATACTTGTTATTCTCTCCTCTTTCTTATTATAAGATTTATTTATATTATTAAAATACACACACTAATGTATGCTTGTAATAATTTATCTCTTAGGTTCAAACATGGCAACACTATTAAAACGATATAAAAACTAAAGTGTTGAAATTGGCAACAAATATAATGATTGACTCCGCATTGGAGATTAATGTATAATTTATCATACACTAATATGTATTTATTAAAATGAATGAACATAGGGCAAAATAAGTTGAACGGTATTGGAATAACTTGTGTGCATGTTAATAAAGGACAATGGGCAAAAATGTATGGAACCTGGTCCAAGAGCCTCCACAAACAAGACATACAGGAAACGAACGAACATACTTGTCTTAGCATTCTGGCGAAATACTATCAAATTCTGTAGCGGGGTATTCTCGCTACGGTTGTTTTTGTCCCAGGTATTAATATGAGTTTACCAAAAATTGGTTTATATATTTTCGAAGTAATAGGAACTTGGTCCAAGAGCCTCCACAGATGTTGCTAGCGGAAAATGAAAGCACGTACTTGTGTTACCATTCTGGCGAAATACCATCAAATTCTATCCCGGGACATTCTCGCTATGAATTTTTTGTCTCGGGTATATAATGATATGATTTAAAAATTAACATGATTCACAGATTTACGAAGTATTTGGAACCTGGTCCAAGAGCCTCCACAAACAAGACATACAGGAAACGAAAGAACATACTCGTCTTACCATTCTGGCAGTCTGTGAGGGCACTTGGACGAAGTTCCTAACATTTACTAAATTATACACCAAGTTTTTCATAATATCAAAGGAGAATGCTCATTTAGTATGAAAAAAAAAACAAGGCCCGGCGCAAACAAAATGTATCTCAAACGATAGGTAAAAATGTGTAATTAAGCATTGCATAGGGGGCATCATCGAAATCAATGGCCTAATGTGTGAAATAACTATTCGAAGTTCACATCCGTCACATGAATGTATTAGTAAAAGGAGCATTAAACAGTTACAATTGTGGTTTAAAAGCATATAATATGATGAGTATAAGGCAGCCCGTCTTCTTCACTAGCCATGGTCCCTTCACTACCGGATGGAACTAAGGAATAATAATTTTTAAAATATCGTTACAACAAAATCATTCCTGAATTTACACAATCACTGTGTCTCCTGAATTTCGAATAGGTATTTTACACACTTAGCCATTGATTTCGATGATTCCTCTTATGTAGTGTTTAATTACTTATTTTTACCTATCATTTGAGTTACGTTTCGTTTGCGCCGGACTTGTTATTTTTTACATACTTCATGAGCATTTTCCTTTAGGCCTATATCCAGCTGTGGAGGGACCAAAGAAGAAGACGGGCTACCTTGTACTCATCGTATTATACCCTTTTAAACAGCAATTGTATCTGTTTAATGCTCCTTTTACTAATACATTCATGCGAACCCAGTGAACTTCGAATAAGTATATCACACATTAAGCCATTGATTTCGATGATGCCCCCTATGCAGTATTTAATTACTCATTTTTACCTATCATTTGAGTAACATTTCGTTTGCTCCGGGCCTGGGGTTTTTGTGAGCATTCTCCTTTATACCTGGGACAAAAACGATCATAGCAAGAATATCCCGGTACAGAATTTGATAGTATTCGGCCAAAATGGTAAGACATGTATGTACTTTCATTTCTCGCAAGTCTCGTTTGTGGAGGCTCTTGGACCACTTTTGCCCATTCTCCTTTATTAAGAATATACTAGGGTTCTCCTTTTAACATCATTCTACTGTTTGGTCCTAATGTTTTAGTTATTGTAGAGAGGAAAAAAGTTTTAAAAGTAAACACCTTTGCCATGGAATAAGCGACTTGTTTGTAGTTTACATTCATTATGATGGCTTTCTACTTGGTATGCAACTCTAATTAAATTGTATGTAATTATCTGCTTGTAATTAGTCAACCAACTGTGCTTTCTATTCATAACACACATTAGACACTTCTTCTCCACATATTCAATGTTACATAGAAACATTTGTAATTGTATAAACTGTCCCGTGTCCCTACATCAGGATAATTAATATATATATATATGTATATACCGTTCCCATTTCACTGTTTGTGTTGCATGTGTGAGTGTGTTAGTGTGTGCTCTGCAGTCCCAGTGTGTTAATAGTAGATAATAGTTTGATAATGCATCATACCTCTGCTATAAATTCTATTCTATGAAGGTAGATAGAAATATAGAAGAAATCTGTAATTGATAAACCCTATGAATCTTGATATTTTGTTGTTGGAATATGACGAGCTAAAAAACACAGGCAACATAAAAATAATCTGTTGCAGCTTTTGTCCAATACATAGTTGCATTATTATGTGTTTCACAGTGAGTTATCTAATAAGTATGTGGGTTGGTTTATGGGAGATATCACAGGGAAGTTATTGAATGGGTGTACCAAATGTAATCATTGTTGACTCGTAATGTTTCTACAGAATCATCTATATATTATTTTACATGTATTTGTATTAAAAGTAATTTAATTTCCAGTAAATAATAATGTACTCTGTTGACCTTAAGCCAATTCCAAATGGGGTGACCCCATTTGGAATTTATAGTGTAAGCCACTACCACTACTGGAGAACAGTGTGCAGTGCACTGCATGATAATATCTCACCTCATATTGTATACCATACTACAGTAGGTATATACATCATACAACCCTCATTACAATACTGTGCATAGGTCACCAGTGACATGTTGAATACCTACCAGACATTGTGTAGCTATCACTTGACACTGATTATTATGAAACAAACATCATTTAATATTAGATGTTTTTGGATTACCTAATGCATTATGAATTACATTTAACATGATACATAGTTATTTGCTTTACGTGTCTGGGTGGGTCGTATCCTGCCACTCCAATATGTGGCGATATATGTGCCACGGGTGCAGACCTCTCCCGCCAGTGGACATATTAATAAATGGATGTTGTCCTGGGTCGCTCCGCAGTCACAGGATGTTATCATCAGGCAGGTACCCCCACCTTTAAAAGTTCTTTTTGCAACACCTGAGGGTGATCCATACAGAGTAGGGTCGATGTTAGCCTACTTGGGTACCCTCATGTGTGTCCATCCACAGCCTCGCATGAAGATCAGTTTTTTTCCGCAGTTCCACTCTTTGTTGTTGTGAGGAGTCAATGGGGGAGGTGGTTACAATGAAACTGTTTCTAGATTTCAGTTGTGAGGCCATTGCCTGGTGGTGGTATAGGGGGTATCTACGATCGTGGGTTCGTTTGTACCTCTGCATCTGCAGCTTTCCTTCATCGAATTTGCGGTGAAGCGATTCCGGTGATTGGTTATAGTTTATCCGGACTTGGTGTTGACTTTAGGTATCCTGTTACTATTTGTGATGTTCGCTTGTTTGGAGTGGGCAGACAGACAGCCACACCGGACACACATACTCTGCCGCAGACAAACACAAGCCCTACATCTAAGTTCTAAAAATGTACATACATATGTATATGTCTTCTTCTTCTTAAACTGCGTCTAGACTCAGCGAGTCTGTATTGACAGGATTGTTCTCCTGTGATGTGGAACTCCAGCTGTGTCTCCATCGCTTCGGTGGTCTTCCTGGCGGGCATTGACCATCAGTCACCCCATGCAAAGCGATGTATGGGAGTCTGGCGTTGTTCATTCTTGACACATGTTGGCGCCAGAATCTCCGCCGCTGTCGTCCCCATCTGACCACAGTATATGTATTTGTACATATATTGATTTCGTTACTTGTATTGGATATATTTTATTACTCAGATTCTAGGTATACTCAGTTGTATGCATTGTAGCGTTGATTAATTTCAGTGTGCTTATGTGTTTATGTTCAAACCAAATAATCATTAGCAAAAATATATATTGTGAGTAGGTAGAGGGTATCACTGGGGTAGAGGGTGGATTTCTTCATGTGGCAAATTGTAAGTTATGTAATGATGCTTACTGTGATACATACAACAAGTACATGCAAACTCGGTACAAATTTGCTTTAATCTTAAAAACAAAGCCATGTGGTTTTAAGTATTAAGTATGTATGTATTGTAAGATTAGCTAGCATTGAAACCACAATCTCTTATGATAATCCTATCTGTTGCCATAAATGATTCAATATTGTAATTGTAACAGAGTTGTTAATGGTTTGTTTGTGTTTTTTGTTCAGGGAGAACTTGAGGAGGAGGGTGAATCAGAAACAGGTGCTGCCAGCGGTGATAATTCTAAGTTTCTACTGACAACTCATAGTGACCCTGAAAGAGATGCAGAAACACAACTGCGATTAGAAGCACTGCTAGAAGCAGCTGGTTCGTATATCTCTATTAATGCAATCATAGTATAATGATGGTTCTTAATCAAATTGTTTGTTTCTAATGTCACGGTCAGTGAGATGTGGTGGTAGCTGCATTATTGACTTGTGAGTGTTGTTGACCTTTATGTAAGAAGTAGTTAATTGGTAACTTTTTAAAACTCCTCTATTTTATGAAATCAAGTCGCAGTGAACTGCAGCAATTGTTATTTTACATTTTTAAGTAATTGGTTACAGTATGTTACAGTATGTATAGGTCGGGTAGTTATTAACCAACATAATCAATGTTACACATTTTAATGACAGTTATTATAAGGAACTTAGTTAACTTCAAGCTTATCAGTATTGATATTTTGTAATTGCATTACTATCCACTAATGATTTAGCAACTAACAGATAAAATATATACCTAATCGCGTATAAAAAGTAATTATATACAAATAGCAACATAATGCTTGACTGATCAATTTGATGCCCCTGCAATTTGTGAATTCTCACTGATAATTCGTCTGTCTACAATGTCTGTCAGTTCAGTGTAGACTATATAATAAAAATGTATTGAAGGTTTTGTTGAATTCCTAGCAAGTTTATGTTCAGATTTTGTTGAATGAATTATTAGTTAGTAACTAAGGTCAACCTTTTGGGTGGCATGAACAACGTACCTACGTACAGTAGAGTCTCACTAATCCAATACTAAACCAGGAGGTGGTGGAATGTTCGGATTTCTGAATTGTATAGGGAAATTCAAGATATGTAAAAATTTACATGCGTATTAATAAGGAGAAACGTATTTACATACTATTTCTGTATGAGAATGTTATCTTTCTGAACTATTTTATCTTAAAATATATTTAATTAAGGCCTGTCTTGGCCTAGCCTGCCTGGTGGGCTGGCGTAGAATGCGGCAGAGGGAGCAGAGCTCATCTCTAGGGTGCGGGATTAGCGAGATTAGTGCTTTTAAATGTTTGAATTAGGATTCACATTGCTTTCTACCCTACATAATTGGATGGACAATAGTAAAGTTGGTGTATTGTGTGTCTTATAGGTGTGTTATAGTATGTGTAATATGGTGTGATGATATGTCCTAATGAGTTGAGAAGGAAATAGGGACAAATTTCCATATGGTCGGTGTGTCTCACAAGCCCACACACGGAATATACTAATACAACACAACTGGGTAGTATTACTTGTATTGGTAATCATTGCATTGCTAGGTACCAGTATCTCAATTAGACAGAACATTATTTTGGGTCAAATTGATAAAAGTAGTAAGCGAGATTTACATAAGTCCATACATACTACATAATTAATTGGTTTTAATTATGATGAAAGTGTATTATATTATTGTGATTGTATATATCTGTGTATTTTGTATCTACGTGTGGAGGCTTGAAGATGTGAAAATGGATTTTGAGTTAATGTTATTGTCAGTGTCGTTAATTTGGAATAAAAATTGTTTAATTGTTGCTTTGTATATTTGCACTATGTTATACATTGTGTAACACAACTGGTGGATCAGGATGATATCCATTTAACCCCCATGTATGTTCAGCAATTTGTAGTAGTTTTTGAGTTATGAATTTTTTTCGTATCTTTTTGCCAATCCCCGACTTGCTTTCAACTACAAGATTAAAAAAATCAAATGTGAAAATACTAGTTGGTATAAATATATGAAATTTTTTGGGAAATTTGGCCTCATACATTTTGTATGGAGAATTATCAAAATTTCTTTTCGTGAGTTACCACCCTTTTTGCATTGAAACAATTTTTAGGCACGATCCCGTAAAGATTGCTTAATGAAATTTACAGGGTAAATAGTTTATGAAATTGACAAGTTTTTGAAAATAATTTGAAATTTTTTTGTTCTGTGATTATTTATTTTTAAAATGTCCTCAAACGTTTATTAATATTTTGAATTGTGACTTTATTTTTATGGCGTGATTGTATCAGATAGGCCCGTACTTCTTTTTGTATCTACAACGTATACTATTCACCTATTTTATAAAAAAAAAAACGTGTGTATCTCAATAATTGGTGTCTCTGTGACCAATAATGTCTTGCAAGTCGGGTTTCGGCGAGAAAATACAAAAAATTCATAACTAGAAAACTACAAAAAATGGGCGAACATATATGGAGATGACAGTGGCGATTATGTAATACATGTACATAAGCCCGGCTTGCCCATGAGAAATACAACAAACAACAAGAAATATGTTCTAACAATATTGCTTTTCATAGCGGAGATAATTACATATTATTCAATAGAGGAAAGAAATTTAAACTTCGCGCGCGCGACGTGGACAATGCTATTATAATAATAATTTCTCTACCCAGCACGTCGCGTGGATCGCAGCGACGTATTACTGGAAGAATAATAAAAAAACTCATGCCATTTCTCTAAATGTTCTACGCCTCTCGCTCTAACGCACAGCTTCAGATAGTAAACTTAGCTATTCATATCCTAGCTTACATCTAGGTAGGTGTGTATATGTCATATTCTGCCTGCAGTGAAAATGTTCCCACATTCGTAGAGATTCTTTAATGGTATTAGTGTGATGTGCGAATTTGTTAGTGATTACCAACACACACAGCCGCTCGTGATGTTGAAGAGTGAATGAGATAGTGTATTACCCCGTCTTTGTCTTTCGCTCCCCACTCAACGCAGCGCGTTTGTAGAAAACAATAACAAATTATTGCAATACAATCATATGCATTGACTAATTAAGAGAATGCATACCGACATTTCAAAACTGTTACTAAATATGCGTTGGGACAAAATAGGGTAGATGCATTGAACATTTATCCAGGGAATAACCGTACAAGATTTCTTATATCTTGTATAGATTTCTCAAAAAATAATTTGAAAAACACCTCTGATCTTTTTTCCGAAAGACGGAAACTCGTTTCCCGAAAGTCGCGGAGTATTTTTTTTTGTGTTGATAATACGCATTAAAATCTACGAAATAACCGTAAAAGTTTTTTGATAGACGCAAATAGAATAAATAATAATAAATAGAGCCCAAAAAATGGAAAAACCGCTATTTTTACCATTTAATCATACGATTGTTCACGCGATTTTGAACCTTAATGCAGTGGGAAATGACTGACGTCATTCTTGGTACCAAGGCCTTAATTTAAAAATAATTCAGTTGTTATTGAATAATAGTATCTAGGTATGAAGAGTAGGTACATTAGTGTAGGTACTGTAATGTAGAGTACATAGTGGGAAACCATATTTCGCAAAGATTACACAGGTACCCACTAGTACTTCCTATTGATCACTCATCAGCTTACCCGACTACAGATGACCTCCCACGTAGACATGAGCGCCGCGCCGGCGCGCCGCCGCTGATCATGGTCGGCGCGCCGCCGCCGGCAAAATGCTCACGCCGGCGGCGTGGGATCCGTGTGACCAAAAGTATTTATCTTGTGTTTCTTGAGACAGAAATCGAAATAAGTACTTTTCCAGGTAAAAAAAATAAATCATTTAGCTGTGGGGACGCTAGGGTTCAGTAATTATATAAAATGTCGAATAATAACTAATGCATTGTTAACCCATTCCGGCGTCTCACATATTTCGTTCATTTGGTTTTGAATTAACAAAAATTGGGGAATTTTCTGTGTCTTATTTATTTGATTCTAAAACAAGAAATAGGATGGGATTTATTTATTTATTTATAGTTTGGACGGCCACAAGGCATTAATAATTTGGTTCTTCATGGTGGAAATTAAGGGTGGTAGGGACACTAAAATGGCAGTGGGCGGGTCATGTGGCGAGGCAGAAGGACGGCAGATGGACCCCCAGAATACTAAGCTGGAGACCCTACGAAAGTAAACGAAGTGTAGGGAGATCACAAAGGAGATGGGCCGATGATAGCATCGAGTCGGTGGGACATGGGTGGAGACAAAGAGCCCAAAACAGAGAATGGTGGAAGACAAAGGAAGAGGCCTATATCCAGCAGTGGAGGGAAAGAGGCTGATAAAGAAGAAGAAGAGAGAAGATGGTGGAAATTAAATGAAAAACAAACGTTATTTTATGTACCTAACCGGGAATCATAAGGAAAAATCAGAATTTATGGTTCTATGGTCGATTTTATCATACCACGCTAAAATTTTTAAACCACGTGAATTTTGGCAGAATATCTGACCAAAATATGCGGCCTTTTGCCTTTTCGGTCAACTGTTCTCTCTTTTCATTAGTTTAGCCATTAGTTTAGTACCTAATCAAAATTATTTTCATTCCACTTGACTAGGTTCGCTATATTTCATTTGTTTCAATACAACACTGTGGAAATAATAATGACTCCTTTTCTCTTGACAAAAAACGATATTCATTTGGCAATTTTTGACGTTTACGATCTTCAAAGTGTCAAAATGTGATATAATTAGATATTTTAAGGTTAAAATCCAATTATTTCGCTCACCTAAGGCTGATAATAAAAAAAGAAATTACTATCCCCTAACGTGGTTTCTCAGACTGTGATTACAGACTACTCTCAAATGGTAATTTATCTTTCCACCGGTAAACATTACGTATTTTGGTTCATATCATTATTAATTTATGCACCTTTCGACTAAAAACACCACGATTTCTATTTATTTAATAATTATTATCCTTATTTTTACGCCTAAAATAACATCGCAAATAAGATAGTTTTATTAAATTACATAATTTTATTAAATTACCCTTCCACTCCATATAACACGTATGTTTTTACAGCTTATGCTCAACCGCAGTTCTTAGTTACATAGGAGTTTTGTATTTTGTGGAAGGTCGACCTCGTCATCGCAATTTATTTCAGAGTTTGAATTCCACCCACCAATTTAGCTAACAGCCCAAATATTGCCAAATGAGAAACCTGTTCGACTGCACCACTGCCCATAGTGAGGCTCATTCTGACGCGTTTGACTTTATGGATTAGTTTATTTTGACCTGCCCTCCAGCGCCATGAAAAAACAATATATAATTTTCCATTATTTTTCAAATATGAGCTTTTATTTTACTTTGTTATTGAAATAATCATAGTTTTTCAAAATAAATAAATCGATTTTATCATTTTCCTTTTCAAATGTACGTATTTGATCATTTAAAACAATAGTGCAAGAAAATCCAATGGTCCCCTCCACTTTGTATCCACGCCGCCGGCGTGGCGCCGCCGCCGGCAATTTTAGACATGGGCGCCGCCGCCGGCTATTTTGCAGCCGGCGCACATGTCTACTCCCACGCCACTGAGAGATGAAATGTATAGGTATTGAGGTCCTCTGTCATCCTGCGTGGGTTGATCCATGGGTTGTTTTAAAGTTTGATGTAATGAGATATGAGGTGGATGAACCATTAGTATGTAATTAGTATGTACATATAACCTGCTACACTAATGATACCTACTGTGGAGCTGCATGTTAATACTATAGTAGGTATTATTGTGTATGTGACAATGTGTTGTGTTGCAGTAGGTATAGGAAAGTTGCCGAGTGGTGAAGGTAGCAAGCACCTTGCTGATCCCGAGGTTCTGCGAAGGCTTACATCATCCGTGTCGTGCGCTCTGGACGAGGCTGCAGCTGCACTCACACGCATGCGCACGGACCATCCCAGGGCCATCACCAACGATAAAGTGTAATTATATTGTATAATGGATTCTTGCAAGATTTAACAAGTTACTTTCATTGTTATTATTTTGACTTGTTATGTTGCAGTACGGGCATTGAGTGTGTTCCTAGCTTAGCAGAGGCGTGTTCAGATGGTGATGTGGGTACAGTTAGAAAGCTACTCACTGAAGGAAGATCTGTTCACGAGACTACTGAAGAGGGAGAAAGCTTATTATCATTAGCCTGCAGCGCTGGTTATTACGAACTTGCACAAGTATGTAACAATTGTAGATAGCTGTACGAGTGTATGTATGCGTGTATGTACATAGGTACCTAATAATGTTTGTTTGTTGTTCAGGTACTGTTAGCCATGCATGCTAACGTGGAAGATAGGGGCATCAAAGGTGACTGCACTCCTCTCATGGAGGCAGCCAGTGCAGGGCATCAAGATATTGTGCGATTACTTATAGCTCATGGAGCTGATGTTAATGCACAATCATCATCAGGTGTGTAATGTGTAGTTATTCTGTTTGTCTATACCTACCTATATGTAAGTATAGAGTGTAGACATAATAGAGATAATTTGTTTTGCAGGTAATACACCTTTGATGTATGGTTGTGCAGGAGGGCATGAGGGTGTAGTGGCGGCTCTTCTGGAGGCTGGAGCCAATGTGGAGGATCATAATGAGAATGGTCATACTCCTCTAATGGAAGCTGCATCTGCCGGACACGTTCCTGTTGCCAAGGTGTGCTTCTTATTATGTATACCACAACACATCACTACGAGTATCCAAATAATTTATTAAAAGTATCATCTAGAATTGGTTTATTATTGTGAATATTGTGATTACAGATTTTGTTGGAGCATGGGGCTGGCATTAACACACACTCCAATGAGTTTAAGGAATCTGCATTGACACTGGCTTGTTACAAGGGCCATCTGGACATGGTGAGGTTCTTGTTAGCGGCTGGGGCTGATCAGGAACATAAAACGGATGAGATGCACACCGCTCTCATGGAGGCTTCAATGGATGGACATGTTGAAGTGGCAAGGTTGCTGCTTGATAGTGGGGCACAGGTCAATATGCCGACAGACAGTTTTGAGAGCCCTCTTACTCTTGCTGCGTGCGGTGGTCACGTAGAACTTGCTATGCTCCTCATTGAGAGGGGAGCTAACATTGAAGAGGTGAGGATGTGCATATAGAACTATTGACGTATTGTGACCCATGACCCAATTTGGGTTATGGTATAACTTGTATATTAAAACATTTAATATATGTATTAATTTTCCAGGTGAATGACGAAGGTTACACCCCTTTGATGGAAGCTGCAAGAGAGGGACATGAGGAAATGGTCGCCCTTCTCCTCAGTCAGGGAGCTAACATCAATTCTCAGACTGATGAGACCCAGGAGACAGCCCTAACATTAGCTTGTTGCGGAGGTTTTCTAGAGGTAAGCGTATCTTGCATTTATGTCATTTACATCAAAATCAAATTCAAAATATATGATGCATTCTTTCGGTCAAATTATTTTATTCAAATACAATGTTATGTATTTGTATTGTCAGTAAATATGTATTGTTGTATTTTATTAGGTTGCTGATTTTCTCATCAAGGCTGGTGCGGATATTGAATTAGGTGCATCTACACCCCTCATGGAAGCAGCACAAGAAGGTCACCTTGAATTAGTTCGTTACCTTCTGGAAACTGGGCATGCGAGCGTACAGGCTCAGACACAAACAGGAGACACTGCTCTAACATATGCAGCAGAGAATGGGCACACAGATGTGGCTGATCTTTTGTTGCTGCATGGTGCAAGTCTCGAACATGAATCAGAAGGAGGGAGGACTCCCCTAATGAAGGTCACTACATGTTTGGAATTATGTGATTTGTATTAAACTGAACAAGCGTTGTAATATAATTATTTTTTGTTCTTTATAGGCATGTAGAGCTGGTCACCTTTGCACCGTGCAATTTCTAGTAAGCAAACGAGCCAATATCAACAAGACCACCACTAACAACGACCACACTCCACTGAGCCTTGCATGTGCCGGTGGTCATCATGATACAGTGAAGTTCTTACTGGCCCATTCAGCTGATCCCTTTCATAAACTTAAGGATAACAGTACTATGTTAATAGAAGCTGCTAAGGGTGGACACACGGCCGTGGTGCAGTGCCTCTTGGATTACCCTCACTCTATCATGGTCACACCCCAACCTCCCCCACCTCCGCCTCCACTACAGATTATGCAACAACAAGGTAAAACTCTTTATTTTATATATTATATTTATTCACCTCACAACTTCAAATGGCATTACGATAATTATTGATGAATAACCATTTTAGGATGGAATGATGGTCTCTTATACCTTGCATCACCCCAAAATGAAGGTTCAGATTCACCACCTGTGTCTGCAATTGTGCAGCAACAACAACAAGCTGTACAACTCCAACAACAGGCTGCTCAGCTGCAGCAACAACAGCAGCAGCAACAGCAGTTACAACAACAACAACAGCTGCAACAACAACAGCAGTTACAACAACAACAACTTCAGTTACAGCAACAACATATGCAATTGCAACACCTGCAACACCAACAGCAGCAGCAACAACAGCAACAGACCACTGGTGGTGGTAAACATAAGATGGTGGTTAGAAAGTCTAGAATGTCTTTACCACCTGCATTACCTGATCATCATCTTCCTCCGCCACCTGATCTTACACAGGTATTGGGCTTATACAAATTCTTATCTATTTTATGTTATGTTACCTTGCTAACTTTATATATAGACTGAGAATCTAATTTGTAATACTTTCAGACATCAGCTCGAATGCTTCCTATGGGAACTGAAAGTGATTCTTCATCTCAGACTCAACCACAAGACTGGAAACCATCTCATGAGGATCAAATATTTCAAAAGCAGTTAATTTTAGAAGAATTACAGGTTTGTTATCTCTTACTGCTTTTTATTATAATAATAATAATGCCTAGAGCCCGTTGCCGAGCATATTTATGAAGCATCCGAAGAATCGTTGCTACGTAGTTGTTCCTGCCGGTGATGCCATCGAAGGTGACTGTGGAGGCCGATTCTGGACAAGCACACTTTGTCGCACTTTGGACAGGGCTGCTCTTCATTTGTGATGGGTCTGCGGGTGGTTCTATTCTGCGGGCCGCTGTAGTTATTTATGGTCTTCCGCCAATTTTTCCGATCACCCGCCAAGCTTTCCCAGTCATTTTGGCAGTTTGTGTCCTTCAGCGTGCTGTGCAGAACGTCCTTGTATCTTTTCCGTTGCCCGCCATGTTTTCTTCTACCTTCAGCCAACTCGGAATACATGAGCTTCTTTGGAAGTCTATTGTCCGACATACGGACGACATGACCCGACCAGCGAAGGTGAGCACGGGCCAACAACACCTCGATGCTCTGGCAGCTCGCTCTATCTAGGATTTCTTTGTTACTCCTCCTCTGGCAAAGTTACAGCAACGCCACCTGAGGCAAATCATGAAAATAAGGTGGTACTGCTTTTTATTATTATTAATGTGAAAATCACATGGTATACTCAATGACATCATGTGGTGTAATGTTTCCAGAGGGTAGAGAGAGAGTTGGCCGCCAAGGATCCTAGTGTTGCAAGTGCTACCATGACTATGTTCAGTAACCAAGTATCCAGTGATGTGGCTTTACCCGCCGACCTCACACAGAACCAAGGTGTGTATAATATGTACCACCACTGATTGCTTACTTGCATACATTTTCACTTGTATTTACATTTACATATGTGTAGCCTCTACAGAGGTACCTATAGAGGAATATGAATGGGTATTTGGAAATGGTGTATTTATTTATTGTATTTGTACGGTTACACCATTACAATAAAGTATAAAATACATTAACACAAAATAAACAAGCAAGCACGTTGTATTATTCATTTTCTTTCTTTGTGTTTCTCAGGTCTTAAGAAAAACAATGTGACTATGCCTAGATATACTAATGCATTCCAAGCTGCCCAACAACAACAAATGTTGCCTCAGCAACCGTCGCAGCAACAACAGCAGCAGCAACAACAACCTTATGTATCGAGGCCTCCCCCTGGTCTTCCCCACCCTCCCCCCAACATCACTCACTTACAACATGCGCAGGTGCATAAGCAGTTATTAATGCAGCAACATCAAATGCATCTCCAGCAACAATTACAGCAACAACAGCAACACCACCCACCTCATACACAGGTTAATCAGGTAATTTATATGTTTCATTCATTTTACATTTTCATTGTGAATTTTCGGTTTGCTTACGCTTTTGTTTATTTGTTTTGTGTAGAATACTGCCATACAAGATCGACCGAAGGCAAAACCTGTGAGTAAAAAAGAGGGGAAAAATGGTAGGAAGATAAGCTTTGGAGCGACAACACAACCGTTGACACCTGAGCAACAGCAGCAGTTGAAACAGGTTAAGGTTTGTTTGCTACTTGCACTAACGTTACACAACATCATTATTAATTCTCGCACAGCACCATTTCAGTCAAAGACATTTACTGCAACATAAGTTTGTAACATTTTACATATTACAAAAATATATATTTTGTGTGATTAGTGGATAGTACAGCCTCATCCGTTACCATCTCTAAAACACACACCATTTCCTCATATATTTATCTATTCTTTAAATGAACAATTTAATATTCATATTACAATAAAAAAAGGCATACAATCAAATAAAGCACATAAAATTGTTCACTAGGGCGTTATTGCACTTACTCCCAGTTGACTATATTCATTTCACATTTCTAAATATACGTACATAAATCTTTTATTGGTATATTTATATTGAGTTAAGGAAGAGTGCCATTTATGTTTATCGTGAAAAATATTATTTACAGCAACAAATGCAGTTACCCCTCCTTCAGTCACAACAACAAACACCACAACCTATTATACAGCAACAAGTACAACAACAGCAGCAGCAACAACAACAACAGCAGCAACAAGCCGCATTAGTTTTACAGCAACACCTTCAGCAGCAACAGCAACAGTTACATCAACAGCTTATGGAGCAGAGAAATGCATTTATGTTAAGTCATCAACAAGAGCAAACAGAGGACCAGCAACAACAACTTGCGGTACGTAGACAGGACAGCATTATAATCTACAATATTATAATGAGGATAGTCATTTGTTTTTCTTTCCAACCAATAGGCACTTGATTCTAGAACTCTGATTAAACAATGTTATACCTCTTTAGAAACCTCAGAGGCCACAGGGTGACATAAGCTATAAATATTTCCAATATATTAATCGAGAACTTCAAAAAAAGGCTTTAAAATGCGTAATTTTTATGCTTTAGGTTTATTCTTCCTCTTCAATAGCTTATTTTAAAATTAATCGATTTTGCTAATATTAATTAAGAATTGATGTTAGCAAAAAGATCTTAAGTCACAATTTGTCCAGGTCTACCCAACGGAAGACACCGAGAGATGTAATAATAATGAGGGGATCCAATGGCTGTGTGTGGTCATGTTCGGTACCACATGAAAGAGCTTGAAAAAGAAATTCAGATCTTAAATACTTTAATTTTTTTTGCATGAATCCACAGATTTTTGAGGCGTAGCAAGGCTCGTTGGGTCAGCTAGTATAATATAATGTGATGGGTAAGTATGTAATGTTATGTATGTAATTTCAGAGTGGTGGTGTTGTACAGAGTGTGCCTTCTGTTCCTATGAGTGGTACCAGTTGTTCTTCTTCTTGTTCCTCTTCACCTCCCAGCACAACTGCCACTCCTCATCCACAACAAGTCAGTGTCATCACACCATTACAGGCCAAGCAGCAAATTCAGTCTGGTTGGTTAACATTCTTTTATATTTATTGTTTAACTTTCAAGTCACTTTATCGTGCCCAACAGATTATTCAATCACTAATTTAATTTGTTTCAGTAATGGTGAATTTATCTGGCGTCAATACAATTCCAGCAAGTTGTACAAATACAACAATAATTAGCAATACTTGTTTAACTACATCATCAGCAACAATAGCGGGAACGTCGACATCATCCCCCACATCAGTCCCCACCACTTCATCCGTCAGTGGCAGCAACACAACTACAACCAATACAAACACATCGGTAGTAACGACAACAACAAATAATAACAATAATAATAACGCCTTAGCTAACATTCCCTACTTGAACAATGTGATAGCGTACCTTCAAAAGAAAGTGCCGTCTCTGGTCAATATGCCACCGCTTCAACTCAGGAGTCTCGTGTTACTCATCATGCAGCAGAAGAGTCATGAGATTTTGCAAGAGAAGGTAGGATTGCCATCACCATCACCATTAGTTGTTGTTGTGCTCACCATTAGTTATTATGTGGTATAGTGTCATTTTATAAATTCATGTGATGTTTTCTAGCAGTGTAGCATGGGTGTGAGCCACGCTGAGCAGCAAGCGAGATGTCAATTAATAGCCGCTGCTGCTGAGGAAGCTCTTGCAGCTTTAGCTGCCAGTGACTGGAGTCCACCACCTCCTCCTTCTGCCGCCACCACTACGGTTTCTACCAACACGGGCTCCACCGAAGAAGGATTCAGCATCGATGATGTCACTTCCTGTAAGTTATGTTGCTTGCTATATACCAACACAATGATTCATTAATGAGTTAGTCAGGCAAAGTATTGTGTGGAATGGAGTTAAGTGGTTGTTTTTATCTATATTCAGCTATACCATCCAGTAAGACTACTGTGGAGGAATTATTACTTGTGGAGGCGTTGGATGCTATGACAGACTTGGAAGGTACTGAGAGAAACTCCCTGGAATTAGCAGAGTTGCTGACCATTTCTCCCCGAAATCAAATGCACGCTATATCTGTCTTGAAGAGGCTGCATGAGGAACCCGACATGCTGATCCTCGAAAACCAACAGAGGCAGGATCTTCTAGATATGATGATATTGAACCAATTACCACAAGGGCAACAGGCAACACAAACTCAACCACAATTCCATCTCATGCAAAGTTAGTAACTATCCTTGTTGTATGTACATTGTATCTTAATCAACATTAATAATCCACATAGCAAAATCCGCTTTTTAAGTTTTCCCAGATGTTATGTTTTTATTGGCCTACGCCATTTCACCCCCATACATTCCAGAACAAAAATTTTCTGTTTCTTACGTCAGGTGCGAAAAACAATACCCGATTTTAAGTTTTTTCGGCGGTCCAAATGTATGTGAAATCTTAAATTTAGTTACGATATTTTGCTTTTTTCTCAAATTTATGCCGGAAATTTTGCGTCTCAGCCGGTTTATACAAAAAAACACCCATTTTTATCTTCGTTTTCGTGAGCTGTAAAGTTGTTTGAAATAAAATGAAATATGTATTCAAACAAAACGCCTTAAATTAGATTGTTAAAAAGTTTGACAAAAATTATTACATAAAGAAAGTATGTCAGCATCACATTGCTACCTTTTCACTTAATGCCAACATGTGTTGCACGCTATGGTACACGGTACCAACTACCAACTACTAACTTCATTTCGTATTTAGAGACGTGACATCAAGAGTATAATGATGTGTTCTGTGCGCAACTTCAACGCAACGAAAATTCAGTTCCTTGATGAAATCCACAAGGTGACACCAAGTACAATAGACTACTTACAGAACATTGATGCGGAGCTATGTCTCTTAGATGACATGTACATGTACAATGGTCGCAGGCATACGGAAGAAGAAGTTCCTTCAATTTAGTTTTTTAGTGATACGAAGGTAGGCTGAAAACTTCGCGGCCTTGAGAAAAAAATGTACTGGAGTATGGTTGGATTTTCTTGTTATTTTTTTATTCGAAGTTGAATACACTTTTGCTAGTCACGTTTCAAAGCTAGGATCCTAGTTTTATAGAAGAAATTGTAAAGGTCTTCAAAATATTGCTCCGCGTTTACTGTAACAGCGTTAACTGAGTCAATTTTTTACATACTGAGATTTTTTGGCTTGGGCATGAGAGGAAGGTCTGACGATTCCATTTTAGGTAAATAAGGCAGATGTTTCACCAACTGGAAGCCATTGGCATGCAATTTGGCTATGAAAATTGTTTTTCTGTAAACTGGCTGAGTCGCGGTGAAAGATCACGACTTTGGCCAATTTTCCGGGTCTTTCCGCGTTGGTAAATTATCGCAATTAGATTATTAGATTAGAAAGTACTTCCCACTTCTTTTTTTGCCCTTAGTCAAGTAGTCTATTGTAATGCTAGCCCTAAATTCCCAAAAAACTAATGCCATCACTTTTCCAGTTGACAAAGGAGACATCGATTCCTTTGAAGACGGAAAATCACCATGCCGCCACTATTTTGATTATTTTTGGGCTCTGTTAGATCCAGGTCTCATCCATGCTGACATGAGGAAAAAAAAATCTTTAGGATCAGGTTCAAACTTGGCCAAAAATTCCAGTGAAAATCGAAAAAGAACACTTGTTTGTTCGGCCTTAAAATGGAGTCAAAGGCGTTGGCACCCTGCGAACAGAAAGCTTACACAAGTTCTGAAGTTAATGTGAAATCTATTCATTAACATAAGACCATTAGGATCTCTGCTACCTGCCAGGCACTAATTTGGCGATATTTCTGAACCACATTCATGGTTTTATCGAAGTTTTTCGAAACAACTGCAGTTTATTGCCTTCCACTGCGAGGGTTTTCTTCAACACCTTGCTGACCACATTTAAAATCTGCTACCCATTATTTGACTACCGCATATGATAGAACAGACTCCAATTATGTATCTGACATCTTTTAAAAAGTTTGTTTTGATATACAGCCTGTGATGATACAACATTTTATTGTGAATCATGGTTGAAAATTTCTCATTTTCACAAAAATCTCGAAACACGTTGAATTAAAAATGGTGCCAAGAGTGCCAGCTTAGTCCTATTGATGCCAAATTTTCCCAGTAGCCTTGTAAAGGTTCAAATTGTCCATATCAATAATAAATTGAAACTGGCCAGTACATTTTTTTCTCAAGGCCGCGAAGTTCTCAGCCAACCCTCGTAATTCACTTTTGTTTCTCGTAAACTCGAGGTTTCGCTTGATATCTGTCAAGAAATCACTCCTACAACATGAAAATTGAAGTTGACATTGAAAAATAATGTAGGTTTGCATACGACATACTAAAATACAATTTCCCGAGGATTCGCTTGATATCTGTCAAGAAATCACTCCTACAACATGAAAATTGAAGTTGACACTGAAAAATAATGTAGGTTTGCATACGACATACTAAAATACAATTTCCCACATTTTAAGTCTTCCCTTACTATGTTAACAGGAAATTGTTGTATTGTATTTCAGATCAACAGTATGTCACGAACCCCCAGTACATCCCAGCTGTCCCAGGCCAGCAACTTCCTCAACTGCAACAACAACCGCAGCAGTTACAACAGCAGCAGCAACCAATTCCACAACAGCAGCTACAAGTCCAACAGCAGCAACAACAACAAATATCCCAGCAGCAGCAACAACAACAAATATCACAACAGCAGCAACAACAGTTACATCAACAACACCAGCAACAGTTGCAGCAACAACAATTGCAACAGCAACAGCAGCAGTTGCAACAACAACAACAGCAGCAGCAATTACAACCCCAACCTCCCATACAGCAACCTCAAACATCTTGTATGGATGTGGACAGTGAAACTGACTCCAATCATGATACAGCGTTGACATTGGCTTGTGCTGGTGGGCATGAGGAACTAGTTGAGTTACTGCTCTCTCGAGGTGCTGATATAGAACATAGAGATAAGAAGGGTTTTACACCTCTCATCTTGGCAGCAACTGCTGGCCACGAGAAAGTAAGTTTTTATTGTTATGGATTAGTGTGTGGTGTGATCAAGTGTAGTTGGGAATTTAATTCAATATTAATTTATCCTCCAGGTTGTAGAAATACTTTTGAACCATGGTGCAGACATTGAAGCTCAGTCGGAACGCACCAAAGATACTCCCTTATCCTTGGCTTGTTCAGGGGGCAGGTATGAAGTGGTGGAGCTTGTATTGAATCGTGGTGCCAACAAGGAACATCGTAATGTTTCGGACTACACCCCTCTGTCTCTTGCGGCAAGCGGGGGCTATGTTAACATCATTCGACTCTTACTCAACCACCAGGCGGAAATCAATTCTCGCACTGGCAGCAAACTAGGAATCTCACCTCTTATGTTGGCAGCCATGAATGGACATACAGGTAAGAGATTTGGAATGAGTTTGCTACCTCGATGTTACATTTATATGAATCACTATGACATGGTTAAACATTTGTTTTTAGCTGCTGTGAGGTTACTGTTAGACATGGGCTCGGACATTAATGCCCAAATAGAAACAAATAGAAATACGGCTCTCACCTTGGCTTGCTTCCAGGGAAGGCACGAAGTTGTCAGTCTTCTTTTGGATAGGAAAGCCAATGTGGAACACAGGGCTAAGGTAATATGGAGTACATGTATTAATATGGGTTTCACTGTAACTGTGTGTGGTGGTGCGTTGTAATGTAATGTGTTAATGTTTGTAGACTGGTCTAACACCTTTGATGGAAGCAGCATCAGGCGGCTACGTGGAGGTGGGGAGAGTACTTCTGGAGAAGGGAGCTGATGTGAATGCAACACCTGTGCCTTCCTCAAGAGACACGGCTCTCACAATAGCTGCTGACAAGGGACATGCTAGGTTTGTGGAACTCCTTTTACAAAGGGGTGCCGCCGTTGAAGTCAAGAACAAGAAGGGCAACTCACCCCTTTGGTTGGCAGCCAATGGAGGTCATCTTAGTGTAGTTGAAATGTTATACAATGCTGGCGCAGATATAGACTCGCAGGATAATAGGAAGGTTTCATGCCTCATGGCTGCATTTAGAAAAGGACATGTCAAGACTGTTAAGTGGATGGTGGGTGTAGTCACGCAGTTCCCCTCCGACCAGGAGATGACGCGGTACATCTGCACCCTCTCCGATAAGGAACTAATGGAAAAGTGCCACGAATGCGTTCGAGCAATCCGAGCTGCCAAGGAAACTCAAGCAGCGAGAGCTAATAAGAATGCTTCAATATTGTTAGAAGAATTAGACATGGAGAGATCCAGAGAGGAGACAAAGCGACAGGCAGCTGCTAGAAGGCGAGAGAGGAAAAAGAAGAAGAAGTTAGAGAAGAAGGTAAACTTAAACTTCTGAGTTATAATACTAATATAGTAGAGTTTCACTAATTCAGCACTATCAAAAACAAGAGAGTGCCGGATTAGTGGATTGTGTAAATCATTACATATGTATGTAGGAATAAGGAGGTAGTATTTGTTTGTTTACTACATAATTATATGCGACAATCATCTTACATAACAAATTTATCATAAAATATGACACGGGAAGGGACACTTTAAGAAAAAATATTCGTTTTTTTCTTAATAAAAAATACATTTTATTATAGAACGTTACAAATGATATCTTAATGTTAGAACAGATCCTTCCTTTAGTAGATGAAGAAATAAGGAATAAAATATATGCATTAGATGTTTTGTAAATTGAACATTTGTGAACATCTAAAAGGGCTCCTAAGGTTGACACCTGAAAAAAGAGGAGTACCTAATGGTTGACACCCAAGTGACCTAATAGTTGACACCCTGAAATCTATACTATAAAATAAAGTGCCTTTTATACCGTTCATCAGATTGAGATGAAACTTTGGCAAATGGTTGTGCTTGCCCCAAGGATGGTTTGTAGGGGGGTGGGGCTAAAATGAATAGGGTACAATGGAGGGGGGAGGGGGCACGAAGGGAGGGGCATGAAAAAAACAATTTTTGTCGAAACCATATAGCTTTTGGTGTCGAAAAGGTGAATAGTAACCCTCCCGACATCCTCAGGAATAAGGAGCGGGAGGGTTGAGGGTTGGGGGATGGAAGCGGGGGGGTGAAATGAAAAAGGTGATATCAGTGTCGAATCCATAGTTTTCAATATCAATAAGATGAATAGTAACCCTGCCGACATCCGCAGGAATAAAGGGGGCGGGGGGGGGAGAGGTGCAATTCAAAAAACGATTTAGTAACCCTCCCGACATCCGCAGTAATAAGGGGGGGTGAAACAAAAAAAGTGATATTAGTGTCAAATCCATAGCTTTTGGTATCGAAAAGATGAATTATAACCCTCCCGATACCCACAGGAGTGAAGGAGGGAGGGGAGGTTGGGGTTGGAGTGTAAAAATCGATATTAGTGTCGAATCCATAGTTTTCCGTGTCAATAAGATAAATAGTAATACTCCCGGCTCCCGTAGGGGTTCAGGGGGGTGGGGGGAAGAAATAAAAAATAATTTTAGTGTCAAATTCATAGTTTTGGGTGTCGAAAAGATGAATAGTAATACTCCCAGCACCCATGGAGGTTCAGGGGGTAGAGGGGTAGGACGTGTGGTATGCAAAAAGCGATATTAGTGACCAATCCATAGTTCTTCGCGTCGATAAGATGAATAGCAATACTTCTGACATATTAAACAAGTAAGTAATTTAACAGATTTCTGTGTCTGTGTCATAGCAAGGCGCGCAGGGCCAGCTAGTATATAATTAGTACAAATTACTGGGAATTAGACCATTGGTAATGTTCTGGATTATACATAGAAAAAACACGAAAATTAAAGATTATTCTATAAACCCCAATATTTGACACCCCCTGTCAACCTTTAGGTCTTCACACATTTCTTGGATCTAATAGTTGACACCCCCCATTACAACGAAACTAATCGTGTTTTGTAACATAAATGAGCAAAAAAACATTATTTAAGATGTATTGTTTTAAAAATCACCGTATATTATAGTGTGCGCAAAAGATATTGCAATATAATATTTACTTATTTGTTTACATATCCTTAAGCACCTTGTTAAAGAATCACAAAAAATGAAAATAATCACAACATGGGACACAAAAAAATGTCAGCATTTTGAAATAAGTTATTATACGGGTGTAAAGTGGATGCAGCGCCCCTAGCGGTGCGTTCCAAAAAGCTCCGACAGTTTCATACAATTTTTCGTTGAATTAGGTTATAATTTATTTAATTCAAATTTTCTTAAATTTTAATGCTAATTTATGTTCCCCTTATAAAATAATGATATTGTGCCACACTTTTAGGTGAAATTACAAAGTAAAACACACCGATATTTGACTATGAAGTTGCGCGTTTAGTATAGAAAATCGCTGTCAAACTTGACAGTTGGAACGCAAATCGTTTGTGACGTCACACTTTACACCCGTATTAGAAGCTGGTTTCTTCAGACCTCACAGAAGACAGTTTCACAACTATAATAAAGCTAATTCAGACAAAATATATCCAAGACTTTCCTTATTTTAGTAGAAAAAAGTCTAAAGTGTCAACTATTAGGGCCCGGTCAACCTTTAGTGCCCTTACCTTAATTGAGGGTAGGGAATGGGAGTGGAGGTAGGGGTGTAGAGAGCAATGGCGTAGGGTACCGGACTACTGAATGGGTCGATGTACTGTAGTGCGCGATTAGGGAGACTACTGTACATACTTACTATGTACTTACCTATTATAAACTACATATTAAGTAAAATTGTTTATAGACAGTAATTAATAATTGTGTTTTTGGTGTTTTAGGAGGAGAAACGTAAATTTCACGAAGAAAATGATGGAGGAGAATTTATTGAAAAGAATGAGCAAGAGGAAGAAGATAGCGATAGGGATGAGCCTGTAAGTAGAGTGAGGTGCAAGGGAGTGTCACCTCGTGCATCACCTTCACCCGCACCACATGACAAGGAAGAAGGAGATTCAGGAATTGATGCCAACTCACAAGGGTCTTGTTCCTCTAGCGATGTTAAGACTCAAGATAAAACCAAAAATAAAAAGAAGAAAAAGGCCCAATCACCTGTTAATACAAACACCAACACAACTTCTGTATCAACTACACCAAACAGAACTGAGCCCAAACAATTGGCCAAGACCAGAAGCCAAGATAAGAATTCAGGCAACATTCTCACTAAAGATAATGACAACAAAATCTCTAAACAAGAGAAGGAGAATGTTGCTCCCATTTCTTTTGTAATGTCAGACATGCAGACATCTTCTAACAGACAGACTAAGGAGGGTAAAGGCAAGGCGAGTGTGGATGCACCACTGGCCCCCAGCGAAAATAAAACTGAAAAGAGAGATAAGTGAGTACATAGTGTATACATATATGATATTTTGTTTCATTAAATTCTCTTTTGTCATGATGAATCCCCTGGCCAGTTGTATTATTTATTAGAACCATGACTGTTTTGCAGAGGGTTCTTACTTTGTTTTGTTTCTTTAATACTCACCTCTAGTCCTGGCAAACTCTCTGTGTAGAATTCCAATTGAGCTGTCTTTTGATTTAGGCTGATGAAATAAATTAATAATGTTTGGTCAGACATTGTGCAATAGAAAATGTTGAAAGCAGGGATAAATCTTCAAATGCACAATTTATTTTTTCAGAAGGGAAGAGGACCTGAAAACTACGAGCAACATTTCTGCCAATGTTACTCCCCATGTTACAAAGAATAGTAATGTGAATAACAGTAATAACAATAACAGTAACAACGTGGGGGCCCTGGGTAGGAAGCGAATGGTTTTTGAGTCCAGCAGACATCCAGCTGATAGAGAAGACTTTGAGGCAACTGGGAATGATAGTCTCTTCACCTCACCCAATTCCAAGGGGAAGAAATTAAACATTCTGTGAGTAAAGCAGCATATATGTGATGACAGCATATTATACACATTGTTGTCCATTAGAATAGATGTTTTGTGGTGTGAATGGCAATTGCATAGTTTAGCTAGTAGGTACTGCATATATATTTACCAATAAGAGTGTGTTTGATTATATGGTTACAGTTATGAGAGTGACGTTATTAGTACCACAAAAGTTCAAAGTCCAAAGCAGGGAGGTAAACGTGACGAAGGCTGGAGAGAAGTTGTGCGCAAGTCCAGTGTTCAGGTGTCTTCTGTGGACCCTGGGTAAGTCAGCAGCTATTCATTAAGATGTATGTCTGATTTGTGGTAGTATTTGTCATGTATTATTGTATATTTTGTATGTGTTGTGTGTTCATTGATTGATATTCTTTTCTTTGCAGATGTAAGAAAGTGTCAGTCCCTTTGCACGCCATCTCTCGAGTGATTGGACGTGCTGGCAGTAATATAAACGCTATCAGGGCCGCCACTGGGGCACACATTGAGGTGGAGAAGCAGAGTAAGGGACAAGGAGAGAGGACTATTACCATCAAGGGTTCAGCAGAGGCAACTAAACAAGCTCACATATTAATTGCAACTATGATCAGAGATCCTGATGTAGACATTATGCAGATATTGCCGAGGACCGTGAAACCCACCGCTCTGGCTCTGCCTACACCTTGGGATAAATCCCATACTGTGCAGGTTAGTTACTTGATCAAATGTCAAACTATCCATGCCCACAAATAAGTTAGTGTGCACAGATAATCCTTAGTGTATTGGAATTATTTTTAGGTTGTGAAAGTGAAGACACCCACACACCCTCCCAGTGTGAAACCTGGACTGTTGGCTGTGACCACATCAAAGGTTGTGACAGGGGTGTATAATACCATGACACCTGCACCACTCGTTACATCTGCTTCCAAGACAACCATAGCTTCTACTGCCCAGTCGCAGCAGAGTACACCCGTCTTTTATCCATCACAGATGATGAGGCCTATAGCTCCTAGACTTGTTGCGCAGGCTGACAAGAAAACAACATCCACCACTTCCAGTTCATCGTCCACTCCAACACCTTTGTCTCAGCAACAGACAACGAACATTACAAAGACTACAATGTCGTACACTAGTGCCATCATGGCTTCCGGCAAGCAAGGTCAGCAACAAGGGACAAATGTTCAGCAACAACAACAGGGGACTTTTGCTGCTAAACTCTCATCAACCGGCAACAGACAGCAACACTTTAATGTTAGTAACTTAGAGCTAATGTGTTGACTCAAACAGATTTATTAATTTTGTTTTTTGTTGAAATAAATATGTCATTGCTTATTTTCCATGTAGTGGGTGAACACCAGCACCAGTAGCCAGAGCAGCAGTGGAGTGATGACTCCTCCATCACACCCCAGCACTGCTGCTTCCTCATTGTCTTCCACTCCCTCATCTTCATCAGCTGTGTCTTGTGGTGGTGTAGGAGTGCCATCATCCATGTCCGTCCCCCCGCCTAGCATCCCCACATTACACCATCACCATCATGATGAGAGGAAGCAGCCACATCAACAGTATCAGAGTCACCAGGTGCCTAAAGCCACATCAATGTTTATTGTACACGGAAATACTAGAATTTTTGAGTCAAATTGTCTGATGATTTTTGAATATTTGTTGCAGAGTCCGGGTAGCAGTGGTACAGGTTCCTGCCCTCCGTGCAGTCCTCCTTTGGCCACTTCATCATCCCACCCTGTGTCCACATCAGTGCCACCCCCTCCACTACCCTCCATGTCCTCCCACCAGCCTCCCCCTCCGCTGCCTACGCCACAGCAGCAACAACAGCAGTTGATGCAGCAACACCTTACTAATGCTCTCACCATCAATACTTCCACTCACAACACCAGTCATGTAAGTACTATAAACACAACATCATTTCAGTTGTTCCATATGCAATACTGTGAAACTATCCTAAGATTTTTGTGTGATTTAATGTTTGAATGTGTTTTTGTAGCAGTCTAGTTTGGGCAGTGTTGGGTCTGCACCAGAATATTCCCTGTTTAAGAATCCATCTCATGGAATGTGGGGCAATTCCGGAGATATGTCATCGGAGAACTCACAGAGTAGCAATCCAAATCCACCCATTCAGGTGGATGCATCTAAGGCTCCCGGATATCGGGGTACAGCTGGGTGCTCCCCAGTTTCCCACTCGTCCCGCACCAGCTCTCACAGCAGTAGTCCACCAGGACCACCTGCTCCTACATCCTCGTCTTTGCAGTTTCAAGGACAATATTCCAACGATCTGCCACCAGGTAATATAATTAAGTTACATGAATGTGAAATGTTTACCTACTGTATTTTGGCTTTGCATTAAGCATTTAAGTAAAGCATCAACTACAAACCAATAATTGTCTTTTTAAGCTACATTATTTACAGACAACTATTGTCAATTTTTAGATAATTTAGTACCATAGGAAAATGTCATTTCTATTACGGAAAATCAAATTAATTTAAAATCCACTCAATTCACACCCTAGATAAGAAGTATATCTATTAGTCCGAGAGCCCGCTGCTTAAATTATGACGTATCTGTTTGAGGTAGATTTCCACAAAACAATTCTACATATATTTTTATATACAGGGTGTTTGATAGATAGATACAGATATCTTCAGGAGTGATAGTAGAGGTCATTTAGCATCTTTTGAGCCAAACTTAGCTTGGTCAAAAGTCGCACGGTTCTCGAGATATTCGAGATTTTAACTTTTTTTCGAAATACCCCGAATCACTCAAGTTTTAGCACGATAGCATCGTAAGTAAAGGTACCTACTTAGTTCTATCATTATTTTTTGTTACCTGAATATGTGTTTAGTCTATTTAAATCATAAGTTTCAATCTGAAAAACAAACATGTTAAAAAAATATCGGATTAAAGTTTCGAGAAAGAGATATTTCAAAAACGAGTTACGACTTTGGAGAGGATTTTAGATAAGAAAAAAAAATGTTCAAAGATTCAGAAATCTGGAAAAAACTTCTCTGGTTTATGCTCTTTCAAATGATATACAAAATATTATAAAAAACATTAGTTTCGTAAATCTATGACACAAAAACTTAAATAGATCACCTCTAATTTAAGCAAATATCCATACAAATTCGGAAACAGTAAATTGAAAGGAAATGTGTGTTTCACTATGCAACTGTACTTATAGTAAATAAAAAGAGGTCTGTGCGAGTGCCTTCATTGACATTGAGGGCGCATTCGATCGCACAGACTTTGATGTCATTGATTCAGCGGCCTCAACACATGGCATCGAATCTACTATATGCAAATGGATTCGCGGTATGCTAAAGAGCCGGATCATCAAAACCGACCTCTTGGGCGAAGAAGTCCGCGCATATACAACAAGGGGATGCCCACAGGGAGGAGTACTATCTCCACTCCTGTGGGGCCTGGTGGTGGACTCGCTGCTGGTGGAGCTCAATACAGGGCCCTGCAGAGCGGTGGGATACGCGGACAACATTGTCATCCTTATAAATGGTAAATTCCCGGAAACTGTCTCGGAAATTCTACAACAAGCCTTGACAAAGGCAGAGAGATGGTGCATCAAAAATCGCCTCTCAATTAATCCAGCCAAAACCTCTGTGATAACTTTCACCAGAAGAAGGAAGCTGGAAGGCCTTAGAACCTTAACCCTCTTTGGTACTCAACTGGAGTGGACCCGGCAGGTGAAATATCTAGGAATCATACTGGATAAGGAACTAACCTGGAAAGCTCATATGGATACTAAAATAGAGAAGGCATACAAAATCATGAATATTTGTCGCCGGACCTATGGTAAAACATGGGGCCTACAACCCAAGGTCCTTTACTGGATCTACACGCAGATGGTAATTCCAACACTCACCTACGGTAGCATCGTCTGGTGGCCTAGAACCTCTCTTGATACATGCAGGAGGACTCTGACAACTCTGCAGAGATACGCTTGCATGGCTGTCACGGGAGCGTTCAGAACGACACCAACTAGAGCCATGGAATCCATATTGGGGTTAAAACCATTACACCTGGTGATAGAAACCGAAGCAAGGAAGGCTCTCCATAGGCTGTCCAGAACCGGACTATGGGACAAATCCAAGCTCGGGACTAGACACACCAATATGGAATCCACAAGAGAACTCGAAAGGATACTAGACATGGAATGCGACAGAATGTCAACCAAACTAGTAACTAAAAGAAACTATAAAATCCACATCCCCTCGATGGATGAATGGAAACATAATTTCAACCCCAAAGAGGAAAATAGCCTCATATGGTTCACAGATGGCTCGAAGATGTCATCTGGAACAGGAGCAGGCATCTACTCAAGAAACTGTTCAATAAGCCTGAGCCTGGGTCACTGTGCAACAGTATTCCAGGCGGAAGCATGTGCCATACTGACATGTGCACAAGAGATATTAAACAAGAATACCAAAAATATGACTGTTTATATCCTCAGCGACAGCCAAGCGGTCCTCAAGGCACTCTGTGCACACAGGATAAACTCAACACTGATACTGAATTGTACACATGCACTCAACAAGTTGGGGCGCTGGAACAAAGTCAGGCTAGTGTGGGTCCCTGGACACATGGGCATAGAGGGAAACGAGAAGGCTGACGAACTAGCAAGACAAGGGTCAGAATCCATATTTATAGGACCAGAACCGGTCTTGAAACTACCATATGCATCTGTCAAACAAGCGATACGCAAGTACACAAATGACAGACTGCTAGAAGAGTGGAAATCCACACCAGGACTAAAACACTCCCAAAGGTTCATCACAGATGTGAACATAAGCCGAATAGACAAAATCTGGAATTCTGGCAGAGAGCACACCCGAACGATGATTGGTGTACTCACAGGGCACTACGGCGTCAACAAAATCCTATTCAAAATGGGACTTGCTGAGGACCCAAGATGCCGTTTCTGCGGCGAGAGTGATGAGTCAATGGAACACCTTCTATCTGACTGCAACGCTCTGGCAAGGAAGAGACTAATGATGCTGGGCAATGGATATCCAAGACCAGAAGAATTGGTCTCGTTCACACAGGGTTGCACAGTGGGCTACCTAAGGTCCATCTTTGGATAAGGAGGGGGAAGGTATAATAGATCCCAAGGGTCGAGATGCCACAATAGCATAAGCTATGCCCCCACTAGTAAGATAAAAAAAAAAAAAAGTAGGTACCTTTACTAACGATGGTGTCGGGCTAAAACTTGAGTAATTCGGAGTATTTCGAAAAAAAGTTAAAATCTCGAATATCTCGAGAACCGTGCGACTTTTGACTAAGCTAAGTTTGGCTCAAAAGATGCTAAATGACATCTACTATCACTCCTGAAGATATCTGTATCCATCTATCAAACACCCTGTATATATTTATGATTTTGATTGGTTTTCGGCTTTGATTATTGAAGTACTTAATCAAATATATTTCGTCATAGTGACTAGATCCGTTGCAAATCATTTGTTTCAATACAACACTATGAAAATGTGTGTGAAGTCATTTCTTCCTTTTCATATAATTCAATAAGTACTTATTCTTTTGTCGATATGTATTTGACGTTTACGATTTTCACAGTGTTAAAATGTGATTGTAATTAGATATTTTAACGTTAATATCCAATTGTTTCGATCATCTAAGTATGCATTTTAATTTAAAAAAAAAAACATTTTATTATCCCCTAACGTGGTTTTTCGGACTGTGGTTATATATTAAGCCTCAAATTGTAATGTATCTCTCTATCGGTAAGCTTAGGTTTTTTGTTTGATATCATTGTTAATTTATGCACCTTTCGACTAAAAATGCGACAAGTAAGGCTTATTTAGTTATTTGACTTATTTTTACGCTTAAAATAACATCGCAAGTAATATATTTTTATTAAATTACATCTGCCGTAGGCACGTAATATCATCATCGAATCACACATCGAGCCATCGATATTTTAAGTACGCTCCCGGGATTTTACGAATTATAAGCGATTTCCAATATTTTTTACGTATAAATTAATAATGATATTAACGAAGGAGAAAAGATATATTTACATTTTCTAGCGTAATTGCATTTCCACACGACATTTGGGCATGTAAAGTATATTTTTATTACCTTCAATGTTGTCTTGGGTGGGCGAAATAGTTGTTTTTAAGCAGGATAATATATAATTATATGATCGACATTTAGACAGCTTGAATTTCTGGAATATCATAAATTATAAAATGACAATTGTTTTATGTAAATAATTTAATTTACGTAATGAAATTAATTATAATTCTTGCGGCAGCATATTAAGTTAGTTGGTAACATTATACAAATTTATTTATTTATATAATTAATCTTTTTTATTTTTTTACCAATACAACACAACATATTCATCAACATGTTTAGAAAATGGTATCGATGGTTTTCAATATCGATGTTAAAGTTTAGCATTTACATCACTATTATATAGAGTTCATTTTGTAAGAAGAAGAAGAACAGGATACACACTTCGAAAATAGTTCGAGGCTATGGTTTTCGGGTACGACGCGTGAGTTTGCTTTTGGGCGAGCTTTCGACGTCTCACGGGACGTCATCATCAGGCAATACGTCTAAACAGTACGATCACCATCCCCGCTCCGATCTCCCCCTCAGTTACTAATGCACAGAACAATACCCCGCCCGTCACTCGCACACACCCTCCTTACCTCACCCTACACGTCTTCTCACACGATAATCACTCCGCACCCTTTACACATGCACCCTTCTTCTTCTCACCATACGATAAACACACCCACACCACACGTTCGTCAGCCTGAGCTTAGAAGGAGTTCCAGGCTGGCAGTTAAAACTTGTACATCGTACTGTTTAGACGTATTGCCTGATGATGACGTCCCGTGAGGAAGATTGTTTTTTGACCGGCCATTGCGGGTAAACTGCTAGTCCTATGAAAAAATTGACTTCGAAACGAAAATCTACAAGAATCAATATCTATCTCAATTTTGATGAAGGTGGCGCGAGTCTGTCTTCATTTATTGCCATCACAATTATTTCGTTTTCTCAGAAACTATACAAGTTATTAACATTAAATTAAAAGATAAAAATATAGGCTCTAAACAGAATCCGAACTGGTCATGGCAGGTGCGCAGATTTCTCCCACAAGTGTGGATGGTGAGAGTCCCCTGAATGCGATTGCGGAGCCGACAGGCAGACCATTCAACACATAGTTACCGGGTGTGCACTCAGAGCGTACAGTGGCAATGCATCGGATTTCCTAACCCTTAGCGACGAAGCAATACAATACATAAGAAATCTAGATTTAAGTCTCTGACAAGCAGTTCACTCTGCACTTTTGATTTTTATTTTTACACTTTGACATAACGAATGTTATATGATATGGGCGTGATGTTGGCCATACGATAAATAAAAGATTTAGTATATGAAAGACTAGTATACTAGATAAGAATAAAATGTAAAAACATTTGGTTTATTCTGCTTACTTTAGAATCCGTCAATTTCACAAATTTTCGTAAATCTCATTACCCACAGCCTTAAAAATTGTCATATGATTGTTTCAAAACCAGGTTAAATGGAAAAAGATTTGTTCCTGATGTAATGCAATATCTTTACAGGTATGCAGGGACAGAGTGGTCTGGCCATCCAAAGGCCCGTTGGTCCACTGAGTGCTGGAGGTAATTCTGGTTTAACCGGTCCTCTTGGAGGAGGATCTCTATCTGCAGGTGCCCTATCCATGGGTGCCATTGGAATGCCAGTGTCTGCTTCGGGCAATGGTATAGGATCAGTAGATATGGGTAGTCTTGCAAGGAATGGTCCTATCTATTCTGATCCAAATAGAAGCAGTCACAATCTGATGGTAATTATTTTAACATTCTGTTTTGCTGTACATCTCATGTCATGTTGTCTGTATTATGTTACTACGATTTTATTCTTTATAAAATCTTTGTAATTTATTATTGGTATTATCCACTTTGTGAGGATTCACTTGATTGAAGTAAAGTGGTTTTCATCTCAGATTCTATTGTAAGACTAGGCTTAGTATATTAACATCTAGTCAGTCTTGCAATAGTTTCTGTGAAGGGAACTTAATATCATTTGACTAATATTGTTTGCCTGGTTTGACTGCAAGGAAAGGAACCATGTTTCCAGTACATATCCCATAAGACAATCTCTGTCTAAGAATGTACCTATACACAAAATCAACTTTCATCATCATTATACAAATACGTTTCCAGAACAAAGTCTGTATAGCGACTGCACCTGATTAGAGTCGCGTGGTGCCGGCGACTTTACCACACAGCCACGGCCTCTCCGTATCCTCCATCATCCAATACTTATTATTTCAACTATTTAAACTCTCTTTGTATTTTCTAGGGAATTTATTAATCTTCTAATTTAATGTGATAAACTTTTAAATACTTAGTTTGAGAGATCTTTCAAAATTCCTGTATCGTTAAAAAAAGAGTAGGTATTATAATGAATCTTAAAAGATTAAAATTACATAGGAGGGCCATTTAATTATCAAGTTCCGTTAGTAGTTCTAAGTAAGCACGAAATACAAAAGAGTAAGTCCACATTAGTCGATTGCACTACTCTCTGACCATAACCTCGGCTCCAGTTCATTACTCACAGCCGAGCTACAAGCATTTGAACATGACCGCCTCGATCGTTGCTTCCGCCAAATGTGAGTTTACGAATGTTTCAGTCAGGGAACTTTCTGAACAATTGTCAGAAACTTCAAGGTTGCCTTTGTAAACAATTATCAGCAGAGCCCCAAGATACTGATATTGTGTACTCGTTTCTCTCTGACCAACTGATTAACACCCGAGGTCTTCGAGGTCTACAGTTTGCTTTTCTTTAAATTTGTGTATACCATTCCCGTACCCACCTACCCTATCATCACGCATGAAGTGCTCGCTTTAGTTTTTTTAGCCATTTTGCGATGGATTTCAGCAGCACTATGCCCATTTGTTCGCAGAAAACTGTGACTTATAAGTTACATTTGGCGGAGCACAGATCGACGCGGCCTTGTTCAATTGCCTATAACTCGACTGCGAGTGACGCATTGGAGCCGAAAATGGCAGAGGTTATGGTCGAACAGTTGCGCAACTGCTTGATGTGCAGGTCTTACTCTTTCGTAATTTGTGCTTAGAAACTTGATAAAAAACGACCCTCGTATTAATGAAATATACCAATAAATTTTTAGGGAGATATTCTACTAAAACCAACGACATATTTTAATTTTTTTAGTAATGCAACGTGTTAAAGGAAAGTTACAAAGATTATTTTCAGATCATGGTATAGAAAATATATTTCAGATAAATTTTACACAGTATCTTTTTTTTCTGATACCAATCGTTTAGAAGATATTCTGGCTAAACCAATAAAGGCCAATTGTACGTTGACAAGATAGTATCGCAAAACTAAAACTTCTACCTTTCACACACTGAAATCTATAATATAGTAGTAATAAGTTTCCTCGTGTTACCCAGCTATCGGTATCCATCTGCACATCCTAAAATGTTTCCCACAGAGGTATAATTTTAACTTGGTTTCCAAGCTGTAGCAAAATTTGAGCATATGTATGTAGCTTAGTTTAGGAGTTATTCAACAGCCATTCAAGATAAATAAGAAAATTGCAGTTTGTTGGGGAAATAAGTAATATTTTTAAATTCCTGTTCCTCGATTGTTTTTTAAGATGAGGGTTGCTTTAGAGCTAATATCAAAGAAAATGCACTCGGAATTATGTTTGGAAAAAATGTTTTTTCTGTAACATTCAAGCAGAATTTTGAAAACGGCCGGCGGCGGCCTGATCTTACATTGAACTTATAAATGTAACATTGTACCAAAAAATGAAGACTACCTCCAACCTAGCGTAGCATCACATAAAATTACGACAAATTTACTGGGCTATCATAAAATATAGGGACTCAGTGTGATGATTATATATTGATCTGCAAAATTAATTTGTAATTATGTCATAACAATTTTGTACAATTTAGGAACACATTAATTAAATTACAGCAACAAGTGTCCTTGTCTATGGGTGGTGCGTACGAGGCCACAGGTGGTTTAGTTGGATTCCCCAATTTACCAAGCGGTGGTGGAGGAGCGTCTCGCCTCAATCCCCGAGCTCCTGACTTTAGTCAACAGCCACAGCCTAATTTAATGCAACTATCATCACAGGTATAATAATAATAATTCAAATTGGTTTATTTCAGTTTAAGAAACATTACGATTCAATATAAACTGTTATTATGTACATATATAAAATTGCTTTGCTATCTGTTGTCAGTTGTCTGGAGCACAAGAAGAATATTATATTGAAATATTGATTTATTTACTTTGCATTTCCAGTCATCAATGTTTCCATCTAACTATGGGAGCAGTGCAAATTCCAATAGCAGTGGTGGCGGCAGTACTCCTGGCTCACTGAGTGCTGCCTTATTGTTAGCCTCCAACTATAGTCAGAGACCACCTCCACCCTCCACACCTCCATCTAAGTTGCATCAGCCACCGCCTCTCTATCATCAAGTGAGCGTAAGTTGTTATATCTATTATACAAATTATGTTGCACTCATATTCATATTTTGTATGGCTGTTCACTGCAATGTACATTGTACATGAAATACCTACTGCGTCAATAGCGCTGCTTGGAAATGCACCATGACGCAACGTGTTGACATTGCTGACACAATGTTATTTATTCACAGCCCGCAAGAAATCAGATGTCTGGTAATATGGGGAACGCTGGGCTGTCTTCCATGAATGTGGGACGGTGGACATCCTTCCAAGGATTCCAGGGTTCACCCGACAGTGAAACTCAATCCCAACAACCTGGCCAAGCGAATGGGGCACCTGAAGATCCAGCAGGACGTAAACCCAGACCTATTGGTACTGAACGAGCGTGGAAACAGCAATTAGGGTTGGGTACAGCTGAGGAATGGGGGTCTAACCATTTCCAGGGACCTCCACCAACCAACATGCACCATCAACCACCTCCGGTTGTAGTGCGAGGTCACCAGCAACCTCCCTTACACCATCAGCCATATGAGGACATTAACGTGGATAGGTACCAGGTGAGTTATGTTCAAGTGAGAGGATACATGGGTGTAGTTTTATTATAAGATCCATGTGTGATATGATACTATGTGTATTGTTTTGATTTAGAACCAAGTGGATGTGTTTGGAAGCGGTCTGAATATGATGCCTTTACCTTACATGCCTCCGCCACTCACACAACACTGGGAATCTGTTCCTCCACACCACCACACTCCTGACAAACAACAGGTATGTACTTGTATTCCACATATTGTTTGTTGAACTGAGACATTGTATGTTGTAATGTAATGTAATGTAATGTAATGGATTGTATTTTGTTAGCAGGGTTGGCAGAGCAAGTGGAGTCACTAGTTGGAATTCTGTTTAATATCTAAGAGTCAACCATTGGGATTTAATTATTGGGTTTATGATGTTGACTTTATATTAATTTAAACAGAGTTATATGTTCACCAATACATCAATACACCAATACATCACAAGTTGAAGGGTTATTATTAATTTACAATAAATTGATTACTTATGTACTAATATTATATTATTGTTATAAATAATAGCAACTTGCTTCATATTGGTTTTCAAATTGTTGATACATTTTTGATGCTTTAATAGTGAAATTGATATACTATGTAATTTTGTTACCTGCTTAGTTAATGATCATCACAAGCTAGGAATGTATTAGGATACAAGTATGTTATTCAATATTATGACTCCATACTAGTGAGAGTCCATCTCCATCTCTAGTGAGAGAAGTTGTGGAGTTTTTCACTTGTAACCATTAGACATGTATGATTTAGTAAAGTCTGTTTCCTACTTTCCTGTGTCTGATGTGGGATTAAAGCCACAGACATAGCTGATCATCACAAAGTGTTGGATTATTCACTGCCAATGACTAACAATATTGTGTATTGAATGTATGTAATGTAATAGTCATAAGTTGACAAGACTATATATGATATGATATGATAGTATACATATGTATGTATTTATAATGTTACAAGATGTTACAAGATGGGACTTGTAACATTATATTGTGGACTGGGTGTAGGATTGATTGACTGGATAAGTGAACTAGTCCCATCTTTGTAAGAAACATTATTAGCCTTATATATCTGTATCTGTATGATGGTCCCTCATGAAGTGACTCATTACTCAGATGTATGTATAATGTATATGTTGATTATCCTAATAATTCATTATTTTGCTGACAAAGTGTAGAAATAGGAAAAAATATTGTATATGTTATATATTATTATTACAAAACAATAAAACAACATTATTACTGATTTCTTTTTTATTATTTATACATACTACTGCTGTCCTAATACTATCTGTTTATGATATACATATATATTTTGTTGTTAGCTATCATACATAATATAGTACCTATAATTATTAAAATTCAATGGAAAGGGATAAGTATATAGGAGCATTATTCTCTATATTATATCACATACATACATAATATTACAATTATTATTGTTGAACCTATTTACTTTGTAATATTGAAAGGATATAATTGCCTTACATAGTTTGATGGTATAATCATTATTTATGTTATTATGTATTTTCAAACCTTTTTGATGCACTATAAACCCATAATGTAATTTAGATGATAATAGCAATGGGAGTAAAGTACATTGTGCAAGTACATACTATGTATCTTATTACTAGTATGCAGTAACAGTTACAGTAACAGCTACATACATACATACATACTATTAGGATTACATTATATAATACTACTACTATGTATGAATTCAGACTGCTAGACTTGTTTTGGCTTTTAGGGAGACACAATTATTGTTAGGTGATGCCTTTGTTTCCTTGTTTAAATATACATTTGATATGTTTTTATTCAATATATATGTATACAGTAGTATATTACTTATATGTACAGTGCCTCTCCATATATAATATTGTATTGGGAGAGGTTTTGTTATTGTTATAATATTACAGAGTCTGAGGTTAATGACTGTTCAGTGCTCATATAACTCCATATGTCCAATCTCAGTGCGTTATAAACATCAAGTTAGTACTATTGTAGATTGTCTGCTGTGTGGAGTAAAGACACACTTACTTATACACGTAGACAATGGATTTGCAGATTCTGAATTTAATTTGTGAAAAAAGATTTGCTCTCGCCTCAGCTTGTAAAGTTTCACGGATGAGTTGTGCTGCCAATTTCTTAGCACGTTAATAAACATTTTTTTATAAGAACTTAACACATTTTGCTGGCATTTTTGTGTGAGTTTAAAGTCTTAAGAAGGAGACAAATGCGAGTATCACTCCCGATGAATAGTACCATTGCTGCTGGTACTGTCATGGTGGGCTGATGCTTGAGGGTCTCGGGGAACCTCCTAAGGGTGGGTGGGTAAGGAACATGTTGGTGTTGGTGATGACACCGTTGTTGACATTATTGCTGCTAATGTCAACATGTGTTTCATCGCAGGGATCAGTGTTGGAATGATATACATACATATTTACAACCTTACCTTGTATTGATTATATACCTATATTGATGATGTATTTAGAATATTTGCATATTATATAAATGATTTGAGATGATATAGATGATGACAATTACGAATGTAATATTACTCTCTGCTTGTACATGAAGACTATCATATAATAATATAAATCTTTATGCACCGTAATATTTCTTTTATTCATTTTCCCTTCTTACAATGGATAAACTCTTGGCATGAATAATGTCCGGATGTCTCACATGGGACTAGCTCCATGTGAATATCATATGATTATAGAAAGGGGGCCAAGCTTAAGTTGATCCTGTGTGTTGTTACTCTAGTTGTGTTTATAGACAACACAACATTCTATGTAGAGACATTAGCCACATGGAAGTATACCTTCCAAATGCCTAGTCATTTCTAAACAGGTATACATATTATACAGTAATCTAATATTTTCTTGGGAAGTGATTGTTCTATCAAACCGGGACAACCCCCCCCACCCCCCCCCCCCCCCGGTCGACCTAAAAGTTTTTTGATGCATTTTTGATTTGACGCGCGCTCTTAACTTATCCAGTTTTTTGTCCAGCACATCTGGCAACCCTAGTCCTCACTTGCTCTCCCTAGTTACGCCACTGGGGAGAAGTTTCAAATCTAAAATTTTACGAACCGCTAATGCGTAACTTTTCTACACGTTATACAATAAACTGTCAAAAATACCACAAAATGATAGAAATCGTAAGAATATATCAACATTTCCGAAAAACCGGGACATTTAGGCGTCCCGAAAGGTTTGTTTGGGGCGCCGGGACATGAGGCGTAAAACCGGTGACAGTCCCGCTAAACCGGAACGTCTGGCAACCCTAGATTATTCAGAGTTTCTAACTTGCTGAAATGGATGCATAGAGATTATTATGTGTTTTCTTTGGATGCATAGTCTGAAAACTTTACCAGAACTGTTATTCAAGTATAATTCAAAAAATTTTATGCCAATAAGTGGAAGTGAAACAAAGTTGTTAGCGTTTTAATATAACAATTTTTAGATTTTCTGTAGGTGAAATACCTCTCTAGGAAATTTTGTATTGAGAAACAATATAAATTCAGGGGTAGATAGAAGTGTCAAGTGTAAGCTATCATTTATACCACATTTCGATCAAAAAACAGATACGTCATAAATTAAGCAGCGGGCTCTTGGACTATAATATTATTTCACGAAGTACCAGATTTACAAAGACATAGAAGTAGTATAAATTCAGGCGTAAAGTGGTGACATTGTATTGAATATCGTTACGTAGGTATCGAATACTAGCGACACTAGCCGGACATAGCGTGATGGCAGACTTGCGTATTTAGCGATAAATAAATAAATTAAGTATTTATTACCATTCTAGTTACAAGAGAGTATCTTCTGAGGTTACAAGTCTTTTTCTTTCTGAAGTCTCACGGGTTTGCTCAAACTTGGTTTAGTGTTGCTTGATAAATAATAAGGTATGGTTATGTTTTCTCGCTACTTTCAAATTATATTTCAGAAAAGTCTGCGGAGCATGGGTATCGTCGGGGGGGGGGCAATTGCGGCGCTATTTTATTAAGTACTTTACATCACGACCTTCTTCACATGTCTCACAAAAAAAATTCCGTCGTTTGCGGCGCTATTACACGTTTTTCATGCCGCATATTTATTTTAATTTTTGTTGCTCCCCCCTAGTTCCGAGGCTGGCGACGCCCATGCTACAAGTCATTATTGCAAACAAACAAATAAATAAATCTATGCAAGTGTTAAAAAAACAGACAATTTGTATGCTAAATGGCAGACTTATTACAAAAGCAAATCAAAGACTAAATTAATTTTGTGGTAGGTACCTATCATAAGAGTCGATGGCCTGACAAAGAATAGAATAGAGTAGGTGGCAGGTCGAAGTGTGTGTCGCAAGTTCGACCGTCGAGTAATAAATAGGTGTCCTAAATACAATCTTCTAGCTAGGTATATCTACTACCTACGATGAGGATAATTTATAATCATATTGTTTACAGCGACTTAATTATTTTCTCTGTAAAGGACACGATTCTACTTAACAATATGGATTGGACAGACACAGACACATAAAGAATCGCGAGGAATAAACTGCACGTATGGTAATCATAATTTTTATTGACCATAATACGTCTATTATTAGGTAGGTACCTGTTTGATATCTGACAAAGATCGCGAGATAATAGGTACCTACTTATATCTAACTAATGGCCAAAGCATGGATACTGGATAGGCCACTTTTATGTTATTTTGATGGTCTATTGTTTTCATGAGAAAATTTACTCGGTTAAAATTTATAATCGTATACGTATAGTTATAATGATGTGGTCCTACTTCCTACTTACCTATACGTATTACATTATTAACATCTAGGCACAGGTGTATGGCACGCGTGACAAGGTAGTACATGGTTGGCGCAGTTGGTAGGAGCGGCGGTCTCCCAAGCGGGAGGTGCCGTGTTCGAACACTGGCGCTGGCGATGTACCTACTACCCATTCCACACTTTGCGATACAGGCTTTTTTTAGCCTAGTGCAAAGTGTGCAGGAAAGTATTAAGGTTTGTGCATGCAAGCCAAGATCCTTTTTTTTTAATGAATATAATATTTACCTAATTGAGTTTAAAAAAAGAGGGACAGCACCTACATATGTGCCAATTTCTCTTTCCCTTGGCATCATCGATCATAGGTTCAGGCTCATTTGGATATTTAGAATAAATTCTATATACTTAATGTTAAGACTGGATATTTTTAAATTGTCTGTTGGTGAAGAAGAAGAAGAAGAAGAAGAAGAAGGTAAAGGTCTGTTGAGAAGAAGAAAGAAGAAGAAGTCTGAAGGTGAAAAGAAAAAAGGAAACAAATAAAAAATTCTATGTAACTTCTAGATAGAAATTAATAGAATGTGTAAATTGTAGCTATCGTCCGAGATATCTTTTTGCAGGTTTTTGCAAGATAGAGTTTCAAATACATTAACTGATGAGTGATGTGATGACTGATGGCTACTGATGAGTGTTAGCAATACTATAAATGTATTAAAAGTTATTACAATTGATAGTACAAGAATTACATTCAAAACTAAGTCTCCACCCGACCGTCAGTCAATTCGCAAAGAAGACAGCGGTCTGGCAAGGGTGAAATTAAATTTATTTACTGATGAGTGACGACTGATGGCTTCAAATGAGTGTAAGATAAAGAATAGGAATATGAATGTCATACCTACTACTACAATTGATAGTACAAGAATTACATTCAAAACTAAGTCTCCACCCGACCGTCAGTTCTATCGCAAAGAAGACAGCGGTATGGCAAGGGTGAAATTAAATTTATTTACTGATGAGTGACGACTGATGGCTTCAAATGAGTGTAAGATAAAGAATAGGAATATGAATGTCATACCTACTACTACAATTGATAGTACAAGAATTACATTCAAAACTAAGTCTCCACCCGACCGTCAGTCAATTCGCAAAGAAGACAGCGGTATGGCAAGGGTGAAATTAAATTTATTTACTGATGAGTGACGACTGATGGCTTCAAATGAGTGTAAGATAAAGAATAGGAATATGAATGTCATACCTATGTACTATTACAACTGATAGTACAAGAATTACATACCTACTTAACTACGTTTTGTACTACCTATATATTTTTATAATTGCATGTACGTACGTAAAAAAGGTGATGAGTATAATACCAATAATGTTATAAGATTGTTAAGAGTGTGTAACTGTGTACGCCTACCTATTAATCAATTGAATGGCTTTAGTAATGATACTTTAAGGAAGGAATTCGTAGGTTTTTTGAATATTGACAACGATAGTTACTCTACAATGTAGAAGAGTATGCATACCGACATTTCAAAAATTTATTAAAATTCTTATATCTCGACAACTGTTACTAAATATGCTTTGGAACAAAATAGGGTAGATGCATTGAGCATTTATCTGGGGAACAACCGTAAAAAAATTATATCTTGTATAGATTTCTAAAAAAAATGTGTAAAATACCTCTAATATTTTTTCTGAAAGACGGAAACTCGTTTCCCGAGTGTCGCGGAGTAGATTCTTTTTTGTACTGATAGTATGCATTAAAATCTAGTGAACAACCTTAAAAGTTTATTGATGAACGTAAAATTATCCCCAAAAAATGAAAAAAACGCTAATTTTACCATTTTATCATGAGATTGTTCACGCGATTTTGAACCTTAATGCCGTGGGAAATGACTGTGACGTCATTCTTGGTACCAAGCCCTTAAAGTCCGTTTGTCTCGTGTCTCTGTAAGTTATTTTTTACAATATATTTTTTATATTTACAAATAATTTAATATTTATAAGTAGGTAGGTAACTACATCGCGTCAAATAAAACTGAATTCATCATCAAGGGTAGGGGATCCAATCCAAAAATATATCTGGCAGGTGCTGGTGTACAAATATGACTGCTTTACTCGTAGGTATAACGCTGGTTGAATGCTATTAATCGTTGTCTTGAGTCAATGCGGTGATTATACTGTCCCCACGACCATTCAATCCGTCTTAATATTTCAGGAATCTGAAAGAAAAATATATTATTTGGAAGATTGTTGCATAATCAATAAATGGTTGGCCCCGAAACCCGGCGCTGGCGATGTATTCCACCTTGCGATTTTTTCGATTCGATTAGATTTTTTTGATTTTGGAAATCGCGAGGTGTGCAAGAAAATATTTGGGTTTGTGCATGCAAGCCTAGATCCTGCAATGTGCTTTTTCATGTTTATAATAATGTGTCTTTGTTATCTATGGTTTGGTAAAATTAAGCTTTATAACTATGACTCCAATATTTTGTAAAATTAATAAACGCCACCAAGCAGACATAGGACATCAACTGGCATCATGCAAAATTCAATACCGGGGTTAAGATTTTTTAAGAGCTAAAAAAATTTTACTTCGCGTGCTATTCTTGGGTTGGGTTGATTGGCGGAAATCGCCAACAGGCGATAAATCCGCCCTTTGTGTGTATATTTATGTGCAATAAAGTTTTTATTTATTAATTTATTTATTAATTTATTCTACCAGCACTGGAGACGAGAAAAAACCCTTTTAAGTGCTTTAAAAGAAAAAAATATCTTTCTGGTATGTCCGCTGAAACGTTCCAAATGTTATATCCCATGTGCAGACATGGTGACGCTTGTAATAAAATGCCATGAATATTATTATTATGTCAAAATTGTAATGTCCTTTAATACATACTGTAAGGTATCGGGCTATCACACGCCCCTCCAATATGTGGTGACAGGTAGTCCATGCTCGCTTCAATGAGAGTTTCATAAGTTAGTGGTTTTCGTCCTGGGTTGCGCTGCAGTCACGCAGGATGTCTTCATCATCGATGTCGTCATCAGATAGGATGGGAACCCCCCAACTTTGTCCTAATATTCTTCTTCTGAGTCGTTGTCCTCACTTCTGAGGATCGTGACCATCCTCTGTCCTTATAACATTTTGAATTGTCGTCCTCCACCTCTCCCGACACATCGCCGTGCGCGTCGCCGCATGTAGTGGGGGATCTTCCTCTACTGGAATACAGACAGACACATTTATTAATTAGACAAAAGATTTAATTTAAACATAACGCAAATCCGTAAAGCGGGGCGTTATCGAGGGATAGGAGGGGGGCAGCTGGCCTCTTTCCTTCCTGATAAAAGGGGGACCCTTCGACAATGCCACCTGGTAGCCACTTGCCACGTCGCTTGTGGTATAACCTGAACAGAATCAGAACGGGACACGGAAGGTGCAGCCTTTTCCTCCATAGATGAGGCAAAAGGGAGCACCCATATTGCCCCTGTGGAAGGGTAGAGTCTGTCACCCACATTACCAGAGAGTGCCCACTCACTAAGTTCAGCGGTACCATCGAGGATATACACAACCTGTCTCTTGAGGCTCTTCAATACCTGGCTCCCATGATCTTAAGCTCTGACTCTGCCTAATTTGCCCCATACGATATAAATATAATGGGTATATCCTATTCGACACCCAGAGACAGGCCACGGCCTGGTGGGCTACAAATATGGTTACTTAAAACTATACATGTTTCGAGATACCTCCCCAATAGAGACAAGTCTCGTGTGTGTACACAACTTAGTAGGTACCATATCGTTTTCTCATTTGCATATATCATGAATTTTCTAAAGTTATGGTGAAATAAAGAAATAGCAAAATATCAAGAGACAATAGTACAAAACCAGATAATAATAGTGTTCTAAAGGGCGAATTTATTGCAAAAGCAATATATGTCAACCTGAAATTCATTAGGTACTCAAGTTACAATTGTTAAAAAAAAGATTGCCTGCTATTAGAAACATGTGCAAGATGGATCGGCCACATATGTAGTGCGTCAATAGGGTCTCTTATGTAAATTAATTGAAGGAATGAACGAGGGGACAAACTACAGAGGACGACAGAGAAAAGAATACCTGGACTTACGTGACGGGATATGGTCTTCGACTCATATAAAGAGTTTAACCGCACAGGACAGGGATGAGTGGAGAAGGAGACATGGAGCTTTGCTGCAAACCAATCACAACCATTGAATCTGGAGAGAAAATAAAAATTGAAAAATGTCTGTGTACCTAATAATAAAATAATGATAGGTAGTATAAATATACAGAAGTTAAATAAAAAATAGTAAGTATTTATATTGAAAAGAATACTTACATTTTTATCGGCGATTGTTGCTACGAAAGCGTTGGCGATAAACAAACATATTACTTTGACACACCGAGAAAAAAAGAACGCGACCGAGGAATTGAAAATAAACTAAAATGATTATGTTGTTCCATTTCTATTCAAATTTCAAAATTTTAAACGATATTTTTTAAATAATAAAATGTATGGAACGAAATTGATAGGTACTTACCGTGTGTTTTTCAGTATTATATATAATTTATATGAATTTATTTGATATTCATTATTATACAGAATTCTTTACCACAAGGAAAATACAACATGCAACAACTTTTGAACTGAAATTTTGTGGCACATCTAGGAAAAGATTTTTCTAAGATTATTTTGAAAATCACAATATATGTTTTTTGTTAGAACATCGGAATTTTCTACATATCATTGTTGAATATAACAAGTAGTTTTGTCAACAGATATACAGCAAAGGATGGACTTCTTCGGGTTGGAGGTCTGGGTTCGATTCCCGGCCGCGGCAGATGAATGGACTGGAATTGGCGAATGTTGCTTAAGTGTAAAGTGATCACATTAAGCCAGCCGATGACCAGTCATAGGCCTGATGGAAAGTCCATCCTTTGCTGTATATCTGTTGAGTAGAAAATTTGATGATGTAGTTAATACAGAGTCTGTCAATTCGTGGAACAAAAATTCTAATGCAATTGGTTTTTTTAGATGAATCTGGAGTGTTATAATAATAATAAGTAATAGGTTGACTGTAAGATATTGCTTTTGCAATAAGTCCGTCTTTTAGCACACTACCATTGTCTTGTTTTTGTAACTATGCATACTTATTTTTCTTAGGCCAATGAAGATTGATTTATTTATTCTATTATTGACTGGCAGAAATTTCCATTAGGCAAAAAGCCCGCCATTTGTATGTTTTGTATATGCAATAAAGATTATTTTATTTAGCGCTCACTTCGGCGAACTGATAGCTCGGTTCTCTTCCACCCGATAAATAAAAATTGCGAACAGTAAGACAATAAATACAATTAATGCTTTAGGTCCCAGAGAACTTCAAAGTTTAGTGAAATAATTAGGTATATAAGATTTTTTTTTTTTGAATGGATCTGGGTTTATCGAAATAAACCCAAATACACCTTTGTACACTTCACAGTAAGCTTGTGTCGTGAAGTGGAGTAGGTCGCCATCGGGGATCGAACCCGCGCCCACTGGATTAACAGTCGAGCGCGTTACCAACCAGGCTACCGACCACAAGATGAGATAAAAAAGATGTGGTAATAATATGGTTCTTGGTGACATTTTAAATTAATTTCATTATTAATTATTATTTTTATAATATAGTGTGGTTTGAAACGATGGTACACTGTTTCTGTTAGTTTTATTTAGCTCTAAAGCGAGTTTCAGACAGTCTGTAAGAATGTGTGAAATTTAATTAAGATGTAGGTATTTATTGAATGTATTTTGTTTTGATGTGTTGTGTAATTCTAAGTACCTGGTACATACTCATATTATAATGAATAAGAGTGCATCGTACCACACCTATACGTATAGTAGATAGAATATATAGGTGTGGAGTATGTCTCCTGGCTACCTAATATCGCAATGCAAAAGGTATCATTTAGGAATGCAAGTGACCGCGTAAGAATCGTCATGGAGGGAGTGAAGAAGGTATAAGTACATTAGAGAACCGCACAGTTGAAGGGGCAAAAACTAGCCGTGGAGTTCTGCGAAGCGGCCGGCCAGGTTGGCAGTGGACTTGTAAGGAGAATCCGCCCCCCATAGTTAAAGGCCCTTGTAAACATATTCGACTCCGGGATCTAACATTTCATTGCGGAACTACAGAGCTTTAGAAAATTGTACTTAAAAAAACATTTTTGTTAACATGTTTTGTATAAAAGCTAGAAATGTTCAGAAAATAAAGAAAACATCTAAATAACTACTTAAATTAGAAATGAAGTTCACCAAAGTGTTTCTATTTAAGGTGAAATGAAGCAGCTGTCGGGTCAAAATACGACGGTACAGAATACCATTACTACACCCTCGCGGGGTGGTGCATCGTATGTCACAGTGATAAAGTGAATGCCTATACCTGAGGGTTACAAAAATACATTGGAGTAATAAACATCATTCTGAGCTAGAAGAAGGATTTCTAGAATAAGAATTTCAACATTAAACTCTAGTTTCTATTAATTGAAGATGAAAAGTCGTAAATAACTACTAGAAATATAAAAACAATCAAAACAAAACTATTATTAACTAAAATATTCTGATCCATTGAAGGTAAATTTCTATTTATTACGAATGAAACTATGATTTAAAATGTGTATGATGTATGACGTTCTCCTTCACTAATTACTCTCAATCGGCTCAGGACTATTTATTTATTCTTCATTGTATTGCATAGTATTTGAAAATCTATTTCATAGGTTGATGTTATTTTACCAAGTCTTACAATATTTTTAAGAGAAATCCAGTGCGGTGGTGGGCATTTTATGACCTAAAGCTGTTCTAGTGTAGTGCGCTATGTCCAGTGGATGTATCGCATGAAGAAGCGGTTCACGCATCAACTTTACTATAATCCACTATAAGTTCAGATTCTTTATTTTGTACGTAAACACATTCGTAATAAGTACCGACATATATTAGTAGGTACCTACATACATGTATCATAATATTGCACACACATCTACATAGGTATATTAAATAACTTAGGAATGTGTTCTTTTCATGAACCAGGTCAAATTTACTTGAATAAACGAATTATGGTTGCAGATGGAGAAGATAGGTGGGAAGGAGGGTGATTGCTATTAATTTGACACTTGACAAACCATGATGGGGACCGTCCTGCAAAAGGTGATACTCATGTCAGAGGACCGCGAAGGTTGACGTAGAGGTATCCAACGACAGATCATCAGATCAGTCTCAATCATCTGGTCTGGGAGATATCTTATATAATACGATATATTAACTACAATGAGCTACGAATACAATAAAACGATAGATAAATTTATCAAGATTTGATCTGCTTTGAGGTCACAACCCCATATTCCTATAAATAATATATTACTCGTAATTTCATAATAAATGTGCGAATTCACGTCTTCAGATTATACTTATTATTTCTCATTTTTAAAAACCTATCAACTGTCATTATTTATAGACATTTTATTTATACACTTACATTATATAAGTAGATAATATGACAATAATATTTTATTTTTACTATCAGTTTAGGTACTTATGTACATTGTACATACGTGTAATTTAAGAAAACATTCTTGTAGCACGCATTGAATTGTCGTAAATACCTATATTGTAATTGATATACCCCGCGACACTGTGACAGTTTCCTCAATTTCCCACAAAGTACTTACGAATACGTTGATTAGATTGTTATTACAATAAAACAGTTAATAATACTAGTGTAACAGCAAATTGTCTATCATTTCTAATCGTTGGGTTATAGTATAAAATATAGAAACAAACCAGTATTATAATAAAGGTTGACAAATAATTTGTCATTATACGATTTCATTAGATGAGGAGATATTATTAGGTAGGTAGATATTGTAGTGTGTCTGTAATAGGTTGCTGGTACCTATGGTAGTTGGGTGGTCACACAATTCACCGTTATCCATAGTAGGTAAGTATAACCTAAGGTCACATGACAAACAATACAAGAACCTACTTATTATTGTGGGATGGGATATGTACCAGGTACCAGGTACCTACCATTAATATCTGAGAATTGACACTACAAAAATTTACTTTGACGTTGTAGGTTCATTTCTCGATAATTTACAGTAAATACTGTACTAGAGATTGTTTATCGTGTCTCCCGTAGTCAATGATTCTGATGCCTAAAATGTTATAAATTTTACTAGATATAGTAGGTATGTATACCTATAGGTACCTACACCTACCAGTGACAAAGAGTGGATTTCTATAGACGGGAAGCCGGAGCGCATGATGGAAGAACGCATTTCGGGCAGTGGCGTAACTAGCATTAGTGCCGCCCGGGGCGGACTCTGAAAATGCCGCCCCCCCCCCCCTTACCACTAGAGTACCTATACAAGTACATGTGTACCCACCCAGTGGTGTCTGCAGCTTTCAAGCTAAGCTAGAGCAACTAAAATTGTAACATAGACGTATCACAATAAATCATATAAATAGCGCCGCAGGCGAAATTTTTTTACAAATTTAAAAAAAAATAAGGTCGTTTTGTAGTTTTGCTTACTTTCTTTAAATAAAAATATAAAAAAATAAGTACGTTTAACAAGGTAACATTTAAAAATGCCATAAAAAAAGCGCCGCAGGCGAAATTTTTTAGACAAATTGGTGAAATAATGAACTTGGTTATCTTTCCATAGCAGGTAACTAACACATATGGTTATAGGTATTGTATAGGGGAAGCGACCATACAAGAAGTAACTAAATTTTAGTCATAAGATATTGAAAATCGAGCTTATTTATCGTGAAATAAAAACTGAGACACCTATTATAAAGAATTCGTACCTGACACGCAAACAGGTTTTATTAGCGCCGCAGGCAAATTTTTTTAATGAAAATTATTGTAATTTAACAGTTTTTCATAATAATTTAAGAAAATTCAGAGATATTTTTTAATTTGTGTGTTTTATCAAAATGTTTTTTTTTTATATGTTGATCCATTTTGCCGCCCCCTGAAATGCGCCGCCCGGGGCGGACCGCCCCCCCCGCCCCCCCCTAGTTACGCTACTGATTTCGGGTTCCACTGCTGATCTAGTTCACCACCCACACCACACCACAAACTTATGCCGTTGCGAAGCACGGGTATTTACCCTAGTTCCGAATAATCGATGTAACATGTAGCTTCCAAAGACAGAAAATATAATAAACTAGCAGAAAGTGTACCATGCGCGCCTTGCTACATCACAGACATTGTAAATCCGTGAAAAGTATGAAATACACTTATTTGTTTAATAGGCTCGCGCCCCCACTCCACCCCACTCTCTTGCTGGTGTCACTAGTGTTACTATTCATATTATTGTCACCTAAAACTAGGGATGCGACACTATACATATAATATCATTTTCTTATTCCCCTTCCCTGCCCCTCCAACCGCTCCCTCCTCCTTCACTCCTGCGGGTGTTCGGTGAGTTACTATTCATATTTTCGACACCGATAACTTATGGATTCGACACTAATCGCTATTTCCATGCCCCCTTCCCTTTGTACCCTCCTTGTACACCCACCCTCTACAAACCTTCCTAGGGGTACACACAATAACTTGTCAAAGTGTCATCTCAATCGGATGAATGGTTTAGGAATCCATGAATGACAAAGAAAATACACTCTATTCTATTTTATAGTAAGATATATTTTTATTTAACGGAATTCAGACGAATATTATAAAACTTAATTTAAATGTTGTTATGTTTTTACGAAAAGACGTTTGGACAATTATAAAATAATTATTGCAAAACAATAGATATTGTTTATCCCACAATTCTGAATCACAAAATATTACAATATTCACAATTATTATTCATTGTTTTATGATTTCTAAGTTGTAAAATGCCCGTTAATAATAACAGTCTATAATATTATAAATATTATTGCCCCGTTTACTTTGTATAGTACCTACCTATGTATTAATTGATTGATTCTACTTCGAGCGAACATAAAATATCACATAAATCTCAAAATATTGATTAAGAAATAGGCACATCTTGGCTCAGCCAGGGTCCACCCAGGACTGTCGTGCTGATGATGACAAATCTATGAGATTGAATTGTTGAATATGTATAATTATGTAAATCATAACTACACAATATACGACCACTGAGTAGGTATACTCAATATGCGCTAATTGCTTTAGATAATGACAGAAGACAATGTCAGGATTGTATTAAAATACAGAAATCCGAAAGTCGTGTATTTTGTTGGTGCAGGATGCCGTGCACGCAGGGCCATTTTACATGTAGAGTGTAAACACTAAATCGCAACGAAAAAGTACCCGCAACTTGTCTGGCGGAGTGTCAAAGCCCAGGAAGAGCATTTGTTATCATTAATAGGGAGATTCGAACTCATATTTAGAGGTTTGTGAGGTAACATTCCAATCGTCATGCCAACAATGTATTAATTATTAAAGAGTTTCTTGTATGGTGAAAATTGTGTTTCTACTAGTGTCATATGGTTGATACAAATTTAACATGACTAGGGAGTTTGATAGAGTAAAGTTGGACAAATTGTATACATATGGCATCAAAGTAAGTAAATAATTATTTATTTTATTCTTCTTGTACATTAAAATAGGAATTAGAAATTTCCAGAGGAATAGAGGTTAATGGAGCTTTATTACTTTCCTAATTTCAACCAAATCCTGACCTACCTTCATCCTACGTGTGTTTAAAAGTTTTATTGAGTAATGGGTTTTAAGGTTATTCTATGTATTGCTATTTACCTTCTCTCTCTTTTTGTGTCATAAATATTCAGCTTACCGATTGTTTGTTACAAAATGTTATAAATTAATTCTTTCACATTTGTGTATCGTATAGGTGATTCACTCTTACACCATGGCCGTAAAGGCAGAAGACAGGGGGGAGGGTTAACCCCCAATTTTCCTCAGCCAACCCATCGTTTTACACACGGGAGAAAGGAATCACCGTCATGTTATGAATTTTCAATTATCATTGCGAAAATCCATTAAATCAATGTTGTTTCATTGAAAAAATTTCATCTATTAACAAAAAATAAACTGGACTTTAAATCGATTCTGTTTTATCTACCTAATTCTTGCGTTTTATGACAAAATATTCGCCTGCGACGCTGGTCGTTCATCGTGTCGTAACCCAGAAATATATCCAGACGCGATACTATTGAAAGAACATTTTTGAAAAAAAATTCGCCTGCGGCGCTATTAGCGGGTTTTTGTTCAATTCGGCTATATCAACATTTTAGTTGCCCCCTATATCGAAGCTGGCGAAGTCCATGGTTGTTACTTACACATAATATCTCTCTCTGGCCCAGAGCTCGAACCCCACCCGAAATTATTTCTTGGCTAGGGCCCTGTCGTACACACCGTTCCTCTGTACATTAATGCATTGATGTAGCATACTGTCTGATGTGTGTGTGTGTGTGTGTGTGTGTGTGTGTGTGTGTGTGTGTGTGTGTACGTGTAGTGCTTAGGTACTCTACAATCTGTTCAATATGGTTTTGCAATCTTCATCTATTCATGTAATTACTATATCTTATTATTAATAGCTTTCACATTGTAATGTTCTTACATACACTCCATTATCGCTTTTAACAGTCTGCTGAGGTCAAAGGCTCGGCAGTAAAATTAATTGATTATCGTTTTGATTTGCATTCGATTAAAATCTAACATTATTATTGCCAACTTAATGTGGCAGAGGGTTCACTTTAATGACTTTATTATAGGCAAATAGACGTTCATTTTATTTAAATAATTCTAATATTTCCGAATTAGATTTCAAGCGGAACAAATTGTCCATTAAGTATGGAAAGTCAACGACTAATACTTTTTAATAAGTACCTACTTCATACTACTAAATATAGTTATTAGTTATATATGTACTTAGTGTAAGAATCATAGTTCGGCTTGTATGGGAAACTTGGCATTAAATTAGCACTCAGTTTATCTTTTAAAACATATTCGTTATAACAAAAAATATTCACCTTCACCTTCTTGTACGATTTTCCCTAAAAATGGCGAAAATTGTACTTCGAAATCATTAATTGAGGGGGAACTGGGAGATTGGTAGAACTGACGAAGGAGCGAATGTTCCCCAGGATTGGGATAAGTACACGAAAATCTTAAATGTCTCCAAAAAAGATATACAGAGGCCAATTTTATTGAATGCCGAATGTCGGGATAATTTTCCTACACATGAATGATATTAGTAGCGCTATTACCACTCTAGTGCCTACGCCCACATCATCGATGATATATCACTAAATTAAGAATATTAATCATTAGCCACTAATTGCTCCATGTGACCATTACAAAATAGTTTAATTAAACACGTATCCGCAGACGCAGTGACGTTCCAATAATGTTGCTTTTATTACAAATAATACCACTTTAAAATCATACATATTTGCGAAGAATGCAGTACCATTATGCATTATCTCAAATTAAATTTGAAGGCCTCAACTGAGAATGAGGGAGTGAAATAGCATGACGTCACGATGTTCGCATTCGCTCTTCTATAATTCATCACCTACTTACTGCTTGCGTATAATACTCGTGTATCAGTAAATAGTTACCACCAAGAGATAATACGATATTTTCAGATCTAAATGCGAAATTGGAAAGTGATTTGAACCAGGCGTGAATTGAACAAACATTAACTAAGCACCAAGTTAAGCCACTGTCTGAATAAATAGATATCGAATATCAATAGATCGTACATGTGTGTATTGATACTGGAGCATAATATACATATGTATATAGATTGTTTAGGTACCAACATTCCAATCATGTGACGAATTTGATATAAATCATAAATTCTTTTGAATAGTCTTAGAAATAGGCAGTCATGAAATGCGATAGATAATTAATATCTGGGGTGGTCGGTAGCCGGGATCCATCTGCAGTAGTTATACGTAGAATGTATTAACACAACACATATGCCCGATCCCACCAACTACCACCTAGGAAGCAGACCCCTAAGGAATTTCCATACAAAACCACAGACAATTTGGGTGATTATTATAACTGTCATAACCTTTAAGATATAAATCCATAGAAAATACAACATGCAGCTCTACTTAGTTAGGTGCCCAAATATCTCCGCCCAGAATCTCCCTCACTTAAGTAGCTGCATGCTGTATTTTGTATGGATTTATATCTTAAAGGTTATGACAGTTATAATAATCACTCAAATTATCTGTCGTTTTGTATGGAAATTCCTTAGGAGTCTGCTTACTAGGTGGTAGTTGGTGGGATCGGGCATTAATGTTTTCTTAAGTGATTCCTCGATATCACAAAACATTTTTATCTATTCGTTCGCGGCTCATTTTGTTAGTCAGTATATTATGATTCATGTATTGCGAATATAATATATTGTAATACATATTTATCTATATCGGATATAGGTAGAGTGCATTTATATATCTTGGCAGCCGGCGGAGATTAGCTGCAAGTGGAGTTCAAAATTGTATTGTTGGTAGCCCTAATTGTCGAACCTTGTCATAAGAACTGACAAAGGTCCGCAATATTCTCACATTGTATCTTCTACAAGTAACCTACAATGCCGAAAATATTACTGAGCGGTGCTAGATAATAGTTCATATATCTACCAACTTATTTATGTTACTTCTACATCTACTGCTTTTTATTTTTCTCTTAAATAGATATAGATTATCAAGTTTTTATATTCGTACGAGTAGATTTTGTGTAATTTGACTTTTCTTTGCCAACGATGCATTGTCGAGTCAAACGCACTAAATGCGTAAAACGTTATTCAACCTTGTCTGTGAATAATGAAACTTGCTTTGCAGATAAGTTAGGAATTAACCCATACAGCACTGTCGACATGATGCTGCGTTACGTTATCCCGTAATACACACACACTGCAATTATATTTAACTTATTATGAGTGTAGATTGTACTGCAGGTAGTAGTTAATACAAATAATAACACGATTAACAATTAGTGTGTATGGTTGGACTTATTAAAAATTATATAAAATAATGAATGGTAGTATTGAGGTATTGTCAGTTATCAGACCGTGGTTATACAAGTATAATTGTTAATCAGGCCATTGAATTACTCTACTAAGTTACCTCTCAAGCTCTCATATCAAACATTACTCCACTGCAATATTTGTTTTATTATTTTTATCATAACAAGTCGTATGTTTTTCTATTCGTTGAAAGGTTTTTAAAGTTCTTAATTACCTTCTTATTCTTGAATTTAACAACGGACGAAAATAATTGCAACTATGCGCTTCTACAGGTACAATTTAGTTATTTGAATTTATTGGCAATACGATGACCTTATTTATAAGTAAAATGACGATAGTTTTAGTAAAGCCTATAAGTAGAAATTTTTTGTAACATCATATGCACGTAGGTTTTTAGAACGTGAATAAGTCATATTATTTTATAAATATTTGAGAACTTTTAGTTCTTTCACGATCCATCATCATGGGTGTTGTTTTTTTTATCTTTTGATATTTTTAGCGGGCATTATGTAATAGAGTATTCCACGAACACGTATGTCGCCATTGAATCGTTACATGTAAATAATTTTAATTAAAAGGCAATGTTGCGAAAATTGACTTTATTATTTCAGTAACCATATATGATAATAAGAATGCCCGTTTTAAACATATACTAACACAATTTTATATTGTGTTAGCTGTATTTCTTAATAAACACTTTTCTAGTTGATAAATGTGTGAACATTATATTTAATGATACACATTTCTATTCCGGAGTAACACCTTGCCCAAACATTTTCGTGTATTCGGGAAGTCCTAATCGGTAACATGGGGTTTCAAATTGATGTTTCTATTTTACAAGCGATTAATTAACAACATAATATCAATTAATAAACTATACCTACCTACTATGAAAATAATTATTTCCATTGTTATGAACGTTTATTATAAATATTTATATCTCAACGTGTTAAATTTAATTACGAAAGCCACACCCATAATTAGAATATATTAATCATAGGTATAACTAGTTGGATTAAATTTATCAATAAAACTATTTTCTACCATCTGTTCAATATTTCTAATTAACTAGACCAGAGGTTACTAGAATAAACTCGCTGGGAGTAAGTACTCTTTTAACTCATTCATGTTGGATGACGTCAATTTTAGCAGTAGAAGCTCTTATTTATTACTTTAAATCGCGAGTTTTCCACCTATCATTTGAAATGTGATTATTGTTAGCTAATACGAGTCATCATAGGAATGATATTTTACTATAATTTATTACTTGAATCATTATAATGTTGTGGAGACTCTTCAAGTTATTTGAATGAAGGAATGTGATTAAATATTTTACATATAACATTAAACCTACTTACATTTCATTTACCTGCTTATTGAATATTGCATACAAAGTATTCACGTCATCTTCAAACATGTACTGAGAAAACATGGGCATTATTTATTCATTCACCAGTTTTTTTTTATATAAAACGAACAGTAGATGTTTTCTATATTCTGAATTTAATTATACACGGTGTAACACAACCGGTAGATCAACCGAAGCAGGATGATAGAGGACATCGATACCCATCGATTTAACCCCCATGTATTTTCAGCGATTTTTTGTAGTTTTCAAGTTATGATTTTTTTTCGTAGTCTTTCGCCAAACTCCGACTTGCAAGACGTTATTGGTCACAGAGACACCAATTATTGAGATACATACTTGATTTTTTTTCTAAAATAGGTGAATAGTATACGTTGTAGATACAAAAAGAAGTACGGGCCTATTTTATATAATCACACCATAAAAATGCTGAATCTTAAAAATTGTAACAATTCAAATTGTAATAAATGTTTGAGGATGTTTTAAAAAATAATCGCAGAATAAAAAAAATCAAACTATTTTCAAAAACATGCCAATTTTATAAACTATTTACCCTGTAAATTTCATTGAGCAATCTTTACGGAATCAAATCTAAAAATTGTTTTAATGCAAAAAGGGCGGTAAGTCACGAAAAAAAAAATGATAATTCTCCATACAAAATATATGAGGAGAAAGAAATTCCCAAAAAAATTCATAAATTCACCTAGTATTTTCATCTGCAATGTATACTATTTATCTATTCTATAAAAAAATCAAGTATGTATCTTAATCATTGGCGTCTCTGTGACTAATGACATCTTGCAAGTCGGAGTTTGGCGAATAAATACGAAAAAAGTTCATAACTCGAAAACTACTAAAAAATCGCTGAACATACATGGAGGTTAAATCGATAGGTATTGAGGTCCTCTATCATCCTGCTTCGATTGATCCACCGCCACCGGTTGTGTTGCACCGTGTATACACTAAAACAACATAATATAGAATTCCATGCAGATTGTAGATTTTTTTACTGTTTCAGGATATATGTGTTTAAAAATAATAGAAATATGTATCGCCACACTTTTTTTTCCTCCACGGATTTTCTGTATGTCGTTGGATAACAAATAACTCTATTTCAATAGATGTACGAGTATACGAAAGGATGAACTTCTCATCGACCACATTTATGACTGATATCAACTGGTTTATAATTTAACTTGAGTAACATTAATATATTTCAGCTTGCGGATTACAGCTCCTCCACCCCGATATGTCCGGGTACCCAGAGCAGACTAACCTTATGTTCTTGCCTAGCTCATTTAATTTTTGCAGGCATGTCCAAACCATTCTAGAGTTGATGATATTTGAGCTCAACGCTTTAATGGCTGCTTTAATATAATAGTATCTATCATTCTGGTGATATTTACTCTGCTCATCAAGCACTCATTCTGTTTGTGTGTTTTACCACATTTTATGTAACTACCTGACACTTTCGACTGCATCCCAAGTAAGGTAAGCAGAGTGAAGTCTAGGCTGCTCTTTCTCAACACGCGCTTTTTGATTCCTTCTAGAAATATCGTAAAATCTTAATATGGCAGCGTGGAAACAGTACCTAACTACAAGAATTCGTTTAGGCGATGTTGATAGGCAATTCAGCTTTGCTCCGATATTTCTGACTCATTTTTTATTAGTAGAGTGACATTGCAATATTGAATAATTTGATCCATTGGAGTAATTCCGGAATGATTAGTAACATTTTTACACTTACCTAATAAGAGATGTCAATATCTCATTGATGATTCACGATTCACAGTTTAGAAAGTTCTGATCTCCCAATGTCATGTTCACGGTATTCACTTGTTTCCGTGTCATCGAACTCTCCATCTTTCCCTTTCTCTTATGTACATATGTGTATACTGTATATAGCTCCGTACTATTCACACATATCAGAGATCTTCAAATATTCTATTGTGATGTTCATTTTATTAATCGAAGTATTTATTTTTACTCAAATTATATTATTTATTGTAGAACCATTGACTTTGAACTCGTGTAGGCCTGCTTTGTACCAAAGTAGCCGCAATAACTACATACGTATATTAATTTCTATATTACTACATGACTATAACATAAAATGTATACGTATTTTCAGTTCTATGCACTATTGGGTAGCAATGTTTTTTCACAGATTTCATTTCCATCACAATCTTGATGGATGGATAGTGATTGTCACGTAATGATGGTTTAAAGTACAAGTAAGGTTATATTCCACGGAGTTCATAGAACGTTAGCCCATTTATTGAACTTTAAAAGGCACTAATGAATAGATGAAGTGCGTAAATGATCTAATTCCTCGATGTGTCGAGAATGTTGTCCTAGGTTTAAATATAGGAAAAAAATAAAAATAAATTATCGGCACAATACAAAATAATCGTGTCCACCGCAGCGCGGCCTTATTGCAGAGTTGCAATATCTTACAGCTAACTCAATACTTGGACTCCCATACTCGTAAAGTAGAGGCCATGGGAAAATAGAAGAGGTGTCAGAAGGCCCCAGAAAAGATGGGCGGACGACGTGACCTCGGTAGCGGGCAGACAGTGGGTCAGAAAGGCGAGGGATCGAAAGGACTGGAAACGAATGGAAGAGGCCTACATCCAGCAGTGGAGGGACCAAGGCTGACGAAGAAGAAGAACTCAATAATACATATATACTTTATCAATACTTTCATTAATTCATTTTCTTTTTGATACGGGAAATTGTCAGATGTTTTGTAGGAAAATGTGCTTTCTTTGTTTTCAAATGTCAAGTGGTTGAAAAACTACAAATGCACAACTGTCTGTTTTTGTCTCACATTGTAGAAAGTTCAGGCAAAGTTTTGTAAAAAAAGTAATTTATGTATGAATATCTTCGTAAACAATTGCGATACATTTTCATTTTCGTATAGTGTAAGTAAATCACCGTTAAGAGGTAAGTATTCCTACTAATTGATATCAAGAATACATATACGACTACATCATAATAAAGTGACTACTTTCTGTAAGTAATAGTAATATAAGAAATGAAGACACCTAGTTAGGTAGTGTGAAGTAATGGGAGCGCGTCACTTAATAGCTATTAAATAATATTATCATTATATTAGTGATATTATTATTTGTACATACTACATACTTCCAGTCTCTCTGCCTCTAGCATGTCTCCAGTGGTACAATGTTGGATGAAGATTTATAGTTTTTTTTAAGTTAATTTTCGTTCCTGAGCAATCGAATACATAATTTCTCATCGAAACAATTCGTCATTTTCAATGGCTTTTTATACTCACCTACGTACTGTTTTTATTTTCATGTTTGTTTTGTAATAATTTTATAACTGTGAAAGAAAGAAAAACTTAACTTTTTAACTTTTAACTTAAGTTTTTTTTACATTGAGTATACTCGTACATTCTCCGTTTTGAGTTTATTTCAAACAACCATTTGGCGGTATTTTGAATTTCATAAAAATAAATAAATGAGTAATACTTGCACAATGTACACAGGTCCATTCTATGATTTTTAAACTACATTCTCTATTTCTCTACAAGTATTTGGTATTACCGACTCGCATCGTTTCTAATAAATTTAAATAAAATGTTTTAGATCTATGAATCAATCTTTAATTTTATACATATGTTGTTTATTTCACGAACGAAATACAAGAAGCTGTAATTAATACACATTAAAACGTAGAAAATGACGCACATACAATAATGTAGTGTTATAATAATATTATATTAAATACTTATGTACATGTTGGCTTATGCGAATTATATTACCTAGTGCCTAGTGCCTACCTACATAACTTTTATCCGAGTTATTTAATAGTGAAATGTTAATATTCCGTTCCATACTGAACATGTACCTATTATTATTATTCATAACACACTTCTTATATTAGTATACCTACTTATTTCTAGCGGAATTCCTATTGAAATTTCTTCCACTCGGTCATCTCTCTCTCCATTTGCATTTCACTGAAACCCGCAAATAACCGACATGCTTTTTTAAAATCAAGTCGGTAGTTAAGAACTCGGAAAATAAATTTTAATAAGTGAAGTATAAGGTCCTAGCTATAAAAACAGAATACATGCAGTTGATATTTATTTTCGGTTGTATGAACTTTGCGACACGGTCATAGATGCGAGACGCGAGGTTTTATGATTTCTTAGAATCAAGGTACCTGCTCTACCTGCGTATGCAGGGCCGTAGCGGGTGAATAATAATATTTGTAAACGAGACCAATATTTTATGTCTGTAGAGTGGAGTTACGTAGACAAACAAATATCCACATATTATAAGAATAAATTATTGTATAAAACCATTTTGATATACTTAGGTACTTACTTGAATGAAAATGTACATGTATATTATTCTGAAAATGTACACGTTTATTATTCACTATATTGTTTAATGCGGATTAATCAAATGATTAAAAACTCGTAAAACAATAATTAGGTACTTGCCTACTCGTTATTATTACAAGACAAGATCTATCATGAAATAAAGATGATGTTTTTTAATGAAAGCATTGTTTTCAATTGTGCACCTCCATCCTTTAAAATTTAAGAAGTAAATAGTAATAACAGTGTAATATTACTTATCTTATCAAATAAGTACCTTCTAATAATAATTACAATTATCGTCATCCAAAATCAAAGAGTAAACTTGTATGAAGTCCGTTAAATATATTATGAGAGTAGCAGTGGATATTAATATACATGTAAATTTTCATTCAAGTAAGTACCTAAGCATATCAAAACGGTTTTATACAATAATTTATTCTTATAATATGTGGATATTTATTTATCTAGATTACTCCACTCTACAGACATAAAATATTGGTGTCGTTTACAAATATTATTATTCACCCGCTCCGGCCCTGCAGCGTGCAGGTAGAGCAGTACCTTAATTCTAAGAAATTATAAAACTCGCATCTATCACCGTGTCGCAAACCTCTGTCCACCTTTATTTTCAGTTTAGTAAACTTATTTTTATGTTTGTTTTATATTATCTAGCATAATATACATTATACGAAAGATAACACCATTGATTGTACCTACCTATATTACGGAAAAATACATTTATGCTGGATTTCGCCAACTATTTAGGTAAGGAATAGCAGAGATATGGAGCCACCTAGTACAAATTTTGTATGAGAAATAATGATAAGTGGCTCTTATCTCCGCTATTCCTCACCTGAGAAGTTGGTGAAATCCAGCATTAATATAGCCTTCATAATTAATTTTTCTCTTTGTCGACGGTAAATGTTAATAAATAGAGAACTGATAATACTGAGAAGTGTGTTGACTAGCAAAATACGTAAAAAACTTGTTTTGAAGAATTTGGCACACGGATACGAGAAAGAATACTTGGATAAAGGGAAGGTGTAAGTTAGTAAGTAGGAGATAAAGAGATAGATCGTATTAGAATGAAATTAGTATTATTTAGACGAATAATATATTATAACGAAGATCAGTAGGCTGTAGTGTATAGATACTCGTATAATGTACAGTGAAGTAGATATAAGGTGAGTAGTGCCTCTGTACCGTATGTGTACTAACCTAGAAAATCATTCACTGATTCCATTAAACATACATACATGCATAATATGAATACTAACATTACATATTATTCTACGTAGCTTATATTACATATGTATACAGGGTGATTGGTTCCGTTGTTCAGATATTTTGAGAGGTGATAGAGGGTGTTTTGAAACGTAGATCTGCCAAAGGGATGTCATCCCAATTCTTAAGGGTTGCGGAGTTACACCCTTTTAAAAAAAATCCACCCCCGACATCGACCACCATCACATTTCACTGAATAACTCTGATGCTATGAGTCCAAAATTAATAAAAAAATATTTTTATGTCTCGTAATAAAACAATCTTTTAATTGATATCAAAAATATTTAATAATAATAATAATAATAATTCCTTACCTTCCTCGCAAAAATGGTGGCAGAGGATTACTTAATTTAAAGAATTTACATAATAATGAGGTAGAGTCTTTAAAGAGATTTTTTGTAACTCATAGGAGTAAAGTAGGCTATGAGGACTTGATAGATTGTGATTTGAGGTACACACCTTTATGTCTCTCGAATCCTGGTGCTTCACTACCGACAATGTCAGTTGAAAATCGAGTAGACGTATGGAAAAGTAAATCTCTTCATGGCCGTTTTCACCAAGTTCTGACATCTACAAATGTATGTTTTGAAGACTCAATCAATTGGTTAAGGTTTGGTGATCTATTTGGTGAAACCGAAGGTTTTGTTTGTGCAATACAGGATCAAGTCATTGTAACAAATAACTATGCAAAATTCATTATGAAACAACCAAATATAATTGATAAATGTAGGGCTTGTGGTCAGATGGGAGAGACATTACGACATATTATGTCGGGTTGTTCTCTTTTGTGTGGCACTGAATATTTGCAGAGACATGACCAGGTTGCCAAAATAGTTCACCAAAGATTGGCTTTGAAATACGGTTTACTCGATGAAGAAACTGAATATTACAAATATCAACCATTGTCGGTGCTTGAAAATAGCATTGTTAAGTTGTATTGGGATCGACCAATACAAACCGATCGTACAATTCCAGCTAATCGACCGGATATTGTATCGGTTGATCGTAGGGAAAAAAAGACGTATATTGTGGATATCACTATACCACATGATGAAAATCTCCATAAGGCTGAGCAGGACAAGATTACTAAATATCTTGATCTTGCTCATGAAATTATGGAGATGTGGAGAACACCTTCCACTGTCATCATTCCTATAGTGATGTCCACAAATGGTGTCATTCCTAAGAGTCTCAAAGTAAATCTTGAGAAGCTTGGATTGCATGGTGGGCTTCGATACGCCATGCAGAAGGCTGTCCTGCTATCATCTTGCAGGATTGTTAGAAGGTTTCTCTCTCTATAGCTCTTAAAAACTCTCTCATGATAAGTGCATTTTTGTGCACATCATGGGAGAGAGGGACACCCAATAGTATATAGGTAGTTTTTAGTTCTATGTAATATGTTTATGTATGTTTAAAATTTTATATTATTATTTTTATTTTAAAGCTAGTTTTAATGTTTTTGTATTTTTTTTATATGAATGTATTATATAGAGCTGAGAATTTTTTGTATACTTTTGTGATAATAAAATTGATTTGAAATAATAATAACTTTGCTAAAATTAAACACAAAAACAAAATTTCATTTTTTTTGTTGAAAGTTTTGACATCTTTTATTTTTTTTTCAATAAAAACTATAGTTAACTAGTACTTTTTTTCTTTTAATAAATACGCTAGACCCTTATGAATAAAAATGCCGAACATAATCTATCCATATTTTGAACCAGTTTTTCAAAATCTTCGATTTTATAACTACATATTCAATAAAAAATTACTTCTTCGCTACTGACTACCTGTTTATTGTAGGTACGTAGTACTAAAAGAGGTATAATCAGTAGCGAAGAAGTAATTTTTTATTGAATATGTAGTTACAAAATCGAAGATTTTGAAAAACTGGCTCAAAATATGGATAGATAATGTTCAGCATTTTTATTCACAAGGGTCTAATGTATTTATTAAAAGAAAAAAAAGTACTAGTTAATTATAGTTTTTATTGAAAAAAAATTAAAACTGTCAAAACTTTCAACAAAAAAAAAATGAAATTTTGTTTTTGTGTTTAATTTTAGCAAAGTTATTATTATTATTATTAAATATTTTTGACATCAATTAAAAGCTTGTTTTATTACGAGACCTAAAAATATTTTTTTATTAATTTTGGACCCATAGCATCAGAGTTATTCAGTGAAATGTGATGGTGGTCGATGTCGGGGGTGGAATTTTTTTAAAAGGGTGTAACTCCGCAACCCTTAACAATTGGGATGACATCCCTTTGGCAGATCTACGTTTTAAAACACCCTCTATCACCTCTCAAAATATCTGAATAGCGGAACCAATCACCCTGTATACCTGCCTGTGTCGGCATAATTATTCATACATATTGTGGAGTAGGCAGATGAAATAAAATAAAACGGGAACCACCTAGGTACTTCTCAATTTTAAGGATTATTGTTCACTAGGGCGAGTGAATCGCCGTTTTAAACGATAAAATAAATAAATTAATAAAAACTTTATTGAAGTAATGACATGCATTAAACAAATGGCGGGTTTATTGCCATGGGCAATATCTGCCAACCAACCACTTGACAAAATAATAAAAAACATAATGTGCGTACAAAAATGTACCTGAAATGTCTAAAATTAAATAGTTATAATAATATTTACAACATATCAAATAAATATATATGCAAAAACTAAAAATAAATAAATAAATACAGTAAACATATAATATATACATATAAAAAGGTATGGGGATAGTGGAAGGGATGGGATAATAGGAAAAGAAGGAGTTATTGATGGGAATTGTTTTGAGAAAGATAGAGGTGCTTCAGTTTATTTTTGAAGGAGTGAATAGTTGGAGCGAGCCTGATGTGAAGTGGGAGGTCATTCCATAATCTAGCTGCATGTGTAGTGAAAGAGGAAGTGAAAAATGATGAATGGTGCGAGGGAATGGCTAGCGTGCGTCGTCCACTCGAACGTAGAGGTAAGCCATGAGATGCCAAGGGTGTGAAGTTGGTTTTTAGATATTCGGGTGAGGAGGGATTATTGAGAACATTGTAGAGAAGTGAGAGAATGTGAAGATGACGACGCTGCTTCAACGTCAGCCACAAAAGTTGTTTTCGAAAAAAAACGATGTTTTCGAGATGTTTGAATTCGTATATTTTTGCATTCGTCTTATTACGTGGTTCCAATTATTCAGTTCCTATGTAGTATGTATGTGCGTGCACCTCCTGCTTCCTTGAGAATTTGTTCTAGATGATGCTAAACCTATACTACTTCAGGAGTATTGTGTAGCGTATCCCTAACCTGTAAAATAAGGCAATTTCTTTGTGTTATCCATGAATCATTTTCTTGCGCCATTTCTACTAAAGATTGACATTCAATGGTTCATTATATTTTTTAAGCGATATGATGCGCTATTAGCAAAGAAACCCGGAATATTGTTATTAATTATTAATTATAAGTCTGAAGCATGCTGAGGACACATTTAATTGATGGATTGGCCGGTGTTCGTGTTTTATATTGTTTTTTGTTTAGACCTGTATGCATCTGTGTCAATTTATTGTAAGTATCTCTATCATTTTTTTTTATTTATTTAAACTCTTTCGATCTTGGACCAGTCTGCTCAGGGTTGCTGCATATTAGCCACATTAAGCGATGAAGTATTGAAATATTCACAAATATTGTATCCAGTATCTTACATACTTACACTAGCAAATAACATTAACGAGAGGATAACTGTAAAGTCTCTTAGTTATTATAAGAATAAACGATCCTAGGATTTGGAGAGAATGTTCGTCTTTTGTTGTTATTTTTTATGTAAAACACTTCATACTACCTAATGATACTGGAACTTTCATGAAAACGAATTCAAGTTGTATGATACGATCCAAACTATACGAACTACGTATAATATTATTATGATAGGTAATCATAACTATGTTAAGTATTATTTGCTTTTATTGCAGCTACGTATGTAAGTGTAAGTATTACAAACGATGATGAGGCACACTGCTCCAATGCTAACTACTGTTAGGTAGATGATCTATATTTCATATTATATTATTTACCTGAGTTATCTCATTGTATTATATGTTACAGCGTAGATGACAGGCATCTCTATAACATATTGCAATATATTCAGTACGATCAATTCAGTATAGAATTTATCTGAAAAGGCAAGCATGGTTTGCATCGTTTTATAAATATCTACACGAGGAAAATAGTTTAACGCTCAGTAGAACCGAAACTTTGTTTAGTAGTAATACGAGTATTATACATATAAACTCGGCGATGTCTTATAATACTAAAATCATTTTTTTTTGGAAGCACCTACCTACTAGGAGTATTAATTATGATAACATGTATTGGTGGGTAACTACTAGAGTTACTACAGGTATACAATATGGTGAATACTTGTTTTAGTCAAGGACAATTTTTTGCTAGTCTGCTCCTTGTACGTAAAATAAAAAATAAAAAAACACATTTAAAAAAGGAGATTGTAGTTTGAGGTTATTAATCTGTCTACACTAATATTACAAAAAAATTACATCAAATAAATATCGATTGGAAATAATATTCAGAGTTTTACATCACTATAATGTCAATTCTAGCAACTTTGACAAACTCGCCAAAAATTCAAGCAAGATATATCGTTCTCCACGGCAAACCGCTTCATATACACAAGAATGTTTTACGCGATTATACAATTGGATTGTTTAGGTGAAGATTTGGATGACTAAAAAGATATTCTAGTGTTCCCACCTCCCTGCCTACTCCGCAAGGGATGTTGCGTGAGGGGGTGTAGAGAGGGTTTCGAAACGATACTGGGCTGTCCAGTGTCCGTTATAAATTTAAATACAACAAAAAAGTGGGCTCCCACTAATATGCGCTAGTTTTAATCGGGTGCTTTGCCTGTAGAGAGGTAGGGAAGGAAAATACTAGTATTCTATTTTCAAGGCAACCAGCGAGATCATAAAATTACTCAAATAGTATACTCAAATTCAAAACCCACAGTTATATTAAAAAAAACTCCATTAACAAGTATGTACGTACTCAGAAGTATTAAAAAATATATTAGCAATTATTTTGTTGAATGTATTCATGATAAACGAAAATAGCAAGAATAAAACTGAGATCCGACTAAATATTCCTGAAACTTACGATAAAATAAGTTTTCAGTACTACTGGGTGGAGCTGGGTGCAACTATTGGTTACTTGCCTATTAATATTATAATCATAGTATATCAATACTTGTTTACGACGTTCGATATTTTTGCCAAGTGCCTCCGAAATACTCTATCTGGAGCAAAAATTAATACGAATATTGTTATATTATAATAACAAATAGTTTTGTATAGTATATTCAGCTTGAAAGCAACAAATCAAGGACATTATCTAGTTAATTAATTTTTGTATTAGAGGTTGAACTATACTTTTGTGAAAAAACGAAATAGTTCTTGTATTGAAAGGAAAGAATTTAAAATACAACGGACGAGATTTGCAAGAGACAAATTTGGCTGTTTAACTGTTGACAATTTTCAATTAAGAAAATAATTCTTATTAGTTTCATGTCTTTCAAATGAAGTGCTATTATTCATTACCTTCAAAACATACTCAGCTCACAATATAACAAAATTACAAACCTTTTTGAGCCTCGTCCTGATAACATACGAGATGAAGGTCTTGACGTGAAACATCCAGGGGTGGAGGTGGGCACAACACAACCTTACATTAAATATATCTATAAAGATAAAATGTTCTTACCAGTCGTTGTTCTAATGCTGTGTACATTCGCAACATAGATTCTGTCTTGTAATACGTATAAAGTCATTCACTCGTTTATTTAGACTTGACCCTCAACTAATATTTTCAATGTGAATGAAATATAAATATTATGATTATACCTATTTTGGCTACAGTTTATAGACCTCTTTAGTACACAACGATCATACAATATCTATAACTAAATGAACATATTATTTGTTCATAGATTACGTAATTCAGAGTACCTACTATTACTCATACTATTGTATGGAAATATAATAGGTATTAATAACACCAACACCAACACCAACCAACTTGTATACCAACTTCATGTATGTAACGTAGGTACATACGAGTATATTTGGTACTATTAGTCTTGTTCCTAACTTATTACAATATCATGGATGGTTTTACTGAACCAGACATCATGACGCCAAATTTGTAGTACTTAAATAATATTCTCAACATTAAAGCAAGCAATAGAAGAATAATACAAATTCTATAGGAAATAAAACGAAGCAAAATTTTACAACGATGGTTATTAATTTATTGATACACAGTTTAGAAATTATGCTGTTTTTTTGGTTTACGTTGTGAGTGAGAAATAAAACAATTTCTGCTTCTTAGTTATAATACCGGTGGACGGAGGTTTGTGCGAAGAGATAGATGCAAAAATGGAAGTATGAGAGAAATATTTTGATTTTATTTCAAGTTATACTTTTAATAACTAAACATTTAATTAAAATATGAGCATCTATGAGTACCTACGAACCTATTTCTGAACGTGTCCAGTTCATTAATTAAATTTTATGGCCACGATGACCATACGTAGTTATGAATTATGAAACAACACAATATAAAACAGATTTTTGCGTGTTTATATACTCGTATAGGTATCTATGCTTTATAATATAATGTCTTTAGTTTATTCTCATCTACCACCTGCTATGTTATACTTTCATACAATCATTATCAGATAGATACAACTGTCATTATTCATACAATATTGTTACAAACCTACAATACAATATTTTATTCTCTATAGCCTTACACGGTGCATGATTTATTTTACAGCATTTATTGTTAAATTTATCTGGAATATTGGAATATAGATAGATAGAAGATAGAATAGAAGTGATCTTGGTATATAAGGTACATAATTATATTCACGACTGAACATCTTGCCGATTATCAACTTTTGTTACATAGAATACAATTAATCTTACATATTGCGTCAGACTTCAGTAAGAATAAACCAGTTACCACTGAGTTTGCACCTACATTCATGGCAGAATTAAAAAAAATGAATTATTATACTCGAAGTTATAGGTATACGTAATATGGAAAAAGTCATCTTGCGGACATAACTAATAAATTGGCACGTAACCATTGTTTAGGAGTATGACATATTGTGTAAATAAAAAAATAAATAAAATAAACAGTTAAAAACTGTCATTAAAAAATATACACCAATGTAGGGAAAATGGTCAATAACTCGACATTTTTTTATTGCACATATTTTTTTTTTGATTGCACACACTTACCATTTTTATATGCATATGGCAAAACATATGACCCGGCAACTAGAAATTTAAAGGTAAATCTCTTAGCCAATTGGCAGCGTCAAGAGTGACCCCGAGAATTTCAGTTAGTTTAAGTTCAAAAATACTCTTTAAGTTCAATCTCTCTACACGACACACAATTTTGTAGTCTTTCATTTCTCTTAATATTTCAAAGATTGATCAATATCAAATTTTACATCTAGCAGAAACCACAAAAGTACAAATTGAATCAAAATCCTGCATTGTAAGTACATATACGAGTTGGAATAAATTGTCCATACGTATTCGCTCGTTCAACTTTAAGATGTTTGGGGTTAACTGGCAGAGATCGTCTTAGTAAATCAAATGTTACGATTTATATTTTTAATGTTAACATAATTATTTTCTGTACCGTATTTTGTTCACAGAAAGTGTAAATAAATAAATACAATTTCTTACGCATGCATTTAGACACTTTAATGTATGAGAACTCTAAATACTTTCGATTCACATACCTACTATTTGTACGAGTAATGTGTTCCAAGTATAACCACTGCGGCTTATACTTGTGGTATAATATTTTCGTCTTACTTTTGCCGCACCCAATGTTTGTTTCTACCTGGAAGAAATTTCGCTTAATTTCCGGAGTCTTCACTGAAATACCGATTTAATTGAAATTCCATTCCGCACAATGCAGCGGCAACCGAAAAGATCGTATATAATGCATATGCTTGGTATACTTACATACATATTATATACCTAATTACCTGCATTATACAAAATATTATATCACAGACTTTATCAAGAACTGAATGATGAAGGGTCTTAAGAATACGAATCCCATCGAGTTACCTCTTTGATTTAATGTAATGATAATAATTAACGCTGGACCTTCATCCTTAATATTAGGGGCATGCAAAAGTATGTAGGTCGTAGGTATTGTTTTGCGTATAAAGTAAGGAAGTCCCCCGGGTAGACGTAGCCTTCCTACCGTTCATCTCTTAGGACACGATGTAGGGTTCTTCATTCTATTAATTTGTTATGGTCCCTTTATTATATCGTTTTATTGCGATGTCTATATTATTAGCAACATACTATTTGATAATAAATTTAATTTCCTATAACATTCGACTAAAGGCGTTCATTGCTGCCTCTAAATACTCTATATACTTACTTATTATACCAGCCTAGTTTCAATACACGAATAATAGATGTTATAAAAAGCTAGGTACCTAGTTAATATAGTCCATCTAGTTGATACCGTGCGTTCTGATTGCCTAAGGGTATGGATACTCTTTGTCTTATTTGAATCATAATACATAATAGGTAACTACCTACTTTAACTATACCTACTTATATTATGTATACCTAAAATAATGTGTACTGTAAATATTAGTAAAAAAAAGTAGGCACATGTATACATACATAACGATAACAATGCCAATATTGAATAATATTATTAGACATGTACATATATTGTATGTAACTACATGATATACTACGAGTATATGAATACTGAGAGACGAAGATTAAGAGGTAACACTGAGAGAAATAGATAACCATATTGATTATGTTTGTGCTTTAATTTATAAGGTTTACTCGAATCCTTCCATGTGAGATAATCATGAAATCTTTTGAATATTTAGGACAGTTGAAATTATGTCAATGTACGAACCACAGTGACGTTCTTGAGAAGGTGAAAAATAAGGACATGCAACTGAAGTCCGAATATACAAAAATGTGTCAGACCAATAATGTCAGACCTATGGCATCAAAACGAGAGCTGACACAGTTCGCACCAAATCACTCCTCTGAACGACGGAGATGAAAACCCTCGGAAAAATCACGGGCAGGACTTTACGAGACAGGATAAGAAATACCACAATCAGAAAGATGTGCTACATCCATGATATTGTTAGATGGGGGAGGAAAAGGAGAAGGTACTGGAGGATCATGTGGAGCGAATGAACTTCCAAAGACACCTAGCCCTACATGGGAATCCAGAGGGAAGAAGATTACCTGAAAAGCCACCCAAACGATGGAAGGACAGCTATAAGTCCACATCGCAAGAGGCAGCAGACTCTGCACAAACAGGTCCAAGTGGCTTTCGGCAAGTTTAAGATGAAGATGAAAAAAGTATGCATGGCCGTAGGCAGGGGGGGTGGGGCTTGGGGGTTCAAACCCGTTTTTCTAATTCCTCAGTCTACCCACTGTTTTATATATAGGTGAAATGAATTACACTATTACCACATCGTTCTTTCATCACATTATAAATTTTCAATAATTATTATGAAAATCCATGAGATCACAGTTGTTTCACTAAAAATGAGTATGAGATCTTAGTCATAACAGTAATTAAGTACTTCACACGTCTGCACTATGTAATGTAAAAAGTACAAAAAATAAATATATCTATTGTGTCCGTAAATAAATTGTGTTAAATACATTTACAAATATGGATATTTTATGTTGTAGTTTGTAATTTTTTTAATTTGAATGACAAACACAATGGATTTATTGAATAAATAAAAAAATGGTCAATGAACTTTATTACGATGCGTGATTACTGTTTTCTCTTAAAATTTTAAATTGTTGACGAAAAGTGCATGATTTTAAAATTATGAGTAAGATTTCTTTTCAGCAATATGAGTTCTGGACTTCTGAAGACATCTGGGACTGAACGGGATGCTCTAGTTGGCTGATGACCTTATGGGCACTGGGCAGAGTGTATGATAGAGTGTATGTATTACCCAATAAAATGTGACAGTATCAAGTAGGTACCTATATAACGCAGTATAGTTTATCTAAATTAGTGGTCGCGTGTCCTAAAATTGATTTGGTTTTTAATTTAAAATGAAAAAGTATTACGTATGAAGAATCTCGCAAGAATTCCTTTAACCTGTACTTCGTAGGTACTACGAGTATGTACAATGTATTGCCTAGAAAAACCTGTCTTTTAACGATAACAATTAATTTAATTCCTATTCATATCTTAATGTGAGTTCAAATATTTAGATACAAAGATAGGCTGTGGCGTATCTTGTTTCAGGACATAAATTATATAACACACTGCGTACATTTCTTTAATATCTTCAAATACCTACTTTGGACTATCACTACTGTTCCCTTTCCGACCTCTAATTTAGTTTGCTATTTCGACACAAGAAGCGTTCCTAGAACGGACAGAAGAATTATTGTTGCTACATATCATACAAGATGGTCAGATATCTTGACAGACATGCCCAAGATAGAAAACTGTGAAAATTTAGGGGGAGGGGCTGTGTCCAACATTGGATGAGGGAGGCTGAGATGATGATGATTCTTAACTTCATGTATTGCGTGAAAATGAGTAATTATACCTACATATTATGTACCTACTTGTAAATCCAAAAAAGTTTTCCCATTTTGCTCTTGGAAATTAATGTCATTTTATTCGCTTTAAGCAGACCAGCAAAAGACTCTTTATCTGTTTACAGTTTATCCCAGAATTCATGAAGGTGGGGGTGCAAGACCCTAAAATCCATATAATGTACTTACGAATACTGAAAAATATAACTAACAGAAAAAACCAATAGAAAGATCCTAGATACAGGTAGGTACTCATACACAATTATACTCGTATGTAAAAACGTTAATAAATTTATATGAACAATATTCTTCGATATTTTGAAATAGTACGAGTATATACCTATATAGATTTTAGCCAGAAACAAGAATCCAGAAATTATTCGTATTCATTGACAGAAATTTCGATCGTAAAAAAAATTATTTGTCGGAATTCAGAATAAGTGGAAAATGATTGTACACTAGCGTAGTTGGTAGGGGTGTGTGTTGTGTAACGTGTATCTCCCTAAGAAGAAGGGTAAGTTACCTTGCGTCTGACACTTTCGTTTTAGCTCTTGTGTCTAGTGTGATGTCTGCAGAAAATAATTTGAATTAGTTTATAGAAGTCGAGGTAGGAATCAGTATGCGATCAATGATACTACGAGTATGTTGTAGCGCTAAGCACAGCTAATATATTAAGTTACACGAGGTGCTACCTAACATCACTAGGTATTATAATTAATTAAAATTCTCTCCCGACTTCCATCGTTCGCCCTTAAAAATATTTAGGATGATGTCATCTTACTGGTATTGATAATCTAACTATACTACGTAGAGTTGTGCTAACATAAGATTATTATAATATACTCGTACCTATGTAGGTATAGTAGGTATGGTCGGAATGTAGTAAGTATGCTAAATTGTAGCCTTTTATTATCAGCTAGTGTAACTTGAAGCCGGAGGCATATTTAAACTTATGACGTCCGGTAGAATAATGATAAATATTGCGGCATGGACCACAAACACCCCGAAATAAAACCGACAAATATACCTCCACTACATAGAATTTGCACCTTGTATATTTAATCAAACTTTACAATGTTGAGTGATTATATAATCACCGTTAACTAGGAGGATATACACGGACAATATCATCACATTTTCTTAATGGTTCTTTATTATAATGGCCATTTAAATGCAATATAATGATAGCGTGAATATATTGATAACTTAATCCTTTTTATAAAGTGTAAGTATTAAGCCAATCCTGGATTTTCAAAAATTGACTACAAACAGAAATTTTATGGTACATGCGTCGATAGAAAGATTTTTACAATTCCCGAATAGTGCATAGCTTTATAATCTCTCGTATTATAAGTGGTATAGGTAGTTATTGATAATTGAATAAGAAATTGATTTTGTATTTTATTCACAAAATGGCCTAGTTCACATCGGAATCAATTTGATTCTGAAATGTATTAATTATAAATTAATACAGGTAATATACCCTCAAGCAAATTAGCGAATATTAATATATGTATCTCTATATGATTTTATGGCTAATGCGATTTATGTAATACTTGTATATGTTTTGCCATTTTCATGACCGCTAATAAAAACGGAACAAGTATAAAAAAAATATCACATCACGTTGTAACGATAATTAACTTGTGACAGTGATAATATGTTGCTTGATTGTGATCAAATTGTCACAAATACGATGATAAATATTTCATTGTCACTTTATCACATTGCGAAGAACTGGATTATATAATTTATTGTTCGGCAAAAGCACATAACAATAATAATTTATCGTTAATTACGGCGTTGATTAAGAGATAAATAATATTTATTTGATTCATAATCAATAAGTTAAACAAACCTCACCTATGATCGTGAATGAATATTAAATATATCATTGTGCCTGTGCAGTACAGTGTACCCATTGCCCACCTTATATCATTGTGTTGTGTGGAGTATGTTTATTATTTATTATAGAAATGCGTACAATCAATTTATTTATTATAATTCTGTAACCTGTATACAAATATAGATAAATATTTTAATATAGCTGTATCAAATATCTATCTCTGTCCTATCTGGTTAATGCCCGTACCGAATTCACTATTTATGCACAGACACTAAATTTTTATGACTAACTCGTGCAAACATTTAGATGAACATTGTCAGCTCCGATAACCAGTTGCCTATACAGAAATTGGATTTGCATAATCGAAAATAATTTTAAAATATTGATTGTGATATGATACGAGGATCACAAGTATAATTAATATTCTCGTATAGTTCTATCTTACCTATATACTTCTACTACTCAGAAGACATTCTCGTGAATGCAACATGAACTAGAACATTTCTTTGGGTACATTTTGAACAGCTGATTATTGTTAGAGACATATTATTTATATACTCGTACAACGATTTCTGTGGAAGAATTTGATATTGTTCCCCTAGTATATGAAGCTGCACGGCTTGACATGTCAAAGAATTCAGTTGCATTATACGAGTAATCCTCTAATCTTGAAGAACTCAGGCAAGTATGCAATCCTTAATAATCCTTAATATGAACTTAGTTGTTTCTTACGAGTATCTGATTATTAAAGAAAGTAGCTTTCGCAGTTTTCTCAAATTTACTATACTTTAGTTAAAATTCTTACAAGTTAATTTTAAAGCATGCCTACAGAGTGTTTCTAGTTATTATTATAAATAATTATTCGGATCAAAGCGACTGGTTAATGAATTAAAAACATACGTTCCATATATTGTGTTTGATTGAGTCCTGCCCTCCACACAAGCATTCGGTTGCTTTAGGAGGGCAGTATCCAAAATTATACAGAGTATGTGATTGTAATTCAAGTGATATTGTAAATGCTATGTAATTTTGTAATAAAATGATGTATTATTCTAGTTTTTCATTAACAAAGTCAAAATTTGATATTAGATCAATCATTTTACCATTTGGATGTTGATGCGATGGCAGATAAATACAAGTACAATCATTACCTCTAGGTCTATAATAGTCTGGAGTCTGTTTTTTAAATCGATTAATTAAGAATGATTATATTAAAGAAAATGTCGGAGTGCTGTCCCGCATTATAAACCTACGTACGAGTATATATACTCGTATTATACAGAATTGTAACATATTTATGTCTCCTAAAGTCTGAAAGCGTGATCCCCTCTAGGATAATGGGAAGCCAGATTTTAAATCATATTGGCCTATAACATTGCCGCCAGTGCTCTGGGCTCTGGGAGACTTAGGTTATCCTTAGTCAGAGAAGGGCGTGATATGATGGAATATATATCTTATATTCTCGATGTGTTATCGAGTTTTACAGCACGAGAATTTCTTTGTTAGAAGGGAAGGTAACTAGTTAACTTAGCATTGTGTGTGAGCTTGAAAGATTTAAGGAAATATTCGTGTAATTATTACAAGAGTCGGTTCAAGGTAAAGATTAGTTGCAAAAAATGATAAAAGTCAAGTCTCCTATATCGTCCATTCATATTCATATCTAAACACCTGGTGTTTCAAATATTTCCAACACATGAATCCCTCAAATAATGGTGCGTATGAAATTATGCACTAAATGAATTATATTATATCTCACTACTATAAAAAATAACTTCTCTTTCAGCATCCTTTCTTATATACTCGTAGATCTGGAGACCTCTTTGTTCTTGAAAGTCCTCATAAAAACTAATGACGCCTGTAGACTATAAATTATTTACACGGAAATTTAGTCTTTAAGGTTCAATGATTCTTTCTTTATGAACACTATGTTTTGAATCCCGACTTATTCCGTATTGTTTCAAATCCTTTCTGTTGTATATATCTGTGAAGTTTGGGAGGAGGGGTTTCCCGAAAATAATTATAAATTAGATTCTCTCTGCTCTGCCCTCTGCTGCAGATTTTTCTTCATTTTAGTGTAAATTTTTGCAAGGGCAAAATTATTTACCTTTTATGTTTTCTGTCTAAAGTTTATTGTAGGTATTAGAAAGATTTCATTTGACATGAAATAAATAGTTAGTAAGTTCGGTGACAGAGATTTGTTCACGTGTAGTCGAACATGAATAACGTGCATGGATATTAATAAAGTTTGAGAAGCTGTCACATCTATGGGTTTCTCACACGTTTTTTACATCGGTTAACGTTTTTTTATAATATGTTAGTAACTTCACCAGCCACCAGCCACCGGCAGTCTTACAGTAATAATAATATACTCAAACATTAGTCTATTGGGTACATTGGTTATTGAACAATGATAGTACTCGTATGAGGAGAGTACAGACACAATGTTGGTCTATTCAAGTATCTATATTCTATAGGCACCTATTCCAACCTAGTACCTACAATACATAAGAGGAACTAAACAAAATTAACTATCTACTCATGCTACGTCAATATAATTATTTTATACAGACTACCTCACAACTTGCTTATATTTCACTACATTTGCCCTAAATTTTCCCATGTTGGGATTATTGTGTTGTTAGTTGGTATGTCCTGTTTCTTCGCGATTCTCTGTATTTTTTATTCTTTTGAGACGTTACAAATTCATTTCACTGTATTCGTGTAGGACCAATATAGCTGAGGAGTTACCAAATTCAGGAAGAAACTTCGCACGACTTGAAAACGGCTTCTATTAAACAGATAAGTATATACCAGTAAATTATCATCCATCATTATTACCTCCCATCTGGGAAGTTATTTTTTGCCTTGAAATATCTGTACACGGCGTGTAAGGGTATACTCGTATGTACTCGTATTGTTGTGTAATTACTACTGTTTGCATTCAAACTCATCACACATGATGTTTGATAATTCAATGTGGTAATATTGATGTGCTACAGTAATCTTACAAAGCATTATGTGCTTAATAGGACGAATTAATGTGGTTTTACTGTACATTAATGTTCTTTCATGTGAAAACATAGACTAGACTTGTAAGTCAGTTTTTAAGATGAAGCGTTTTAAAAAAGAAGCGCCCAATCGTCTTTCAAACCATTGCTCAGTAAGATAATCCACAAATGACTTAGGGAATATTTTCTTGCATGTGGACCAACACAATTATCGTATTTAATGTGATACAAATTTTACACGACATTGAATATCAACGCGCGTCTTGGAAATGAACCAAAAACTGTGAATGCAACTTCCTTATCATATTATCGAGTAAAATTTAACTCGTACCTATGTTAATTTATTCAATCTTTCTAATAAAAAATATTTATTTCCAACATGTTATAATTTAATAACTTTTTCTTTATAATACCATCATGATTTAATAAAATGTAACTATCTTCAAGTCATAAGCTCTACAATAAAATTGAACAAGACATCACTCTAGAAGGCATTTGAGTTGTAATTTAATAATTTGAGATCTTATTAAATATTAAATTAATTTATTTCAAAAAAGCTTACAACTCTACATTTGTTTTTCGGGTTAATCGTGTAGGCGGCAGTAGATTCGTCGAAACGTCGGAGCATCTGATCACTACATAATTAACCCGAAAAACAAACCTACATATGGATCATCTTGAAAACCTGCAACAACTAAAGCTTACAACTGTACTACAATGAGTCAAAATTGTGTCTCTGTACGTAGTCTCCTTATTGTACAAAGGCGATCTTCTTTAAACAACAGAAACAGAAAATGAATAATGTACGTAGTTGGTAATGGTTGGAAAATGAATTATGTACCGAGTATGCAACTTTAGGAACTCTCGATAATGTACTGCTGATTATGATAATGTGCTGTAGCAAGAATCTTCTCAAATCCAAGGGAATAATAGTTTTTAGAGGGTTTTCTCATAGGAAACTTTCAGGTGAACGTTGAGCTCTTTCATGAAGAAATATAATTAATGCAAAAGTATACGATAAGTTATTAGAGGTGGTCGGTAGCATGGTTGGTAACGCGCTCGACTGTTCAATCAATCAATCCCCGACCTACTCCGCTTCACAACACAAGCTTTTAAGCTTTCTGTGAAGTGTACAAATATGTATTTGGGTTTGTTTCGATAAACCCAGGTTCATTAAAAAAAATACAGATGCTGTAAAACTCCTGGCGTTTGCATAAATGTGTATAAGCTTTCACTTTCATAATTCTGTTGTGAATACGATATCAGGATTGATATACTCATATTTAAGTATCTTGGGGTGGAGATAGGTAGCTGTAGTGATCTGCATAACGAGGTTAAAGAGCAGACAAATAAAGCAGCGTTATCTCCGGGTTCCTAAGAGACACACTATGGGCCAACAAGCATATGCTAGAGGAAAGCAAAATTAGAATATATACAAAACATGCCTGAGACCTATCACGGTCTGCGGTATCGAATCAAGAGCGGACACGGTGAGAACCGAACACCTCAGAAAAAATAAGACTCTTAAGAGCCATTGCGGACAGGACCCTCAGAGGCATATGTAATACCCAATGCCGAGGTACGCAAAACCTGTAATGTTGAGGACATCGTACCACCGAGCAGGCAGAGATGGCTCAAGATTTCTAGCAAAACTTTCCAGTGCTGTGTTTCACGAGATCCCAGTAGAGGAAGAACATTGATATATTAAAAGTTGAGTAGTATTCTATTCTTATGAAGAAAGCAAAAATCTCCTAATCTAAACGAATAGATGTTGGAAGTTTCGGAATCACTTATTAAGAACAGTATGAGAAATTCAGCAGGTACCAGCAAATGGAATATCTGCTTATAAGTAATAATAGTATCGTTAATATTTAACTTCCTCGTATATGGATTTAATGGCATACATCATATGGTTTACAACTACTTCTTAAGAGTATACATACCGACATTTCAAAAAAATCTAAAAACGGGAGACCTTATATCTCGACAACCGTTACTAAGTATGCTTTTGAACAAAAAAGGGTAGATGCATTGAACCTTTATCTAGGGAATAACCGTAAAAGATTTTTTATATCCGGTGTAGATTTAAAAAATAATAATGTGCAAAAAATACCTTTGATCTTTTTTCCGAAAGACGGAAACTCGTTTCCCGAATGTCGCAGAGTATTTTTTTTGTACTGATAATATGTATTAAAATCTAGGGAATAACTGTATAAGTTTATTGATAGATTAACCCCAAAAAATGGAAAAACGCTATTTTTACCATTTTATCATGCGATTGTTCACGCGATTTTAAACCTTAATGCCGTGGGAAATGACTGTGACGTGATTCTTGGTGCCAAGCACTTAAACCATATTCTTAAGGTAGAGCGCGATCATGGTAGGTCTCATATTTATTAGTAACTTTTGTTATCAGCCTATGGACTTTATTGTATAGTCCAGTAGGTATAAGAATATTGTTGGTTATTATTATTTATCACTTTATTTCCTCACCGTATTGTTTATGATCCCATATTGTATATTGTAATATTAATATATATTAACTCTTTACAATATTAATTTTTAACTCGGTCCAGGTGCCGTTATAAATACCTATCAATGATGTTAAATATCTAGTAGATAAATTAATATGTAGGAAAAAAAATCAAAACAGTTTTCCTATCTTTTAATTCATTTTTGTACCTATATGAGCTAATCTCTTGAGGATGTTGTTTTTTGGTTTTTTCGGGTGAACCGTGTGTAGATAAACTTTAACGACGTTTCGACACTCCTACTAGTGTCTTCCTCTGTGGATGATGAAATGACTCTTGAGGATGATAAAATGACGTATATCTTTACACGGAGAAATCTGTCAGAATTTGCAGAATATGTTCAGTTTTTCTTCTGCATATAGATTTTTTACTATATATGTAATATTAATTTAATTTGGAGATAAAGGATCCGAGCCACCGCACCGGCGCCGACCGGGATATGGGGGAGAAGGGATTATTTTAATTTGTCATACCTACATATTAAGTAATCCTTTCGTTAGAGCTTGAGAATCTAGTCGACGCCTATGCGACGTTATGGGACATTATAATATTTACAAAGAGCGAAAGACTAAAGAGTAGTAAGAAATGAGATGGTTCAATCACCGTACATATTTACATAGAATTCCGTCAGTGATTTATTTTGTGATTTAGCTGTGTGCGTTATATCGTGAAATCGATATTGTTCGATGAAGTGATGTCTCTTTATCTAACTTAGAACATAATTATTGTAATCTTATAGATTATGACAAGATTATGATCTCGATATAAGAAAATCGCATTAAACAATAAACAGCGATGGACTACAATGGTTTGGTAAAGGAGGAACGCTCACGTAGTTATTATTTACTCTTTAAACTAAACATTGAAACAAGATTATACATCGGGCAGATAGTTTATTGATTAGATGTTTACTAATTTTATTAACAATACTTTTAGAATTATGAATGTAATTTATTTATGAGTTTATTACACAGTACTAAAGTTATGATTAATATTATTTAAAAAAATTACCTTGTAAAAAATAAGAAACATCACAATGCTTAGATATTATAATGTTTATTTATTTATTTATGGTTCTTTCATGGGTATAATGTAGGTTACTTTTTTTATATATAAAGTCATGTTTAATATTAGTTAGAAATTTGTTAGGAATAAAGAAAAGACTTTTCAATAATTCTTTGCAAAGAAAAATCATACACGTAGTCTGGTACAAGGGCTATGCATGAGATTAAAAAGATGGATATAGTTTAATTATGATTTTTTAATGAAGTGTACCTAATTAGGTGTAATATATATGTAATATTTTAAAAATAATTACAAAAAACAGCATCGGAGGAAGGAAAGACAACGATATAGGAAAATACTAGAGAGAAATTGACATACGAGTAAGCTAAATACGACTACATTGATATCGACGTAAAGAAATAATATAAAGAAAGAGATAACTTTTTCTATATCAAAAGAATTGTATAATTCATTAGAATATTAAGAGAATCATATGATATTTTGCATTGAGAACTCTGCAACATTGTAAGAGTTTTTTATGCGTTCTGTTTCACTTCCTGAAACGGAGATCATTAGGATTTTTGGCAGTAGTATTTGAGAGAACAGTATTGAAAACAGAATACTTTGAAGAATAATTTGTATTTAATATAAAAATGTATTACGATTTTGAGAGGCTATTGTGCGAAACTAGTAAATATAATTGTATACATACGAATAGTGAATGCTAGAGAAACTCGTAGATAGATGGTCCATTCACAATTATTATGATTGTTATTGGGTATGTACTCGTATTTGTTGTGTAAGTTTGCCGTCAAGCAGAGATCTGCTATCATCAAACAAAGCTACATATTCATCGCCCGAGGTGTATTGTGCTTTGTCGAGTCTAAATAGAACCTACAACATCGTCGTTGTTTTACTTGCATCATGAAAGTATCGGCACCGCCTAGAAATTAAATATTGTCTGGAATATTATATCGATAGCGTAATCCGCCAACAAGTGGTCTCCATTTTATATTAAAATACTCTAATTTAGTTCGTTGTGATATAACCCTTCCTGGGCGTGCGCCCAACAATTTTCCAAAGTTTCATCTCAATCAGATGAACGGTTTAGAAATGCATATAGTATAGACAGACATTTATTTTTATATTGTAAGATATTTATAAAGTTAAATGACTAAGAAGCAATAGTTTTTCCTGAAATTAAATATACCCACATGTGGAAAAAAGATAGAAAAAGGAATTGCCTGTAAATTCTAAAAGACGAGCTTAAAGAACGAAGGCTGCTCATGTATGAAATTTCGCGCCTTAACCAAATAGTAGGTACCTACTATTCGTTTACTTGAAATAAAAATTTAAAACAATCAAACCCAAAAAGCTCATATAGAGTTATAATGTTTACACATAAAGTCGTAGATGAAAAGATTTCGTAATGTAAGAAATCACATTTGTAAATGTCAACAGTGTGTTACATTATTTTGATTCTCTGAAATGTAAACATGCTTTGTCCTACACTGAATAGACTCTGAATAGATGGATTACACTTGTCAAATAAACTTACTCATTTCATTATAAAGGTGCATATACACACAACGTTACTATATAGTATATGGCGAAAAGAAAGACGCCATACTTTTGGTTTGAGGGCTAATAAAAACTATATGTGTGAATTAAATTAAGTACTTTTATTCGAATTTAAATACTCCACTTCATGACACAAGTTTTTCAACCTTACTGTGAAGTGTACAAAGATACCATATTTGGGTTTATTTTCATAAGCCCAGATTCATTGAAAAAAAATAACAAATTGCCTTTTTTTCTGTTTATTTAGGTTTTTCTTTATAATTGCAACCCTTTAATAAATTAGTAAGTCATGACTCTTTTTTTTATTTTTCATTATTAATAACTTTTTGATAGCTAATTTTAAATTTGCTTAAGTCCGCTGTCCTCTGATAAAATTATATGTATTTGCGGACGTACTTCCTTGGCATCCTGAAATATGAAGATATACGTCGCACAATGCAATCAAAGCTACACAAAGCAACATAAAATGAGCGTTACTATATCAAAAAACTGTGGAATTTTATCATAAATAATCCATGTTTAATGTTTATAGAAAAAAACTTACTTGTTTAGCTATGTTTCTGTTATTTCTTCCATCGTATACCAATTTTTTTTGAGTAAATAAAACGTTTTATCCTTCTAGCCTTGTGGCTTGGTTGTCCATTCTGCATTCAAAGTTTTGCCATTTGGCTCACACATCGCGAGATCTGAGAAGTAATGGATTATTATATTATATGGAATAACCAATTATGTTAGCGAGAGTCGCTCTCTATCGGAAGAGGCGAATAACGTGAGAATTTAAGGTTACATCAGAAAGAGATCAACGCGAGGTCCAGCGTTAGAAGTGTAAGTATTCAGTGAGACACATAAATTTCATTTCATTTTTCCATTATCATTAGGTATATACAAACAATAATTTAATCATCAGTAGTGTTTAAGTCGTACTTTAATGCAATAAATTTTTCTAGTCTGAATCTCCCGTGAAAAGTAGGTAGGTGTGGCGTTAGATATGAATTATTTATATGAAAATAAACCACTAATAGATTCAGATAGTCTGTATACGAGTACCTACTCACAATTCATTTTACAATGCGCCGTTCATCGTACTTCATAAAGACTGGCTAAGAATATTATTTATACTAAAAATATTTTTTATTCGTACTCTATGAAGTAGGTAATAGTGTAAGTCAAAAGACTACGATCTTTTAAATAAGCCATGGCGAAACTCGGGTTTTACGAGAATAAAGCCTAAAAGACTTGGGAGTACCAGGTATGTTGACAATTTATGTATTAGACAGATTGGCAGGAAAAGACGAAGTACTATTTTACAGTTTCGCTTTACTATCATGTAAGGTGTAAGTAGCAGTTATGTTAATTTATTTGGGTGTGGGGAGAACCGATTATAAAACATGCTGGATACTCGTATATGCCATACGGATATACATAATTATAATATTTTTTAGATATCTCATATTTCCAATTTATTACTCAGAAGAATGTGTTATTTTAACATGTCATTGTATTAGTGCTAGATGCATAATTCCTTCACATCACACATAATTTTATGAATATAATATTCGGATGCAATGAATAACATTAAAACCAATATTTATTACAAGGCAGTTGTGAATAATGATGAAAACTACAGGTGTTTTTTGTCGCGTTAAATATTGTTATTTGAGATTCAAGTCAAAGAAAATGATATAAAATCCGTTGAGTATAAACTCCTGTGTATATTTCTTTATAGGTGGTCCCTTGAATATTTTTAATATATTGAATTGCGTAATAACAATATCGATTACACACATAATAAAATTGATCGTAGAACACATCAGTTACCTATATCAGAATATTTTATTCATTACATGCAATAATTATTCATAATACGAGTATATTATTTAAACATTTTTCATTTCTAGTTTTAGTTTAGGCGGAGAGAATATTTGCAAACACAATTCTCAGTATTACCAGCCAAGAGTCTACATATTATCATTCATGATTGACTCGTATATAAACTCATCAGCCTAACACTGGGAAATATTCACCTATTCAGATATTGCGGATATCACAGGATTAGGTTTAGCGCGGGGCCTAAAATACAAGCATTATGCCTTAAAACTAAACTATTAATCTATTTAAAATTTATTATGCATATTTTGTGTTATTTTGTAATGCGTTCTTGTGTACGTATTGTATTGGCTAAAGTGTTATTATTGTAATATTTAGTAAAATTAAAAACTTGTCAGTGCAAAGGCGACAAGTTGTTATGCCGACCATTGTACATACCTTAGTGATACGAAATTAATAAATATATAAACTTTGACCTAGCGTGGCAGACGGCATAATTGTTCGTAGGTAACAGACGTCGTAGTACGTACTGCCTACCATATTACAAGTATTCCCATGCCGCAGTCGTGAGTATAAATATATACCTACTTAAAATAGAGAAATAAAAAATAAATATTTCGGGAAATTTTCATTTGTCCATAAATAATAGGGATAAGTTGTTAAATATAATTAGGGTTAGCTGGAAAAGGTCGTTGCGATAAGCTCGCAGAGGTATCATGGTAGGCATCTTAAAATATGTCATAAGTTTAACATGTCACATATAACCCAACATTTTGCTTACTTTCTGTATAAAGAAATAAGTACAAACAAATACTAAATAAGATGCATAGTAATTTAATAAATATTTCACTACACTACTATTGCTCACTAAGTATTGTTGAAGACATGGTGCTCCCACGTAGACCTTTTGATATTATCTTTAATAAACAATACGAAAGCTACAAATCGTCTTGTTTCGTCGCATTGCGTCGTTAAAGTTATCAATTTACATTGTAGTGTTATTTTATTTAGTGTTTTATTGTAGCCTATTTATTACTTGCTCACACCTGAAGCCATAATAATATTATAGGCGACGGACGTATTATAAAACTAAACTGTCACACTTTTTTATAACGCTCATTTCCATAAAATGATGTGACCAGCAGACCGATAAGCCCTGTATTTTATTAGGGCAAACACATATAAAATATAATTATCGTTAATACTTACCGCTTATACTAATTAATACTAAAAATTTACACAAATATTTAATAATATGAATTTATTATAAGCGTATATATCACATAATTTATTACATGTCTGCCTAATTATAAAATAGTACCGTATTTTTTATATATTTTAAACACTTGCTGAAAAGGTATTGAGTGCACATCATAAAATAGTACATATATTATAACTTATAACCTAAGCATACGAATAATATTGTTACAATGTTTTCAGCCAATGTTATATTTTATAATAATATTTTGTATCAATAATACTTTTTCATTATTAAAGTAAATAATTTCTCCCTAGACTGCTAGTTAGTGAAACATTTAACATATGTCTTGTCTAATTAGACGCTATAGGTGCAATATTAATAATATCTAGAAAAATACTCAATGCTACATGAAGATACATTTTCTGCTAAAAATACTGAAAAATGTATGGTGAGTAATGACAGCTAGTAATCATTCTAATAATTATCAGAAATTCAAATTTATTTTCATTTACAAGTGACTATTTCTTCGCTTTTTACTCTTTGAAGATGTTGGATCAGTTTTAATACTTCACCGGCCAATTTAATCTTTATACCTCGTAATACATGAAATCAATGATTTTTTAAAATAAAACATCAATAATAACTTATGAAAGTGATTTTTAATAGGTAATACTCGTATGTACCTACAGCAAAGCTTTAAAATAATTCATCACCGATTGATAATGATATTTTAAACATTTTAATTAAAATAAGATATAAGAAGGTATAAGAGAACAATATGAAATATGGTAGGCAATTCATAACATTGATGAGTTAGGATTGAGGATGAGGAGGAAACAGATAGAGATGGCATATTAGGTAAGAGAAGAGAGGCTTATATGCGAGTAGCCGAGTTTGTAGTGTAGTGGGTATATCTATGTCTAGTATGGGAATAGGTATTATTGATTTGAATGTTAATAAATAACGTTATCAGAATATTCAGACAGATTGTGGTTGGAAAAGGGGGCGTATGTGGTGTGGTACCTACTCGTGTAGACATTCCGTAAAGTGTGTAGTGTGTACTACATCCATCTACTATAACATTACCTATATTATACACGTGTGTTCATAAATCAACACAAACAGGTGAGCCAAGTTTAAGAGATGATAATGAACTTTTTACAAATTCTCCTTCTCGAATCTTCCAATTATTGTTCTTTTCGAGTATTCCATTAAATATTGATTTGTTATAATACATATTTTTTTATCAATTAATTAGACATGGATATGATTCCTTATTACAAACCGATTCGTTTAAACTATAATCCTATTTTACGGGATATGTAGTTTTAATCTTATAGAATTGCCTATTATTATGTTACTAGATTGGAAAATATAAAATATTCGTGGAATAATTCCACCGGGAAATCAGGGACTATGTTGATAGGGACTCGAAGCAGAGACATGATTAATTTTGATTTTTCTTTTTTCTAAATAATACACTTACTCCTAATCCAATAACAAGGCACAATGAACTAAAGAATGTTACATTAATTAAGTAAACAACGTAATGTGTACTTTTGATTGAATAAAATTGTTTTGGGAATTGGTTGACAATAATATAATCCGAGAGTAGTATTGTAATCGCAACTTAATGAACGTATGTGTTATGTATGAGTTGAGTAGAGTAGTGAGTAGTGAGTTGGACCGTCTGTGATGGGTAGACATTGCGGCAGGTTCCCATTCGAAGAGTACCGTTCATCCGGCGACTGCTGCCGGTGCAGAAGAACAAAAAGAGAAAGAGACCAATCTAAGAGAGAAAGATGCTACTAAAGGAATCACCAACATACTTGTACATGTACATCCAAAGATAATAACTATTCACTATTCAGTAGTAACGTGAATGTTCAGCGTATAGTACGCGTGCAACCTCGACCCCTACAAGAACGAACGTTAATTTCATCACGAAGAGGAGCGCGCGAGACCTAAATGTACTATTTTTTTTCTATATAATAATAATCAAATAAAATACCACTGTGCAACTAAATCAACATTAAAAAACCACAAGATTGTCAAACAATATACATAAAATAAAATTATTATTTATCCATTAATTTATGATACTGTGTGTATAGTTTTCCATGTATAATATTATATTACTATTTCAAGGCGATTATATTGTGAAACGTATGTTTATTTTTTTATTCAATTTGGAGGGATACGTGCAATTATATTTTATTGGAAAATCAACAAGGTACGTGCTATGTTTTGTGTGCAAAATACTTGATAATATAATATTATGTAGGTACCATGCACAGATTCTTAATAAGAAGAAGAATAATGCTATATAATGGTTGTTTCGTCTTGCTAGTGATTATAACCAGTACCAGTTCAGCGTGCTGTGGAATCTGTAGTATAATAATATGACCCAGTTATATACTCAACTAACCGATAAATATTTCATATAATAATGTAATGGAATCCTTAATATCTTATTAATTGTTACTCGTTGATAATTCATTATCCCCCCTTGATACCCGCTGCCTGCTGCCCGCTACCAACGAACAAATACTCAATATACATTCCTATCGTCTATCTACTATTGACATTACCTACTAAAACTTTTTAGTTCACCCATTTTGCCAGTTTATTATTAATCTACTCAAAATATCTGCGTTAAGGTCTGCTTTAGAATGATATTTCCCTCGACGCAACTAACATTTTCAGGTATTTCAAGCTTTTGCATTAATTCACTGGTCCATACAAAAATAGCATGCGAGTTTATCTTCGCTTTTCCCACTTTAATGTTGGAGGAATCTGCATAAATAAATGTTCTCGTAAACTTTCTATTATTTTTACATGATAATGTTAGGAACTGAAATGAACAGCGGTGGTACTCCCTAAGCGTTCATATGCGAAACACGCTTGGCAAATGTTTATGAGAAGCTTAGCAAACTGACACAACGTTGCACACAATGTCATAATTAGTTTGTTACACATAAACATTTACGCTGCGTGTTTCGCGTTAGCACGTTTACAAAGTACCACCCCAGAACGCCTTACTTCTCTATCTCTCCGCACTCGGTTTCCTCACGACTGAGCATCGTGATCTCCTATGTCCCCAAACGTTTCCTCACGTGGTTACTGTATCCGAAAGGGCAGGATTGGCGGTTTTCTTAACCTGATCGGTTCACATATCAAGCGGTATCTACCCCTTGGTTTTCTTCCAGGCACTCTGTCCAGCTATAATAACATTTTATAGATAGGAGTGATTCGATTAGCATACGTAGCATAAAACCAATAATTTTTATATAAAAAGTCAGAAATATACTTGGTATAATATAATATCATCAGAGGTACTTGGCATGGCTCCAAGTACATGATAAATAATGTGTCTAATATTGAGTGGGTCGGCCAGGGAGGTTATAATAGTCCGAGAGCCCGCTGCTTAATTTATGACGTATCTGTTTTTTGAACGAAATATAGTATAAATGATAGCTTACCAATAGGGTATTACATCGCACTAGGGTTGCCTATCAAAATCTTGCCGCAACCCCTCTGCCCCCCCCCGAAAAGGTCCCTCTTCGCGGTTTTTCGCATTTTATATGAATATGGTAAGAGATAGGAGAAAGTAGTCAATGACAAAAATAATCCCTGCTAAATTTTCTACAAAAAATGTTCAGGCAATTTTTTCATAGGACTAGTAGTTTACCCATAATGGCCGGTCAAAAATCAGGATATTTTTTGAATAAATTTTTTTTTTTTTGATTTTTTTTCTTTAACATTCTTCCACCCATTATCACTAACATTTTATGGAAAAAAATATTTGGCCTGCGTTGCTATATCGCTGGTTATTTTATAAAAAACAAAATTTTAAGAATTTTCGTCACTGAGTTTTATTGCAATAACTCCGAAACTATTAGATGTATGAAAATAAGTTATAGCTCGTTTTGTAGCTAAGACTATGGTAATTAATTCGTTCTCCGACTATTTTCCTGTATCTCTTATCAATTTTCAACCAATTTAGTTTAAATACATTTTTTTAATATTTCAAATGAATTTCGGTTTTGGACCGGCCATTGCGGGTAAACTGCTAGTTCTACGAAAAAATTGACTTAAAATATTTTGTAGAGAATTTAGCAAGGATTATTTTTGTCATTGACTACTTTCTCCTATCTCTTACCATATTCCTATAAAATGCGAAAAACCGCGAAGAGGGAACTTTTCGGGGGGCGCAGGGGGGGTTGCGGCAAGATTTTGATAGGCAACCCTAGTGCGATGTAATACCCTATTGGTAAGCTATCATTTATACCACATTTCGATCAAAAAACAGATACGTCATAAATCAAGCAGCGGGCTCTTGGACTATAAGGTGAAACTTCTTGGAAGGAATTCGACGGGAGAAACCCCCGGCCCCGCACTACGTGTACATCAGCTGTACCTAGGAATGAATATTCATCCCAAGGGAACGTACAAATTTAAAGTAAAATAATAGTCCAAGAGCCCGCTGCTTAATTTATGACGTATCTGTTTTTTGATCGAAATGTGGTATAAATGATAGCTTACCAATAGGGTATTACATCGCACTAGGGTTGCCTATCAAAATCTTGCCGCAACCCCCCCTGCCCCCCCCCGAAAAGGTCCCTCTTCGCGGTTTTTCGCATTTTATAGGAATATGGTAAGAGATAGGAGAAAGTAGTCAATGACAAAAATAATCCTTGCTAAATTCTCTACAAAAAAAGTTACATCAATTTTTTCTTAAAACTAGCAGTTTACCCGCAATAGCCGGTCCAAAACCGAAATTCATTTAAAAAACTAAAAAAATGAATTTAAACTAAATTGGTTGAAAATTGATAAGAGCTACAGGAAAATAGTCACAAAACGAATTAATTACCATAGTCTTAGCTACAAAACGAGCTATAACTTATTTTCATAAATCAATTAATTTAGGAGTTATTGCAATAAAACTCAGTGACGAAAATTCTTAAATTTTAGTTTTTCATAAAATAACCAGCGATATAGCGCCGCAGGCCAAATATTTTTTTCCATAAAATGTTAGTGATAATGGGTGGAAGAAAGTTAAAGAAAAAAAATAAAAAAAAAATTTTTTTTTTCCAAAAAATATCCTGTTTTTCGACCGGCCATTTCGGGTAAACTACTAGTCCTATGAAAAAATTGACTGACATTTTTTATAGAGAATTTAGCAAGGATTATTTTTGTCATTGACTACTTTCTTCTATCTCTTACCATATTCCTACAAAATGGGAAAAACCGCGAAGAGGGACCTTTTCGGGGGGGGGGGGGGGGGCAGGGGGGGTTGCGGCAAGATTTTGATAGGCAACCCTAGTGCGATGTAAAACCCTATTGGTAAGCTATCATTTGTACCACATTTCGATCAAAAAACAGATACGTCATAAATTAAGCAGCGGGCTCTCGGACTATAAGTAAATGATCAATTTAATATGTGCAATGAATTAAAAATTATCTTGGACTATAATAAGTTTTCAAATATATTATTCGAGCATCGGCATTCTTTGATAATTTCACGATCCTGATATCTACGATTTCAGATGCATAACTTGTGTTAAATGAATATTAGTATGTTTAAATGACACCTTCTATCAATAACTACTTATTATTTGACATTCTGTGAGATAAAATAAACAATTTTCTTTTAAAACGTTATTTATATTTTACTATTTAATTTTATTATCAAACTCATTGTTCTAACAGCATTTCATTACTCATTATGTATGTAATTGTATTACTTATTTAGTAGTCAAATCAATAGCATTGTTTTAAGCATATTAATCTTGATGAAGAGTGATGAGAGAAGATGTGATTTCTTTATTATTTAGGTAGGCATGGTGGGAAATTGGTGGATAATGAAATTATTATGAAGGCAACTGCTATAAGAAAATTTTGTTTATGATGATGGTTAATTAAAATTGACTTTATTTCAAATACTTCAATTCTAATGATTGAGTGTATAAATCTAAATGAGTTCATAGTATCTTTATTGATATATTTTTATAAAATAAATAACTAGGTATATTTAATATCCTGCATATTTCGTAGTAAAGCAGAATGTATTGTTCGATGACTGAGGACGTTTGAACCTACAGTGGTATTTTACTAACCACTCGAGTCAGCCATATAGGACTGTTTGAGTGTAGGTACACATTTGTTTAGGATATGGAATTGTAACAGAAGTTAATAATGTTTCGGTTGATGTACAATATAATTTAATTAACCATCACACCCATAGCGGCTCGTCTTCCAAGTAGGAAGTCCCGGGTTCTATTCCCGGCGGTGACCATGTATTCTGTACTTCCCAATGCACAAATTTTTTCCAGTGGAAAATGTAAGAGAAAGGTAATTTGTGTTTGTGTATAAAATAATGTGTTCCGTTTACTTACCTGGGATATGCCGAATGCAAAACAAGATATGAATGAATCAACATCAATTTTGATACTACGGTTTTGAAGTATTAAATTATTATTTCATTTGCTGATTATCATCAGCATTGTCATACAGTATTTGTTTGACACTTAGATATTTGTGACTAATTTTGCGGAGAGAAAATCGTTTGCTTACATTCAAGTGGTAAATACTGGTAATGGTACAATAATATTATTGAACAATGCTTATTGTCATTATGAGTGTCATTTACCCGACAAATTAGTTGCTTTTGAATGCGGATTTGCTGAAAGTAGACAACCAGTGTCATGACTATTGATTACTCATGATACGAGTATATGCACACATCTCAATTTCTAGAATTTTTCTATTACTCTTCTTCTTTTTTACGTGAAAAACACTGTACCCATAAGGGATCTACGCTAGAATCAAGGCCGTATATTTATTTTTATTTTATGCTTTGTCTTCGCTTTTATAGCATATAATTTAAAATGTGCAATATTTAAAAGCCAATCCGTTCATGCATCAAATATTTTAGGTTTGGGCAATATTTATACTATTACTGATACAGAAGTTCTTCAGTTTTATAATTATTTTGCATATTGTGAGTATTTGTGCACATAATTATCGTAAGTCTTCTGCAGGCTCCCAACACACCACAGGAAAATATATTAATGCAAACATGAAATCATATTATTATAGTTTATTTCTATGATGTAGTAGTATAGCATAGTTGGGCAGAAAAGCGTTAATCCGTTAATCGTTAATTAACGAAGTTAACATTTTGGTTAACGATTTAACGCTTTTCTCACCTCCAAAAATCATTAACGGATTATTTAACTTTCGTTAAATTTTACTTCCGTTAATTAAGTCCGTTAATGTTCTATTGTTTGCATAGACATCATCCGCTGGCGGCGCTGGCATTAGAGAATCCAAGGGTTGTATGGGGTAATGTGTGGTATCGTAGGTGTTTGTAAAATTTCTATAAGACAATTTACTTCTCATTCAAAAATGAGCCTTACCATTCATTCTGAATGTTGTTTTGGTTATAGGCACATTGTATGTATTTGTGTAGGTACCCACTTTGTTGGGATACATCGCGATAGTGTGACAGTATTCCTACTTATGTAGTTCTACTTCATGCCATTAAACCGCGATTTTTTTACATTAACGCTTTAACGGATTAGCGTTAACTTCCTTTACATTTTTCAAAATATAACGCTTTAACGATTAACGAAGTTAACTTTTTAGTTAATGGATTATCGATTAACGAAGTTAACTTTTCGATTAACGGTGCCCACCTCTGAGTATAAGACAGGCACATTCAACGAATAATTTACTCTGTGTTTATTCTAATCTATCATATTCCATGTAAAATATACCTACATACACGATCAAATAAATTTCATTGCGATAGTATTGAAATAAAGCACTGAGAACTAATATGGAACTAATCAATCAAGTTTGAGCTTTTAATTGATCTATTATTTTTGAAACTATTACTAAGCCTGTGAGTATTGTACGTATTATGTATTATCTTTTGATACACAATTGGGTGCTTTCGCCAGCCCACTTACGATATAATTCGCAAATATAAGAAAACCGCTAACCAATTAGATCGGAATGCATAAATTATTCATGTCGCTACTAAAGTCGACTACACAGAGCACAGAGCTGTACAGTGTACAGTGTACACACATACAAACTACAGAGGTACATCATTATTATGACGAGATACATTCTCAAACACAATATTCGTACATCATATTATTATTATTTAATACACACACATTCACCAAAGATTCGCTCGTTGTAATAGTACGAGTATCATACTCTCGCATGATACTCGTATAGTGATGTGTACACTGTACATTCATATGGACAATGAAACTCAACTCATAATCTTGTATAATGTATAATCAGTGGCGTAACTAGGGTGGGGCGGGGGGGGCGGTCCGCCCCGGGCGGCGCATTTCAGGGGGCGGCAAAATGGATCAACATATAAAAAACATCTTGATAAAACACAAATTAAAAAAAAAACTCTGTATTTTCTTTAATTATTATGAAAATATGTTAAATTTTATAACTTTCGTAAAAAAAATTTGCCTGCGGCGCTAACAAAACTTGTTTGTGTGTTAGTTGCCTAAGTTTTATTTTATTTCATGATAAGTAAGCTAGATTTAGGATATCTTATTATTACTAAAATTTGGTTACTTCTTGCATAGTCGCTTCCCGTATATACAATACCTGTAACCATACGTGTTAAGTACCTACTATAGAAAGATAGCCAAGTTCATCAATTCACACATTTGTCTAAAAAAATTTGCCTGCGACGCTCTTTTTTGTCATTTTTAAACGTTACCTTGTTAAACGTACTTGTATATTTTATGTTTTTATTTTAAAAAAGTAAACAAAACTACAACACGGTCTTCATTTTCATTCAGTTTTGTGAAAAAATTTCGCCTGCGGCGCTATTTATATGATTTGTTGTGCCACGTCTAAATTAAAATTTTAGTTGCTCTCGCTTAGCTTCAAAGCTACATACACCCCTAGGTACACATGTACTTGTATAGGTACTTTAGGGGGCGGCATTTTCAGGGTCCGCCCCGGGCGGCATTAATGCTAGTTACGCCACTGTGTATAATGATGGTATACATGGTTAATTAAAATAAATACTTATTAATAAACTACGTAGATTATCAAAGAACTGTCGTAGTCTCTCCCCCATTTCTTGGAGCAATGTCCCACCAGTAAGTTTGAGGGTGACGCGAAGGGCAATAAATACCTGTGACTCCCAGATTACTTGTAGGTGTAGGACTAGGTACATTGGTTATTTCACGTATCGCATACACTAGTACTATTTTATTATATTAGATATGTCATTGAGCTTTTGCGCACTATACTTTCTGTCCCTACTCATTGTAGTATCAAATAAATATTTCTTAGTATAGGTGTAATATCTAAATCTATAGTAAGATATTTATGATCAATTTTTAGTTATTAGTTGCACTGTTGGCGTCTTCGTTCTTGTTCGTACAAAGTTGCCCCTCACTATGCGAGTCTGATGATAATATTTCAGAAACGAGTTATGTATGAATGCTGTCCAAGCGAAATTATTATTAAATGGTTCTTTATATCACAATATTATATATACATAATATGTACTATAGTTGTGTGTCTACTGACTGGTGATAATATGTGATACCAAATAATGATGGAAGATTATTTATGATGTCGCCCTTGTTTCTTTTTAACGATATTTTTTTGTTGTTTTATAAATTCCCGCTATGCGAGAGGACTCCACATTTTGTAGTACAACCACACATATACAAATGTACGAAACAAAAATGAATACGAGTAAAATGGAAGCAGTAGGTTGGCAAGAATAAAGTTACAAGATAATTGTATCGATGTATATTAGGCAGGAAACAAAGACTTGAAATTAAAAAATAAACAAAAACATATTTCACTACGCTCAGCAGTGAGGTTCCCCACTAATCTCAATTTTTTAATCCTTAAATGAGGGTTATTCACCCTACCAATTTGGATAGATAATCGAAAAATTAAATTACAAAGCATATACAATCTCATTTAGTTTAGTTCATGTATCTTTATGCATCTTTTGACATTATTATAAAATTATTGTAATGAAAAGTGTAATAAATTGTATTCTCAACAGTATGGACGTAATCAAGCTACAAGGAAAAGTAAAACTTATGATAATACAATAAATAAATTAATACACCTACATCTATATTGTGTAAAGTTAACAGTTAATGGATAATTGACATCATAGCAAATCAATATAGGCACCTACTTACAATAATAATAATGTATTTATTTTATTAAAGATGCATTTAACGTTGAACGGGCAATAGAGAACTTTATGGTGTGTACGATATGGTATATGGTATTACTCTCATCTGACTGAAGCTATCAAGATCGAATATGCATTAGCGCGACGAATGACTGCTTATGCTTTGCTTTATGATCTCTAAACTGTTGTATAAATGGTACTGCTGTGGTATCCTTTAAAATCATATAATGATCATTCGACTTAACTCCTTGCATAATAAATACTTTACCGAAACATTTATTTATTAGAAATTATAGTTTTATCGCTTTATTTTTATTTTGACGAGGTACATATCTGTATGTAGAGTGGGTAATTTTTTTAAATAATGCAAGTGCACACCTATGCCATTCGAAATGATTATTATAGTCTCATTGTAATATTAAACTCAAATACATATTAATTTCAAATACAAATGTTTTTTGAAACTAATATGGGATTACAGAATGCTCGTTTTTCTTTTTAATAAAATGTTAGAGTGAGAAACTTGACATCTGACTGAAAAAATTGTAGTCCCCTCGCTTAGGGGTAGTATCTAAAGTATGGGTTAGATAGATGTTTTGTTATTGAATACTTGACGCTTGAAAGTGAAATGATCCCTTTATATAACGCTTGACAAGCTTATTGAAAGTTGCATTTGATTAAGAATAAATATATCTTGCAAACATTGTAGCGTGTATGATTAGAATGCGAATATTGTAACTAGCGAATCATTTATATCAGTTAGTATATCATGAGTTTCTCAAGTTCAGGTTTATTGGTTTATAACCGTGATATACACGGAGCTTTATAGAACCTACTCAATAATAATATTACAGTCCATCGCTTTGCAACACTAAACGCTTTTCACAAATAAGATCTAGTCTATTAATTATTATTTGCATCCGCATGATATGCGTCTATTAACAATGTAGCATGCGCAATCCGCATAAAACATTGAGAGTAATAAAACCACGGTTGATTTTATTACCATCTTCTTATATTATTTATTTATCATACGTGTAAGAATATTTCTATTTATGTTGTACAAGTTGATCGATTTACTCACTCGATGTCTAATGTCTATATTGATAATACTATTTGTAAAAATTGTGTAGAAGATAAACCATAATATCTATTATGCTAACAATAGACTTAAAAATACAGGTATGCTATTTAAGTAGTAGATAACATATTTCTTGCAAACTGGGCTTCGGCTCGTACGTAAATTCAATCAATAATACTTTTCCATGTTGCACGCAAAATAATCGAAATAAACATTTACAACCATGCCAGTGTTATTGATGTTTTCCTAAGCTTTTGTACTTTTCTAACTTAATTCTCAATAAACATATTGAAAAGTGCGTGCTGGATGATTGATTGGAATAGAGCATTGTAAAATGAGGAAAATAAACTATATCTCTATTTAATACATTTTCATTTCATCTTACGCGGGATGTCGATTAGCTGTGAATTATGTACTCTAATTGTATTATGTTAATTTTCTCTTCGCCAATAGTTTCTAATCGATGATTTAGATTATTATCGATATATTGAACTGAACATGACATGCAAATTATATTAAGTAGGTATCCATTTATTATAAATCATATTTCTCCAGCATTTAGTTGAAGTTGTAATAATATTGTAATGTAAACAAGTTTCTCTATAAATTGATTAGTGATTATTTAATTTATTCATTTTCTGAAATGTTGTTAGGTCTATTTCTTAGTCTGCGATATGTTGAATGTAACGATTTGTGTAAACATGCATAATAATCTGTTATGTGCATATTATGCAGTGGCCTAACTAGCATTAGTAGGTCGGATTCTGAAAGTGCTCTCCTTCTCCCTGTAGTCTATGGACTTCAAAAATATGCGTTGAAACCCACAAGCTGTTATAATTTCAAGTAGTTTCTTCTTCAAAATATTTGTTTTTCCTAATTTACTAACCTTCATTAGCAACGCTTTCAAGATAGTTTCATTGGATAATACCTACCACGATTTTTCCCATGCGGTTTAAATTACATTTCGCCCCCCGCTTACCGTCCTGGGGTTGTCATCATCGTGCCTGGGCCCAGTTTTTTTTAAATAGAGGTATTTTGAAATAAAAAAATCGATATCGTTACAAACCAGTTATACCAAATAAATTTTATTTAAATACACTGCGCTGCATCTTTATGTATAGTAATTGTATTGTATACTGGAGCCTACTATGATAATTTGAATAACGATGTACATTTTCTACTTTTCTTCGCCTTTCCATCATAATTTTTCTCCCATCGATGATCATCTACTGCCTGGATGGGTAGGCTATAGGCAGGTAATATTCAGTGTGTCCTCTGCAAGCTACTTATCTATAAAGAACATATTATGTCTTATAGTTTATCTCGAAAGATACTTGGACAACTGAAGGTGAAGTTTTTTTGCAAGAGAATACTAATAATTCAACGCAACTAGATTTCGTTTTGCGATTTCAATTATACGCGATGTATTTTTGCTAAACACAACATGCCCATTGCCCATTACTCACGCTACATAAGTAAATTATTATTTGATATACCAATCAGATTATAGTCAGCCAATTCTGAGTCAGTCAGTCACGAGTAATGATTGAAGAATTTATGTCACTTGAAGTGTAATAAATTAAGAAAAATCTCTTATAAAATGATGTAAAAATAATGCAATATTAGTGAATTCAGTGCAGTCAGTTTGCTTATATTTTTACGACGAATCAAAGAGTTATGCATGATGATTTATTTTGAACCGGCATCATACATTACTCAAAATGTAGCATTCAGCTTTTATTACGTTTAGTGTCCCTCGTGTTTCACGAAGTAGCGCATACACGAGATGCATTATAGTGCAATTGTACACAGCATCTTTATACCGGGCATTACCGTCAATGGTTGGTCTGGTTTTTGTGACACGGACGCTTGACTTCTCGATAATCCATCACAGTTACTCTCCGTAGTTAACAGTAATGTTATATCGTCTTGCAATTAACTAAAACCGATGCAATATTCTTCGACGTACACGTGCAATAAGTGTGCAATTATACTTTCTTTGGCAAAAACACGACACGAGAAAATGGTGTAATTCTTTCTCCTAAGTCACTTCTGCTGCAGTCTTTTACTTAACAAATTGTAAAAAGATTCCTCGGGAAATAAAGAAGGCACATTGTAAATACATATTAAATTTTCAATATAAATAATGATATTATTGTGTATTGTGAGATTAAACGGTAGCATTTGAGATATAAAATACGAACTGAGAGTAAAAAGTATTTGAACCATCATTGGTTTATGGTATTTCGACGAAGAATGTTGAGAATATTTTGTTGTGAAATGCCGTTTTTATTATGACAAATTATTTTGATAAAGGATATAGAAAACATGTTTTAGTATTTTCATATTTGTCGCCTTTAGAAAAGGTTGTGATGATATGAAGGTGTAATGAGATCTGATTTATTAGTGTTGTCTTGAGACTAGTTTGTGTAAGATGTAAGTTCCAAAGGATTTTCCTTCTTAGTATGGACAGGTATGTTGGAAATATCAATAAATATATTACAATTCAACCTTAAAAATTACTTATTGTAAAAATATTCAATATGCCGAGTAGCTTATAGTTTCTTTAATATTGTTATTTATGTATTTATGACCTATTCAACGCCTGTGTGATCCCTGTCCTCCTCTACGGCTGAGAGTCATGGCACTTAACCAAGGCTCAAGAGCGTAAGATACTCAGCTTTGAGAATGAGTGTCTTAGGAGGATACTGGGTATCACATGGCAAGAACGTAAAACCAACGAATACGTTCGACGGCGTTCCCAGCAACGATCAATCCTGTCAGTAATACAGGAAAGACGTTGGTCGTGGCTGGGCCATGTTTTGCGAATGCCCAACGACAGCTGGCCAAAGAGAGCGCTGTTTTTCCACCCACAGGGGTCCCGACGCCCCGGAAGACCCTCTTTCACAGTGCACCGTTCCTATGACAACGAGATCAGAGCGTTAGGAATGACGTGGAGAGAGGTAATATCACTCGCACAAAATCGCTCTGAATGGAGACGCCTGGTAGCCTCCCTGTGCTCCCGAATGGAGACATAAAGGGCGTAGTAGTAGTAGTAGTAGTAGTAGTTATTTATGTGTTCAAATACACAATTTTTTGTAGTAATAATAATCATAATAAATTTTTATTATCATGGTTAGTAATTTTTTTATACATATTTGAACTTGAGACATTAAGTATTTATTGACGATGTTGTCAAATGTAAAATAGGTATGAATAAGTCAACCCACAATTTCAGTTCCATTACAATAAATAATTAAAGTAACTGAGAGAATACCTATCATAAACTTCACAGATTATCTCACGTAAATAAATCTATAACAATGATATGTACCTACGTTGTACGTGTGTGTAGTTTACAATTTAAATTATCAATAAGATTGGTTAAATCATATTTTATACAAAACTATTATGGGTGGATCAACAATAAATGCGATCGATCGCTAAAATTTTATTTTCATTTATGTGTAGGTACTTGCAAGCGTACGAAAAATAAAGATTTTATGGCGTTACTGTCTTTAAAATTTTCTATCGGGACCGTGAAACATACAGTGTCCTATGTTACAAAATTTGTAGAAAATTCCGTACATCGCCCGACGTCCTTTTATCTATAGGCAATAATCGGGCAATAATAGACAATCGTGAAAAATAATTGTATCTATTGGTTATTAACCGTAACCTTAATGTACATAACATTAAAATTTAACGTAATTGTAATCTATACTCAAAAATATTATTCTAAGATTTTAATAATTCGAGTTGACAGAAAGATATAATAACGTAAGCAGTAATGGGTGGATCCATCGGGTTGTTTTTTCCTACGAATTCAAGCAATGTTTGTGTCAATAGATATCTCAATATTAAATGATATAAAACAGTATAATAATATTCTCAGTACACATTTATTATCCCGTGCGATCAATTCAGTAACTGCCTCGGTAATATATCTGTCTATCTACCTAACTGATGAACAGGCGTCCTTAGAGTAACGTTAGTTATAAGAGCTTTTTCAATAGAAACATTAAATTTAATGTAATCGAAATTATGAATACTAAATAAAATCTTCAATTAGGTCGATTAATATAACAAAATGTAATATTAGGTACAATGTTTAGTTGAAGTGAAAAATATATAAAATAATAATAAATATTTTAGCTGGTTTACATTATTTAGACACTTAAAGATTTGCTTTTTAAAATTAGAATCATAAACTTAACGTATGAGATTTTTAACGCTACTTATTTCTTATTTTCAATTATATTGACATGCATTCTACCTTAGCGTCAAGCATACAAAATGACGATTCTACCCGTAATTTCCCATAATTTCAGAAATAGGGAAGTACCAAGTATAAGTCACTGAGATGTAGCCGTTTGATGTTGTCAAAAGTATTTAGAATCTTAATTAAATGCGTTCTTAAAAAACATGTAAGACGAAAAGACGATCAACAGAAGAGCGGTGTGGGTTTCTGGCGATTTTATTATTACAGTTCTTACATTACATACTATCAGCAGCTCAACATAAAAAGTTTAGTAGGTAAGTCAATGAACTAGTTACTCTATTGTGGCGTACACATAATATACAAGAGTATAAGATATTGTTCACCTGCAAATTTATTTGCCCTCATGGTTTTTGAAATTAACTTTGATCTAATTGTTTATATCAATATCTATAATAAAATGTTATGAAAGTAAGTTTTTAACAAGATGATATAATTTACCATAAACATGTCTCATACATCGCACGGTTCATAGTAACGTAAAATTTTATCTACCAATGCCCAGAATAAATGTTCGCATTGAGATTTGAACCCGGCATTTTCCGCTATGAAGAATATGGATTTGTGGACCTCATGTACGTCACCATAACTTACATAAAATATGTTTCCTATTGGTAGCCACTAAAAGTAGATTGTGGGAAATACACGTGTATGTTTACCAATAAGAAAAATGTATAAATTTTCGAATCGCGATAATTTCCTATGGCAATTGTACTCGTATATCACTTTGTAACGTAGTTGAATTCGCTAACCAATGTTGGTAATTGGCATCGTAACAATTGTATCGAATGCTGTTGAAACAATTGTCGTTAATTCTGTCCGCAAATCATCCTGTATTTACAAATAATATAAAACGTAATTGTTCGACCACAGTGAAAAGGTAAACTGACATAATGATGATTTTTCATGATTATACTCGTACAAGTTATCAACTCACGTAGATTAATTTAAACGTGTCTGTAATTAAGACTTAGTATTTCGCTTAAAAAGTGGAAACAATTAACTAATTGCCGACATTAAATAAATGTAATTAAACCTTAATAATCATATTATTACGGTGCTTTAAGTTTTTTGTAATAGATATTTTTAAGACTATATTGTACGTTGCTTCACAATCACGTGTTTCTATTATAACTCTTTATGTCATTTAGTTGATGATTCAGTGGCTCTACAGATTCAACATGCGATATTATATAAACTTATATTGTTACATAATTAACATTGGCACGATTCTAACATTACTGTAATAGAGAAATAAGATCACATAACCTAAGTATAATAAAAAAGTCCCAAGTCCACAGCAGTTAAACAATATATTTGTCTTTTGCGTGTTATTTCTTGAAGAAAGTAACTATTCTTTGTTCTAAAATAATATGAAGACTAACAAAAACTGTTTTTTTTTTAAATGAATTCAAAACAACGAGTAAATTAATAAATAAATGGATCAAACTTCATTAATTCGTTCAACGTAGATAGTGTACGAGTATAAACTGAAAAGTAGAAGCAGGTAAATCTCAACGAAGCGAAATACAGAGAAGGATGGACTTTCCATTAGGCTAATGACTGATTGTCGGCTGGTTTAATGTGATCACTTTATTCATCGTATTCACCGAAGGTTGGTAGCCAAGGCGAGAGGGAGCGTGTATATGTACATTGTATACATTGTCCTATCGGCCTCCGCTGAGATGTTGTTTGGTATTTAGCGTACACAAAATAATACATTACTCACAATTGTGATATTCAAAAGTAGAATTTTGTCGTCTTTATAATTTTACATGTTTCATCGTCTCGGTGGGCACATTAGTTTACATTTTTAACTGCTTGACTTTAGGTAGCTATTAAACAAAATAAATTGTGTTTCTATATTAATTTCATTAGGGATATTCATCGGTCTCCACAATCCACATCTCACACCCAATGAACATAATGTCACCTTCACGTTATAATCGGATCCATCAGACTGGCTGTATGTATATTTTGTATATCTGCTGTATCAAACTGTTCTAAAATGCCTCAATGATGGAGTTAAAATGATATAAAATAAGCTTTTAAAAGAATATATTAGAGTCTCGTGATTAAACAAGAATGATTCAACGCTTCGTGAATGGGAAGAAATTTTTAATAATATTCCATCATATTGTTATGCATTATTAGCCACACGGCCACTCGGTCATGCGGCCTGACCACATCCCAAAGTTAACTTTTTCATAGTTTTATTTTTCGTTACTCAATTATACTAATAATCCTATTATGTTTCTCTTATTTACAGATATACAGTATACACCCTAGAACAAGAACAGTTTCAACAAACAGAAGAAAAACGTAATGTGTTAAAATGTTAGAACATTAAGTAACTACGTACATTTTAATTCGATTTGTGCATTTTGTGGTTTTTATATCGGATCAATTACATTATAATTTTAAGATAAGTTTATCGTGTTACACAGCAATATTATTTTTGTTCCATTGTATAAAAATAATGAAGTAACTATGTGTGTTTTATCTAACTAAAGTTTTTCAATGTACGTGACCTGAAGAACAGCAATTATATGGACTACACAGACATTAACTGGTTCATGGGATACTGACTTGGCAAGAAGATAGATTTGCAAGGTACGATTGACTCTTTATTTACTATATTTTAATTTATTGTTCGTAGTACCTTCAAATCTAATTCTCCCATAGTCTCTCTCACTTCACGTTCATTTGGGTGTAGGCACTCTAAACTGCACTAACTCGTATTTTATGCTTACGAGTACTTCGTTCTTTCCTCACATCCAAACATTTTGTCATGTTTGCGTGAGAAACAGATTCATTTCTATTAGTCAATACGAATTAGTTTAGCTCGTTTGAAATTAATGTTGATATTTACATTTTTTCGCAATCCGAGATGCTAAATTCCACGAGTAATGATTATCCTAATTTATGACTCTTTACACATAATATTTAATATTTGATTTTATTAGTAAGTAAGTAAATATAGCATGCTTTAGTTTACACATCTATTTGATTGTAAAAGTGCACTGCAAAACCTACACTCAATTTCTTTCTAAAAACGTTTCCCAGTATTATTGACCTTGCAAGTTGGGACTTTATCTAGGTATATTAAATATGTATGTATATATGTACATTGAACGACCAAGAGACAGAATATCATCCAACACATACATAGATACCAAATATATACGTCTACCTATGTTGTGTGAAAGAATCCTATATTACTCTATGTACCCACACATCTTTGTGTAAATCTAATGTTAACTTATAGCAATAAATATTTTAATTTAGCAAATCATACCTGCAGAATGATAAGTATACATATAAATTCATAGAAATCATGAAATATTCCGCCAATAATTACAGTAATTATTCAATATAGATTTATTGTTAGTATTATTGAAATTAATTATCATGGCAAAATGTTTCGCTTGATCGGTTAGTATTAAAATTTTAATAATCTTTAACGTTTAAAGATGAACTCTATTCAATTAAATAAACTTATACGGCATTCCTGTGTAATTTCTGCCATAATTTAGTGATATAATTCACAATCGGTGATTAATAAAACGCGCAAAGAAATGAAGCGAATGTCTTATCAACATAGTTTTAACACGTTGTTACTTTATACGAGCGCCTGTATATTCGTACAGCTTTATAATTATCAGATTGTTCTATTAACATAGGTGCGTACTGCGTACTAACTAGTATAATACTTGTAGGTTCTTTGATCCAAGCACTTACGAATGAGAATAGTTTATGATCTGTCGTCGGAAGTAAAATAACATGGTCGTTATTTTTATCTATTCGTGGTCATTCATTACCCAAATACATTTTACCTGTTATGTAAATAGACTTCCAAACTGCTTAACTTATATTTTAAGTTAAGTATATTAAGAATATATTTGGTTAGTCTTTATTTTTTAATACAAACTATGTAAGTGACATTATTTAGGGCGTAACAAAACAAAAAACTATAATTTATAAATGACTAGGTAAAGTTTTTATCATACAAGTTCTGTATTGTACATCTACCCTGTGTACGAGTATTTATATTCTATTTGTTGTGTAAGTAACAGTAAGTTGTGTAAATATACAATACTCTTTTCACATTGCCCATGCCCAAAATTAAGCCCCCAGAAAAAACTAAATATATCGGGATATTATCAGTTTGCCAGGGAATAGTTGCATTAAATATCATAAAAGAATGAACAAGATGATAATATGATTAGAAATATGATGTCAAGAGTGCCCCGCATTCACGGTCTAGTTATCTGCACAGTCTATTTATCAATTAAACCAATTTGTCACGCAACTTGGAGTCAAACACAACTCATAATTAAATTAATAATTCAACAGCAAAGAGAGTATAATATTATATCTATATCTATTACCCATACATACATATACTCGTACCTACTAATACATAGGGATCATCAACGCATAATATTACGAGCAATAATACTTTGATATACTCGTAGTTCGTGTTCTAACAATATTAGTATTTTTCTCGGATACCTATTTTGATTCTCAGCGTAGCCCTGGTAATTTTTTGGAAATACAAAACCTATTAAGTACTTTGACGTTCGTTTTATTAGGAATATAGGGAGGAAGTAAAGCGAATATGTTTCTTAGACTATCTGAATTCACGTCATTCCAAAAGTTATGATACTATCTAATCGGCTTGGAAGAGGTCATTTACCTAATATATTTTAACGGATATTCTTTAAGATTTTTTAACTTATTTACTAAATTTATACTTTTTGGCAAACTATAATAAAATAAAACGGATCAATATATCAAAAAATGCAACAAGCCCGTCCTAGTAAACATTTGCATAATAACAATCCATTACATTATTCATTAGATAGATATTCATATTAATGTATGTTGTAATAATTTTGTAAAATGTAACAAGTTAGAAATATGAGGGGAACGTACAATAGATGTGTGAGTTTATAACTACAATTTATTTTAATTTAATTTTATTTATTAATTAAGTTACAAATACAAAATTTATAACTTAAAATTAACAATTACAGAATACAATATGTACATATTTTTTTAAGAACTATAAAAATACACTTTCAGACGTCGTTACCTTTCATTCATTCATTCACACAGGTTGTCACGCGACCAAAGCCATTGATCTTTTTTCAAATAAGTAATTGTAACATCTCACCCGAAAACTCGAGTAGCGGCCCCCCTGACGTCCAATGGCAGATTATTGAACAGCCTAAACCCCTTATAGAATAGACTGTTCTCAGTGGCCGATAGTCTTGCCACCTGGAGGCGGAACCCCTCCCGACCCCTCGTGCGGTATCCATGAACTTCATAGTTGTATTTTACATTTTTGCTAAGGTAGCGTGGCACCATATCATTGTTAATTTTGTAAATAAATACCACCACCTGACTATCTACATTCTATGAGTACATATTATATTTAAACATTATAATACAAAAAATAGCAAGGCTTTTATCAATGTTTTTAATAGAAATTAGAAAACTAATGGTTTTCCTAAAGCTTCCATTGATTATTTATGTTTACTATCGTGATGAATTCTTGCCAGTTATATTTTGGTATATGAGGTATACAAATATAGAGACATTGTTGAGCATTATATAAAAAAACTACATTTACGTGTTGCTCTGCAAATCAGAACCGAAAATAAGTATAAGGTATTTATTAATATGAGCTTATTAGATCCAGTAGTGTTGTGATTACATTATGGTCACGCCCCAAAGCTCAGCCTATTGAGATACATAAATTGATATTTAACTCTAAGAATAATTATAATGATTTAGTGCGACTACTAGTATTTCAAACACTCCCAAATTTAAATATCCGTATTTCAAAAAATAAAATGACGCACTTTTTTCACTTTCCACTAAGATATAAATTAAGTTATTCATTGGAATTTTCTGACGAGCTGAGTCAAATAGTCCGCTTCTCATTCAAATCGGACGACTTTGTTGGTCGACTTTTTTCTTTAAAAAAATAGCTAAAGCGACAAAAACGACAATTTATAATCGCGAATGGCGCTTTGGTTTTAGAATGTTTACACATTTCTTGAATGTTTAGTTTATAAGGAAAATAAACTTTACGCATAGAACAATGCGAGTGCCGCTTTAGCCATTTTATCAAAAATATGTAGACGTGTGGACTTTATTAAATTGTATTGTATTAAATTTAAATATATCGGAGGTTTAGCGATATTAATATAAATTTCTGAAGTACTCGTATACTTTATAAAATACTAAATTAAGTGGTGTTTTTTACATACACATACACTACACATACTAGATATTAAATTTACTTTATCTTTATTGTAGTGTTTTTTTTTCATTTGAAACAGTCCATTGGATCTGTTAGTAATGTTGAATTGTTAGAGAAATGGTACAAAATATGGCGTGTGAGTAATTTTGTATTTTCACGATTTTTAGGAAAGTGGTCGGTTACTTGCTATGAATCAATAAACTTTGAATTACACTAAATATTCCAAGGCCATCTAACTTACACAAGTGACACTATAATATGTGTATGTATATCAATGTATATATATAACACAACCTATGTAATAGACATGAATCCACGAACAAAATTCGTATACCTACTTTTAATTTAAATCGGTTCATATATAAAAAAAGATATCAAAGTTTTTGTATTTTTTTTAAACTCTTGTAAAGTTGACCACGACATACATACCTACATACACCGCTTTCAAGTCGCCGTACGCAATCCTCATGAGAATATTGTCAGGGCATTAGGTGTCTGAGTGATACGGGGATATAGTTCAGCTGTTATCATATTTCTAATAGAACTTCTGTAAGGTGTTATTTAGATATTGCCTTAATCATTGTGGAGAAGTAGTATAATGAAGAAACCATCAAATAGATCTAAACTCGTTCGATACACAAGCCATTTTTTTAGAAACAGTATTACAGCAGTGCAGCACTAAAAAATACAAATGTTTAGTTCCAAAACAACACTTTGTGCTTATTTTATTCCTAAAGTACCGAAACAAATACGACAACAGGTTTTTTTACATTACTATATTATTTGCATTATAATAATATAAACATCCGCGTCGTCTTAAATTTCACTTGGAGGTGAAAATATTTAATAAAAACTTTATTTAAAATTGTACTTGTTGATTTTACGTGTCAATGGCGAATATGTTGTTGTTGTTGGGAAGAATTTGATATTTGTCATTAAATTTTATTATCCTTATACCATCAGGTGAGAAGCTACGGTTTTTATCAAAGTATCAACATTAGTTAAGAGTGTTTGACTCGTATTATACTTTTATGAATACTGAAGGCTCAGTAATAAACTATGTCGTTATTTTTAATAGGCTTTCGTATTTATTGACAAATTGACGTTTTTTGACGACAATATTCCTTTTGATAATCGGCAATGAATTTTTATTGAATAATTTATTGCACGTTTTGTAATATGACTGACATTTCGAACTGCACAATACTTAGTTATTATTAGTTTCTTTTTTTTTATAATTACGTACTTAAATATTTTGTGTTGCAAAATGCAGAATAATTCTTCAAAACTGAGATAAGAATGCCTACCATCCACTTTAAGAGACGAGCCTCCAACTAATTTATCCAACTATATATCTATTCGTTTTCATTTTTATGTGTTACCGTTTTCATTGCAAATACCTACTAGACTGTGTAGGTATAACATTGTGAAGATGGCTATAAAGGTAGACTTAAATGTCTTCAGTCTTAACAAATTAATTACGAGTACAGTGCAGTCTTTTTATTCGGATTTTAGAAAATTCTGAATGAAATCGATAACAATTTTTAGCTGCCGCTAATAATTACGAAATATGCCTTTTTTAATAATTGAATAGCAGAAATATACATACAGCATATGTACACTTAACAAAAAAATCTAATTATTAAATACCTATAGGTATTAATATCCACTAATTACAAAGATAAAATTGAAATAACATTTTTATAATAGATGCTGATATTATTTCAAAGAAGAGTAATTTGCGTGCCAAGAAATTTGAAATTGCAAATCTGAATTGGACCATACATTTAATAAAAACTAATTTTACTGAATATATAAATATATGTTGATCATATAATGTTGAAATCTACCTTTTGACGAAAAGGTTTGATTTTACTCACTACATTGAAATTGTTTTTTATTCATGATCGAATTCACTCCGCGTGAGAACATTCCTTCAGCGGCGGCGTGTGTTTTGCCCGAAGCTATTATGTTTTAAAAATGGAGTTGATTCTATATGTTTGTTGTTTTATCTTATTCATACTATATAGAGATGGAAAGAAACAACATATTATTCGCAGTTCGTCTGTTGAATATTTTTTATCTGTAATATGTACGAGTATTATTATAGTGCTGGTGGGCACTGGACACTGAATAGTGGATACACCTGTGCCGGTGACTGATGTATGCAGAAAATGAAATAATGCATGATGTGGAGTAAGTGGACTGGGAATATGGAACATGACATTTTTTGGTAACAGAAGCCATTTATTTATTAGTTTATTGGTTTTAAATCATCCGTAGACCTTATTCAATGCACTTGGAATCGTCAGGTTTACATATTGAAAAAAAATAATACATTGCAAATTTATAATACAGATCATATACATTGGAAGTGTGCACTAAAAGAGTTCAACGCACTAGGTTTCGTGTCCAATATAGAGTTGTCATTCAATTGGAGCATTTTTTTTATCTTGTTGTTTATGTACTCGTAAATAAACCCAATTACATATTTGTACACTTCACAGTAAACTTGAAAAGCTTGTGTCGTGGAGTGGAGTAAGTCAGTTAAGAATGTTAACAGTTGGGCTCTTTATTAACCGTGCTAGCGACCACTTCAAACCCAAACAAAATAATATAACAAGAGATGGAATGTGATAACTGCAACATAATAATGTTTTTATTCATGTACCTAAGAGCAGAAATCTGAACTCCTGCATGGGTATAATATGCATATTGGATAAAATGAGACGATTTAACTAACTGTACCAGTATGTAACCAATTATGAAGGTCTATCCTTCTTTAGCATGCAAAACAAGGAATGTTAGATACTAGTATGATTATGTTCCTACCATATTAACATAATGTATATAAATTAAACGGAATTGCATTATTAGGGACATTTCTGAGGAGAAAGCCGCTTGTATTGACCAATACTCGTTAATGTGTTATTTGTTGTGAATGCTGTGAGGAGATACGAGTATTATAATAATATTAGTTATGAGCTAGAGAGTCAATATTTATTTTATTTATTTATTTATTTATAATAAGAAATATTATGTACAACAGTTTAAGATATAAAATAGAAATACAAATATAACACAAAGAAATTATATTATCCTCAAACAGCAAAAAATGCTGGTATGAGAGGAATTTGAACCTCTGTTTAATTATTATAGCACTTATTTTGTCTCACAGTTTAAACTTGCACTTTTAATTAATAATATCACTAACACTAACACTCATTTATATTATTACTATTTACAGTCCATTTTATTTACAAGTTTTAAGTCCATAAACAATAATTAACTTTATTCACACAACTGCCACAGTGCGTCTTCCCATAACATATTCCTTTAAATACTTTTTAAATTGTTCAATATTTTTCAGTTGTTTGATCTTATCTGGTAGTGCGTTGAAAAATCCGATTGCCGTGTACAGAAAACCATCTCTCACCCTGTTGGTTCTAGGAATTTCGGCTCGTATGTGACTTGCCGTCCTCGTATCTCTGGAGTGCGTATTACTATTTAGTTGTATGCTAATATTACTTTTGATTAAATTCTTTGAAATTTTAAACATCATTTTTGTTTTTTCCATAAATACATGTTCATCCAAATTAAACATCTTTGTAATATGGTATACGTCAACTGTTCTTGTATATCTGTCTAGATTAAATGTTACCTTTATAGCTTTGTTCATCATTCTTTTTACCATTCCCTTCATCTGCTGGCTGCAATGGGACCATACGACCAATCCATAACAAATTCTTGGAATTACAAAAGCATTAAAAATATTCTTCTTTGTTTTATTGTCAAAGAATTCAGCTCGTCTCATGATTCCCACTATTGGTCCAAGTCTTTTACCAATCGACTCTATGTGATTTGTCCATTGAAGCTTTTCGTCTATCTCAAGACCTAAATATTTTACAGTTTTAGTTTGCTTAATTTGTTCATTCTTTATTCGGAGATTGAGATTAATAGAAGGTTTATTTTTTTGTTTGAATATCATATATTTTGTCTTTTCTACATTTAACGTTAGTGAATTTCTATCAAGCCATTTGACAAATCTACTCAGATCATCATTGATGTTGTTCTGTAATTGATCTTCTCTCTCACCACTATAAATCAATAAGGTGTCATCAGCATAAATAAAGTATTTTCCCGTTAAATTATAATACTTGAGACCATCTATATATAATAAGTTTCATTTCCTCTGAAGCCCATACCATTCAATGCATTCATCAGGGTAGTATGATTAACAGTATCGAATGCCTTTGACATATCAATGAATATGGGAGTGACATATCTCCCTCTATCCAATTCCTTGTTTATATAATTCATGGCATCCATTAAGGTTGCCGCGGTATTACTACATTTCTGAAAACCATACTGGTAAGGGTCAAACCCTCCATTTTTATTTATAAACCCAACAAATCTAGAATGTAGTACTTTTTCAAAAATTTTACTGAATGTGCTGAGTAAGCTTATGGGTCTGTAGTTTCCCGGTTCTTTTTTATTTCCAGATTTGTGGACAGCTATTATTTTGGCAACTTTCAGGGTTGCAGGAAATTCACATATTTCTATTTGATTATTTATTAAAATTGATAATGGTTCAGCAATTATGTCTTTCAGTATCTTTACATCGTTTGATGTTATCTCATCTTGTCCACAGGCTGTACTATTTTTAAGACCATTAATTATACTTAAGATTTCTGTGGGATCTGTCGGAGCAATGAATATGCTATTTAGCGAGCTGTTTACCCGGTTGTCATCCGTGTCAGGGCTTCTATCTTGTTGTTTGAATCTTTCTCCCAATTTTTCATCAATAGAGCAAAAATATGTATTCATGATGTCAGCAATCTTTTTTATGTCATTTTCAACACCGTCAGAGCTAGCAATTTCTTCTATACCTTTAACTTTATCACTGTTATGTCTACCCATAGTTTCATTTATGATTTTCCAAAATTTCTTCATGTCACCATTCGTGCGCTCCACCTTACGCCCTATATAATTTCTCTTTGCCTTTCTAATTTCTAGTAATAATTTATTTTTGTACTCTTTATACTCTCTCTTGATAATTTCCGTAGAATTACTCTTCTTTTGTAAGGTATACAATCTATTTCTGTGTTTCATCATTTCTATAATATGTGGTGTCAACCATTTGTTATCAGCTCTTACTCGGTATTTCTTCACTTTCGTAGCCAATGTTTTTGCCTCTGTAATAATCTCAATTAAATTTTCAAAACCGTTATTACTCATTTGTATTTCTGCTATTCTATCACCGACAAGCTTTTTAAAGTTGTCTGGATTCATAACTCTTTTTTCGACGTATTCTAACTTTAGTTTTGTATTTATTACATCTCTAATGCAAATATCAATATTTTTATGATCAAGTCCAGGCCAGTCGTGCAGCTCCAATGAGAAGGGTTTTCCAGTACTATCTATTACATGGTCAATTATCGTTCTAGTGTCATCTGTAACTCTAGTTGCTTCTTCATACTCAATTTTATTCAGTATCTTATAATTATTAGATTCAATCATATACTTATACAAGGAGGCAGGCGTAGAGCTTTCATCAAGCAGGTCTATATTAGTATCGGCCATCACAATCATATTATTGTATTTAGTCAGTAACTCATCCAACTCCTCCATAAATTCGTTGACTGGATCAATTGTGGTTGATCTATAGAGAGTACATAATTTGTGTATTTGATTTCTTACAAAGATATCCACAATAATTATATTATAATTATCAGATTTATAGACCAGTTTATATTTTAGAGTATCTCTGACATAGATAGCTGTACCTCCCCCTCGTGTATCAGATTGTCTGCAGTTAAATATACCAATATATCCCATTACGTTATGAAATGCGCATTCGTTTTCGTACAACCATGTTTCATTGAATAACATAACATCAGGGTTATATTTACTGATCATTAATTCAACCTCATCCATTTTGTTTCTAATACTCCTCATATTTGCAAACAATATATTAAAACATCTTCCAGACCCACCAGGTTGACCCGATCTGTCACTCAGAACAACTTTAGCAATGGTACTGTGTCGCCTCTCTCGCGTATCTCTCATAAATTGCTCGAATTGGACAAGCATTATTAAAGGCCGAGTGAGCTGTATCTACTTTCTCGCGGTCCTTGCAGAGTGCACAAGTGTAATTGTCCTTCTCCTTCTCAGTGCATTCCCTACTATCACGACTTCCAGCACAATATGCACATCGCTCTTTTTTTTCTGTACAATATTTAAAGATGTGTCCGTAAGCCAGACAGCCATAACACTGGCCATAACAATATATTAATTGATCTTCATGAACCGTGTCTCGTTTCCATATACTCGTACAACCACATCATCGTACCGCGTATGAGTAGTAATAGTATAATAGTATTGTGTCGAATTAATTATCTCAATAAACTAACAGTAACGACATTGATATGCATACAACTAAATTATTAATGTTGATTGCTGATAGATAAGTGATAGGTATTTTACAGAACAGTGACTAAATGTTAACAGTCGTCTAAAGCACTGTGACAGAATATTCACAAGACCAAAAAACCTTCAATATCCTTGTCGGTGGAAACCATTTTCAAATGTTCTCGGCTACTTATAATGCTTGTACTACAACATACTCGTAAGATGTAAATGTATCTAACTGACGAGTTCACTATCCATGTGTCCAAATGGACGACAAGTAACGATAAGCCATAATATTACTCTTATGTCTTTGTAGAATTCGTTGGTACGAATATTTGTGATTAGCTGTGATTTGAGTATTAAGTCGTGTTTGATTACAAATAAACTATTTAACTGTTACTTGTATTAATATTGGCATTAACATAATGGTCAATAAATTTGATACAAGTAAGTAGATTTAATTGCTTTATTTATTACATTAGAATTGCAATATTGTAATATAAGATGGATTGGATATTTTAATTGAGCGATAGATAAATACGGATATGCAATATTGCAGATTTTATAGTAGATACATGTTGTACTGAATAAAATATTTATTTATGGATTAAACTAACGGAATGTTTTAGGTATTATTATTTAGATTCAGAAATGAGGCTCACTACCCATTCGGAATATTCTTTTTGGGATGCAACGAAGTAGATTTATTTAGGCGTACACAATACACACGAATGCATCGCGGATTCTTTTCTATTAGGTATTGCTACCCGAGTGCCTGTTGCTGGTTTCTCAAAAATAGGAATTGCAAACTGGGATCGAAAAAACCCAAATACAACTTTGTACACTTCACAGAAATCTTGAATGACTTGTGTTGTGAAGTGGAGTAAGTCGGCATCGGGGATCCAACCCCGCGCCCGTAGGATTTACGGTCGAGCTAGTCACCAATCACCTCAAATATATTAACAAGATTCTTCATTCTTCATGATTATAATACGGAATTGTTTAGTGCATACTGCATAGTAACAATTGTGCGAACGTCCGTGAAAAATACTACAAAATGTGGTCAAGATCAATATTACTAATAATAAAGCGATGATCATTGAACATAAACTCAATAACGGTCATTAGCATTACCAACTTGCTACTTAATTATATATCATTCAGAATATAAGATAAAAATGTTTTTTTACAAAAAAAGAATACTCTCTCCAAACATGGTTTAAATGTTAATGCACAAATATTTGACTCATTGCCTTTACTGTTTATAATGTTTGATACTCTCTAGACACTTGTATCAAACACCTGATTTGTTTATTGATGATAAATGGTATACGGCACGTTGTAAGCGGGTGGGTTTGAAGATGAGTGAAATTATTCTTTGGCGGAATAAATGTTGAGAACTTGTTACAATAGTCTTCTGTTTTTTAATGAAATTTTCATTTACAGACATTAATGAAATGTAGGACACCTGTAGTCGTATTCAATAGACCATCGTGATGTATGAAATGTTATCTCTCTTACCAACACTGTGATTCGATAAGTAAGCGAGAGCGGGAAGGCAGATTCTTTTCGGTTGTATTTTTCATTAAGCAACAACTCCGATCACGAATTGGGCGAGATAAACAGATGTTATCAAAACTAGTCTACAATGTCAAAACATAACATTAAGTAGTGTGACACTTTTTAAAAATGTTAATATGGTTATAATGATATACCACTAATTTGTAATTTATACGATTGTGACCTTTTTAAGAAATATATTATATTTTATATGTTTGTTGCTTCGTCATAGTGTGGAGGCGTAAAGATAAAAGGAATACGCTGTGACCTAATTAAATTGATATGTAGGGTATTTAGAGTTGTATACTTTCCGCGTGGTTGCGTTGAAATACTTGTTTTGCAATGGAATTATCAGAGAAAGTGCAACAGGAATTATTTTGCATGCCGCCGTGCCTAACTACTTGTTGCATATTATAATTAATTATGCTATTAATAAGTAGAAAAGTTCGTTATGAATGACAGAATCGTAGAAATTTATTAGTTTTACAATGTTACCGTGCAAGTATTAAAGCTATCATGTATAATATATAAAACAGGAATAGTTGACGCTATCATGATATACTCGTATCATAATATTTACGGCTACGAAAGCTCAAAGTCTTCAGTCAAATTAATCTGGTGTTATCGCAGTATAAGTTAGAAAAGTTGTGAAGTGGAGTAAGACTGCATCGGGATCGAATCTCGCTCACCCGATTGACGAGAATCGAGTGGTTCCCAGGCATTGAACACCTCAAATTGTTTGTTTGTTTGTATGTACGAAATTATTGATCAACTTTATAATCACGTTTCCAAAACAATATTTTGTAGACAGGGCGATTTAGTTCTTCGTGTATTTAAATTCATATGCAAAAATACTACATAGGAAAGTTAGTGATGAATATTGTTGAAATGGGAACATGGTTGGCGCAATTAGTTGAGACGGCGGTCTGACAGGTGACAGGTTCAAACCCCGCCACTGGCGATGTATTCGACACTTTGAGATACAGGCTTTCAGCCTAGTGCAGGAAATCATTTGGACCCACATCCTTAAAAAAAGAATGACAATAAGTCTAGTAGGACAAATTCTATGACCGTAATAAGCAGGTAGATATCTTAATACAAATAGAAGTAGTAGTAACTATTGACTACTAGACCAGGTAAGGTACTACATCATCTGTGTAATGAATACTACGAGTATAATATCTGATTAGCTATACTATACTCGGATAGTGTATGGATCTGGTCGAGCAGTTATATGCGCGGAATTCTATTCCATATTTCCGTTACCTACTAAACAAGAAGTTTTCCCGTAATGTTCCAGATTCGTTTGTTGTTAAGTAATGACGCTAAGAGGTTTAATCAATTTATTTTCATTATAATACAAAATTGAAATCGTTTGTAATACAACAAAACCTTTAAATTGTGCGATGAAAAAATATTTCCTATTGCAAAAGTAGTTCTTTTGACATTTTACACGCGTGAGCGATATGATGTCATGGACGTGTGTAAATGGTTTTATAAAATCGTATTTACTAGTTGGAAAGATTAACACGAAATAATTGTATTAAATCTTCAGCTATTCAAATGGGATGTAGGAGGGTCGCTAAAAAATACTTTACGAGTACATTTTGTACCTCTTGGATGTTTCCTTAAGTTTCGATTTTTTTTTACAAAATTGTGATATATCTACGACTTCGAAATTAATAATTGTTTGTAGTAATATCAAGATTCTCGACCGACGGTACATGGAAGTCCATTTTTAAAATAAAAAAGAAAGGCTCTGTATTATAGTATAAAATCCACTCAATGACTTTAATAACATGCGACAAGTGTTCGAGGATTCTCTTCCTCATCATCAGTACATCAGGCGTTTGACAATAAAGTAATTTTTGAAAACAACAATTGAAATCCTTTAATAACGTAATTTGATTAAGGGCGTGTCTGTTGATAATAATTTAAGCCAACAAACATTCCTAAATCATTGACCCAGAAATAAAATGTTTAAATAATTCTTAACGAACGACCAGTGAATCACTGAGATGAAATCATTTACTATTATATATTTTATATCTAATAATAATTCCCCACAATATAAAGTTCAATAATCAATATAACTCATAAATAAATGATTAATATTATAGGTGTTATGTTTCGTTACCTTTACAGGTGATTGGTTTAAGCACCACACACCAACTTAAAAGACTGATTAATTTTCGTTTAGGTAGGTATATTTTTTTATACAATCGATAATATTTCAAGTGACCAAACGAATAAGATTTTAGGCACGATTTAACTATTAAAAATACCGCGTAGACAGGTACGGTCACAGGGAATAATTTGCAAATATATAATTTGTAAATATTCTAACAAGACATTTATACCGCAATTAATTAGTTGCGGGTTTATTGAATATATTTAGCATCTCATTGTCGATTGTGATTTAAAATTAAATCGTCTGCGAGGTAATCTTTAAATAGTTTCTTTAATATACCACCTTGTTCCCGCGACTATTTACATATTCATGACGGCTAATACGTTATTCACCGTTTTAATTGTTGTTAATGTCACCACTAAATTTTATTGGCTTAGATAATTTGCCCGTAATTTACGAGTATGTATGGTGTGTATCATACAGATTGTGTCTTTTTATGGCGAATTTTATTAAATTTAGTTTTATTTGTCACCTTAATACGTTGACGTGCCGAAAAAATACCTAATGGACGAATAATATACTATTTTAAAATTATAACCTTTTTAATTAATGGGGGTGTAAAAATCACGTACTAAATTTAAATTACACAGTAATATTATTTTCTCATGCTGCATAGATTTACGACTTGAAACATTCTACAATCTATGAATATTAGACAGGCTTTATATGGAATATTCAGTCAGTCGAATATTCCATACTACATGTAGGTTTAATAAATTTACGTTACCATCTTGGCATGTCCATCCCAACTCCCCTCTAAGGTAAACTACCTCCTATCCTTTTCCACGTGCCTTATGTCGTAGTACGGAGCGTACTGCGACACTATATAATATCAGATAAAAAGAAATTTCTTTAAAATTTCCGCTTCTATTTCGTAAGTATTAGTGCCTTCTAAAAAGACTTCCATCATGTATGTAGGTACTATTATTAAATTACAACGTGCGTGTGTATATAAAGCGAACGTATGTTTATATATCAATCCAAAATAGGTACCTACATTGAATTATTATCAAAATCTAGTAAAAATACAAATTATCTTTCTTTACTTATGACTTTTGATCTGTTGGACGGCGATTCTTCAGACATCGCATTCCAACTGACGTTCCATTCAGTTCCATTGGTGTTTTGGAGGCGACCATAAAATTACCATTTATCCCATTGCATTTTTATTTTGTTCATATAATCTATGAGTTTTCGGCCACGCATCAAATATCATTATATTAGCTGTTCGGTCGAATATACTGAATGCCCAGTTATTACAGAATATACGTTCTAACTTAAGAAGAGGAGTACGATGTTTCATTTCCTGCGGCGTTAAGGTTCAAAATCGCCTGATCAATTGTTGAAAATTGCGTTTTTTTTTACTTTTTGGGGGTAATCTTGCACTCTTAAAAAATACAGTCATTCACTAGATTTTAATGAATATTATCAATACGAAAAATATCTTTTTCTTTGCGATTTGCGGGAATCAGTAGCTTTCTTTCGAACAATAAATTCAGAGGTATTTTTCCCATTTTTTTGGACAAATCTAAACTAGAGGTAAAAGATATCCTAGGGTCATTCACTAGATGTAGGTTCGATTTATCTACGATTTTTTTCCAAGGTATAGATATTTAGTAAGGTTTGTCGAAGTCCATGGTCTGCAAATTGACCTTTTTTTAAAAGACGATACCCCTAGTCCTTTACTTACAATCAGAACTTGCATCTTTGTCTAGCAGTCATTGATAAAATTAATTTATACCGTGATTCTATAATCGAATGATTCATACAATGATACTCGTACGTGTGATGGTTCACTATATACGATTCGTATTCAAAACGATATCAACACTATAAAATAATTTAATATTGATTTTCGTCAATAAAAATATACAATTAATTGCCGTGTATTAGTATCTACTCGTAGATAATAAATGAATTTGAGATAAGTTAAGTGGGATGAATGTAATGTAAATATAATTAAAGGCTATTGGCCGTGCGGTGTGGTGAGGTGCGGTGCAATAGCTCATTGAAACCTGTAATTAAAGTCGTACCTGTGACCACGCGTGGGAGAATATATTTAATTCTGTCAATATAACAACTCTTTGTGTTATTAATCATTTCACTTTGAGTTAAAGATATTAAGTTCATTGATGTATTCAAATGTATCGGCAGAGAATCCAATAACTTTATTTTATTTATTCATCAAGTTAACAAAGTTACTCGTAGGATGACAGGTACGCGCGATAAAATTAGTGATGTAATAAATCATACACAATACAGTAGTAAGGACGAGCACATAAAAGGAGAAAAGAAGAGAAGAAACAAATGTTTTTCACATAATATTAAAGTTCATATATTTTTTGGCGAAATGAACTATTATCGTTGTACAAATGTTTCAATAAATATGTACTCAAAAAAAAAACAGTTTTTTCATAAGTTCCTACAGGGAGGGCTTACTTAGCTGGAAATTACTTTTATCTAAATAGGCGATGGTGGACTTGAATTTTTTAACATAATTAATTTTCTTACCGTGAAATGTGTTGGAAAGTTGGGATCAACACAACATCAGTTTTTTTTTTAAATAAATGTCGTATCGAAATTGGAAGTTATAGTAGAATGTATCGTAACGTAGTTAAATAACTGTTCAATACAATATATTGATGTTAAGAGTCTCTCACATAATATAATATTAGGTAGGTACATACCTATACGAAGTTCTGAACCAAGTCTATGGGAAGAATATTCGTGGACAGAAATAATAATTATAAATATGAAACACATGTGCACGTATAATAATATATTATGAACTGTATAGTCTACCTATAAAAATCACGTGTGCAAATTATAAAAGATCATTCATTATGTTATAATCTCATGTACTATAACCGATTGATAATATCCGGTATAGATGAAATGTACGAAACACTGAATTATTATTGATCAAATTAAAATTTATAAAAGTCTATTATTTATCATCATCATCATATTGAAGCTGTTGTCAAACACTACATTCATATCTATGGACCAGAAAACTTGTAATTTCTCGATAAACATTTATGTCCCAGATTTTTTCACAAACTAATTTTTTGTACATTTCCTTCCAATTCAACAAAACCTTATGATTATCTAAATACCTGAAAACACACCAGAGTGTGCGACTGATTTGAAAACTGCGAATCTACTAATTACTTATATTATCAAATAAATATATATCTTGTTGCTATCGTGCATTATTATTTGTATCTAGCTATAACCCATCAAAAAAACGCGGTTGCGGAGTAGGCAGAGAGAACTGATCGCCAGACTTCCCTGTCCTTACAAGTATAATTATTGTACGTACATTCTTATGGTACATATTTTTTAGCGTAGTATTTTCTACTTTATAATATTTGTATGTATTCAATTATTTACCAATTCACTTTTAATAATTTGATAATCGATGATAGCTGAAGGTGCTGCGATCGTGAAATGCTTTAAGTTCCGTATATACTTGCTTGCATAAAATACCGTTAAATAAATAAATAAATAAAATAATCTTTATTGTACAGATAAATAATCATACAACGGGCGGGCTTATTGCCAAATGGCAATTTCTGCCAGCCAGCCCATAACAGAAACTGTTTCCATGGTCCTGCATTACACTCATACCCGGTTTCGACGAGGATTATGATATGTTGATAATCAGCGTTTTCACAAAACCTTTCCAAAAACCTATAAAAAATTGACATATTAGAGTAATTTTATTGTAATCATGAAAGTTTTGTAATGAAACCACAATATTTATTTATAATTAATATTATTTAAACAAAAACTCGGCGCATGTACATTGTATAGAAAATACAATATAAATTAAAATTTATAAAACAATATATTATTTGCAGCAAAAAAATGTAAAAACAAGTATGAGAAACATAATGTAGAGTAATTAATCAATTTTTTCATACGCCAGGTTGAAGTTAAAACAAATAAACTATGTATGTTGTGTATTGCCATCAGAAGAGCAGATATATCTACATTAAATAATATTTGATTTCTCTGCGAAAGAAATCGTAAAGATTAGGGATTCACCAATTTCTCGCTTTTCGATGTAGATTATTCCGAGCAATAAAATTGACGATTACTTTTCCAAATATATAAATAAATAAATAAATAAATCTATATCGGCCAAAGAAAAATATACATTGTTACAAAAACATGACCGCAGTAGTGAGCTCAAAAGGCGGACTTATTGCAAAAGCGAAATCTTACAGTCAACGCGAATGCATATTACCTACATACATATTATTTATTTATTCTTATTTAAATTCATTGGGCCAAACATTCATTCTGCGATTTTTTTCATCAAGCCCACAAAATTAACACAATAAAATTGAAACAAAAATTACAAAATATACATTCGAATGTAACATTTGCTAAAATATTTCTCTACCTACTCCATCGCTTCACGTCCCTTTCAGTAGAACCGAACAACCCGCATTCTTTTTCATTCACACTTTCATCATACATTCCAAATGTTCAAGAGAATTATATTAATCGATACAACTCCAGTAGTCATCAACTAATTACATCCGAGTCGTTTGTTTCCCTGGCCCTGCTAAACACAATAGAACAATTAATTATAATGCTTTTTCACTTATATGGTATTATAGGTTTTTTCTTATATAATCTATACAAACAACGTAATATCACTCGATGTTAATCTCGAAGCGCACATGAGTGATTTAATTAAATGATTTTATTCTAAGAGCTTACACATAGATAACATTTCATCGCTCATACATTTTTTTCTTTTCTAATGCGATACCGACAGAGAAATTTATTCATTTTTATTTTATCCGCTTTATTCTTATGAAACTAATAAATACTGTTTTTCCAATCTATGTGTACCATCATTTCTCTTATAAATCAAGAATATTTATTATATGTAGTATTTGATTATTTTATGTTGTCTATGACTATGACTCAAGATTACATTATGATGATTCGACATGGATTTTATTGAAATCTACTAAGATATCAGTTAGAGTTGCATGCTACACCTTGAAATGATACGAGTAAAAGACTCTCGGGTTACCAATTTTATATCACAAGAATTCTTAAAGGTATTTTAATTATGAAGCAATCAGGGTAAATGTTTGAAAGCACTGAAAATCTGTATTATAAAACATGAGACGTTGATTTTTTTAAAAAAGCATTATTGTTTTATTATTTATGTTATTTTTTTTATTGGTTAATTCGATTCTTTTTGCGAATTCGATATTCGCTTACTAATTTATTACATTTAAATTAAGCTATCACAGTATCCAATAAGTAATAGTTACCGGAATCAAACTAACAACATTTCCTCTGCACTGCACATTAAGGTACAATAATATGTAAGAAATAGTTTTGTGTGTCAGTAGTGGAACATTTAGGAGCCGAAGAAATAATAAAATGTTCAGAAGAGTAGGTAGGTGCGTAGTAAAATAACCATTCGTAATTAGATAGACAAATGAGTAGATATATGAAAAGTTATAAATTAATGGGAGAACGACGTTATTCTAAAGATATAAGGCTACAAAGAAAACGCAAAATTGTAGTTCAATTGTGTGGCAAAAAATGAATGGAAATGATTACCAATCAAAAAGGAAACAGTGCAATAAGATTTTGATCTATTAATAATATCGAAAAAAATGGAACACAGCTGTTGATAAATTTAATATGTTAACAGTTACCACACATGTATGTTATCTTGTGAATCGTGCATTAGCCTATAAACAATGCTACATTACTTTATATTTTCATTGTATGAGAAGTACGCAAGGCGCCGCAATGTCTGGTCTAGTTTGTACTACGATGGTTCACATTGTATTAATCAGTGATAACTGAATGTTCGTGCTTATATCGTTTAATAACATCTAAATATTTTGGCATCTAATTTAAAAAGAAAATAACATGTACGTGCAAATATTAGTCCAACAAGGAGTGTCTGTCTTGAGAATGTATCACGTATTTCTACATGAAAATTTATAAAAAAATATACTAAAATCATTAAAGGTTGAATGTATGTGGGTATTACTTTAATGGTTTTCATTCGACTTTAGTCACGCAAAGGCGTGGCGCTTAAGACATCTTTTTTTGTGTTTACACAGTTTTTTATTCTTAACATAATATCTACTTACTAACGAGTGTGAGATCTTAGTATTTCTTAGTACACATTATTAGTAAAATCTGAGAATGATTTGATTTCCCGATTTAAAAATAAAATATGAGTGAACGCATTATGTGGTAAGTAGATAAAGGTCTCATTATACACAACAAAACCTAATGTTCATTCATTACTATACATGACACTTTTAATTCACTAGTTATATAGTACGTAGGCACTATAAAACAATATCATGGGATTTCAAAGCAAAATGATTTGCAGAGTGTCCGTACAAATATACACTAGTCACTGCCCTGATGATCATAATGTATTTCTACATAAAACATCTATAATATTTTAACATCATAATATTTTCGTACAAACAGTATCAGTAATATTAGTAGAGATAGGTAGGTACTATTATTAAGTAGTATCGTGAATACCGGACGTACCAATATCGTAGTAATAATGAAACAACTCTCCGTTGATTTTAATTAAGTGATTAAATTTTTAGCCAAAAGTTTACTTTTCTTTAATAGCTTGTAGATTATTATCTAACGACCTGCGTTGTGTGTTTAACGCCGACCTGAATATAATCAGAATACAATGAAAGTGGTGTGACCCTAATGTGAAACATGACGCGGAACAGTGGGACTTGATCCCAAGTTATTCATCTTTTATTGTCAGATTAAAGTCAAATTTGTGAGTCAAAACTCCATGTTTACGTAGATCTTTAAACGTTTATAATTAATTTAGTAGAACTAGCTCACTAACTATCTCACATAAAACTGTAATTGCATTTTAGGGAGAATATTGTATTTGAGAATGTTTCGAATATTTTGAACGAAGTTTTTTGGGTGGAAGTTCACTATAATATAAAAGAATGAAAATACGACTATAGTTTATGGATACAACCGGGTTCTTCGTTAGACCGATACACTGTTATTTAATAACCTATAAATCTTTGAAAGATACTAAATACTGTGTTTATATTCTAATTCATAGTTATATTAATTTGTATTTGATTCTAAATCTTCTTTTTAGTTCTATTGTAATTAAGAGCTTTGTACCAAGAATGACGTCACAGACATTTCCCACGGCAGTAATGTTCAAAATCGCGTGAACAATCGCATGATAAAATGGTAAAAATAGCGTTTTTTCCATTTTTGGGGTTAATTTTGCATCTATCAAAAAACTTTTACGGTTATTTCCTAGATTTTAATGCATATTATCAGTACAAAAAAATTTACTCTGCGACTTTCGGGAAACGAGTTTCCGTCTTTCGGAAAAAAGATCAGAGGTGTTTTTCAAATTATTTTTTTGAGAAATCTATACAAGATGTAAAAAATCTTTTACGGTTATTCCCTAGATAAATGTTCAATGCATCTACCCTATTTTGTTCCAAATCATATTTAGTAACGGTTGCCGAGATTTATAATGTCTCCCGTTTTTAATTATTTTTAAATATGTCGGTATGCATACTATTAATTGTTGCGAATATACCTATTAACATGACAGCAAAAATTACATAAAACTAGAAGACTGATTATTTTGTATTCCTTTACTGAATTAACAAAAAAATTAAAAGTAAATAAAAAAATAGAGAAGTTTCCTCAGAGTTCCTGTGTAGTGGAAAATAATATATCTACACCGAATAAAAACATATTTATAATACGGTTATGTCCCATATTTGTTTGAAATATTGGACACAGTAGCATGTGGACAGCAATTTTGTTAATGCGAACCAAACTACTTGATGTATTTGAACTAATTTTATTATGATAGACCTTTTGTTGGCACCTACTATATTATTCTCACGACACATTATACCGGAATGGTTTGCTCATGCTTAATTTGCTATAACAAATTTTATAAATCACAGTGTTTCTTTCATAATTAGCGCTTAGTGTCTGCTTAGTGCAAATTATGTTTTTAGATAATAATAATAAGGTCAAGACCAATTTTCTTACTTCTCTCTGGATTACAGTTAATTTAGATAGATTACTTACAACATTATAACACATTTTTATGGAGGTATATTTTCAGCAAATAAGCCCGAAAACCCATCAAACTTCCTCCAGGAAAATGGTGAGGTCAACGCAGTGGTAATGCTCTCACCGTAATATCATTTTGTTAGGTAGGTTTATTTATTAATTTCTTTATTTTCTAATTCTCTCTTCATAAATCCGGACGTTGCCGCTCCAATGTGAAGCGACAGAGAACGCCATGTCGTTGGTCATTTTCAGGTCCTCTATGTCACACGTCATCTGCACAATGGGCAGGTCAGCAAGTACAAATCATCTGGCAGCTTATTAATAACAGTGCTAGAAAAGACTCAGTTGGTACCCAACCAGGCACAGAGAACGAAATTTGTCGATTGTAAAATCTAATGAAAGCTGTACGGCGAATGAAGATCTTCCTGAGCATCGTATATTATAATAACTTAATTCCCTTATAAGATTAATACTTCGGAATTTATTGAAGGGTCCCAACGACTCTGCAAATCGCGGATGCGTTAACTACTTGACAAACTACAATACGAGGAGTTCAAGTAAGCAGTAACAGATATATACCCACTAATGTGTTTAAATTACTTCTAGAGATTTGTTATATGCGTCAGGTCACGTATTGCGTGAATTTTGATAGATAGGTACTGTTCATATATCGTGATTCAACATACTGAGATACTTACTGCTTTTACTACAAAATTAAGAGAAATGCTGTTGTTCTTTGTCCGATTTATTTTTTAGAAAACGTTTTAGAGATCAGAATCTTATTAACACGCTGGTTGTGTTATTTCATTATAGTACACGCAGAATTCCTTTCCTACAAGAGAATTCAATTATTTACGTTACACTCATGTTCTATAACACAAGATTCCATGAATAAATTTTGTATTAAAGAAATCATATTTTTTACTCTGATTTTGCTGTAGGTACAGTGTACCTATGTATTTGTGTACAGTATATCTATTCATATATCAAACGCATCCCAGTTTATGCTGAACAATTTGATTTTTTATATCCTGTATAGATTTCTCAAAAAAATAATTTGAAAAACACCTCTGATCTTTTTTCCGAAAGATGGAAACTCGTTTCCCGAATGTCGCGGACTAATAATTTTTTTGTACTGATAATATGCATTAAAATCTAGGAAATAACCGTAAAAGTTTTTTGATAGATTAAAAAACGCTATTTTTACCATTTTGTCATGCGATTTTTCACGCGATTTTGAACATTATTGCCGTGGAAAATGACTGTGACGTCATTCTTGGTACCAAGGCCTTAAATCAAATATGTACAATATTTAGGCTTTATGTAAATTAATGAATGATTGTATAAAATAATGTTACGGAATGTGGAAAATGTAGGAAATTCATGTATTTCCATCACAGCGGATGTAAACTTTATGCAATGTTTTGATTAATGGCACTTATGGATTAATGGGCGACGTAGACATGACATCTGAGGGCCATTATCAATTTTGACGATAATAATTTCAAGCAACGCAATAACAATAAGCCTTTATGAGGGCAATTTAAATTGCAAATAATACAATTGCGAAAATACTCCATAATAATCCCTAGTTACTTGTCATGGGAACTAACCCATATGCCAAGTACTTAGATATACGAGTAGTTAATATTATTTTATATCACATATTATCATTCATATGCGTATTGTTACGTCGACTCTTTCTTAAATTTGATCGAAATAGTACAAAACTTTTTTTTATCTTCACAAGTGTACATCTACAATCTAAATTCATAGGAGTTTTGAAGATGACGGCAGAATTATTGTGAATGATAACTCTGTTATATCCTGCGTGATAGTTAAAAAATATTTTTATTTATATAGTATGATTCATAATAAATTGAATGTGATTAGACTTTTGATGTTGGAAATTGTAAGGCAAGGAATAACTCTGGATGGAGTTACCTTTCTACAAAAATAGAAAACTGCCCTTTTCAAATCTTTATTTTCTGAGAAACACCCACTATGTAGTTCACTCTAGCTTATATCATTTTAGAGCAGGTTCCCCTACTCGTTAGATCAAGCAATGTATAAAGAGCATAGGAATTAATGGAGTGTGTACACTGTACAGGTACTATTTAAAAGAATAAACTCTAAAAAATAACTAAAATTACATCAAATCCATCCTTGTTATTTCCCTCTTTTATGCGATGAATTTAATGCAACAGTGTTCATCTTCTCATTTATTCATAAGGTAGGCTAGTGGCGTATAAAGGGGGGGGGGGGCATCGCCCCCCCCGAAATTATTTAAAAAACGTCATTTTAAAACATGAACGTTACTCAAGTTCATCACTTCACCTGTTATCAAACAAAATTCCGCCTACCCGGCTATTCTTTCTTGTATTTTCTGCCCGCAATATTAATATCAACCTAAAACAAGACTTTTTTCACATACAGTCACGAAAAAAATTCGCCTGCGGCGCTTTTATATTCCTTTTACTGCACGTCTATATTCAAATTTTTGTTGCTTCCACCCCAGCGTCGAAGCAGGCTACGTCCGTGGTTCTGCCCGTTTCTGTCTCAACCGTTGACAAGAGTTTTTTCGGTTTCCTCCCGCCTCAAAGTCAAATACTAGATCGGCCCCCCCCGAAATGAAATCTATATACGCCACTGAGGTAGGCGTAGGTAATAATCTCAAATGATTTGACTCGTCGCGTCGTTGACAATAATTTCTTTCCTCTCATTACTGTCATATTTTTATAACGCGCATATTTTGTTAAAAGTTGATGTTGTGAGAAAAAGCGTATAAAAGCTAAGTGGACACAATCATATTATACTGAACACCGTTAATAGAGATAGCGATCGTTTTGTTATAATATGTATCGTTTATTATCTAATACCTATCTACTTAGTACTTATATATGTCGTAGATGGATCTTGTTGACTGGCAGATGTCACTCTGAGACTTTGATTATTGAAGTACCTAATCAAACACATACTGACATAGATTCGCTCAAATTCTTTTGTTTCAATACAACACTATGAAATGTGTGTGAAGTCATTTCTGGTCATTTCTTCCTTTTCATGTAATTCAATAAGTATTCTTTTGTTGATATTTGATGTTTACGATTTTCACAGTGTCAAAATGTGATTGTAATTAGATATTTTAACGTTAATATCCAATTGTTTCGCTCATCTAAGGATGCATTTTAATTAAAAAAAACATTTTATTATCCCCTAACGTGGTTTTTCGGACTGTGGTTATATATTTAGCCTCAAATTGTAATGTATCTTTCTATTGGTAAGCTTCCGTATTTTGGTTGATATCATTGTTAATTTATGCACCTTTCGACAAAAATGCGACAAGTAAGGCTTATTTAGTGATTTGACTTATTTTTACGCTTAAAATAACATCGCAAATAATATATTTTTATTAAATTACATCTGCCATAGGCACGTGATATCATCATCGAATCACACATTGAGCCATCGATATTTTAAATTCGCTCCCGGGATTTTACGAATTATGAGCGATTTCCAATATTTTTTACGTATAAATTAATAATGATATTAACGAAGGAGAAAAGATATATTTACATTTTCTAGCGTAATCCGCATTTCCACACGACATTTGGGCATGTAAAGTATATTTTTATTACCTTCAATGTTGTCTTGGGTGGGCGAAATGATTGTTTTTAAGCAGGATAATATATAATTATATGATCGACATTTAGACAGCTTGAATTTCTGGAATATCATAAATTATGAAATGATAATCGTTTTATGTAAATCATTTAATATATATAATGAAATTAATTATAAATAATTTTAGCGGCAGCATATTAAGTTGATGAGTTATATTATACAAATTTATTTATTTATATAATTAATCCTTTTTATTTTTTTACCAATACAACACAACATGTTAAAAAAATGGTATCGATGGTATTCAATATCGATATTGAGCATTTACATCACATTAAATCATCCAGTAAAGATTAGAAGAAAAAGAAAATGGAAACGACGCTCGAAAATAGTTCGAGGCTATGCTCTGAGATAAGTCTGCATTTTCATTTGGTCCTTTTGTACTTTTATATTTTTAGATTTCATATCTATATCCATAAAGGAAGTGGGTATATTATGTAACATTTTCTTAGACAGTCGTAAGGTAGAAAGTAATCACTAATTTGTCAAGATCCATAATCAGTCCATTACTATTGGATTTTACTTCTACGCGTTTAGAATTTTTAGAAGAGAAACATAAAGGAAGTCATTAGAAATTTTCTTTTCTTTCCAACGCTGATTTCATTATCATTGATAAACCACTCATCAACCCAAACATAAAATCACAGTTCGTGAAAATATTAGGTATGTACTCGATAAGAATCGATCTTTTTATGTTTTGTACTGTAACATAAAACATGACAATGCGTACAAGTGAAGCTGGGATATTGTCCCTGGGTATATATTACAATTACCTATTACTTGTTATACATGATTACCACCGAACGTTCTAAGGCACCGCTCCACATTGATGAAGTGTTTGAAATAATTAGATATAGGTATACCTGTATAAGACTTACGTATACTGAAATGATCTATGCATACAAAGGCATCAAAACTATTGCGTGAATGCGGCCTGTCTGTCTATTAAATAATTAAACCTATTTCTTATAACCAATATTAAATTTTAAATTAAATTCCGACACGAAATAAAATATGCACCTAATTATTTTTCTACACAGAATAATATCAAAACAAATTTACACAAGTACCTACCTATACATTTTATACGTACCCACTTTTTTTTTTAATTATTGTTATACAAACGAGTACATAAATTCTTAGTTAATTGATTTCAGTTCCAATTAGGAAGCTTTGCAACTGCGAGATCTCTATCTCTGCTGTTGATAATATTGCTCGTGAAGGCATATGAAATCGGTATATTATTTTTATTTCGAGAAAATGGTACAGGTAATATGCTTTTTCGCAAATAAAGGATCTGGGCATGTTAACTGAAATTAAAACTAAAGCTTGACACTAAAAATTTCGAGAACTTAGAGTCACGTGGGGTAACTGTACGCAGTTTTGAATTACGATGCAATTAGAACAAAACTAGATGATATTAATATTCAGCTATAATTTATTATTATAGTATAAGCATTTATATGTCACAATACAAATAATAAAACTAACCTCTTTACATATAAAAAAAGATAATGCAGAAGTTCTCCAACATGTCAAATACGTACACTTACCCCACTCGAGGGGCAAGTGTGCGCACCTTGACGGGTAAGTGTACGCGTTGCGTATCTATATATTTCTGTGGTGGATCTATATATTTTTCCTTATATAATGGACAGAAAAAGTTTTGACTTCTTTTTTGTAGGCGAAAATTTCCTGGAATGTCAATTGCAGTTATCTCTTTACTGGTCTTTACCGCTTTACCGTTCTTAAATCCACTCTTCAAGGCTTTCATTTTAGGTTTTTTGACGGTTTTGTCAATTTTGCTTTGTTTCTCCTCAAGTGTACGCTGCGTAGACTTGCCCCCGCACACTTACCCCATGACGTCTCAATACAAGAAATTTTAAAATAACGGCAAACAGTTGTCAGTATGCAATACTGCGTATAATTACCCAACAATAACAACATTATGCCGAGAAATATTAGCATATAATACTAGGCTCTTAGATAAGAGACTATGAGAGACTACATGAATGAATTATTTGAATAAAAAATAAGAAAACACGAGAAAAAATCTTTTTCCTGTCAATTTTTGCTTTCAATGCGCAGAACACAGAATACACGTCCAACTTCGAGCAACCGCGAAGCGCGAAAATTTTCATGTGAAAACACTCCAACAACAGTCACTGCTTTCACACAAACTTCACTGCGTACACTTACACTCTGCGTACGGTTACCCCACGTGACTCTACCTTTTTTGGTGTAATAAAAAAAAGATTCTTGATTGTTGTTAGGAATTAACTAGAGACATCTATTCCCATAATGAATAGGTACCTAAATAAGCTATAAAAGGAGGTGAATGATTATAAAATAATAGTAGTATTCGATTGTTTACTTATGAGTGAAAACATTAATGTACCTATAACTCATCGAATTAAGAGGCACTTAAATATTGAAACAGGTTGTCCGTATGAGAAGCAGTAGGTGTATGGACTGTATGGTGTATGTAAGAGTAATAATATGCAGGTTATATTGGGATTGACTTTATTACTGCTATAAATTCCAAATATCTATATGACGTCGTATCAAATCACGGGAAACTTGAAATGAAAAATGCCTTTAGATAGTTAATGGTTCTAATAGGAATGTGGTATGTGGCTTATTGTATTATTATATATAAAGTTAATGTGACTAATGAATCAGGAATTTGATATACGACTATCTATAGATGGTTTATTTTGGATTATTTTTTTACTGTCCTTTATTTCTTACTTTCTGATTTAATAATTTTTATTAGTCTCACCCATATTGTTCTTCTTCTTCATGGTTTATGTAGAACATGTTGGTCTATTTTTAAGATATTAAGAGAGCTGTTCTTGTTCAGTTTTGGATTTCAAGCTGTCCTTCCATCTTTTGGGAGGTCATCTGCGAGGACGAGTTCCGTGAGGCTGTGGGTGCGATATTGATACCCATATTGTTACTAACTAAATATTCTGATACAATAAGAAAGATAACTAATATAAACTATTGGATGATTTAATTTACCATCACTCAACAATATCCGTAAATAAAGAACGCATTAGGTGTAATTATTATTTGTCATATCATTCTACTATAATGTCAAATCGTGTGACCATTGAGCTTTGTTTTTTTATTGAACTTATTATGATCTATTCTTTTAGAGTTTGAATGTTTATTCGTATTATTTAGTATGATTGCTTTACAAGACGTATTTCATAATGTTTCAGGAACCACACTGGCCCTGGATTCATCATGAGGCGGGCGAGAATAAAAATGGCTGACAGAGGTCCTTGCATCTTCTTCAGAAAATACTTATCGGGGACGTGTTTAGCATTTTTCATATTTTTGGTGAGTACCTTTTTTAGCACACCACATATATATTAAATAATACACAATGGATTCGACAAAAATCGCTTTTTTCATGCACCCCCTCCAATAAGTGCTACCCTTTCAAAGTTTCATCTCAATCGGATAACGGTTTAGGAGTCCATATACGACAAAGAAAAAGCACTATAAAGGCACATAGTATAAAATTTTTGATCACTGTAAATATAATTTAAGTGTTAATGTAAAGTATTTGAATACGTATAAGATTTTCAAAATATTCGCACATATGTAGACAAAATGTTAACATGTGGCAGGTTTATTAATCTCACTAATAAGTCAGTCTTACAACTAAGCATACAGCACAATGCTGAGTGGTCAATTTTGCTGAATAATTATTAAAAATAAATTAAATTAACTTTATAAAGTACTTGAATAATATAAAAAATAATAGAAAAAATAGTCACATCGGTACATTAACTAACATCGAAATTGTTCTTAATCCAGAAAGGATGCAGGAAATTATATTATGGGAACTTAGAATGGAAATGAATTGATTTGTTTAAAATATAGGCTAAATATGAGGCAGCTACAAATATACGGATGTATACCCGAACACAGTAATGTCTTCAAATCAGTTAGGAATAAGAGGAAGTAAGTAAGTACTAAGTAATACTTATCTTATCAGTAATGTAGAAATGCAGGTAGAATATTTTATAAGAGATGGAAGGTACCTAGTTACCTACCTAATACGCATATTTAAGTATCTACGCTTGCGCATGCATGACCGCATATTTTTCCATCTTTCCATAAATTATGTTTATTTTACTGACTACTATGTTAATACTAGCATCATTCAACAGCCAATCTCGTCAAAAACTATTAACAAGGTTGTGAAAACTCCTTCCTAAAGAACTACCTACTTACATTATGATTAGTTTGGTAAGGCATCCATTATGAACTAAATAAGAGTATGGAATCAACACTATGTTTTACAGAATTATTGAATGGAAACAGTAGGTTCTATGATTAATTCCTCTAATTTTATACATAGGGAAAATGGGATTAAAACTAACTTCTTCATTTTAGGGGACCTCTTCGTTTAACGGCGGTCTGGGGGACTATTAAGTTCTGTATTATTTTTATTCGTTTGCATAAAGTAATATTTATATTTAATGTTCGATATCATGGGGGGAAAAGAAAATTTGATTTGTGAAAACCCTGAGTACAAGTATTGCATTGTTAACACACATGCATTTACAGTTAAGCTTACGAGTATATTTATGTTTAATGTATTTTTTTATATAATACGCAGTTATTTTTTATGTACACATTTTAAACAAATCAAATTTATTGATAATTCATAATATTTTTATATTATTTTGATACAAAATATATTACTTAATATTAACATTTTCAATGCCAGCTGATTAAGAATATTATATACTTATATTATTTGTTTACAATATTTTATTTATTAAGGGAATGCAATACTTTAATCTTCTTGTAATAAATAAGTGTGCTTACTGATAAGAAAATATTAACAATTATAATATCTACCCAGCAATTCTCAAATGTTTCATGCGTATCTGACAAAGGCTGACTTTACACAGCCGGAATATGAAATAATAAATTGAATTCATAATAGAAATTCTGGCACATTGTCTTATACATGTCTTAAAAAATCAGATTATATCAGTAATCAGTAGTTTCTTGTCTAGGCGAACATCTTTGGTGCAATAATTCATAATCTTACCCCTGTGTGTGTGCTTGCTCGATAGTAATATATGGAAAAACGTGTGCGTTCTGAATTTATAATCTAAAATTTTAAATTCGGAATTCATAACACTCGTCAGTATTTTTCTGACAGATCGATCTGAAAAAATCATAATGTGTGTGGAGAGTTGTTAAACTTTATACCTGCACCAGTATGTATCAGTATGTAACTACCTATAGATATTAACATACGGTCGTTATTAGGCTTTAAGTAGGTACTAATTCAAACATACATACGATTCGATTGCATATACCAATGAAGACTATTAAAGATATTTAATTTCATACATGGATTATAAGATCATTAGATGAATGATGTAATTCACCAGATCTTATGGAGGTAATAATTAATGGTTGAATAAATTAATGTATTGAACTAATCTAGGTACCTAATGATCGATCACTCCGTTAGTTCATTTAATCTTATTTACATATCTATTGTACGATTTTTTGTAAACAGTTTTTATATAGAAATAATTGCGATAACTGGCTCCTCCCACTACATTGTTTCAATTCCTATAAATACCTTCTCACTGGCGCCGATTCCTGTTTACTTTATCGTCAAACGCCTGATGATGAGGAAGAGAATCCTCGGACACTAAATAGTTCCGAGTAATTAACGTCACTAAGTATTTAAAAATTCAATTTAAACTATATACATATGTAGTCTTCCAAAATGGACTTTCACCATGTGCCGTCGGTCAAAAATCTTAACAATACCTGTGTTTGTCATTTTTGATTAAAATAATTGTATGTACGTAGAATTAGTAAGGAACATAATTGTTATATAGTAGGACAGATCCCCAGAGTTTTATTCACAAGTAGTGACTGCTCCACTCCATATCATGTCTTCATTGAACCGAAACGACGCCGACGCGTGATGACGACGTCGCGATGTGCGTAGATTTCGTTACAACCAAGTTTTAAATACTGTGCATATTGCTTAGTAATAATAATATGCAGTATTTTCTTAATTCTCTGTACCTATGTGTTCTATATTTCATACAAATGACGTATTATTCCGTACAAACATGCGTGATTGTCGCGTGACGTAGGTACTACGCGTACAATGTACATACTACTCCAATACTTACATCACACATAGATCTTGCATACAATATCAGTGTTATTATCTTGGGAGACAATTAACATGTAGTTGTAATACTTCATGTGTTGACTTACCGATTATTAATATTGCATCTTGTATGCATCATAATTCTCATTTTAATAATGTAACAACATAAGAGTTCATCAGTACATTAATACACCTAGGTATGCTATTTACTTCTTCTTCTTCTTTTTCCGCACTTATGCTAGATCTGAGATCTGTTTCTATCGGAGATCGGTGCTTCTTCCTGGGATGCGAATGACCAACTGTTTCAGTACATTTTTGGCGCCTTTCTGTCAGATGTTGACCTACGGGGATTTCGTTCGTAGCAGCGCGGGCGAGTCCATATTCTTCCATCCTGTTTAGCTGGTCCAGCCAGAACCGCCTCCTCTTCCGGTTCCACCGCACGATATCCTTAGTGTCACACGTTTATCTTATGACAGATTGATCCTATTTTGTTTGTTCTCTAACAAAAAGCAACCATAAAAGAACATAATTTATTTATAGAATCCACGGAGTTCAACCCCTTTTTACATTAAGACGAAATAAAACGATTACTATAGTAATTACGTCGTCAAGCAGACCACACACTTTACAATCAACTAAATGTAGGTACATTGTCTCTCAACTAACCCAAAAACGTTATCGTTTTGAATGAAAAAATATTTATTCACGGAAAAAGTTCCACATACATATACCTACAGGTAAACCAATAGGTACAAGGCACCTGGCACGTTTTTGAACGGTAGTGAAGTTTAAGTTCTAAGCGAATGAATCACTACCTACTGCTTATTCTCAACCCTTTTTACAGTCTGTATTGTAATGCCTAAACATCAAATTGGAGGTATGTTGTGGTATTCGCTTATCACACTAATATTAAACACTAACAAGTACATCCACATATAGTTAGGTAAGTTACACATGAACACACTAACAACTGACATATTATTAATGTTTAAGTACGACTATGAAATGATATGTGTACGCCGTACGGTGTATCTATTAACGCTCTAGTTATTTCAATACGCTACTAACACCGGCTGCATTTCACTACATTACACTTGTAAACTATGTTTTACCCATTAAAAACCACACACAGCTTACTCCAACTTGTACTGAATGTCATTATATCCATAAGATACCAGGATGGTTCACCACATCATACTAGTAGATGCAGAGTATGTGCGAATATACTCGTAATACGTCCGTGATGGGTTCAGTCTCATTAATTAATTTAGCATTTTCACCTTAGGAATGTGTTTCATTATTCTATGTAAAATTCTTCACACAATGTATAATGACGCAGCTGCTTGGATTACAACTCTTTGTTTATAAAACTATTCATTTATGTCTACTATGTGTCTTCATTTTTCTTTATTTTGAGAATGATTTGGATGTAGGTACTGCTATTCCATGCAGCTCATAGTAAATTAATTATTGTTCCTACTCCATTCATCCATCGCTTCATAGCATTTCCCATAACGCCAGGTAACCATCGACAGGTTTTCAAGTATACATTACCTTGTATTCACAGAAAATGAGTTGAAATTAGTAGATGCATAGGAAATTAGGGAGTTATCAGAAAACTTACTAAAGCAAAGCTGGAAAAATCATAAAATTAACATACGCTCTCTTAGGTGAAGGATGTTTATACAATTAGGTATTAAATGTAAACCCAGCTATGTTGTCCATTAAATAGTAAATATAGATATTTGAAATATTGTCCTGTGAAATATTTTTCAAGAAGGTGCTCGGATATGCTCGGATATGCTATCCTGTATATATACATAAAACCATCTACTAGAATTTCAACATCTATCTCTTCACTTGATTAATCAAATTTCCTTCATGATCGTCGAACGTACTAAAACTTTTCATATTCACAACTTATAAATTATTGAATCATTCTCTTTACTACTAACGAACTGAGACTAAATATAATGCTCCTCATTTTCATACGAGTTCCTCATATAATAATGCATGTTCTTGCTAATGCGACATACTCTGTGTTATTCTTTTATATGACGTACCTACTCATGCTGTAATGTGTTGACTAACTTCCAAGATTACACTTATACTTCATTATTAAGTCCTAGGGATTGCTATTTTGAGAAATGAGGTCCTAAGGTCAGCTTATGCCGTGCGCTATGACAGAGAGAAGTATTATTTGTGTACGTATGCTAGGTACCTAGTGCTAATCTAAGAATTCCATTATGCCAAGTGTCTGAAATGATGGGTCGGACTTCGAAAAATTTGAGTTACTATATTTTATTGTTGTGCCTATTGGATTTACCGGTACCGGTGTATTATTACCATCAGTCTATCCGTACAGTCGTATGTAAGACCTGCAATAATGTATGGAGCGGAGTGCTGGAAAACATCAAAGAAGCATGAGCAACAGTTCCATACAAATAAAATGAAAGTGTTATGATGGGCAGGCAACGTGACACGCCTGGATAAAATCCGCAGTAGGTACGTCAGAGGATCCTTTAAGGTGGCCCCGATAACAGAAAAGCTGAGGGAGGGCATACTGTGCGTGCTCGTCATGCGTACAGAGGAGAGTTATTCCGTGAAGACGGCACTCAGCATCCCCACGAATGGACGGGGTAGACGTTCGGCAACATGGTGGTCCAATGTTGAAAAGGAGCTGGCGGCGCAGAGAATCCCAACAGTGACAACCCAGGACAGGAGATCCTGGCGCCTACGTACGAGGAGGCCCGACCCTCGATGAACCGGGACAGAAGGGCAGGACAAAGAAGAGGTGTATTATTACCACCGCCTCTTTTTCTAATTTCTGCAACCACTTTTTCATTTATTTTTACGATAAAAGATATCCTACACAATTAAATATGTTACATAAAATTTTTCACTAAAGCGAACTTATTGCAACGCTGCAATTTATTCCCTTGAATCCACCTTTTTTAAGCTGACCTTTTTTTATAGATATTAGTTTTAGATATTGCGTTGTATGTAGATATTCGTTTACAAATAAAATGTAAAACATACGAAATTATGCTTTTTGCCTAAATAAAACGATGGCCTTCCAAGTACACCTATTTATAATATATTTCAATATATTTCGGTCAATATGATTGAGCCAATCCTGTAAAAAGATACCATTTATGAGTAATTGAAGCAATCCATTCTACGACAAGGGTTTCAAGGCGCATATAAAATAGAAAGCGATGCCAGAGACATCCTGTATCGGAGTTATTATAAGTATTATTAATAAATATTTTATTTTATATAAAATACTGAATTCGTTCCTTACTTCCATCTACAATGCGTGCCTCTCATCTTCCACGATACAAAACACTGACCACAGAAAGTCACCGCTTCCTGTTTCACAAAGTTGCATTATAATATTATTATTACTGAATACTGACTATTGCTAGCTGTATGGTAAGTTTATGTTAATATTGTGTTTAATTAATAATAACTTACCTCCAGCAGGCGACTAACATAATGCGTGTTGCGTTGTTAATATTACATTTGTATGACTATTTGCAATACCTACGTTATTTTACATACTTTCCTCTAGGCTGTCACCTCACATATTCAGAAATACGTATGCAGTGAATTGTTTTAAAAAGCATTAGAATATTACGGTAATAGTCGTATTGGGATAAAATGTTATCTGGATCATTATTACATTTTACAACAAAAGGCAAACTATTGCATACGTACCTACTCGTATGTAGGATAGTAAGATGCAGCTCCAAACATTGTAGATATTAAACACAATTTATTATACAGGGTGTTCCGCTAATCAACGTCATCCCGTGGAAGGGTGATAGACTAGCTCATAACCTACCAGAGAAACGAAATATGACCTTAGTAAAAATCGCTCATTCTCGAGATATCGGCACTTTTTTGTTTTTCGTGAAATTCGACACCTTCGATCAGCTTTTCGATCGCCACGGTCACAAAATTCAATAACTATTATGGGATTAAAGTTTTTGATTCGTAATCTTGAATAATTCAGCTATTTGATTATATTAAGCTGGCAAATTATATTAAAAACTTCCTCATTTAGTGTAGTTTTTAAAAAGGTACAGAACTGGATATAGTTAACTTTTCAAAAAAAGATATTCCTATTTTACTTCAAAAGGACCTCATTATAAAAAAAAAATCAAATACAGGGTTATAACTTCCTTATGTCCAATATTTGGACAAGTGATAGAGGATGAAAAAAAAAATACAAAAAAAGTTTATAAAATGTATGTTGAAAAATCAACTGTTTTGGAGTTATGGTCTTTTGAAAATTGAGGAGTATGAAAATTTCTCATTTGGGTTTTTTGACTATAACCACACCAACTCGATTTTGACAAAACAAAATAAAAATCATTGTACATTATGTAGACTTACGATTAACTTTTCTTCAAAATTTTGTGAAAATTCTGTTAAGAAACATGCAGTTTGTGAAATAATGATCTATTATTTTACAGAATTTTCACTACATTCTAAGGAAAAAGTCAAAATCTTTATCGAAAGCCTATTTTATTGACTATGATAATTAGTTTATTTTGTCAAAATCGAGTTGGTGGTTTATGAGTTATAGTCAAAAAACCCAAATGAGAAATTTTCATACTCCTCAATTTTCAACAGACCATAACTTCAAAACAGTAGATTTTTCGACATAATCAAATAGCTGGATTATTCAGGATTACGAATCAAAAATTATAATCCTAAAATATTGAATTTTGTGACCGTGGCGATCGAAAAACTGATCGAAGGGGTCGAATTTCACGAAAAACAAAAAAGTGCCGATATCTCGAGAATGAGCGATTTTTACTAAGGTCATATTTCGATTTTCTGGTAGGTTATGAGCTGGTCTATCACCCCTCCACGGGATGACGTTGATTTACGGGACACCCTGCATAAAAAAACTACATATTAAAAAAATATATATTGGGTTCAACTATCGCTATCGTGCATTTTCAAATACCTTAAAATATATTGTTTATTAATATGTTTTTTATTTTAATATAGCGGACCTAAGGTAGGCAGGTATTCGTGGAAAGGAAAATATCCCTTTTTCTTAACACGTAGGTAAAAGTATGAATTCATGAAGTTCTCATACACACATCATAAACTGAATGTACATAAGCGATATCTATTTTACAACTTCCCGTTGGGTTAGAATGTTATTAAATTACTGTTAACAATATTTTATGTTTGCGTATAAAATAAATTTTATGTTTGCGCATAAAATCTGTGGATTCAAATACTTTTTTCAAACGCAAACAACCTTTTCAAGAATGAAAAACATATGCGTGAAAATATTTAGAAATCATGAAAATGATGAGTGGTTGAGGAACGGGTATTGTAAAACAACGATAGCTCCGCCAAGGACATGAGCGCTACTCTTGTAGCATGGATGGCATTCTTTAGGCTCGCTTTATTTAGGGTCTGTTTGCCTGCTGGTAATATGGTCTCCTCTTTTTCTCCTATTATAGTCGTTATTCTGTTTAAAATTATAGTGGAAATGTTTTCATGGTTTTGGTTTCATGTTTTAAATTTTATCACTTTTTGACACATAGGCTATTCCAATAATATTGTTAATAAGTGATTAGAGTATATTATACATTTGCACGTGCGCCAAATTGATCTAAATTAATGAGACGTAACATAATTTTATCACAAATTGACTCATCATATTTCAACACCTTTTTTGAATACCAAAGTAACATAAAAATTTATAATCCATTTCGTACCGGATATAAAAGCTTGTATCTTATATTACTACAGATTTTATCATATCCACACATATGTTAACCACGTATTTATGTTTACTGCGTTTCTTTTTTTTTTGTTTTTAATTCTTTGATATAATATAAACATTCTTTATAAAACACATAATTGTGAGATAAAAGTTTGACATCGGAATTCGATTTTACGAGTGCTTACTTATTTTTTATAACCTGTTGTTTACTTCCAATGTCATTCGTAGGTCAAGTACTACTATATTTCCCAGATATTATACCTATAGGTGGTTATAAAAAATCGACTACATTCTGAAATTCGAAGGACTTGCGACGTCGAGGACATTGTCCGTTGGGAATTGACTAGAAGATGCTACTAGAGAGATCACGTGGAGAGAGCTTCTTCTGAGGGAGTGGTGAGCGTAACAGCGAACGAGCTGCTGTCACGTACCAGACTCCCACATAAAAGGTGGCGAAATAGTAGGACATCTGTATCCCAGGAACAGGCCCCGAGCAATGACAGGACGCAGTCCTAGATGAAGAAGAAGAGAGAGTTCATAATATAGACAAGTTTTATGGATGATGAAAGTCTGAATTTATCGGTTTATTGAGAAGATGTCCTATACATCTTTAGTTCCATTATATTGTGCAGTTCATCCTACTTATATTATTTTCGCATCTACTTCATAGCTGCAGTATTCACGTAATATACCTACTTAAGTAGTACATGGTTGGCGCAGTTGGTTGAGTCGTCAGTCTCTCAAGCGGGAGGTGCCAGGTTCAAACCCCGGCGCTGGCGATGTATTCTACACTTTGTGATATAGGCTTTTAGCCTAGTGCAAAGTGTGCAGGAAAGTATTTGGGTTTGTGTACGGAGGCCCAGATGTTTATATGTATACAAAAATAATTAGGTATAAATGAATGAGGAACTTATCTGCAACACTGAATTATTATTGATTTTATGATATCAACATCGCGTGAATTCTTGTAAAGGGTAGTCAGTTATAGGGGGAAATATTTGATAACAAACCTAACACAAAAATAAATATAACTTTTTTTTTTTTCAAATGGCGGGTTTATTGTCGTCGGCAATGCCTGAGAACCATACACATTCTTTTGCTTTCTACCTTCCAAATATAAAATAGATCCCTCTAAACTTATGGTTTATGTGTAGGTGTAAATTTTGTAAAGTAAGGATATTGAAGGAACGTAATTCAGGGGCGGGGTTTGCCGGGGGCTCCCTTAAGGCTAACCCTGGGCCCACCTCTTAATAATATTTTGCTAGAAGAGCGGGTAAAGAGGTTGCTATTAATGCGCCTGAGCTACCCGGGGATGTGGAGGGCCTTAAGCCCGCGGGATTTTCCTTCACCATTATGCTTTATTTCTATTACACAATGACTTTCTTATCAATAAAAATAGCTATGAACATTTTGAACAATGACCAATTGATATTTTTCGCATCACAGACCATTTTGTGTGCCTGATAAGATATTTTCAACGCTTAATAAATGTAGTTTAACCTGTAGTGAATTAAGTAAAGTATTTGTTATAAATATTTAAGATTATCTTCCAGCAAACCAACAATCGTTTGAGGTAGTCCAAAGTCAAAATATTAACAGTATTTATCGAAAGCACAAATGATTTGCTTAACAGGAAACAATACCTTTTTGACAATATCTTAGGACTCACGTTGAGTCTTTATCCGCGTCATTAACTTTGACTATTACGAAGTGGTTTTGAACATACAAAGTTATATCATAATAATACGAGACGTATGTACCTACCTACAGTTTGCTAATGATATGGTGCGGTTACAGAATAACATATATATCCGGTGAATCGGCTGCGGATCAAAACCAAAATTATTATGATCTCGTTTTTATTCACTTCATATTGTAGTAAATGATACCTATTATACGTAAGTCTTACACTCGTATATATTCTCGTACAAATTAGTTTGTCGTTGGTGCAGTAATCTGCTATTTATAAATATTTATATTATACTTATCTGAGGTAACCTATAGAAAATCAGCATAATATTTTAAGAAGAGGATCAACTCCAGAATTTCATATGACCCCAGAAAGACGGTTGTAGAGTGACAATGCGAAAACACATAGCTTATCCGAAAATACGTATTAACATACCTGGAAGGTAAACCTTGGAGGTGAATATTGATTGTCACCGACAAAATGAAAATCCGTCAATAAACTGTTTTATTTAAATTTGAATTTGTACATTTTAGGCTCTTTTGTATTCGTAATATAAATTCTGTAGACATTTAAAAGGCACACAGGGATGGTACCCACTGATAAAATTAATTTTGGTACAGCGAATAAAACAATATAATGTAAAATGAAAGATTTGTAATTAATAGTAACAGTAGAAAAATAATTTATGAGACAAGAAAATAATTACATATAGCAATGTAAAATAATCACAATTTAGATAGTATTACAGGAGAAACAAATATAATGGTAAATCTTCAGTATGTTAGTAGTCGTACGAGTATTATGTTATCCATTATTATCTTTATCATTATGTAGGTAGTACGAGTACATACTCGTATGAAATGTTGATGCGTCAGTTGCAATAATATTAATAACATGTAGATAGGGAGGCGGTTAAATGGTTACGTTATGAGTTATAATCAGTAATAAAAATAACTGGACTTGCTTACGCCTATGGTCACGGTGCATAAATTTGATTATTGGTCAGTCAGTTAACTTATGATTGAATTTTCTCATACCACGTTGGTTGAAGTTGAAGATTATTACTTCGCAGTCTTAAAGACTGAGTAACAAACTCTATGTATTATTTCAATTACACGTGTTACTGACAAAATAATATGAATTAGCAAACTATTTATACAAGTTGCCATCTCGTTTCGAACAAGTCTCTGGGATTTTGCAAGCTAAATAGTGGGTATGGGTTGTATTGTGGTGTAGTCGTATATTTCATGAATTTCAAACAATGTTAAGGAGAGATGCATGCATAAATATTTGTAGTACGAGTATTGTGAAGGTAGTTAAGTAAATTAGCAAATATAATTTATCTAAAGCCCTCGTCTACGCTGCGAGACAGGAGTGGTGTTTAAACAATAATTACTTACATAGTTGTCAGCCAATGTTTGAATTAAAACAGTTAAGTAGCCGCATGTATGAGCAATGAGCATTGAGCATCAATCACTCCTCTAACACAAGACATTACCACATGCAATAGTCGTGGAATTAAGTGGAGACTAACCAACATTTTGCAAAGTATTCTACAATTCTTACTTACTTTACTAACTATGTTATTATTATTCACCTTTCCATTTATCCTATTGTGTTGTCAGGTTTCCGTTTAAACGTTTTTTATAGATATTGATTCCCATGAGAGGATTACATTTATAAATAGTTAAATTGTAAAGAAATGAATATTACTCAATATTAGTCTATTTTAGAAGTAAAAGAGTTTATCGGAACAACGATTAAGTTACTTATTTTTACTTAACTTTATAAATATCGTTTGATTCTAACGTAAGATCTTTTACTCTACCTTTAAGGTCATATTAGGTATTTAGATGTCAAAAAACAATATATCTATACCCTCACGCCACGTCCCTTGCAGGGTAAGCAGAGAGGGCAGAGCGCCAGACAGCCCTATCCATGTACGCTCTCCGATTTCTTTTATTCAAAACGCGTCCATCCTTGAGTATCTGGTCGACATGATCGGACCAGGTCAGTTTCGGGCGACCGCGCTTCCTCACCCCTCTTCGCTCACTCAAATATATGTTTTTTTGTCATCCTGTCATCTTTCATTCTCTCAACATGCCAAACCATCTTAGTTTATTCACTTTCATTCTTGTCACAACACCAGTCTTGCAGTCACTCATTTCCCTAATTCCCCAATATAATTAAAAAAACAAACAAACATAAAAATGGTTGTCTAAGTAAATATACAAATCTTAATGGTGTTCAGTTCATTCATGATTTATATCTTCCATTAGTTAAACACTATTAGTCGTTACTATCGAATTAGCACTAATCTGAAATTTGAAATTAAAAATTCACGAAATTGACGTCCAATCTTTCCTCTGTAATAAATTTACGAGTATGTTGTGTCATGTTATTTTACTGTCAAATTCCTTTAGAATTATAAGTTGCCACAATCATACTTGAAATATTAATTAAAAGTCATGAATATTTTATTAAGAACATATCGTCTCTTCTAACTGACAAAGGTTTGGTTTCAGTACATTCATCAGGCGGGAATATAGAGAACCTGTGGATTATTTATGTAGAATTATTTAAAGTCTTAACTCATCTGTAACTTCAACATCTCGGCTGCATGCGTCGTGTTTTGAATAGACAAATGGGAATGTCTGTGTCTATTATTTACCTTCTAAGTTATTTACATAAACATATTACATATTGCACTTTACATTCCTGACAAATTCCCATTCAAACCTAAGTACTTATGAACCCATGATTCACATTCATTTTTGCAAATTACAGATATACTACCCGCTTTATGACGAGACAACGGTATACTGGCAGTTATTACTAAAGGAATCAACTATTGAAATTTGTTAAAATTTGCATGGTAACTGACATCTTCTATCAATCATTAAACAATAGTATTTGTACATATATAAGTACGTCGATAAGAGGCATTTAAATTTCTGAATATTATTATTTTTACACAATTCATCAATACGCGGAGGCATGACTTTGCCAACACACTTCTCATTATTATCAGCCAGAAGAGTTTACACGTTGAACGTGAACGTTCACGTTTAAGAATCCATTTGAATATTATGTAAATTGGTTATGTTTACAAATCCCCTACCACCTATACTTCAAGGCAGAAACAACCTTTCTTTCGCGGAATTTGGATAATGGTATCTATTTTTGGTTAATTGGGTTCTTATAAATCTTTCCAAATTATTTAAATCGGTTTTGCTCCATTGTATTATACCAAAAGAGTATGCCTAAGTGTTAACTGCTTTGACAATATTTTTTGCTGATAGATCACACTTAAAAATTTTGTTTAATCTCTCTTTGAAATCTTTTTTTATATTATTTTTAATATTAGTATGGTCTAAATCTCTAGATTACGGAAAGCCTAAATATTTGTATAACTCATTATTAGTCATATTATTAATTAGATTTTATGTAACTATTTCCTGACATTCAATAATTTTGCCTTTTTCAATGTGTATTGTTATACATTTTTCTAGCCCAAAAGACATTTTAATATCCTGTGAAAAAGTTTTTGTTATATCAATTAATTTTTGTAGATCAGTATCCGATTTCGCGTAAATTTTGAATTATCAAGGACTACGACTTTATTAGTAATTAAAGGTAAATGTGTACATAGCTACCTATCTGACTGACCCTGCTGCCAAGCTTTTAGTAAGCCATCTTCAGGACTTATCAATCTAATTATTTTATGAGATGATAACATGTGTTTGTACCTACCTACTGGCCATTCTCGATACAAAACATCTTTTTTTTTCTGCGGCTTCCAAGAGCCGCGATGACCCTCAATAATATTTTATTGTTGATACGTTTAATATCCAGTGTTCAGCGGGAGTTGATAAAAAAAAAACTTCCGCGGAATAAGACAAAATATACACATAAGTACTTTCTCATAATAATTACAATGTTTAAAAATAATTGCTTTTTCGTAAATCAACAATCCACATTATAACTATTATTGCATAGATTCGAGTAATTGATTTTTCACAAAGCGTACCCGAACAATTACAAAACGATTCATCAGTTAAACAAACTATTTATTCTAAGAACTATTATAAGTATTAGGTAGTTTAAGCATCACAAACAACAACGAATTTGCTCTATATTTAACAGTTATGTATCATCGTATCGTAATAATACTATCTATATATATAATAAACCTAAACATGTTCTAGATAATTTCATTCATGTTTCATCGATTTGTCTCGCACTCAAAATATAATAATAGATACACCTGTATGCAATGTGTCTACAACTACAACTACACTACAAACAGTACTCTGTGCTCTATAAATTATTATACTATCATAATAGAGATAGGTGTCTAGGCGACTTACGGTTTTATTCTGCACATTTTCCTTAATACCTATTTTTTAGATTTATTTTTGTTTTATAGATTCTCCAATACATACACAGATTAATATTATTTACTGTGGCAACAATTCGCAAACTAATTGCCATCATCTTTAGGCACTGCGTTTCCCTTGGAACATGTCCGTGTAACTTATTATTTAAAATTATATAAACTATTCTAATTTAATTATGCAGCATTAGGTACTGTTTTTCAACCCTTCAAGCCATCCTCTTCAGAAGACATACATTGTTGCCTTTGCACCGTACAGCATTTTGACAATTAACATATTTGGGTTTCCATTGCACTTTTAATGCGACTGAGATAAATTAATTCGTCAGCTCGCCTTTTCAGAAGCAGGCTTAGCCTTTTTTCAAACCCGGAGCAACCATTAAACTTCAACATTTCGTTTTCTATATCGCCAATCAATAAAAGGTATCCTTATACCCTTTGGATATAATACAGGGTGGACCGTTAAACCTTGCACTTTTGAAATGGCCCATAAATTAAAAATAGTGTTTCTATTTAATTTTGTTTTTGCTAACAAGAACAACAATATATGGGAAATTCATTTTCTAAACACAATATTAGCAAGATGTCCGCCATCTTGCCGCTGACGTTGCTCAAATCTGCCTCTAAGATTTTCAAAAACTTTTCGACAAAGATCTTGAGGTATTGATAATTTCCTCACTAATATTTGATTTTAGTTGAAGTATTGTCGCTGATTTATTCATGTAGACCTGACTTTTGAAATAACCTCACAAAAAAAACAGGTGGGGTTAGATCCGGGCTGCTGAGAAGCCATGGAATATCTCTTTAGAGTAGTGTGAGAAAAGTTCCAGAACAAAATAACCTCGCGGAGAGGAGATATTCCATAGCCTCCTTGCAACCCAGACTCACCCCCTCCTGTTTTTTATGGGTTTCTCTCAAAAATAGGGTCTACATAAATAAACTAGTGATAACACTCCAACTGAAATAAAATATTCGAGAGGAAATCTGGTTTTGAAATTTTCGAAACAGACCTACGCTTTGTATGGAAAAGTTTTAAAAATTTTAGGGGTCCGATATGAGGAGGGCCAGCAGCAATATGGACGATACCTTGATGATATTGTGTTTATGAAATGAATTTCCCATCTATTGTTGCTCTAATTAATAAATTATTTTTTTAATACAAACTGTCTTTTCATTTTTAGAGACATTTCAAAAGTGCAAAGACTTATGGTCCACCCTATAATATAATTATTTCTGTACGAATAGTTTTAAAAATATTTTGTGATGGAAAACTTTCCATAGTTTCTAGTCTTTTTAATATGCTCAAGTAAGTAAAACTTTGTTTCATAATATAATAAGAAGAATAATCTTCATCTTGATCGAGTACCATACTTGTTGTTGATATTATTAATAATAATATATCCATACCATATTGAAAGAAGGACAAAAAACTAGAATATTTCTCACGGAGTTGTTAAACGACTATAAAGACTTACAAATGATATTAAACATAGCTTGTACTTGTATTATACCTAATGGTATTATAGAGAGAGGACTCTGTTATATGATTTCTATGGAAGTTATCTGTATCTAGCTCACGTACATATCGTGATCATGCCATTATTTTATCAGCAACGCATCCTTACACATTCCTATCGCACGCTGACAACTTCGCTAATGTAAACTATGCGATGAAATAGAGCAGGGATATAATGCATATGAAACACTCAAGTCTGTATGATACCTATGATGTCTATTTGAAGTTTCACAAGATAATTTTGAAAAAAAATACCGTTTTGATAAAGCACTCGGAAATAGGTATATCAATGTAAAATTCGATTTTCTGAAAGGTATCGATTCGATTAGACATATCGTTAGATGAATAATAAATTGTGGTACCCATGTACATTTGATGTTATTTAAAATATTCTGCAATTAGCTTTAAAAAATAATTATGCTAATATAAAAATAATTAAGGTTGATAGGTATGTACATTGTACATAATCAAAGATGTTTTAAGGTTGCTTGTAGGTAGGGTCAAAATATTTACTGCCTAAATACCTTATTAAACTTTGATAGGCAAACATACTGCAATTTAATACACGTATACATTTTTTTTATTTTTTATAGCTTTTAAATTTAAAAATAGATGTAGTCCTGTATTATGGTAGTTTCGTGAAGAAAAAAATACAGAAGTATTTTTTCCCATCGTATTTGATTTCATTAAGTTCAGATCACTAAAAAAACTCTTTTTTCGTAAGTACAATATTTTTAGGTTATTTATTTTTATTATTTTATATATTTTTAGGTTTAACATTTCACTATGCGTAAATATTCAATATTAAAAATTTTCATGGGGCCCCATAATTTCAATGTCCCTTAAAGTTTTACTTTTATTTTTTTACATATTATTTACAAGTAGGTACGTAAAATAAAAATTCTTTTGTCACAATTCATCAAACATGAAATAAAAAAAGTATTTTGCAACAATTTAACACACAGACGCGGAGCTTTGACTCTCAGGTACATTGTACAATGGTGAATTAGTAGGTACTAATTTTGCTACCTGATTTAATACTTTCTAAGAGAGTTTACACAAGCTGTGCCTTGATAACATTATTTTTGTCGGTATTTGTTTACCTATAAAATATTATGATGAGGTACCAGCGTCGAAGAGTGGATTTCTGCAGGAGAGAAGCCGGGGCTAATATTTCTTATTGGATTACGTCAAATTAGACACTATAATTAATTAACCTATAATTTTATTCAAAAGGTAACTCGATGGGAATAGTGTTCTTAGGTAGCTTCGCGCCTGTAAGGTACTAAAAAAAACCTTTGAGATACTAATGTCTACACCATCTTATTTTAGATGTATAGAAATTCTATTGTTTCAATTAATAATTAATCGCTAATTTTCTCTGAATATTTTACACGAATTGTAGGTATAGGTATACTCGTATAGAAGCACCATAGGTCACCATCTAAAATTTACATTTCTATTTTAAGAATGACCCAAAGTATCGTCAACGATGCCGGATTGTAGATACGAGTAGGAATATTATTATCATACAATTGTACGAAATGTAATTTACATTATTTTCAATTAAAGTTTTGCATTGAATTAAAAGCTTCGCATCTTCGGGAAAACATAAAAAGTAGGAACAAACTAAAAAGTAAATCTCGTAACTGTACCGTTTAATGTTCATCTTCTTAAGTCGTTACGGTTACTGGATTCCTCCACACAGGATTTTTTTTACTTCGTATGCTTTCTTAAAATTTCATACAAGTTCTTAAGACAATGCTTGGCTTTGGGAGTTTTTTTTAATTTTTAACTGTTTCACTTCGATTCAAATTTTTACCTGATTCCCGATGTATTTTATTGATCTAGAAATCTAGAACTTCTTCTTGTTCAGCCATTGCCAGCCGTTCAGTTCCACTGCTGGATATAGGCCTCTTCTAACGTTTTCAAATTTTTTCTACTTTGAGCTTTGCCTAACCAGTTTCTTCATGCGACTGGGACTATATCATCAACCCATATATTTTGGGGCCGTCCTACAGGTCTTCTGGTCGCCATGTTAGGATTCTGGGTGCCCATCTCTTATTTTCCTGCCTCGCAACGTGGCCTGCCCATTGCCATTTTAACTTAGCAATCATATTTCCCTAATATTTTATATCGATTAGTCGATTAGATTTTTAAGGATTCTAGCATTTTTATAGAATCGTAAGTATATAATTGATTCTGTTTTCGTATCTATAAAAAACAATCCTTCAAAGCGCCCATATTATATACATAATTAACATTTACTAATAAACAAAAAGATCTACATGCCATCGTAAGTTTTCGTGAGTTATGTTCACTATATACGTAATTAAGTTTTTTTTATATCTATGAGGTTTTACACGTAGTATGGAAGATTTAGCTGATAATTATATGAATAAATCAATCTAGAGAATAATTCATCACCTGCTATCAGAAACAACTTAGATGTCTTTTTTCCACTAACTTATCTCTTCGTCGCATACCACTCATATTATTTCATTAGAGAAGTTTTTCACGCTGATATACAACGCGATTCTTAATTACACTTTTTATTACTAATGAACACTTCATAACTATTAATCCTTCATATAATTCCTTTGCGAGGTGTTTATGGTGTACTTGTAGTACCGTAGCAAGAAGAAATTCTTTTGTACTTGTTTGTGATAAAAATATTATTCTCTTCCTAAAATCCATTAATACGACTGTGTAGGTAAGGAATGTGTTAGGTACGATCTGTGTTTTTTGTGCAAGTCTAGTACGTTTAATGGTTTAGAAAAATCTTTATGACACTACACATTATATGACTGTGTACTTGAAATCATGTTTTATTATGAGTGTTTACGCAATGGAATGACTGCAGTAATTTGACTCATTTGGTGCGATGCGCTGTAACTACAGGAGCGAATCAATATTTTTTTAATAGTAATTAGCGAATAATTAATTGATTAAAGAAAGACAAACATCATTTGAATCATCGTCTTTTTCATAATCATATAAAAAAATAGATATAACATTGATATAACCTACCGCTAGAATATTTTTCTAAAGAATGAACACATTTTTTCAAGATGTCCCTCATTATTCCATTGAGGATAAATATCAGAGTAAACATTTGGATTGTCTAATATGAAATCCTGTCCAGCAAATTCTCCTCTTTCTAATGAGGCTTTCTGTTCCCTTTTCCGTCATTATAAGAGATCAAATGCTGCTAAAGTTTCTTGTCCTGTTGTTCCTGCGACCTCTCTAAGAGATAAGCTTGTATCAATTACTCTGGCATCAATGACTGAATTATTGGAGAATTGAAGGCCCACCTCACGCCCGCCCGAATAACACTATTCATATTATTTCTTATCCTCACCATTAATCATTGGTGTAGTTGATTGCAGTGCAAGTGTTCCAAGCGGGAGTTGAATGGTTCGAATACTTGTATTGAAGATTAGTTCCGCACTTTACGACACAAGCTTCCAATTATGTGCGGAGAGTATTTCGTATTGGTTTGAAAAAATGACATACATCTTTCGCTAATTTACCTCTGATTGAAGAACGTCATAAGAAGGTTCTACGTAATATGGACAAAAATAATTTTAATTATACGTGAAACACGTAAAGTAATTATCTCTATGAAATGCTCTCTGTAAGACATTAAATAGTATAGAAGTTTAGAATTTTAATAGTAATTAAGAATTCCAAAGGACGTCATATTATAACATTATAGGCTTTGTATTTCGCAGAATCGTGGCTTGGTGGATTTACGACCATCGCCTCTCATAATATAGCGGACTATGGTTCGCATTCCAGGAGTGCTCGAGCTTCAGATGTGATCTCTGTAGGTAGTAGATCAACTACAACATTAGATCCTATAGGTGCCTACCTACATACTGAGATCGTATAACTGTTTTCATTTGCCATATTGCAGATAGATCATATTATTATTGTGGAGTGTGGAGGTACCCACTAGTGACTAGCATAATAATAATATGTACTCCATATTGTATTGCATCAAGGCATAGTTAGGTGTCGCTGATAAAAATCTTCTTAATTATTTTCAGTCAGTTTTTCAGAATCATTCTGCATTATATTATATTTGTTATTTAAAACGATGAACATTTCATTCTGGTGTAAGCTTTTACTGTCGAGCGAGTCTTTCACTCATTACTTTAGGATTATTTGTTGTCCTCAAGAGGAGTATACTCGTAGATTGTTGCCGGAAAATACTGTAGCAAATATACTGTATAGATACCGGTAGCGGTACCAAAGGTCGGTAAGATTTATACATTCATTCAATATATTAATTATACAATACAAGCTAATTCATTTGCTACCACAAAAAAAAACAAAACTATTTCCGCAAAAGAAACCGTTTATAAGAGCGAATTTAGTGAATGAATATTCGTATCTAGCAGTATTATCTAGCTAAACATATATTAATACAATTAAAAACCTTTTGTTAGTTTTGGTTTAACTGAGGCGGATTATAAATGGGTAATACGAGCACAAAAAATACCACGTTGATTGATCTTTTGTTTGATGAAATTATTGCGATATTACTTGGTGCGTAATTATCGATGCATGATGTCTTCTTGTCTTCTTGGGTGTTCGAGTAGGTAATAATAAACGGACTTGTAGATATAATAGAACACGTTATACACAACGCCAAATATTTATGGAGTGGTAAACTGATGTCTTGAATAATATGTTGTGTGTTGGAATAATTTTAGTGATCAAGAATGCGATAATAAAAATGCGAACACAGCAACAAAGCTGTTTTATATAATCACGGCTATGTTCCCTGTACAGTGCACACAATACAAGTGTTGTAAAAATAAATAATAGTTAACATTAAATTCATATACAATTCCTAGTGCTGCTTGGAAAAGTTCCTTGAGCAATCACAATCAACTCAAAAGGCTCAGGCATTTAGAGCGGTTTTATATAATAGGTACCTCTTCCTATTTGTAGTATAGTGTTGTATACGCACTACGCAGTGACATATCATCTGGAACGCTGACAGGACATGTTACATTTTTGTATCATTTTATATACCTACCACATCTAGCAAGGACTCTATTGCTGGATTTCACCAACTTCATAGGAGATGAATATCGGAGATAGGAGCCATCTAGTAAGTGGCTCTTATCTTCGCTATTCCTCTCCTAAGAAGTTGGTGAAATCCAGCACGAGCATATTAATAATGATAAATTAATTGAACATTTTATCATACAAAGCGCGTTGAATGTTGCGAGGTGTTTGGTACACAACAGTTTGTATTTTATGTAGATTATTTTTTCCTATATTGACAAACATAGAATTTCGATAAAAAGTCTGACAAAAAATAAAGGTCTTCCTAGTTTAACCGTTCACGTTTTTTTTTCAGATCTCATCATGTGGCGGAGAATTGTGGCCTTTAGAGAGGCCAGAGGGTATGCCAGTCATTCAGTCATTAGAAGTTATGTGTGGGAAGGATCACATGGACGTACATCTGTCATTTTCACATCCCTTCGAGGGAATAGTCTCTTCAAAAGGTAATTATTAATTAAAGTAATATTTATTTTGTAGAACTTTTCTTCAGGATTTACATACGTGTTATTTTATGTTTGAAAATTTCATTAAGCGTCGGTTACCGAATCAGGTGTTCGTAATAATCTTCTATAAGACATTTTTCACATTTCCAGTAAATCCCTGTTCTAAATGAATCACAAAGACATCCCTGTTCACAAAGAGAATGTCGTATTTTTGTTCCCTGCATTCACATTCGCTGGTTCTCTTATTATTAAGATATACCGTGATGGTATAGTAGCACAACAGTATAGGCAGTTACACCAAACACAACGTAAACTTACGGAGAAAGGAAAAAATACTGACCAAGTGCGAAGCCAGCAGCAAAGCTACGAGACAGTTTCAAAATATTGTATAAAAAATTAAAGAAGATCTTACATCCTTAATTTGCTTCTTAAGTTTATGAAAATGGTGGTTAGTGAATCGTTCACTACCCACTCAATCTAATATGTACGAGTACCTAGCATTTCATGGGTAATATTTTGTACGGATAATATTGTAAAGTTTATAATATAGATACAATAAAACACGTATTCAAATTGATTTCATTTGTATCAGATACTTTGGATGTGATAATAATAATAACAGACATTAGAGAGTTATTGAAAACCTCTTGGACGCTTTATGATTTGTTCCCCGATATTGTTTAGTATGAACGATTATGATCATTGCTCAAAGCTGTTGTCGTAATAATAAATTAGTAAATTAGGTACAGACTCATTGTTATCTGTGATACGAGAATAATATGAAAGAACACTTTCATGTTGTGATGGTCTAAACTCTACCATTACGGTATGTAGTAATTTTATTACATTTTTATTATACATAACGTGGTGAATGGTACCTACTTGTAAGTTAACCTGCCTATTTCGACGATATAAAATAAAAATGGACGCTAGTATGTGTTAGGTACTACCTCCATTGTGCAAACTACGTTGCTTTTTCCTTTACATTAACTAAATAATTTCATAACAGATATCAATATCGAGCTTTTGAATATTTTCTTAAATACATGGTCAATTACAACGTACATAATATTATATACTTATTTGTACACAAAATGTATAGGTATATGGTAGTTGTAATTGAATAGTTTTAAAAAACATTTGCATAATAAAAATTAATCAACAGATTTTGTTGTGTTTTTGAGGTACATTCTAAGTTTCAGAATACAATTTGTAGCGAGTTTGTTAGGTTGATGCCTAATGATGAGATTTTTTCTCACTATAATATGGAAGTAATAACGAATATCAGATAATTATTATCTTACACTATACCCTTGATTTTTCGATGAAATAGAGCTATTACACGTGATATTAAAACATCTAACTGCACTGTTAAGATAATTATATATTGGAAATCTTAAACTTATTGGTGTATTAAAATCACCTCAGATTCCGACCAACGATTAGTACGTATACAACGTTAAAGTTAGTTGTAATAATAGTGATGATAATATTGGCAGTTAAGATTACTGATATTGAATACTGCCCTAAATAATGTTGAAATAATGTATCGTAGAATTATGCCCGATATGACGTGTTTTAAAACACATTAGTGACAAGATAAAATACCTTCTTGTTTTTAATTTAACTTAGTATTAATGTAATATGGTAGTAAGTATAAAGATATCAAATGTATCGCAGACTACGATCAATATTGTTATTATAATTAGATAAAGTTATGTACTATAGTGCTATGACTGTCGATAGTGCTATGACGTAGGACTGGAAAGCCTTCGGCAAAGTGATCGCTAACGTCTGATGGATCTGAAACGCCTAAGGAAAGAGTAGAATTTTGATGAAAATCAATCATTAAATTTCACGATAATGATAATCCAGTACAAAAAAAGTATTTTAAAATAATGTACACAGTGTAAGTACATTTAGGATATAATAGTTTTGGAGTCTCAAGAATTTCATTAAACCTGCTGTGGTATTGATAAAGAATTTCCCGCTAATTAATTTTGAATTGCATTTCTCCATTAATTTTGAATTGAGAAATGAAACAATTACTCCCGACACACTTTAGAATGTGATGTTGAAGGTTTAGTAAACTGAAGATGTTGTCTCTTTAATAATATCTTAGTTATATTTATAGGATTTATCACTTACTTATACTCGTACTTAGGTATAGATATACAAAGTAAAGACACGTAATGAAATAACGTTTCGATAATCATATTCATTCTATTTTCAGGTCAACACGGTGACCCCAGATGCGTGTATGTTCCCCCATCCACCGGACAGACCTTCTTCTCATTTAGGATTGCCTATGCGAGGTGCGGTACAAAACCAGGTAAGACATTACATTTAATTAAATTTATTTAACTGAATAACATCTGATTGACCCGGACACTTTAGAAATTAAAGAGATACCTACAATTGTCCTACATACTCGTATAAATACGTCTATACCAATGTGCACGCACGTTTTAAACTCAGTTTGTTTATAGGTAACTAAATCATCGTAATATACGAGTACTAACTTTTTTTAAATGAGAAAATAAATATTTTAATTCATACACTGAAATATTATTTTTTCATACTGCCTCATACGTTTTTATTTTTATCATACAGTCAGACATGATCGCCCTTGAGATTCTGGTTCACTTCCGCGCGTACATCCATCTTTCACTCACGTGTAATATTTTTTCTTCCTTTCATCGTTCATCCTCTCCACATGACCTAGCCAGCTCAATTACAATACTTTCATTCTGACGCAGTGGGTTTAATTATGTACCTGCTTGCTTATCCCTGATATAAATATTCCCAATTTTACAAAGAACATAGGTATCTGAATTTATCGAAATAAGCCCAAATGCATATTTGTACACTTCACAGTAAGCTTGAAAAGCTTGTCTCATTAGGAATTATTTCAAGTATTAGGAATCGAACCCCACCTACTCAATTGATATCTAAATAGAACGCGTTACCCAGCTGCCGAACGCCTCTATTATTTCGCATATGTTTGGCAGATATTTTAAAATATTGTAATATATTCAAATGAGTGAAATTAATTAGGATTAAAGTGATTACCTATGTCACGTAAACTATTTTTCTTTCATTCATAACGATGATAATAATACCAACATTACCAACACATAACATTTGTCGTAAAAATCAAGTTTACCCATTGATCGGTTAATTGGGGTTTTGGATTATCAAATGTTTTTTAACACCATTAGTGACGATATGCTATGATAAATAATTCACATAGAAATCTTATTTTATACTCATTCGTATGTAATAATATATTTTTTTATCATTAAAACATTATAATATGTACTAATTTGTGATATGATACAATGGCGCAGTGTTGCAAGATTCTGTTTTTACATTAATTTAGTGAGATTTCCAGATGTAATTAACATATTTTGTATTTTAAAGATTTATTAAAGAATATTGATTTTTTATAGTTGTGTATTGGCGGACTAGTTAGAATACATAAAATAGAATATCTCTGTGGCAATTTTTATAAACTCGTCTTTAAAACTGTCTAAACTCTAAAATGTAAGTACCTGGTACATAATACATTTTTTTATAGTTATCATTCGCCATTATATAGAAATCAGATTCGTTTTCAAATCTATTAATTAATTATCTAATTATAATGAAATTTTGAAGATGATGCAGCATAATGTTGCTAACACGTTTTCTACCATTCACAGTTTCCATTACTCTTTTTCTTAATAAAATACCTACTATGGAAAATATGAATAAAAAACACTGCGATGTATACAAAACTGTATTTGTTGCGCTGTCAAATCTGTTGCGTTGTCTCCATATAGGAACTATGTCGATCCATTGGGAATGATTTACTAAGTTACTAGCTTTATTTCTCGTGCTTTCCAATGGCAAAATTTGTGTATGGATGGTGAAGTAGGTCCGCAGCGGAACCCAAAATCAGTGGAACCATCATGTATCAGTCAAAGTACTCTCCAGAGCCACTAAAACTCACAACAGTCTGGTGGCCCTGCATAAAGGCACGAAGGCATACTACGAGTAAATTATGGAATAAATCTTTGTGTGTAGGAATGAATATGATATGTATTTGTATTAACATGTTACTTTTTTCGTTCCACCCCCCCCCCCCCCCCGTGCCCCCTCAATCGTGAGGGTTACTATTCATCTTATTGATGCGGGAAACCATGGATTCGTTACTAATATTCCTTTTTTTATTTCCGACCCTCCCCCCTAGCTCCCCCAGCCCCCTTATTTCTGCAGAAGTCGGGAGGGTTACTATTCATCTTATTGACGTAGAAAACTATGGATTCGACACTAACATCCCTTTTTTCATTCCGACCCCCCTCCCCCAGCCCCCTAACTCACTCCCCTTATTCCTGCGGATGTCAGAAGAGTTACTATCCATCTTATTGAGACGGAAAACTATGGATTCGACACTAATATCACTTTTTTTCCGCCCTTTATTTTTTTTATTTTCCTATTTTTTTAATTTACCCCCTATGTATCTAGAAGATGTTACCATATTCAATCTTCATCGTAGGTACGATAACACATAGATACGTAGGTATTGTTCAATGTTCATTTCCATAGAGGATGTAGGGCGTAGGGTTATAAAGTATAATTTTAGAATCAATGCATAGTGATTTATTTATGTGTTGCATTGTATTCTAATTTATCTGAACAAAGTCAAACAATATATTGACGGTATTTATGCGATTAAAACGTCTTGCGATAATAATGAGAGAAATCATCATAGGAGAAATTAAAGTAATTAGATACCTTTCTAAAACACTTATTTAGATGAGGGTTGAGGTTTATAACTATGAAAACCAGATTTGTGCTACATTCATTGTTTACAATTGTGAAGGTAATGAAAATGGGGTTATTTCAGCCACATGAGGGGTTTATGCAATAAAATATGTATTACTGAGAACTGAGGCCACCTGGTGCGAAATGTACTCGTAAAGAAATGAGTTACGAAATATTTGAAATATCAATTAGCGTCATGTTATTTTTTACTCACAAATTTATCTCGGCCATTGGTCGTATTTTAGATTTGTTTATACTAGAAAAATCATTTCGAATTTAGAATGAGTAAACCTCGAACGGTGAGATCAAAGTGATAGAAGAATCGATTGTGAAATGACGACAAAAAAATCGTGTTATTTCAATCACGTGAAATATAAAAAATTTGAAAATTAATTTCATATTATACATAATGATCTGTGACATTGCGCTATTAATGAGTGACATTGAGTTCAGAGAAATCAACGAACAATACATTGAGTATTAATAATAAATTAATCTCGAGAGCCTATGAGTTCAAAGTTTTTCAAAAGTTTTTCATTTCAGATATTGTATGCTGATGATCATCTTATTCCTGGTATTTGTTTCAGTTAATTCTTTGCACTTCAAATTGTCTTCTGCTCCACAGAGCAGTGTTGGTTGATCTGAACTAATGAGATGTTCAACAATCTATATATTCAATATATTATGATTTTTATCATCCAACTATATGAAATGTATAAAATCTGATATTTCACAAAACGTATAATCTTCAAATGGGTATTTAAATTATAGATGATATTATAATTCACCTGATTTTGTTGCGAATTATAAATGAATCGTTTCATCACATTATGTATTCATCTGATTAAATAAATATTGTAATGAATCAGTATTGACGGGTCTTCGAATATGACAATAATACTCGTACTATGATTGTTGTTAGAAAAACGTTTTAAAATATTTGTAAATTAAGTGGAATTTGATGTCAATCTTGAAGTATACCGTTATAATAATATTGTGTTGGGTGCGTCATATGACTCAAGTCTGTTGCCTACGTACCTAATATAGGTGAAATTTATTATATACTCGTAGTCTCTTTATACGTGTTTTAAACACTGGTGCTTAATTTTCTATAAATTTTCTCATTAGGTACAGGATTCTCTATAGTCTCTATTATAATTATATATTAACACTCGCTTGGTGTTATAAAATTGTTAAATTACTCTTTTCGCTTTAAGAATAAATAAATAACAATAATAGAATGACTACTTAAGTTTTCTTATAGGCTCCCTACGTAACATACTCGTATATTATCACCACCGATGAATCATAGTATATTGAATGAATCATATTAGTGTTCCCATATTATGTAGCGCGTATAAAGTAAATTATGACATATTGAGAGACTCATACACAATACTGGGTGTGATCTAACTGAACTTATTGCCAGTAATAAAATACAACTCTACAAGGATTAGTATATAATAAACTTGTTTATTTTCTCACGCGAATTTGACGAATGATTTGTCTTGTAATACAAAAAGTATATTTAGGTTACCCCATCGATAATAATATTAATACTCCATTCTTTGGAAATTATTGAATTATGTTTTTCATATGACTCATAGTTTTTAAGTGGGTGGATATGCAAAATACGTCTATACTACCTACTTATAAGTTGCACGAGATCGCATTTAGAAACTATACATATTTTAGGATGATACGAGTATGTGCCCAGAAAAATATATATAATTTTTAAAAGTAATCGTGAATTTAGTGTAATACAAGTCCATTTTGGAGAATATTTTATTTCCTTTTCTATAGTGATAAGATAAATATATCCTAGATTCGTAGTGGGCAAAATTTTAAGTATATCTACGGGAAAATCCATTATACTATAGTCACAATCTCAATCAGAATTGGAAAACTATTTCCGTTTCCTTATAATTCTTTTCCTTTCAAAATCAACAGGTATAGAAAGATTAAAGAATCCAAATACTACACACATACTTATGTAAGTAGTAAGTATACTATATGGAGTAAAAAGTCTTCACTTAATGCATTTATTTAGCTTCAAGTGAACTCAAGCTCCCTATTTTTATGTGTTTTTAAAAACATATTTCGCATTACAGATTTACACGGACAATTCTACGAGAATACTGTAGTCGTCCAATATGACAAGGATCTTCTGGAGGTATGGGATGAAGCCAAGAGACTGAGATGTGAATGGTTCAATGACTATGAGAAGACTGCCTCCAAGCCACCTATGGTCATCGCAGATTTGGATGTTATACAACTAGATTTCAGGGGTTGGTATTTTATTTAAATACTTTTCAACACTATTTTATAAAATAACCAATAGCAGAATTTATGGATTAACACTCATTAATAAAAAAAGTTATGTGAGAAGTAAGCACGAAACCTGAATATACTCATGCTTATCATAATAAATTGGTATATTACGAAAGAATTACCTGAACATGTGCTAATATTTCATATATTTTTAGGTGATAATGTAGACTGCTGGATGGAAATTCAGCATGGTAAAGGACCATGGGCTCCACCTGTAAGTGGAATAGTTCCATTAGGTTCTACTTTGACGTTAGTTGTGGCCATCAATGATTACAGAGGTAAACCTATTTTACACAATCATTACCTTTCATTCCTTTTTTCATGATTCTTCAGTTAATTCCTTCGATAATTTTCTTTCGTCTTGGAGATTTATTCGACATATTGTGCGGACGCATAAAAATCTCAGTAGGTACACCAAACAATAAAGAAAATAACTCATAAAATATCCAAAATTTCTGATCGTTTTAAACATGGTTTAGAATCATCCCTATTCATTAAAATTGACCCAAAGCCATTTTTTTTTTTACAATAGTATGAGTAAATTATAATAGAACTATTAGTTTTAATGACCATGTAGTGAAATGCGTGGATATAAATGTCTCCGGAGTTTGCTATATTAACCTTAGTATTGGTTCAGAATAACGGATTTCAACGTTTAATAAAGTTTGGTACGAACAAAGTAATAAGGTATACGTATTTACTATATTGTACTCGTATAGTGTCCATTAATAATTCAATTTGATGTCTAGACTTAAAAAGTATTTTACTTCCAAAAAAATAGATATAATTCGCAGAGTAAATATTGAAATTAATTAATTATTTCGATAGCTAATCACTCGAATGATTAAACATAATTTATTGATTGTCAATAATCGATAACATGTAAGTTAGCGGAAGTTGTAAAATTTATATTGTATTTCCAGTAGGAACTTATAAATGTTCCTGTACTAGGTATATCCCGTTAATTTTCATTACCTTGTCGTAATTATTTATTTCTTATCATAATAATTTATATGTACTTTAATTTAAATGCATGTGCAAGAAAAAAATATAAATAATGCTGGTTAAGCAATTCTTATGAGAGAACATAATTTTGCATTTTTTTTTCAAATTCCTCATATGACATATATACCTAACTAGATTTTTTTATAATTTGATTGGTTAGTTCTTATTTTTGGTATTAAACCTGAAAGGATATAATACTCCAAACGTATTTTTATAGGAGAATTCGACATGAGAGTCAAGTCTTGCGCAGCGTCCGATGGTGCCGGTCACATTATCGATCTGTCTGATGAAGCTGGATGTGTTCTTAGGCCCAAAATGATTTCCAGGTGAAACTGCAATTAATTTCTATACAAATGATAATTATTTAAAACCCTGTCTAGTTACGCGAAAGTCCACAGACTAAATTGAACCTGTAGGTAATTAATTGCTAATTCACTTTTTTCAGATTTTTGAAGGCCAAAGCCGCTGATGATAGGGCATCAGTTATCACATATGCGTTCTTCCATGCCTTCAAATTTCCTGACGCTCTCTCAGTTCATATAAAATGTAAGGTCGAGATATGCAGACATGGTTGTCTGGAACATTGTCAAGTACCAGGGCATGGTTCCTTATTAGACAGAAAGGACGACGATGCTGATCAAGATAATCAAAGGTGAGGAACGTCGTATGAATATAAGTTCCACAAAGACGTAATCTTGTGCTTCCTGTGTGGAAAATACATATGTTCCATAGAAAGTAGAGAACATCGTAAGATTTCATTATAATATTTACATTGTTTTCCAGGCAAACAATTTCAGGAAGCTCTGAAAGCTCAGACTCTTTATATGATGATATCGTCGCTGATGCTGGTGATTCCGCTCTTATTGGAGGACCACCTCCTCCACCACCGCCGCCTGTAAGCACGCAGCAAAGACAGGTACCACCACCGAATGGCAATCAACGTCCTCCTGGACCACCGAATCAAAGACCACCTGGGGCTCCACCCAGCGGACAAAGACCGCCAGGTCATCCATCTCAAGGAAATGGACAGAGACCTCCTGGTCCCCCACCCCGCCAACCACCGCCACCAAGCACTATTCAGAGACCACCACCTCCATCGTTAAATCTGAAACACACTCATCCACCACCATATCATCCACACGATGATTTCGATGGGGAATTGGCAGTAGCTGAAATGCTCCAGAAACCATTCGAGGTAATTATTATAATCATTTACTGTTTTTGTGCCCCTTTTTGTCTGAGCAGATAAAACCACATACGCGTGTTCTAGATGTTTTCTTGACTTTGAATACTTTTAGTATCACCATTTGCCTTTATTTTGAATAAAATATGCGTCTTTAATTTTTCATTACAGAGGAACTTTTTTTCATGATTCCTACATAAATATTATTAATCCGTCCAATATATTTTATCGAGTATTTGTATTTCGATGTTTGGCAAGATGTTATTATTGTTTACGTTATTCGTTATTATTTACCACACAACTACCACTTCCCATTGGATTATGTCGATGTGAATAGAAGTTTTAAATAATTATTACTGTAGAGTGTAGATATCTTCAATACTTCATTTGAATGATTTATTGCGCTTTTGCACACTGCCTTCTTCATGTTGTCACGTATTGTAAGTCGTGACATTCGTAATATTTCGTGTTTTAAATTGATTTATACTTCTAACTCAATGGAATATGATTTATGTTATGACCTATTCAATTTATCTTATATTGGGTATTTTATAGAGTTCATTGTGTATAACAACGGCATAATAAACAAGAATGGGGAAAGGGCGGTGCTACAAATATGACCTGCTCTAAGATATATAAATACTCGTATGACAGTACAATAAACCTGAAGAATTTTTTTTAATTTTAGTATCATTATTGCCTACTTTCAGAATCATAATGATGGGCCAGAACGTTTCCCTCATGGACCGCGTAATTTAGAGGAACAGGATGTTGAGATCGAAGACGAAGATGATGATTCTCCATCACCACTTCCAGCCCCACTGCCAGCTGTTGCTGGACCACGAAATCTGGACCTCGATGCCATGCCACCAATAATTGATACAGAAGCAGCAGAAGGGGCGAATGAAGAAGACGACGATAACTCTTCAGATAAACCACAAAGGAAAAGAAGATCAGTAGTTGTTTCAGATAGAAAAGTAAGAAGTGCAGACGTTGGAGTTAGCGGCCTCTATGAAGTTATTTCAGAAGCTGATCTAGCTTTCAGCCCGGATAACAAAGCAGAAGCAGTAACTGTCTTCCAAGGTAGAATTAGAGAGGAGGTTGTTTATGGAATCTGTCTACCAGTTCCAGGATTTAGTGCCTTATTTGTTCTCGTTGCAGTGTCAGCAGTAGTATCGGCTTTAGTTGCAGGTGCATTGCTTTATAGGTATCAAGTTCAAAGAGAAAGAGCAAGACAAGTGCCTGCGATGGCTGCACAATCTATTGCTTCTTGGATGGCTTTGAGACTTTTGGGTAACAGACAAGAGCAACCTGCACCTACTGCCCATGAAGAAAATTCACATTGATATAATAAATTCCCCGCACCTCTTATCTCGAGATCAGTCGCTAGACTGTTAGTGTTGGAACGTGTCTGGAGGAGATCCAATGACCTCATATTAAGTCTAAATATGGTTTTTGGATTGGTGTATGTCGATGAATATATATATGTATTTTAATTATGAATGCCACGTTCAAAAATAAGTGAGGGAAATAATAATTATAGAATTAAAAACTTTTCACAAGGTAAGCGTATGACCAGTAAACTTTGAAACATAAGAACAATACACAACTATGATATATTATGTACTAATAGGTACTATGAAAATGAATTGAATGATATAATAATTCTACATAGACATTCTGCGAAGTAAGTGGTCGGATGTGGTGAATATTTCGGATTTTAATATATAAATAACATCTGGGCAAACTTGCAATACATTATTAATTAGCAATAATATTTTTAGTTTTAAAAACAATTAATAAGTATATATAACATATTAATGATTTTGTAGAATCGCTAGTTGTTAGAATTTTTAAACTAATACTATGTTTTTATTATACTGCATTTAAGTATTCTAAAAATATACTATTTGTCAGATCGGAAGTCAAATTTGACATACTGTTGTTATGATTTTTGTCCCAATAATGATTCCAAGGTCGATGGTCCAATGAAAGTTAATTTATTTCTTCTAACTATTCTTGAGGAATCCTCTGACTTTTGTCTCTAGATATAAGACTAACATATTAATAAATAAATCCATTATTATTTATATTTTGTACTTATGATTTCAATGAAATATCGCCGTTGTGGCGGCATTTCATTGAAATGGCCTATTATTGATCATTGTAATTACAGTGTTAATTGTCATTGTTGATTTTCCGTATTTTAAAATGTATACATAAGAAAATTTGTCAAATTCGAAAACCTTATCGAAATTATTTCATATTGAGTTCCTTTGTGAAATAGTTCTGATAACACTGGGTTTCGAGAATAGCTCTCGGTGTGCTCTTCCATAATATAAGATATTCCACTTTTAAGTGTATATTTTTGACATTCATTTCTTTTATAATATTATTTTTACGGTAATAATTACCTGTTTTTAATAGTACTCTTTGTTTTTTGTCTTGTCTCTTGTACCTGATTGTTGTTCTATTAATTTATTAAATTTTGCTATAAAATCAGTTATAGTTAATTTGATTTCCGTCATATTTGTTATAATTAGGTATGCTTAATAAATTAAGACTACATAATATTAATTGACATTTAAGTGTTCTCTAAGTACGTTTGTAATTTATATATTATGTAGAAATAGGTTAAACATAATAAAACTGGAAGGTGTATGTCGAGTAGATTTTATATAATCATAGTAATATTTTTTAGTAAATATTCAAGTCAAGTTTGAAATCTTTTTTCATATTATATTTTGTGTACGTTTATTTTATTCAAATATGCTAAATTTCAAACAATTCTTAAAACACGCAATAGTTTTAAGAATTTGAAGCATTTCAAGCTATTTACGATATTTTTTTAAGACTTATGGCATAGAAATATATACCTACATATATATTTTTTATATTAAATTTTGTTCAAAAAGCAGTATGCTAAAATGAGTATTTTTGTATTATAATTACTCGTAGATGAATTAAATCAAAGCATAGAATTATACTAAAATATTTTTTCTGAGGAAATAAAATAGAATTTTCCAATCACAAGTTTTCCACAAGTGAGGTGAAAATCCATTACAATTACTTATGAGATTTTACATTAAAAAACAGTGTAAAAGTAGTCATTAAATGGTTGAACGAATTGTTGTGTTTTAATGAAGATTTCAATCTGTAACATAAAATATTTCTGAAAAAAGATATAATATTCGACTTGTAGTACGTAAGCTGTAATAATGAAAACACATAGCAAAATGCCAAAAGACAATTAAGAAGAGGTTTATTACATTTTAATATTTAAGTTCATAATTATTAAATAATGATATGTTTAATTTACTAGAACCATTCCATGCGACAATAAATTGAACAATAATTATAAACTGTAATTCAATATTTTAGGTAAAATACACCGAAATAGTTGAACTAAAATAATGTATTTTTGGTACAACATCTGCATGATATAATATGTTTATATATTTTTGAGACATATCAATAAATAACTTGTTTCTATAAAAATAGGGGTTGTGGTATTTCAAGCGTAAAATAATGTGGATTAAAAATATTTTAGTTTAGTAAATCTATCGAAAAAAATTAAATAATAAGTTTAATTAGTATACTTATAGTACGTTTGATAGGCTGTCAAGTCATTTTAATTTTAAATTTAGTAAAACTAAAAAATATTTTATTATAGATGGTAAAATGTAGTTAAGTGTTAATGGCATGAGCTAAAAATTCAATTGTTTATATACAAATGAATACAAAACATACTCGTATAAAGTATATTGTAAAATTATAAAAAAAAATATCAAAATGTACACAGAGAAAAGCAATATGTATGTAAATTGGTGTTGTGTCACAATCACACAATCAAATGTTTTGATTTTGTAAATTAATTGTACCTACTTCAATATGCCAATATTTCAAAACTTAGGTGATTATTTTTTACTCATGAAACACTCGAATAGTTTTAAGTTTATAGATATAGTAATGTTTATTGCAACAAAGGACAATGCCCAAAAAAACCCCGGCCCGGCGCAAACGAAATGCAACTGAAATTATAGGTAGAAATAAGTTATATAATACTGCATAGGGGGCATCACCAAAATCAATGGCTAAATGTGTGAATTTTCTATTCTATTTTTTACAGGACTAACATGAACATATTGGGTTTAAAAGTGTAGGTAGGTATAAATTACAATTATGAAGTAACCCTTAAACCAAGAATACGTAAACTGTGAATGCACACCTATTTGTAACGCGGTCCGTCGTAATTCACGATATCTCGGCATTGCACGACAGCAGGAATAGCATATCGGGATTTCTGTTCTTTCATTCATGGGAAGAGAACTTTACGCTGTTGCGTTCACGTCAAGAGCGTGTCTACGTCTTAGGGTGGGCACTGGGCTAGCCATAAAAAATCGGTAACTTGTAAGCAAAAGTATTTATATATATTTTTTAATAAAATGAATCTAAGATTATCGAAATAATCCCAAATACATATTTGTACACTTCACAGAAAGCTTGAAAAGATTGTGTTGTGAAGTGGAGTAAGTCGGCATCGGGGATTGAACCCGCGCCCGCCAGATGAACAGTCGAGCGCGTTACCAACCAGGCTACCGACCACTTCCATATCCTATATTCTTAAGTATTTTTTCTACCTGCGTAATTTTACATGGTTTTCTGATAAAAGTAAGAAGGGCTACAGTACGCGTAACATATTATACGCTTTTAAACTGCAACTGTAACTGTTTTATTCTCCTTTCACTAATACATTAATGTGACCCCTGTAAAAATTCGAAAAGCAATTTCACACATTTCGCCATAGATTTCGATTATTCCCCCTATGCAGTATTTATTTACTCATTTTTACCAATAATTTGAGTTTGGATTTCATTTGCGCCGGGGCTGGGTTTTTTCCATACTTCATGAGCATTTCCTTTGTTACTATGTTTTTTTTATATTTCAATGTTTTTATGAAATAATACACCTGTTTATTTGCTCAATACTACGTCTGAAATAAAATTAATTTAAATTAAATAAATGCTGAGTATATTGGTGCTTCGCAATTTAAAAAAAAAGTACTTAAATATGTTTTATAATTCTTCTACATGCACAGAAATTTCGTCACCAAAATATTTGCTATTTTCAGAAACCATATAGGTAACATTAACAAATAGATATACGTAAATACTTTTATTGTCTTGTTATAAATCTAGAATCAGATTATTGCAGTGACCAACTTCTGTAATTGAATTTGTGATTCTTAGATCTTCATTGCATCTTCCCATAGATGTCGTTAATCATATCATGTTAAAAATAATATGCATTTATTATTATTATTAATGGACTTACTGATGGTGTGCATTTAATTTAAATTATTCATATCATTTTATCTGTTGAGTAAATATTTTTTTATTATTCTTATCATCATATTATTATAAGACGTATTATACGATCTGTTTTTTTATTAACGAACTGTAATAATAAAAAGTTTTTCACTAAATTGTTTCACGATTTTTTACTTACACCCCTCTTTGCCTTTATGTCTCTCTTCATGCTATGGAGATTATTAAAGTTAGACTAAATACTATAATAATACGAAGCATTTTTTTATTTATGAAGATAATATCTAGAAAGATTGAAAAAAAAACATGTCATGTCCTAAATATAGTTATTAAGCCATACATAATAAGTATGTGGGATTTATCTAAGCAACGAGGTTTACAACCCAATCCAGTAAGGTGCGATGGAGAGTGTTGTGTGGCATGCACTTGCATGTGTCGGAGGCCTTTTGAAAACGGAATGCTCTGCACCCCTGTCACTCCACATTCAACACCCTCACACTTTGGGAAAGCAGATAGAAGAAAATAGAATAGAATAAAAGAGTCCCACAGGCAGGAAGTTCAGAAGTGTTCAGAAGGATTTTAAAGACTCATCTGTTGGATAAATGCTACGGGTTTGTCTGGTCAAACATCGACATAGTCTATCTCTATAGTCTCAGGACCTATTAGTAGCTTTTCCTGACAACACTATTTTAGAAAATTATCGAATATGACATTTTCTGTAAAGCAAAAATTTAAGATTTCCAAGTTAACATAAGGTCTTGTCTTATAGAATTGTATTTCTTTGTGATCCTTGTAGAATCCAGTGAATTGGAACATAAGTATCTTGGATGAACTTTTAGAGAATCGTATTTTTCTAAAATATCGCCTTTAGCCGCTTACAGAATGTATGAGTTGAGGTCTGTCTTATTTCCTAATAGGTCTAGGATTTTATCCGTAGTTCGGAGATATTTTATTCTTATACAGTTATTCACAATCTTCGTGCTCAGAGAATTTGACAAGATAAATTCCTTTAATGCTTTTGCAATTTTAATTAACTATTCTTTTCCTTATAAATAGACAGGGAATTTGAGGAATAAAGTGAAAATATTTGCTTTTATTTATATTAGATTTGTCATTTATTTTGAGCTCAAAAATAACAACAAATTAATTTATTCGACTTATAAATAAAATAAATATTATCGCTAGAAAACTTACACTTTATCTTTATGTAAAATAAATATTATTCTAATTAATTTACTTCATTTCTAGATATGTAGCAACATTAAACTTAAACAATGCGCGTGGATTTTTTTCAGTTTCAGATTCTACTTGAGAAAAAATATTTTCAGGATTGTATAAAAACATACTACTTCCTAATCTTTTTGAGTTTTGGGTATTTATTCTTATATTCAGAAGGCACAATAAATTTTACACCAACGAAACTTTTATTTGATCTTGATTTATTTTAGGTACTTATTGCAAAATATTTAAATATTTTTGAAATAGACATTGATTCCAAAAATTCTTGTGATTTTAATTACTATGCGCTGCTACAATTTGATTGCTTATCAGTAGGTTTGAAAACCACACCTTCTGGACTGCTTTAAATCTGTTTTGTTTGAAAAACAGTATTTGATTTTTATATTACACAAGCTAAGATAAGATGATTTCAATCAAATGAGTTATTATTTAGTCATACGCTTAATGCTGTTACATAGACAAAATATTTAATCTAAATTAAAAATAAGTCTCAAAATTGAGTTACTTTTCTTCGACATTTACGAAAAACGCCGATGTTTTATAATTCCTAAAATATATACCCCCACAAAACCACACAACAACTAAAGTATTTTAATGTTTATTATTTTATTATTACACAAAATTCAGGTAAATGATTTATGAAGCAAGCTGAATACAAATAATAAATTGTAATATTCTCAATAATGCCAGGACAAAAAAAATATAACTGCATTGAGTATTTTGGTACATAAAATAAAAATTACATTAATTATTAAGATGATGTTTATAAGCTCTTATATTATTTCTTACAATTATATACAAATGTAGGTATATCTTAATATTTATGTAATGTATTAATACTATGTACACTTTTTATAACAATTATGTAATTTTTTATTCTTCTGTTAAATTAAAAGAAAAACATGGAATTCTGCAGCATCCCATATTTCGGAAATTGTAGTAGTGGCATTAGAAAATAATTATGGCTCAGTTTTTAACATAAATAATTTAATAAATTCTTATTATCATATTATACCTTCACCGACCCATCATTAATTATAGTATGCATCGAAATAAATTATTATTATTTTTAATAAATAAATAAATAATTTCAAACATAACAACTTATCACTAATTCTATATACTAAAATCTGACTAAAATAATCATCCATAATTTAAAAAATTACAACATATAATTACTTGATTGTTTAGAAACAAGGAAATACTTGGCGTCCATTTTTAATACAACTTTAGTCATGAACAATATTGGTGAAACATAATGTGCACCAAATAAAAGATGCCCTTAATAATATTTCCCTTCTACCGGGAACCGATTTTTTATGTTTTCTGTAGTAAATATTCCCAAATATTCATTACTGTATATACTCCGAGAGCCCGCTGCTTAATTTATGACGTATCTGTTTTTCGATCGAAATGTGGTATAAACGATAGCTTACCAATAGGGTATTACATCGCACTAGGGTTGCCTATCAAAATCTTGCCGCAACCCCCCCTGCCCCCCCCGAAAAGGTCCCTCTTCGCGGTTTTTCGCATTTTATAGGAATATGGTAAGAGATAGGAGAAAGTAGTCAATGACAAAAATAATCCTTGCTAAATTCTCTACAAAAAACATTAAGTCCAATTTTTCATAGGACTAGTAGTTTACCCGTAATGGCCGGTCAAAAAACAGGATATTTTTTGAAAAAATAAAAAAAAAAGTTTGATTTTTTTTCTTTCACATTCTTCCACCCATTATTACTAACATTTTATGGAAAAAAAATTGGCCTGCGGCGCTATATCACTGGTTATTTTATGAAAAACTAAATTTTAAGAATTTTCGTCACTGAGTTTTATTGTAATAACTCCGAAATTATTAGATGTATGAACATAAGTTATAGCTCGTTTTGTAGTTAAGACTATGGTTATTAATTCATTTTTTGACTATTTTCCTGTAGCTCTTATCAATTTTCAACCAATTTAGTTTAAATACATTTTTTTTGTATTTTAAATGAATTTCGGTTTTGGACCGGCCATTGCGGGTAAACTGCTAGTTCTACGAAAAAATTGACTAAATATTTTTTGTAGAGAATTTAGCAAGGATTATTTTTGTCATTGACTAATTTCTTCTATCTCTTACCATATTCCTATAAAATGCGAAAAACCGCGAAGAGGGACCTTTTCGGGGGGGGCAGGGGGGGTTGCGGCAGGATTTTGATAGGCAACCCTAGTGCGATGTAATACCCTATTGGTAAGCTATCATTTATACCACATCTCAATCAAAAACAGATACGTCATATAATCAATTAATTCCAATAATATTGGAAACCTTTTATCAGAAACACTGCATTACTATTTGAATGAAATATTTATAATGAAAACGCATAAATTTTCCTTAGCTTCCACTTCAGTAACACAATGAAGTGGGAGTGTTTCATTTGTAATATTAAATAAAATAAAATAGTTTCAATGAACATTATGGTGCAGGTACAAAATTCTACATGGAAATTGTGTGAAAGTACAAAGGAAGCTTAAGTATTTCCCCAGTTCAGTAAACCAACAACATACAACAAAATAGAACACTAAAATAAAGCAACGTGTTACATAGTGGAAGAAAATATCACGATTTTTTCTTCTTGTTTTAAACTTTTCTTCAATTATTCGTAGGTATTGTTTTCATTCCACTAGTAAATTATATTAAAAAGTAAATGAGCAAAAGACAGATAACATTAGAAGAATCACAAAATATTTTTCTATTTGCCTAGTACTAGAATCATAGGAGGGAAATATTGTTTACGAGTAGAAACAACTCTTTGTTTTCGTTTTCGCTAAATGAGGATTCGTAAAAGCAGCTGCCATAGTCTTTTCTCTAAGACCAGAGAACGGCCTTAGTCTAATACACAAGAAAGCGGACATAAGACATGATACAATTAGAATAGCTAATAAAACAATTAAAGTTGCCGCAAATCCTGGTGTTGTCATACAAATCATTCCTCCTGGAGGCATTTCTTCTTTAGCCGGGAAGATCATTGTTTCTGTAGCTGAAGAGTTTGAATTTTCATCGAGAGCGAATGTTAAATCACCGGTTGACACTACTCTAATAACTCTGTTCAAACCAATTTCCTTTTCTGGATTTACTTCTCTCGTCCTTCTGACACGACGTTCATCTCGCGGTCTACCTCCATGAAGATAAGCTTCAATTGGTAGTGGTGGTGGGGGTGGTGGACCATAATCGGGTCCAGGTCTTCTTATTTCAGGACCAGCCAATAAGCCGCTATCAGAGCATTGATCCGGACATTGATACCTACAAATTTGAATAGTACATTGGAAGTGAACTTCCATTGAGTCTGGGAATTTAAATGCTTGGAAGTGGGCATATGATAGAACTGATGCACTTGCTCCAAAGTTTTTAATCTTTGTGAATCGGGACATAAGTTTTGGTCTAGTAACACAACCCTTCTGATCAACCAATTGAATAGGTGCTCTTTTTCCATCATGGGCCATGCAGTTTCTAACTAACATATCGAATTTAGAATCATCGTCTTTAATCGCAAGAACCATAGTCATTGTTTGACCAATCTTTACTAAACCAGATACTTCTGAAGCCCATGGTCCCTTTCCAACTTGTATCTGCATCCAGCAGCCCACATTATCACCAGCAAAATCGGCTCGTACAACATCAAGCATATCTACAGGGAATGGTCTGAACGTAACAGATTTTTCGTACTGGTCATGCCAAGTGCAACGCAATTTTCTAGCTTGGTCCCATACTTCTTGAACTTGTGGATCATACTGAATAACGATAATATTTTCGAAATATGTTCCTGAGCCCGAATCAGCGCCAAAGCCGTACAGTCCATTTTCAGTATTTCCGGCAGTTCCGCAAGCATGGATACTAATTTCAAAGTTAGCCGATGTTCTACCAAGGCCTGCTGGAAGATGTACGCAATTGAGATTTGAATAATGTCCTTTAGAGAAAACAATTCCATAGAAAGGCTTATCAAATCCGAGGAAGACTTTCATGGAATTCTTTTCACACTTGACATCTAGAGAAATAATTTTTGGCATCTCCGGAACTGGTGCTGGCCAAATATCATTTCCTCCTGAGAAGATTTTGTCCATCGCTTCTTGTTGAATCTTATTCTGGAGAGGCTTTGGCCTTCCTGGAGGAGGTGGTGACAGACCATGATACGCTTGGTTGTGTTTCGGGAAGACATTATGAGCCAGAGGATGGTGGTGATTATTTTGAAGTGGCAGACCTAGAAAAACATAGATGACTTATTAAAATTGAATCAAAAAATAGATATAACACTGAAGGAACAATTATAAAATAAATAATGTTTACCTAATGGATTTGGATGCCCATTGTACCCCAAGTTTTGTGGTTGTCCAGATGGCTCTTCGTCGTGCGATTCGAGGGCTAATTGGTCGGGGTTGGAGGAGATCTCATTGTCCTCCCTGTCTTGCAGCCCGTGATGGTTGTCGTCCATGCGGTCATCTTGTCCTGAGACTGCTTCCACCACCTCAACTTCTTCGGATGACGTAAAAGCCAACTGGAAAAATAAAACGAATTACATTATGTATCAATATGTAGGTATCACTTAAATTTGTCTCATTGGAGACGTTATGGTCTCAATTTTTACTTGATTACTTGATTCTTTTCTTAGTTGAAATCCTTTGCTCGTATTGATTGATCGTAATTAAGATAATAATGTAGATCCCTATTATTATTTGATACCTAAATCCTATGAAGAAGTTTCATGATCATCAATATGTCTATCCCGGCATTGAAGTGTGTAATAAACTTTAATAATGACGCTGTATTAAAGAACAGTACCTACACTACCTACGTATAATATGTATATGCCCACACGTAATATAAATAATATATATGTATTGGGGGAGAGAGCATATGACAATAAGAGAATAGAGATAAGAAAAATTGAGAAAGATGTCTTGTCTATGGGATTTTGATGTGGCCATAAATAAAGATAATTATTTCAAGTCTCGATTACAATCTTCATATTATTATCCTAAAACCCGAACACGATGCACCAGGATTCCAGTGGTTTGTAAAGTGTGAATTGTATTTATGTACACTGAGAAGAATTTAATAATTATTTTGATTAAAGCAATCTTAAATAATTGACCCTGACATTTTAAATAACACTTGATGCCAATAATTCTGGCTCGGGAGAGACATTAATTACAAAATTATCTATTTTAAAAAATTGGTACAATGTGTTTATTATATAATAATAAAAGAGTTTGGAATAGTACATATAAGAACAGGGGGAATAATATCTAACAATAAGTTCTACGTACTGGTGTTTATCGCAGGTAGATTACCCTTCAGGGATATGGATATCCATTGTCCAGGGAATAAATACATTGAATAAATATTAGAAAAGATCAAAGAAAAACATATAATACGCAATATTATAGTTTGTTTTATCGCAGAAATGTATCAGTTGCTACAAACATAATATGAGTATGGTTATAGGAACTTCATGATCTACTCGTATGAGTATAATAATGATTTTATAAGAGTTTGTGTATCGCTGACTGTCGAAGTATTGAGCTGATCCTAATAATTTTATTCAACAGCCTTGGGTGTCTGTTATGGGGATATTATGTTCAATATAAAGTAGGTACAATATAAACAAATCTCATAGTTTATACTCGTATCTAAACAACGAATGGTTGTAGCTACCTACTTAGTAATACGCATACATACTACAAATTAAACAACAACATTGGAAGTTTCTAAATAAGGCAGGTATGTACCTAGGAACGTGTAGGTAATTGTGTCCATAAAAAAGAAGCCTAGGAGGAGAGTTAGAGAAGGAAAAAAATAATTCCTATTCAGTTCACTAGGTAAAATAAAAAAATGTATTTTGGTGAGACCAAAACAACAGCTTTTGAAACAAACATTTAAATAAAATACAGAATTACACATTAAAATATTACAAATTAAACAAGATTATGTCTGATCCTGTTTGGCATTATTGGCTTGTTCAGTATTAGGCACTATTTGTTGTTCTTTAAATAAAGAAACCGATTTCTTTCCACTATTTCTTGGAACCTTTATTAAGTGATATTTATAGCATTTTTGTTAAAATTATAGACAAAAAACATGAACGCACAGCACATGAAACCTATTTGTCATTTTTTTTTACAAGTAACCAAATATTATAGTTATAGCCGGTTCGACACAAATTAAAAAGCAAGTATAAATCAATGACTGATGAACCCTAAAATCTATTTCTGACAGAATAATTCTCTAATATTGTGTTTTACCTTGTAATAAAAAAACATGTGACTGATTGGAAGGACTTCTTCTTTATAATAATATGACATTTGCCTCAATATATCACAGTCACAACTAAATGCGATGAAGGCTTTATGGGCATTTAAATTACGATAACTACTGCCAATTCAGACAAATTCTTTAGAAGCAAAAACCTTTGTAAAATCCATCATTCAATTTAGTATTGTTTAAGTAAATTTATTGTTAGGTAATCAATAAATTTAACAGTGAGCTTTCATACGTTAATCAATACTACATCACATAATTGATGTAACTAAAATTATCTTAAATAATAATATAATAATAATATCTTTATTCCAGATCTGGAGGTGGGTTGTGCAAGCCTCTCAGGTCCATATTATGATACATATTCATATTTATATAGAAATACAAAATAAAATATAAAAAATTGGTATAGTAAAAACATACTCAATACAGTATAGTTAATACAAATGTAAAAAATTGGTATAGTCAATACATATTCAATACGGTATAGTCAAATCAAATGTAAAAAATTGGTATAGTCAATACATATTCAATACGGTATAGTCAAATCAAATGTAAAAATTGGTATAGTCAACAGAATAGGTATAACATCTACTAGGCATAAGGTATAACATATACAAATGCAAAAGAAGCTAGGATTATTATCCGATTCTTTCTCTTTGGATAGTCACTGTGATTCCTATAGTTTTGTAATAAATTAATGGAAGAGAATAGATGCCGACGTAGATATTATATGCGTACCTACATATTTTATTAATCACACACATGATACGGGTATACCAGCATTATATGTGTGTAGCATAACGTATCGATATTCGATTGACTTGGATTAACCTTTTCTGTTTTGGGATAAGGTAACTTCTTGAAAATACCTGAAATTTATATACTAGGTATTATGAGATACTGAGGAATGGAGAATAAGTATCTATCTCGGCTGATAGATATTTTCGTGTACGTAAATAAATAAAATATCTTCATTAGCCAAAAATCTGGGCGGACTTATTGCAGAAGCAATATATTACAGTCAACCCGAATTATGTATTTATGTGTCTGTCGTAACTTCACGTGTCCAGTATTATTTGAAGAAGAGAAAGCTAGTTATTGTAGTACAAACCAATTCCAATTACGTTACGACGTAAATTGTTTTTAAAAAATATTAACAACAAAACAACATATCATTATTACATAGATACGTATAAGAATCATGGAACGGGAATCAATAAAATAATAAACCATGTGCGAGAGTCGAACCGAAGTCATTTTTGTGCAATGCAAAATTAACTACTGCTACAGTGATTGTATTTGAGTGAAAATATTTTTTAAATCTGTATATTAATTATTTGATCATATTAAAGTTTGTAAGAAACGCGTTTTTATATTTTTATACCATTTAAAATCAAAATATTTACTCTGATAATATAGTTTTTAAATTGGTTTCTAGATAGTGTACGAGACCTAATCAAAAAGTTAGGTGAGCGCCAACTAAAAGAAACGAATTTTTTTTTATATGAACATAATTTTGGGCTATTTACTTAAATGAACATAACTTTGATACTCGTATAACAATGTATGGACAGAGGTAGACAAATACCCGTATGTAAAGTATTACGTATGTACATTAAATAGATACAGGTTAGTAACATTATATAAAGCTATATGTGGGTTCAATAAAAAGGTAAATAAATAGTTGTGGTTCCTTGAATAGGTCATGGCGTCATGAAGTATGGAGTATGGATAAGCTAAACAACTAGCTTGGGTCAACCACTTTCATCACAGTAATATCAGGTGTATGTATATCTATTCTTACTATAATTCTAATATAAAATCCATAGACAAAATAATTACTTATACAACAACCTAAAGCTAGAATTCTAAAATGAGGGAAATGTCAGAAAATAGTGCTGCAACCATAGATTTTAAAAATTATTACAATTCCATTTCACAGAAATATTCAATATGTACTATACTATAAGCTCACACCATCTCCGCGGCCGCGTTTTCTTACACCTCTTCTTTCACCCAAGTAAATTATCCTTGTTATCCTTTCATCGTTCATTCTCTCCACATGTCCGAACCATCTCAACTTGTTCACTTTCATTTTAGTCAGTACATCCTTTTTACATTCACTCAACTCTCTTATCACTTTGTTTCTTATCCGAGCTCTCGACGTTTTTCCACACATTCTTCTCATCTCGACAGCATTTATGCTTGATTCATCCTTCTTCAGCCATGTCTCACTTACATACATCAGTGTTGGTACCAGGATGGCTATTCAATATGTCCAGTTTAAAAAAAAGATAAAGTTAAAGAGTTGTGAAACAATTAGAGTCATATGCTAATTTGAAAAATTATCAGCACTCGAACTTTCTTCATGCATATGAGATGATTCTTCTCTATCTGTGGTTTGAAGGAAGTATCTGAGGACACGCTTATTAGGTTTCATTATATGTTTATTCTCTGCAAATTTTCTTGAAAGGTTTAAACTTCAGCCGTCACGAAATATTTAACCCAATACCAAGAAACGTGAAGCTTGATTAACTATTCACATACCCTCATTCATAATCTACCGATCACTTTTACCTTTTAAATAACAACTATAGCCAATATTGTAAGAGTAAACTGAAATTGCGAGTAAAAACGTAATTTTCTAAAGGAACGTGCCATGTTTCGGCGTAATATTAAATGAAACCTTTCTGCAAAAACTCAACGTAATTTTCTCGATGTCTTGTTAATAGAAAATGGGGTTTCGTTGAAGATGAGTATATTAAACTTGATTTGAATATGTTGTACATGTTTAAGTAAATAGGGATAAATCATATGCACAGATAGATACTCCTAGTAGACACCTAAATACATAATTTATATTGTATCTACATTCTACTCGTACTTTACTCGTATTGTCATGTAGGACAACATATACAGGGTGTTTGATAGATGGATGTATATATTTTCAGGGGTGGTAGTAGAGGTCATTTGGGATCTTTTGAGCCAAACTTAGCTTAGTGCAAAGTCGCTTGGTTCTCGAGTTATTCGAGATTTTAACTTTTTATCGAAAAACCCCGAATTACTCAAGATTTACCCCAATAGTTTCGTAAGTATAGGTACCTACTCAGTCCTGTAATTATTTTTTGTTTTTTGAATATGTGTTTGGTCTATTAAACTCATTAGTTTCAATCTAAAGAAACAATAATGATAAAAAAATATCGAATTAAAGTTTCAATAAATAGTTATTTCAAAAACGAGTCACGACTTTAGGTGAGATTTTCCTTAAGAAGAAAATTGCCTTAAGATTCAGAAATTTGGAAAAAACTTCTCTGATTTATGCTCTTTCAAATGATGTACAAAACATAATAATAAAACATTAGTTTCATAAAGATATGATACAATAACTTCATGAGATCACTGCTAATTTAAGAGAATTTCTATACAAGTTTGAAAACATGAAATCGAAAGAAATGTATTGTTCAGTATGCAACCTGTTCCTATGGTAAATATGTAAGGAAGTTTGCTTTAATTTGTAGTGATCTCATGAAGTTATTGTATCATATCTTTATGAAACTAATGTTTTATTATTATGTTTAATACATCATTTGAAAGAGTATAAATCAGAGAAGTTTTTTTCCAAATTTCTGAATCTTAATGCAATTTTCTTCTTAAGGAAAATCTCACCTAAAGTCGTGACTCGTTTTTGAAATAACTATTTATCGAAACTTTAATTCGATATTTATTATCATTAATGTTTCTTTAGATTAAAACTAATGAGTTTAATAGACCAAACACATTTTCAAGAAACAAAAAATAGTTACAGAACTGAGTAGGTACCTATACTTACGAAACTATTGGAGTAAATCTTGAGTAATTTGGGGTTTTTCGATAAAAAGTTAAAATCTCGAATAACTCGAGAACCAAGCGACTTTGTACTAAGCTATGTTTGGCTCAAAAGATTCCAAATGACCTCTACTACCACCCCTGAAAATATATACATCCATCTATCAAACACCCTGTATATTGGTGGCGGAAAGGCCCATAGCTGTAATGCCACTCACTATTTTGCTTTATAAGAATAAAATAAAATTATATTATGCGTATCACTTCTTCCCATGTCAACCCTTACTTTCTCATCTTATTATCACAGGATCGATCTAAGAAAGAATGAGTTCAGAAGGCAGAAAACAGTTCATGTTCTGTAGCTAACCAACCGCCATTCCTAAAACGTTAGTTGATTGATTCACATAATAACATTACCGTGTTGACATCATGTGTATAAAACAAAAAATTGCTTTTTGATTTCCCACGAAATTTAAAAGGATTAAAGTTCGAAATGCTAAACTCTAATCGTGAGTTAAATAATGTTTATTAAATACTAACATATTTATCTTATAAAAATATCGACCATTGTTTTCATTGTTCTTCAATAATATAATATCCCGCCCTAAATTTTCAAACCATTAGAAATTGTTTAATTAAAAATTGGTAACGGTGTGTTTCCCAAGTTTTTAGTAAACGCTCATCTTTAAGAAGGCTAATCTTTAAGAAGGCTAACTAATTCTTCTTTCGTATGCGAACGTTCATTGTACTCTTCAAAAGATCCAATTACAAATGCTTCGCGAATATCATTATTTTTCCGACTTGCTTGCCCTTACCAACGCCGTCATTGACAGCGAGAAGGACCAATACGAGTATGTCCACTCTAAAGGAGCTAAAAGTAGATGACAGACTCTCCCCCATTTGTCTAAAGCGAGTTCTTCAATTTTCGGACACATCGCCAGAGGAGACGACAACAGCCTTGAAAAACTAAAGGAGTAAAGATCCCACTAGTTGTACTGACCAAACCAAATCAAGACTGCCACAGGTACATCAGCGGCGATGTGTCGGGAGAGGTGGAGGATGACAATTTAGCGATAAGGACAAGAAGAGGAGATGGTCACGTCCCTCAGCAGTGAGGACAACGTAGCAGAAGACGAAGTAAATTTTGTAAAAAATAATATGAAATAATTACCTAATTAAACTCATGTATTATACTAATTTAATACCTATTGTTGTTCCAATAGAAGTATAAAACATAGGATTTATATGAGATTAAACTGTTCAATTGAGATATACTCGGAGGTTAACAAATTATTAAATTAACAAAGAATACTTACTTAATTGAACGAATATTATTATTATTATATTTGAGAAGAAAAAATATGATGTTATATATTACGACAAGGTATTATATTAAAACTATAATACTATTACCTAAGATGTTGAGTGCACGCGTTGATATTAACTAGTATACGAGTACTTACACTTACTATCGTATCAGATTACCGTGGGTTGTGAATGAAAATTTATTAATTTAATTTACTTTAACATCCGTGAGAATGTTTACATAGTATAAGTTCTTTATCAAAGTGTTACATCTTTTATGTTAATTAAAAATTATCCCAACTATCTAATATTATATTAATATTGTAAATATTTCTATACGAGTACAGTGCCGGTTAAAGCTTATGCGAGGCTCGTCGTAGCAAAATTATCAGAAAAATCCCTTCCCTTGCGATGAAAAATAGGTTTCACGGACAATATTTTCTATTCATCTCCTACCCCTTCCCTGTCTTTCACTAAAGTATTTCAATGGGCCTAATTTGAGCCGCAGGCGAATTCCTCTTCATAAAACTCAAAAAGTGAATATAGAGCAAAAAGAAAAATACTGAAACGCCAATAGCTAAAATTTTACGGATTTTTAAAAAATAAATACTTAGTTTTCACAAGAAATGTTTTTATAAATATACAGCTGTGTAAGGTATGGTATAACATATATTTTAAAATGAATAGGATATACATATAAACACAAGGTCACGACTATACAGTACGTACAATGTACGAGTACATACATATCTACATAGCATTGGATTGTACTACAGTGCCTTATAATACCGAATACCAAACAACAGTTTTTGTAGTCCTCATTCTGCAATGTTTATCCACTTGTTATATTTCTGTTTGTTATTTCAGCATGGGCGTGAGGCCCGTAGCACTTGCACTCCTGCTGTTATGACTGATTCGGCACTGCTATATCGGGTGTATCTCAGATCATTGATAATTAATTATTAATTTATTGTACGAAGGATATCGTACTGAAAGATCGGATAAATGAAAGCAACAAAGCAATGTAGTGATGTCGTTGAGTTCTCAGTACATACATACACCTACTATTACTGATGAGTAGTTTTGAATTATTTTAATATACCTACTTTGTACGTAAGAGATTGGGAGTGTTTTTGAACTTACATGTAGTATTCCTCTACGTACCATCAATCTTATCATATTATTGATTTGCATAAGAAATACAATCTTATTATAAAGATCCTGTTTAGCTTACTTGTGACCGTTTTCTTTTACAATGATTAAAAGAAGATTATTTGTATAATAAAGTGTGTATAATATCCTGCGTACGACTGCGTTATTGGACATGGTATACTGGTATACTGGAATTGAACAATTCCGAGTGGAGTAAGAGCAAGCAAAATAATAAGCATAAGGTACGTAATAATGATCGAAACCTGAAATTATTTAAAGAAATACTTTTATTATCAAGAGTTTCCCAACAACTATAATCTGAATTAAAATTGCCGGCATAATTAAGTTATCAGTGTGACTAAATCGGGAAACTACAGAACATAAAGAAATTAATATAGATATGCTTAAATTAATTTTATTAATAGTTAGTTCTAGCTACAAAACGATAACCTTTAAACTGTTGAATAGGAGACATGCCGTGTTAGAATAATACAAAATAGTTTCGTCTCCAACGAAGCGAGTTAAATTACTTCACTGAAAAACCAGTGAATTGTCTGGGAAGTTTTATTGCACATTTCATTATGAGATACACTGGTAGATGCATTCTCAAATCCTTCAAAATTCCCTTGAGAAGACCTCTGCGCTCAGCAGCCACAGTCAGTAACAAGCTCAGCGAACTCAGCAGGGCTTAGAGAGCTCTCGGTATAGCCGGCCCTGTTAGGTGGAACAAACCTCCCGCGGATTTACGCGGGGGCCAGACCATTACCACATTCACGAGCAAGCTGAAGACGTCGCTCTTCCAAGCCAGTTTTCCGCGCCCTTGAGAGTGATCCATTAAATGGCGCCCCAACAACATCATCATCACTGTGAGTACTAAACTTTAATAGATAGTTTTAAGAAGTTTTGTATGAACTTGACCTTGGTATAACTAGATATTGGTTAACTAATGTTTACTTTGAATAAATACTGAGTATTTCCTAATACAATCATATAGGAAAACAGGACCGCTTACTGACTGCAGAGTGCAGAACATATCCGTAAGAAGAATCAGGTATGTATTATTTCTATGTCAACTCACACTACAGTTACTGACCACAATATTATTATGAATGTGCGTAATGTGTATATTCACTATACATCATACACCATACTAGATATTCAACAGATGTGCTTAGTATTCTTTCAGTTACATTCTTCGTCTCGATAACCAATAAACTTGGATGACATATGCCATTCATGGTATTCTACCCATTACCTCTAAGTACGAGTATATATATCAAAGTAGTTACGAGTACTTCTAGAACCACTAGACAAGTTGATACTTTATACTATGTAAGTTTTATTGACATTTTTACATTAATTTGTTACCCGCTGGTTCATACAACGGAGATAAAACATTTTTTATTTGCCTTACTCTACTTTTCGCGCGTATTATTAATCTCATTTCTTCACATTGCAAAACAAATTTAATACGAGAGGAACTATGAAGAACGTGTTCTTCGCTATTTCCTCTACTGAATAGCAGTCTTACATAGTCAAAATTTGGACATGCTGAGTGAGAATAATTTTTAGACCTGAAAACTGTTACTCTTTAAAGGCAAATTCATCTGAGTAGTCAAAAATACATTTTGTAACTAAATGTAGGAAAATTACGGAACTTAATGTATTAATTGCACTAAGCCAAAGCACATTTTTCATATTAACATGTACATTTTCTGATTTTGACGATATTATTTACACAGGTACTTTTCACGCCACAGAGGATAACGAAATCAGAATCCTGATATCGAGAATCTCGACAAACGTCGAGGAGAGGTAACTAATAGGTACTGATGCGAAATTGTCCCAAACACAGACTCCCCGATGCGCGACGAGGTGATGCTTAGTGAAATTATACTTCCTGTATAGTGAATAGGTAATAAGTATATTATGTTAAATAAATTATGAATACATGTATGATTTGATGCCTTCCTGATTCAGATAAGTAGATGAGCGGGCATCATGCGTTATGTCTATCATTTATTTATAACATACTCGTAAATCGACATTGTAGGGCTGGGAGAGAGAAGATAACGTACAGAGTATTAGAGTTTATAGTAGAAATAATATGAAGTAGCCATCATCCGTTTATCCTAGATCCGTCTTATCCATTATTAATCTTATACCTACTACATGTCTAGATCACCACAACACTGATTCTAGGTAGATCACTGTAGTTTCTTCTTCTTTATCTTGTCCGCATCGACATATTATTAAAACACGGTCAGTTTCTAAGAATCAACGGTCGGTCGAGACAAACCCAACTTGAGATATACAACTATACAGATACTCTACTATTATGATTCCTTCTTTAATGGGGATATGAGATTGATTGACGCTTGATTGACATCAAAATTGGTTGGTATAATATTGACCGAAATATCACTGTTTAACGCACCGCACCATTTACAATCACTTTGTATTATCATGGCGATTATCAATGGGTATTTTTAACTTCAAGTCATTATCATTATCCAACACATAGTCTTTCTTAATACACTATCTCTATAGCTGTAAGCAGTTAGACAAAGGGTGGCGTTGCAAACCAAAACATAAAATGTAATGTCTACATTATTCACAATGGAATGTTTATAAAGTACACCGGGATTTTCATCACATCATCACCGAATGTTGAATACGAATTCTTCCTTCCGCAACTATTGATGTTATTTATAAGAATCTGTTTAGATTTAATATCGATTTATTATATGTAGGTACCTTTGAAACGTTTGTCTAAATAAATCATTATTAGACAACTTGAGAACATAATTAGTTTTTAACGAAATCTATAAATCTTATATATTTTTGATCAAAAAAGATTATATATAGTTCGAAAATGAAATTATTAAAGAAATTACTATTTAGTTTACGCTTTCCTGTTTGTATATAATAAAATATTTTATGTATTTTTTTATAACATGAGATGGACATTTGTGTGTAGGTATATGTGTGTGTGTGTGTGTGTGTGTGTGCTGTCACCATCCTGTGCTATGTCCGGAGGATTTTGTTAGAATTTATTAATAACAGTTAATATAATTAATTATCCGCTTTCCGATGAATGTATCGAAGAGAAAGTAGTGAATAATGGCTTCCCTTTTACAATGTCATACTATGCGTATCTCATAGTCGAGATTGATAAGAACAGTGTCAAAAAGAACATTTACGAATTGTGATTAATAAACAGAACAAATTATTGATTCGTAAAAGTAACGTTGGAAAAAACATAACATTAGAAATTAGATTACAGTGTGCTGTAGTTTTTGAAAATTTCTTATACAAAAAGGTATCAGTAGTTCAATAATTGGAACGTTTAGTAAAATGTTTTGCTAAAAATTCAAAAAACAATTATGCTGTTAGGATTATAGCAAGTTCCTATTCGACTGACAAAATTGGCCATCTTCTATACAACAGAAGAAAAAATACATAATTTTGGTGCGAAGGTCAGGTCTAAAGAAACAAGTTCACTCATCAAATAACTGTCACGACTGTTTGGAACAAAATTCGCAGAATTTCTAGTGTCACTAAAAGGGGTTATTTCCTAATAGAAACACATCTATATATTCATATTATAACTTAACAATAAGGTACCATTCCTAATTCTGTGTCTATATTACAATGTATCGACTCAATTTTATAGGAGGGTAGGTATAATAAATTAATCTTGTAGACTTTTGTAGATAATTCCGCCGATCGGTTGTTTGTAGGGATTTAGTCTCGTGTGTACTCGTATATCTTTTCAAGCTTTGGGTGTCGGTTCTCTGTACAGTGTGCACACGCTGCGACAGTGACTTACTCACTATATTAGCTACATGCTTTTTCTGAAGATGGTGTCAGCATAGGCACCGAAAGCTCGAAAATATTCGGCGATATACACACGCAGTTAAATCCCTTAAAACATGCAATCGATATTACGTAGTTATTGGAAGTCACTTGTCTGTTATAAAAATAGCAGCTACTTATCTGATAAGTTTAGATCATACTCGTGTCTACAATATCATTCCTCGTGAAACACTCACATCATCTTCTTAATATGACGCCGCAATAATTATGTGATGGAGTTCCTATTAACATAAATTATTATCAAGTATTCACTCTCTTTAGAAACACTTGAGGTAAGTACGAGTAAGTAAGTAGGTACTAATAATGTTAGTTCTGAATATCCATTAGCGGTGATGCGTTTACTAATTAATTTATCGGCAAACATAACATCAATTAGTTAGTAAACAACAAATAATTAATAAAGCGTGCGGAACGCCTAGGAAATATTTCTACATATGATATTATTCACAGATTCAAATACCTAGTGATACTGGTAACTATTTTATTTTCTCTATCCCGGTACGAGTGTATGAACAAGACAGTCAGGTGTTAGTATTCTTGCCTTTGGTTGTCTTGTGTCTATCTATCTACGAGTATTACCCTATTTCTATTAATGTCTCCTTTACATTCAGGCAATGTATATTAGATATACAATATGTAGTATGCTGGTCGGTTCCTTTTTCTCAGAACGCGACCGTGCTTGAATTAAAATCTGGTCGACATGAACTACATCTACCATAGGTATACTACCATAGTACGCCAGATTTCCCTACCCTTAAACGCACTTCGTGATTTTGTTACATTCATGGAATTCGTTATACAAGCTCTACGAAAAGTGAGTCAGGATAATATATATTTATCAGAGTTAGAAAAACAGTATAAAAATACGCTTATATGGGTACATCTACATACACAGAAAAAGTAAATTATTGTTCTCTACAAATCTCACGTACAAATGCATGTTGATGTCGAATTTCTAGAAGACCTTATTTTAAAAAACTAATAAATTCCACGGATTACTAAAATAAATTTTTCATTCCAAATTCAAACCAAGTGGGCGCAATGCGCATACATTATCATCATTGACGTTAACACGGTAACACAAAAACTCAAGTGATAAACAGGTGAGTGGTTATGTGTCCACTGTGGTCACTATGATGTGATAAATCTCAATACATCTTCTTCTTATCAATGGTTCTGCATACAAATTAGATGCATATCGTTCTCTTTCTCTTTAGATATACTCGTATGCTGCGTTTATTCCATGACCCAAAGACATAATAATGAAATCGAATGAAATTGTTTGAATATGTGGTACCTACTACCTAGGTACCTACCTACTTACGATGCACCGTACAGATTTCATAAATAGAATATTAACACTTGAAGTACAGCTTTATACGTTATATTGCAATCGGTTATTTAAAATTTATTGTTTTTCATATATTACTCGTATAAACACTCACACGGAGCCACACGCAGCCATTAGCATCAACTGTGTGTATACCTACATAATGTTTTATGTCTTCCGCAACTCCTATTTAACAATTCTATGATTAATAGATGATTCTAGATTCGGTTCTTAGGTGAAATTTCACATACAAGTTAATAATAATTAGGTATATGAATCATTTCGGGTTTTTTTAATTTTTTTCTAAATGGTCAAAAACAGGTACATAATTACATAATATATTATATTAAGACAGAGGAAGGAAGAAATGACACACTTATAATAATAATTTATGCCTATCTATAATTTTTCACCCATTTTTTATATTTACGAGAATATTTTCATATAGAAAGTGAATAGTTAGTATAATTGTGAGTTTTGCTATTTGTTTTATTTCCTAGTGATAAAATATATGTCTAAAACAATAAAAAAACAACATTTATAGTAAAAACGATCAAATTACGATATATATATTATTTGGTTGGAATTGCACGTACTTGTGTTCTTTTGGTAATATGGTAATGTTAATTGGGTACTTAAAACCTACCTACTTTTATGCTCTCGTTTGTGGTCAGAAAATTATTGATATTTCTTGGAAATTAAAAGTGAATTGGCGTACTTTCCCTAGTTCGTACATCGTCATATAGAACTGAAAATTTAGTCAAATATTTCATTAACCCTGTATCTAATTATAAACAATCTTCTAAATGCTTATGCCCAACAGAATCTCGGCGGTGACAGCATATTCTACATCCCAGTAAGTCGCTTACCGCGAAGCGTTTATGGAAAGTATTTGGCTCCTTTATTTATGATGCATACCTAATAATACCTATACATGTATCCATCTTCGAGAGTAGATCTTACATCCTCCAGTCTAAGGGAATATTTCCTAGATGCACTGCACAGTGTACCTGTACATATCTTGTTGATGTCGTGAATTGGTTGAAAAACAACATTAGAACGGTATCAATTTCCAAAACTATGCATAAAGCGTATAAAAAATAAAAACAATGAAAACGAGCAACTATCAATGCATATATAATGTCTGTAAACTTATGTATGAAAATATTAAACAATTCTCAGTATCATGCAGACTTTCATTCGAGAAAGAAATTGTCAATTTAGATTCTGCAACGGCGAGAAATAAAGATAATACAAAGCATTAACTCTAGACGAATTCTCATTGCGTGTACCCAATATGTATGTAAATTACATCATTATAATACCTGGAAAGTTTGCTATCCGTATGTCCAACTGTAAAAAATAAAACATGGGTAGTTTTTCTTTTTTTTATAAAATCAGGTGCCTTAACTTAAAGTGACATGTAAAAAAAAGTGTGTTGCCAATTTTCAGTTCATCAGCAACATGTTTGGTATCATAAAGGTTACTACACCAGAGGTAACTACACTATATCTACGTGGGAACCCTCATTTTGGTTTGATACATAGAATATTGTATCCAGAAGAGATGATAATCATCTTTTCACTTCTCAATTATAGATCCTTTTCGGCTACTTCATAAATACTTTGGACTATTTAGCAAGTGTTCGAACACTAGTTGAACATATTGCGTGTGAGTTTGTGTTTATGCGTCTGTGTGTGTTCTGTGTAGGTTTCTACCTTTTCCTATTTTCATGTCATTTTAATAAGTACTTGACCAGCTACTTAAGTATGTACATAATCAGTCATTACTCTTCACTTCATGCAGCTGACATGAAACTTAATGCATGTGCAAACAAACAATTCTAATAATACTCATATGCAATTGTACCCACTGCCCTACATTCACAATGCGTTGGAAGGTTTTTAATCTCATTCAGAATACGCACAGTAAAATATACAAAATAGATACCAAAAGTCTACTTGGTAGTTGGTACCCCATCATCGCGATATATCCCAATAATGGGGTAACCAGTCATACTGCATAAAACACTCAGAACATTGCATATTTATTATTTTCTTGCAGACATGCATGAGATTCAGAACGGGTGATGCATTTAATTTCTGAAAAAGATGCAAAATATCTTACGGAAGTTTTTCGCACACCTGACTGGACAGATTTTTTTTGCGTTCGTTTCTTTCGTGGCCATTAATAATCATTAAAATATACCTACGAATATAATATAGTTAATTGTTAGTGAAAAATCATCTCCGCTTTGAGCTGATTAAATATATTTTCATACTTTTAATATTAAGCCTTCATTTTCCGCTTCAATAAAGCAATATGTTATCAAATCAGTTGAATAAAAAAATAATATATAATTCTTTTGTTTAATATTTAAATACATTTTCTTGTGTTATTTTTGTTTTACCTTTAGGCCATCAGAGAACTTGGCCTCATTTGCTAAGTGTTGTGTTGATCATAATCCCAGTTATAGTGTATAGTGTATCTGTATAATGCGAGTATACTACTAGTACTAGTATAATATAAATATAATCATGTATGTAGATGCTGATTCTTAACCGGTTTCCGATAACCGCCGGAAGAACTCAACAATCGCACCGCCAAAATTACAAATGGGCGTAAACTATAAATCTATAGATAACGCAATCGTAATTATTTCAGATAAACCAATCACTCATGGCGTGGTTCTCAAAGCGTTCAACCATTTATCAATAATATTTTCTTCAATTATTCACTATAGCACCTGCTTTGCACAGCTTCATTTATGTAGAAATATATTAATCTCTATGCATCCCACAGCTTTGAATTGGAATTGTGTATCAGTTAAATAAATATAATATGTATCATCTTTCGCTCTACATACGAGTATACTCGTATGTCAGATTTCCCAATAACGCGACATACCTTTAATATTTCTATACAATTAAACAAGCCGAGATTTCTGCGTTGTACAACGTTTCAAATTAAGTATGTTCCACAATTAGTAATAATAAATACATTATAGTATTTCTAAACACTGTAATTTTATAAGCCTTTCTTTACCTTTTGACAAGAAGATAAGAACAAGGGGGTAAAACGTGTTTTGTTGTTTTCTGGAAAAAAGGTTTTTCCGCAGAGATTAAAATGATCAGAAATAATATACTCAGCATATTGTTTTTGGGTACTCTGCGTACCATGGCCTTGAAAAAGGCCGTTGGTTGCCCGACGTTTCGACTCGGTTACAAGCCATCGGCAGGGGCGGTAGGCGAGAGGTAGCGGCGCTGCGGTTAAACAGCGCAGAGGTCTCTGTATGTATATATATGTATATTTTACTCGCTGTTTATCGAATTAAAACGAAAAAAAAAAACAAACCATATATCTGGCATATTAAATATTAGGGGCTATTGGGAGTTTATTTCCAGATAGTACCTACCTATTTAGATTGTAGAAACAAGGAAATCAATCGAGAGGTTAAAACTCTGCATAAGTTGTATGTTTAATATAACCTCTTATGAATGATTCAATAAATAATTACTCTAGCTTAAATTCTTTATATGTATTCATTATCTCAAAACAATGCAGAATAGATAGATAAATTAATATGGCGTAATAATATGAGTATATCAAACATACAGTAGCGCACAAAATCATTGTGCGCATCTAATGAGTTTAATACTTAATTAGTTCATGAGTACGGAATAATGGACCTTTATTAATTTATATGTACGAGTATATATAGAGTATCGCTTAGAGGCACATTTTGATATTCGCTGATTATGAAACAGTGCTATAATCTTTTATTACGAGCTTAAAGTGGAGTAGACCAAATTTAGTAAAGTAATGACAAGTTGGTCTACATAGTGAAACACATCCATCAATGTAATAATCTGTAACACATCAAATTATTCCATCATACTCGCACCTATACGGGAAACCCAGGTTTAATCAAAACGTACCTACAATGGTCTCATCCTATAAACCAACTACAGATATCATTTCTCAATACCTACACAAATCACGATACTAAATAATAACATCTATCTGAATATAGCAAACTTACCAGAAACGTGGCACAAGTTAAAAAAAAAAGCTAAATTAGTGACCACATATTCTTCACAATATTTTTTTTTTTTGGTGAAAATGGCGCATTGATAGATGGACGGAAAAAAAAAGATTGTCCGATGGTCAAAACCGAAAGATGCAATTATTGTTATTAGTGTTATACATTTCACAAGTATAATTTAATAAGATGAAGAGATGCGTGGACATACAATTTATTAACTCATACACGTGATTAGTAGATATTATTGTAATGATAATGAATGAGAAGAACAATGAGTCCGTATTAATATATATATATATATATATATACATAATATATATTTATTTATTTAAACTTTAAGTGAATAACAAATACATATGAATATAAAATATGGACATAGTACAGATTATAAATCGTTGTTCACTAGGGCGAACTAATCGCAGAACTGCGATTTTTTCCAGTTAACCTCAAAACCCATATAGCTCGGACATTGTTCAATTTTCTGAACCTCTGACGTGCACTGACTACTACAAATCTTTTTTCGTAGAAATAGTCACATATTTTTGAAATATGCTCTATTTCTTAAAAAGTACAATTTTATAATTTATGTTTAAAAAATACCAATTTTAAAAGATTTTTTTACAAAGCTGTCACCTTTATTTCATAGTCTGTCTGTCCCATTTCATTTCCATACAAATGCCCGTTTTGTAACGCGTGGCGTGGGAGAAACATTTTACTATGAAATATAAAAATTCTTTTAAAATAGTGATTTTTTAAAGATAAATTATGAAATTGTACTTTTTATCTGTAAGAAATAGAACATATTTCAAAAATGTAGGACTATTTACGTGAAAATGGTTTATTCCATCATAAACAATAAAGTCAAAGTCAGTTCACAGCCTTTTTTGTTCAAAGATACAGGAAATTTGACAATGTCCGAATCTGCCCATAAATCGTAACATGGACACATAATACTACTATTACATTATGGTGGAACAATTATTTACTCTATATATTTAATTATTTGATATTTTGCACGTGGAGGGTTGAAAGTCAATGAAAAACTTCATAACCCTTCCCGAAATAAATAGGTAGGTACTAAAAGCCCAACGATCAAAAGACATGCTTTAAACTAGGCATTTCAGTAAATTTGTACCTGCCTTAATCCTAATATTACCCAGACCATTTCGTATGGCAGTTCACTCTACTGAACTACGAGTATAATAATTAATTATAACGAATGCACTTACCCCTTGAATCACAAGGAAGGCTGTGAACAGGTAAAGAAGTCTCATCCCTTATGATTGATGTCTGTGCTCTGCCTTGTGGTAGTCACTTCCTGTTGACAACAATAACATAAAATTATAAATAATCAAGGAAATAGGTGACGTATCAATATTAACCGAAATATATTCATGAATGAACTTCCATTTTATGGTAACGTTATATTATATTTCTTATTGCTAAACAAGACGACTGACGGTTGCAAACAATTTCACTCGCTTTCTTCGGAAATGCATTAATATTTTTAGAAATCATAATTCAGGGGAAATCGAAAAGAAATCAAATATAATAGTCAATTATAATGGAGCAAATTTCATGTGAATTATGTTAAGTTATTTCATGATTAGGGTCATTTACTTGGCACGGTTCATCATTATAGGAATATACTCGTACTACAGAGGCGATGATAATAATGATTGTCATAACACAATACAGGCGAGATTACTGGAGCACACGACACTTTAATTTATATTATTATGAATCGTCATCAAACACTTGAAACAATAGCGTTGCCTAATGAAGACATTAGCTTTTCATCTGACACACAAGACACACAAGTGAAACTATCACAATTTTTGTTTTAATGTTTGTAAACAGTAATTCAGTCAGACTTTTTTCTCGGAACAATGGAATGAATTTTATTAAATAGGCGTTAAAAAGTTGGAAAAATTATTGAATAGGTTAACTAAAGCAAATTGTACTAGGTATATGTATAGTGTGATATTTTTTATGTTTTTTTTTTATCCTGAATTCTGTAGAATTACTTTGACTTATGAAATTAAATAAACAAATCCTATAATATCCTATCAGAATTGTGTTTCATACACTGAAAGAAGTATGGAATCGAAGCTTAAGCTGAGGACAAAGAAAACTTAGGAGTCAATTTGTATTACCTAGACCTTTAGTTAACTCATTAATTTACAGTTCTTAATAAAATGATCTTCCTGTAAAAATATACCAATAGTGCATACCTTCGATGTGGCTTGATGGTGCCCAGCCTACTGAAGACTAACTATGGAAACTTTATGTGATGGCATTCCTGTACGAGTATGATGATGTTACCAGTTACTCACTAACATGAATATGGAATTTATGATTAATGACTGCCGAAGTATATGACTTTCTTAATAATAAATAGCAATGTGATGATAAATGAATCTATTTGACATTAAATCAGTGTTCTGTGTCACCGTCACAATACATTACAAACATTACTTATTCAGAGCTTACAAATGAAACATCAGCACCATTGTCACAAAATGTAATCTCACGTTCGTCACATGAAAATGCAGGTACTCTGTCGAGATGATATGTAATTCATTTTATGAAACATTAGTGCTGGGATCACCTCAAGGCAGGTCATTTATGTCTAAATTCTTCTATAGAGAAGAGCCTAAAAGTATTTTCAAAAAGGTTCTGAATCAGTTTGGTGCGATGGAGGTCCAGAGGGCAGCGAGTTCCAGTTAGTGATGGGCGATTAAGTTATTGCACGATACATCGATTATAAAAAGTATCGCAAATATTCTATTGTATTCGAGTGTGCTGTTTATTATAATCGAGTTGTACTTCGTATATTCGATACTCATATATTGTAGATCGATTATTACAAAATGTAATTTATTTTGAAGATTTCGATTATGTAATATAAGGTTTATCAACAGACGTACAGTTAAAAATGAGTTTACTCAAATCCCATAGGTAATCGACTGCATGTACACTGTACAGATGTAATCTAAAGATGATGACATACCTAATATGAGATATTACAATGTTTTAATTATATTGGTGAATGATGTTTACAAATGTTTACCTGTTACTTGCAAATGTTCTCTCATGTGATTATTTTTTATTACACATGGTTAATCTCAAATCACGGTCGCCCCATATTATTTTATGTTTGTAACATTCTGTTTACATACTAAGTGCTTGAGTCGTGAGTTTGAGATCAATCTATACAAAATTATACTCGCGAATCTTGAGAGTATCAACTTAACATTATTATTATAATCATAAAGTATACTCACTGTGTAGATATCCGAATCAGAAATATATATCGCTGTGTGTGGCTGACGTATTGTAATATTGCAGACGCTATTGATTGGTTTGTACGAATTATCAGATTATCAGCAAATATAAATAATAACAATATTGAAATAGGTACGTACAATACTTGCATACAGGTTCGGAAATTTTTTACTAAGTACTTACCTTTATATTCTACCTTATGCATTTATGATCAGAATAATGTAATTTAACACATTATGTATTTTGATAAGAAGATTTTCAGTTTACGATATTTCTTGTATAAAGTTGCAATTATAATAAGATTAGATTATAGTGGCATGGTTATCGTGGAAGATGTACGTACTACGTGTCTTGCATAGTTACACCAAGAAGAGTTGTTTGATGTTCTCAAAAGTGCATTTATAAAGCATTTTAATGATTGGATTATCGGGATTACGAGTATGTTATTTTAGTTATTTAGAATCGCTGTACCACAACTTGCGGCCTTATGCACTGATTTACAGAACATTTTTGTGAGGGATATTAAGTGAAATAATTTGAAAATAAGAAGAGTACATTTTTTACAGCTATCGCATTTTTCTACTGTTATAGGATTTTTCTCGTCATACGACAAAACATAAACCATAGAGATCGTTTTACTTCTCCTTTTGAAGAAGGTTATTCATCCGTCTGCGAGTGATTTAGGATCTAGGAGGTTGAGATCATTGACTGGAAGAATCTTGGCACCTTCGCCACACCTTAACACTTGTAAGGCGGCATGTAGCATACCTATAAGCTATAATACTTCTTAAACTCAATTAAGTATGTGCTTTTTCAGTTAGATCAAGATGTATATTTTAATGTGGCACGTAATATTATTAATTAATGACAAAAACTGATGTTACACTGTTGATAACTTGTGTTACATACATTGTTTACTGTTAAAGCAATAAGATCCATTAATTCACATTATTCTTTTTATATTATAACTGCCATAGTACGGAGTATAGTTTTATGTATCTACGTCATGCTGTGTTAATTACTTTACATCATATAAATTCAATGTAGATATATGGTACTACTTTGTTTTATTAACTTTCATTCCGAAAAAAAGAGATTTCCGGTCCACTTGATACCCAGCACCCAGCACCCAGCACTAGTCAACGCGCGACGTATTGATGGGATTCCATACAGAATAGTAAACTTACAAGATATCTCATTGTTCAACTGTGGGTTGCAAGTTGCAAGTTGCAATTAGTTTTGTTTTTTCTTTAATATTATGTCACTCCAAAAAGTGCAAAGACAATTCAATCCCCAAATAAAAAAAAAATAAGTCTTGTTATCTTGTCTCCTGTCTAATCGATCGGTACCCACGAGGAAAAGATTTTTTTATTTGAAACTAATTGATGTGACGTAATGTGTGACGTAAAGGTATGTACGGATTCGAACATAGGGCTCCTAAACAAATTTCTCAGTCTTAAAATCCAACCCAGAACATCTCTCTTATTCCGCTCCATTAAAATTACGATTTTGGAAACGTATCCTTTTATTTTTTAACAAGTGCTTGTAACGTATTGTTAAATTTTTACGCTTTCAATTTCGGAAGCACAACAATAGTAATAATAATGAACGCACGTGGTGTATTTGGCTAGTCAATAATAAACAGTGAATTCGTTCCATTTCCGAATTCCGGTCTGGTCCGTGCAACAGGTCCGCCCTAGGCGTATTTTGTATGTGTGGCCCACTTGTGGCATTCCGGAGTTCGGAATACCTCGAGGCCGTAATGCGACACACTTATGGGAGGCCCGCCCAGGCCGGTGGTATTTAATCAAAACAGAGCCGACGTCAGTCTTATAGAGTTGGTAATCGTATTTTTGTTTTTAAATGGCTAACTAGCCGCCTTAACGCTGACAAGTAAATTGCTTCACATTGTCTTAAACTGATCAATAAATAATAACAATAATTTATGGAATATCAAATCACAAGTGAAGGGCTTTAAAATTCACACCACCCTGGAACACAAAATACACAGGTACAGAAAAAATATTTTTGTAGCTACATTTACACGAGTCCTGTAAGAAAGTTTGAGAATCTTCAGGATAAATAGATGATAATGTAGGACAATAAAGGACATGGGGTATTGGATGCTTACAAATACTCGTATATAATCTGTAAGAAATGTTACCAATATGTTCCATGGTACAGAAAGGCGGTGAATCATATTGTGTTTGAGAAAGCTGTGTTAAATAATTTAACGATCAAATAAAATCAGATCTATTTAGTTGCCCCTCATTATCTGTCAATGGATTGGTTATACAGTGTGATTAATTACCAATAAAATGTAACGTCAACACTTTGAGATTGTTTGCAAAAATCATGTGTATTGAGGTTTATACCTTATTAGTTACCAAAAATAAAACAGATGACACTCGAGTATACAAGTTTGCGATGGTGAGTATACAATATACATATCACTGTATAGGGTGGGATACGGAAATTGGATCGTTGGTAAATGAAAGTGTTATTTTATCATCCTCATAATATTATAGTTTAATATGATGATGATTATAATGAAAGCTTACCGAATACCCCCAAGTGCCGCCAACGAGACTTTGATGATTTTCTTTTAAGAATAACAACATACGGTATAGTAGTTAATAAAATAATACGAGAGCTTATATGCAGTTAAATACAAAGGTAATCATTCACATCAGACTTTAGACCCTCCAACACATAGCCATTTGTATAATAAGATGATGAACACACTGAGTTCCTTCCAGATGTATGAGTACGTTCAAAGGGAGTATAGTATTTCCACTATTATATCATGCAGATGCAGGTATTAATAAGCAAATTCATATTGCTTGATGTGAGTAAAGAGTTACCTATACAAGAAAAAATGCGGAATAACATGTGTAAGTTCACTGCGACATTGAGTACTGTTCTCGTACTCGTATTATTCAATAATCTGCAGTAATCATCGCGTCGTGTCAAAAGTCGTAATCGATTGTTTATAATTATTATTAAGTAAGTATAGATAGATTATAAGGTATTGGTGTATTTATTACGTGTAATTTGTGCCTCGCTACATTGCTGCGTGATGCAAGGAGAATTTTATTGAAGATCTCATTTCATAGTGTCTATTCGTGATATAATAGTTGATTAACGCATTAATACGATCCATATAAAATAAATAAAAATATAATATTAAGTTTATGCATGTAGTAGGTATATTGTGTATTTAGAGTGTTACATCTTCAGATTTATTTATTTCTACACCTTACCTTGCTATAGAATTGGAGCAGAGCAGAGATCATTCGCAGTGATTCGGACGGATTCCTCTGCAGTGAACGTTCATTTCTGTGTTGAGACGGTTCGCCATTGGATGATTTCACTTTTCCATTCGCAATTCTTTGGCAAAGTGAATCGTGTAACCATAAGAAGCTGAAGCCGAGGTCCCAAACTAAGGTTCTTCTCCAACACAGGATGCAACTTCTATTATTAAAATGTTAATCGAATTTTAGGCGTAATTATTGTCGAAATAAAAAAAAGAAGTATATATTTGTGAACCAGAAACAAAATGAATAACAATTTCTACGAACTTTGACATAAATAAGTGAACAAACTGGGATAAATATAGATAAACTATGGTGGAAATAAAGGTGTAAAGAAACGCAGCCGTCCTAGATGCACTTGCGACTAGATTTTCAAGAGAGTTTAGCTAACGGAACAGGAGATACAAAGACTGCAAGTGTATTACGCATAAAAGGAAAAGATTAAATAAATTGGATAGTAGAATTACTGATATTTAACTCGACAAAAATGAGTGTCAGAAATACTTAGTAGGTAATGGGAATTAACTATTTGCGAATTTACATGGAACTCGACACACCAAGCTGATGCATTAGCTTCCTAGAAGAAAGTATAAAAATATATTGCAAAAAATAAAAGGAGTGGCTTCTTGTTTGCAGCTCATAAATTTAATATCACAATATTGCATATTGAATCGACATATAAAATATATTGAGAAGATTTTTCTCACAGTCATTTATTACTGTCAAGCGACACTTGATGTTTTTAAACGATTATCAAACCAAACCGCTATTCATTTCGTTTCAATAGCAACTGTTAATAAGATAATTTATCGTTTGTATTATTCGAGTGGATGTTTATATTTGACAATAATGTTTTATTTATGTTCAACAAATCTATGCTAACAAGCAATTACTGAGACATAAACACGTTTGAGATTATAAAAAATGAAAAACATACGTGAAGAAAATATTGGGAGACAATTCGTACTTCTTTCTATACACTTCTACTCCACTTACATAGGTACCTATTTATAACATGTTCGTTGAGGAAACATGTGGAAGTTATCAGGTCCCGCTACTCGGGGTGAGTTTGGGTAGCGCGTATTACCTTTTTCTACGTCATTCATGATTCGGGCCAAAAACAAGCCCATGCACTTGTAAGGTATTTCCTGCAGAGAGTACTTTTGATGGCAAATTCAAACATTACGTTTACCAAATAATGGTAAATATTTACTATATATAGAAAATCCTTATTTTACACTTACGAAAGAGAGGGTGATTGCAAAAATAAGAGATTATACTGCCTAAGATTCAAATTTTTCCCCGCCGCCGCTCGTCTGTTAATAGTTTAATCAAACTAAAATCTGTGTTTTTACATAATTCAAACCTGTGTTATAAATTTTTATCATTTATATAATAAGCCAATAGCCATCAGAAGTAGTCACTGAAGTAAATCTCGTACAACTGCATGCGCCTGTTTTTGGCCCGAATAGTAAATCGTCTAAAGTTCTAATTTCGTATTCATAATAAGGGACGGTATATGTAGATACATTTAAATAGTGACATTAGTGACCCTCTGGGATGAAAAACTGTAATGTGATCTACAATAATCCTCAAATATGAAGTTAAAAACGGTGTGTGTGAATGTACAGCTTTTATTTGATAGTCTAGACAGGGGTTTCTAAAATATGTGAGAAAAATAATATATATTGATTATTGTTCTAGCTACTATGTGTTACGATTAATAATTATTATTAGATGAAATCATTAAAATGATTCATTTCCATATTATGTTATGAATTATGTGATAAATTTACATCATTGTTAATATAGAGATTCGTTTCCCGTGTTCTACATTACATGACACACAATCATATGAATATAGTCACTTATATGAACACCTACGGATTATAAGTAGTATTGATATTGAAAACATTATAATACTTATTAATCAATTCGACAGGTGGCAAATTGTTCCAATTATAAACAATAAATATATTTTGTGTTTCGTGGGAATATGAATGAGAATATCTAATCTTTAATAACCACGCGAATTGCATTGATTGATCGTCTAATCAAGTAGCGCATGCTTAGGTACGGAAAATACCTATATAAATTTTATGGGCAAAATCATTATCACGTAAATTAAAATGTTATTGAAATAGCTTATAAGTAAGAAAAAAATACATCCATATTCCATAGGCATTTCGTTTTATACAACATCCATCTGATTCACTTGAATGTACGGTAACCAGCGAAAGATGTGTTTGTGTACGTTATCGCGGGATAAACTTTTTTAAACAGCAAATCCAAAATTAGAGATACATAAAACTCTCTACTCTTTTTACTAACATTGATTTCGGATGTAACTCTAAAGTCGTACAATTAAAAATACAAAAGACAAAAGAATATCTCATTGAGTTCAGCCGTAAGGTTCGCCACACATTCTAAATTGGTTTGTTTAGTATATTGCTTATCATTCCATCTCATCCTATGTAGTAATGGATGGATGGATGCAACATGACGATTCGTGACAGAAAAAACATACCTATTCGATTTCTAGGTACCTACGAGTACATAACAGAGGTAAGTAGAATAAAGTAATTATCTAAGAAAGTTGTGAAACAGCGATTTGAAAAAGAACTGATTCAAAAATATAAGTCGTAGGTACGTACAATAAAACATCATTGGTATAAAATGTTCGCAATATCTCATTTTATATTGTGATAGCAAGAGTTTCAACCCGAATAAAAAAAAACTCCCATGTCTGATAAATAGGTCAACGATCACTTACACTTTCGCGTGAAATATGTGTCGTGTATGAATAAGATTATACTCACTGCAGCTGGTACCTACTTATACAATATGATGTTGTACTTCCCGCCGTGTTGTGTATAGAGTTACCTACAATGCTATACTAGATGACGGCACACAGAGATAATAATTTAGTACATGTGCAGAATGATTCCAATTCGGGCGTTTTGCTCCAAAATCTTTCTCCGTAAGTTTTTAGATGGTGGAAAAAAATCCATCATCTATGTTTGTTCATTTTATGAATTACCACGCAGTATAAATACGTTACATATATTCATTGAAACGTGATCTTTTGATAGAAACCTTTTTTGATACACAGTACAATTTCTAAAATAAATAAAAACTTGATCGTGATGGTCGATTCTATTCTTTTTTTAATTCTTATTTAAAGATACTAGCATGAATGTCATGAATATATTCTTATTTTTTCGAGCGCTGACTGAAAACTTCTGGTTTAAAAAAAATCTGTAGTAGCTAGGTACCTACAGGTATGCATGCTATCTACATGTTTTTTTTTATTAGGTAAACTTATCAAGTTGATGGAATTTAAAATCCCAGTCATGCACAAAGTGACGACTCCGAGTGCCCGATCTAAGGAGCAATAAAAAACAGGAACAATAAAAAACTGTTGGTAAGCATTCTCTCTCTGCTTGGAATCACTCTGTATTTACAAATGAATGATTGTATTGTACGTATGAATATTATTATGTCTGAGTTCTTACAGCTCACTGAAGAATTCGGACCAAGTGTCTGCGATAGTATAATCATCTACCTGTGAAAATGCTTATATCACTTCACTTGATACCAGCCGCGCGTTCACTTTAACATACTGTCTTATAATGAGATGCGACACAGAACTGAATTGTAACAATTCTTTACGATTTTTCGAAGGTTTATTTAAATTTACGGCGACATAATATAGTATGGTTCTATATTTTTTTAGCGAAAATATTGTTTATAATAAATGAAAATATTAACTAAGAGGAAAAATGAATATGTCTTGCGTATTTATTTATAGGGATGCGTTGGTGTCATCGATTGCCCCATATTCTGCGAAAAGCTATAGGTACAATTAAAAAATATATATAGTATTGTTATGTAGTTTTATTCCTATGGTAAATGTTGTGAGATAATATTATAAAAGATAATAAAAAAAAAGTTCCTTTGAGACATTGTTGATACCAGCACTGAGGAGGGGTTTTAAAACATTGTTATATAAAATAATACATCGCCAAATTCCAATAAATGGCATCTACATAAAAAAGCTATGAATATTGAAGATTTATTACCAATATCTTAGACTATATTTAATTAAAAAGCATGTGTTCTCGTGCATGCATGTTCAACTCCTTTTTTTTCTGTTTTGTCCTGGGGTTAACTGGAAGAAATCGCAGTTCTGCGATAAGTTCGCCCTAGTGAACAACGTTTTATAATCTGTACTGTGTCCATTTTGTATATTTATATGTGTTTGTTGTTTACTTTAAGTTTAAATAAATAAAAAAAAAAAATGTGTACATATTTGATATTTTTATATTACCATTATTATATTTCAGGTTTCAGAGATCAGTGCGTTGATTTCTATCATGCGATTGATGAATAAATCTAAGTTAAATCGGAACCCGATTTGTCCACACTCAAAGTGGTCACGGATGCAATAGGATGGCATGAAATTAAATGGCTTCCAAATTTCCATTTCACCAACAGCGATCTTTAACAGCGTCGTTTTTGTATTACCAAATGGACTGAAATATTATAAAAAGCTAATTTAACAAAATAATGTTTATAAAACTTCAGGATGAAAATTGCCATTAGTTTGTCAAAGTTCTTTCGGATTCGGGAGGCCCAGTTAGATAATAAAAACTCTTTTATTAAATTATACCAGTTTTCATTATTAAATTGAAATGGTCCGCAACAGATGTTTTCTGTTTGAAAATATACGTGTATCTGTGAATAAAAATTACAGTTAGTCAGTACATATGTAGTCGTTCGGTGATTTTGGAATGTGATTTAATAAAAATAGTTTATCGCTAAGATGAATTCACCTAGACAGAGTAAACAGACTGCCTCGTTAACTGCTTGTAGGTATATATGTAGTGTATAGTCATTGCATCGCAGTATATTTTGTACTTATAATGTTAAGTTCACTTTCACTGTTATTTACCGTACAATGTTATTATTAATAATCACAATTATTACAATTTTAATGATACGTTGTTTGCGCAGTGGTTCCGCCTATAGCCCACCACTATCGTAATAAATATAATATGACTTGAGACTAGTTATATGATCTGTAGGTTATTTACAATGATCTTCTTTAAAAAATAACTTAAATAAATAAGGAACTATTTGAAAACCAACTTTATTATGTAAAGTTATGTAATATTTGTTGTTATGGATTAGTTGGAAAAGGTCGGTAATCAGAGATAAGTTTGCCCTTGTGAATAATTACATGTTCACAAATTACAAATTCAGTGAGACAGACATATCATGACTCATGACAAATTACATCGGATCTGCGTAGAGGACAGTCGTAGTTGAATCTCAGTGACGACAATGTATTCATCAATTTGCTAACCTACTCTGAGGTTTCTAATAAAATATCCGAGTTTCTGGAAGTACGAATGCTTATTTTGAACATGAATTTATCATTCGAATTTACTTTCATCGAACACAGTCAGAGCAACCGCTAGTTACCTTAATAAGTAACACACATGTGTAATATTCTGATATATGTGCATAGTTTTAATGGAGAAATTTGGGTGAATTTACGGTACTCTTCGATATGATTATATTTTAATCTCTTAATTTATGGACACACATATGTGTAATGAGTTTCTTAGGTATATTTCTTCAATGAATAAGTATATGCTTAGGTGTTTCAATATTTTTTGTAATACTTTTTTTATATCAATCGAACGCAACGAAACAATGGAAACCCGAAAAAAACGTAACAAGATATTGGGTAAAACGACTTCATATACCTATTTTAATTTTATGTAGACGTTTGTGAAGCTTGGTTCTTATTCCTGCTCAAACAAAATCAAACACTTTCTTTATCCTTCGTGTAAGGGCAATGGGCAGGACAGACAAGATAAAAGGTGGATAGTGGGTTCGACAGACGAGCTACGTTTGGAAGAGGCCTTTATCCATCAGTAGAGAAATCGGAGCTGAAGAAGAAGAAGTAATATAGTAGTATTAGTAGTGCCTACATTTATCTATTCAAATCAAAATATCTAGTCAAGTAATTCTTCTTAATATTAGAATACATAAAGTAGGTACTCGTATTTACAGAATAATATCCCTTTTAGTTTCATTATAATTTACATAAATTATTGTTAAATAAGTGCATATGGAAATACTTCTGTAAGATGAAAGAATTTCTATGTATACATACGAGTAGAAGTAACTACATAGTGCATAACCCACGCTGCTGATGGTCAAATTCCGATCGCCAATTTATGCGTTCCCATGAAATATATCTCGACAGCTATAATGCTATTCGATAGAAAGTGATCAGTGTATAATAGTACGAGTATATTATTTGTATACAGCGTCGCCCTACTTCCTCACCTGTATAAAAAAAGGAAAAAGTATTCTTAACTCTTTGCACATATTTAAAACGAGATGATAATGAAAGAGATGTGTAGCATTTTATTAATATGTTGACACAACCTGTTGCGTCTCGATGACCAGTTTATTGTACTCGTATGTAGTAAAAATACCGGAAAAATAAATAACGTGAATATTTGTAAGCGCTGAATGGGTGGTGCTTTTTTCTTCTCATTTTTTCTCTGTCTTTCAGTCTGTCGGCAAACAGGTATTTCCCAATATGAGATTTAAGTTATTAATGTAAATTATTTAAACGTATGGAAAAGAAATAAATTATTATTTACCTACTCTTCAAAAACGTCGAAGAAATTTACAAAATGAAAAGGTATGAAAAGGTATGTACCTATGCTACACAATCAACGTTCATAATATGGACGAGCAAAAAACTGTTTTTTTTTTCTATGAAATAGTCCTATCTATTTCATTGCGTCTACTTTATTTTTGGTTTCATTGCATCTCTAGCTCCTTTATCCCATCCCTATTTTGGTGAACATCTGATTAGAGAAAACAACTGATTAACGCATATTCACTGCTAAGAAATGGAAAGGCAAATGATAATGATTATAGTATCTCTATTGGTTCAACGATAACTCAAACAATAAATTGGAGAAATATTGAAACAATTAATATGAAGAAGAAACACAGAGTTGGTACATATCAGCTAATGGGAGTTTTTCTAAATATAAATTCTTGTTCTAGTTATTAAACCACGGTGTTATTAATAGCATGATTTGATTCTTGTGTTTGAATTAACATATATGTATAAACACAACACTAGAACATGAGTCTTAATTAATATCTACTGTGACAATAACCTGACAGGTTACTGATCTTAATTATACATTCACAATGCTAATAAAAAGCACTTCTATATGTATAATAATATTTGCTATGAGAAACCGCCATTGTTTTATTTATGGCCAGATAAAATAGATCGCGTTCTTAATTTGAATATAAAACATAAAAGAACATCGTAAGAATTTCGTGTCGGAAGCGATTTTGAACGGTAGCTTTTATAACTATAATGAACTTGCAAGTACGAGTAGTAATCTATACCTCATGTTTTCTATTATCTATGCTTGTAACAATATTTAAAACATATTTTTGTCTATTGTACGGGTGACAGCTCCGTTCAATAATTATTTGCATAAGAATTTATTTGCATAGTAATTATAACAGATACGAAACGACTAATGAAGACGACTGGTGGTACATCTGTGTTATTTTATTGTTTGGTAGAATATAAAATTCTTCTTCTGATTTAATCTTGAACGTAATTGAACGGAAACAATGATTCATCTCTTAAGGAAGCATGATTTCTGTGATGCATATAAACTATAACTTCACACTACTAAGCACTCCCTTATAGGCATTCCAAGTCCACATGTCTACACCCAAGACTTTTATAATTTATAAAGCAATCTGAGTAATGCAAAGTTCATCACTGCTGCGCCATGATATCGTAGCATAGAATTAAATCGGACAGAGGTGGCTTTCCAGTAAACCGAGCCGATTCCTATATTGTTACTACAGCCTACTATAAGTAATTCTACTCCCATTGACAACCTTCGAGGTAACATAGGGAAATCACATAATCCCATATTATGCCCTTTCATATGAGATCTTTTAATCCTTTGATGCCATAGGAATGGCGTACGCCGCCGTACCGTGATGGAGGGTCTTCAACAATGTACATCATCCTGAAGTTAAATGCGATTCCCATTCAAAGGAATCTGTAAACAATGATACTCGTACAATTAAAATAGTATAAGTATTTAATACGGGGTGCATTTATGGGAACTCACTCGATATACTATACATAATGATTATAATTTTATCATTGTTACTTTCTCACACGGCTAACGGCATTATTAAAAACACATTACACAGTATCTACCTAGAATATTATTATTATTGGTGTACATACATAGTAAGTACCTAATATTATAGTGCGAATTGAACCAGTTTGCAAAAATTGTAACAAATCACTGAAATAATAATAATATTAATGTTAACATTAAAATATCTGTTCTATTACAATTTGCGGTTAGTACCTATATACCTACTTGTACACACATTACTACATCTTGTGTGCTAGTTTTAAACGGTCTCTCTAAACGTTTAATGGGTAGGTATATGTACACGTTATGGTCAGCAATGTTTAATTTAATGGTTACCTCAAAAATTAGGAACACGTGTGAATATGTGAGTAATTTCTTAGATGGGTAGTGGTTATTATCCGTGTCTTGTATGTAAGAGGTTACTAGATCGATTCTCGTTAATTGTTGTGGTTTTAATTTCATTCCGTTGGTTTAATCATCACACGAAAAGATAAAATCATTACTAATACCTACCCATCATTTTCTTAATCGACTTGTATGCAAAATAGTTTCAATATGATGATAGTGTGGGGCTTGGTTAGAATATTATTTTTTTAGTTTCATATACTAACAACTATTACACAGGTTTGAGTATTTTTCGGCCTGTAGAACCGGGGTCGATTGGAGGTTATTGTTATCGTTTTGTAATACTCAAGCTCGTATAGACAGCGACCGTGAAAGCCTACGAACCTAAACTATATCAAACACAATTCATAACCGACCAATTTGGAACAATAATCAACATTTGAGCATAAAGTAATGCCTACCATTTTCCTTAAGCAGTGAGCAGTGGTTAGCTTAAGAGCAGTCGTCAAAGTTACACCGTATTGAAGTATAAAATGCTAATAGTGTTAATATTAATAGGTAATTATTATATTAGCAGTATCCTGTAAGGAGTCATTTACGTAGCTGCGTTATAATGGATTGTGATTTTCACACATAATGGAGTGTAAAGCAACCATAAGATACATAGGTAAGCCGTGATTAAATTTAATTGCAAAGCCTTTTTTCAATAATGAATTTTAAATAGTTTATGCAAACTATACCTGCACAATAACTAATATACGAATTTACCTCCTGAATCCTGGAAGTATTTAAAATTCACAGAAAAAAACATACTTAAATAACACAAAACCGTTTTATAAATATACTAAATTAAAATTGAATGGATTATGTGGATATAGAATGTGACATAATTAAATATACCTACCTACAGCAACGTCTCAAAATTACTACAAAATTTCTTTATTCACTAGTTAGGTATTTTGTGTCACAACACACATACATAATACATTTTTGCTTGCTTTCCTATAGAAAAACATCTAAAACCACTTCATTTTACTAAAAAGCTCGCCAATGTAATAATTAGTCTTATCACTCTTATCAGTTCTTTGCCATTTGCCGTAAGCATGTTAATATTGCCTATCGTTATGTATCATCTAAGAAAATCTCATTGTAGAGAGTCAATAATAATTGCATACTATTAGATATTATACACTATATAGACTTCAGTGTTACCAATTCATTGACTTAGTAAAATTTCATACTGTAAATATAATATCGACATCGCATTTAACTCACTAACAACAAATAATAATTACTTTAGTATATTTGGGAGTCTCAATTCGTTGAACAGGTTTTTAGCATAGACAGGTGTGGTGAAGAAAGAAGGTGAAAGAGGGGAGCTAAATGCTTCCGAAGGAATCCGATCATTGGCTCAGTAACCCACATATCTGTCGGCAAATGATGATGATAAAAAGAAAAAAACTAACTACATACTTATTAATATAATATAGTAGTAGGAGTAGGTATTCTTATAATATAATATTACCTACGCATGTTGTTGTTATATTACGGCTTGTTTGCCGACCATATCCAATAATATCCGTATCAATTATTTTTATTACTGTCATACAAATTATTATAATCGAATATACTCGTACATAGAGTGAATGATATATTAATAATGTACTATGTTTTTAATTCAGAACTATTCGGTATAGAAATAGACATCAAGTGGTACTATTACCTTCGTATTTTAGGTTTCAGATAAGAACACATGAACTTTACCACATTTTATGCTTATTTAGTTACATACTCGTACTTACATTCCTGCATAGTTCTTATCGTGCTAGGTAAATAAACTATTGTCTGACGTCAAAAATTCTGGCTTGGAAAACAGGGTTATTCGCTAATAATTAGTCATTGAGCAATAAGTTTAGGCACTTTGCGAAAATCATTTTACGAAAGCTCTGTGTGACATAATTTTTTTCTAAGACGATACCAAATATAAGACAAATATTAGAAAATTGTGTGAACACTTTTCTCTCAAATTGTCGTCAGCTTTAGGGAAATTCATTTAACACGAGGAAATGGGGAAGTACTCTATCTTCCATTCTGTATCAGAAATTTTCTATTTTTAATGTAAAGTACATATGTAAGTGAGAAAAGATAAAGTTTGGGCGGATTTTGGAGAATTAATTTACTCATTAGAGTAAAAAATCATGTGATCACACATTTCTTACGATACCTCAACCACTGAACCACACGCGACACTGAAGATATTTGCTGGCAAAAGGCGGGCATCGATTCAAGTTTTAAATATAGAACATATTATTAAATCGTGTTTCTTTTATTTACTTTTCAATTAAGAAATCGTGACATTTGTGTTGATATTCACTTATTTAGAAATAGACGAGTTCCAATTTTAAATATATATACCTGCCTCTTTATCATTCATGAAAAATCATTTATTAATGGCCTGATTTATTTTACTATAATTTATGTAATTAAAAATAGTAAAACCCAATATATAAGTATTTTTAATAGGTAAGTAGTATAGCTAAATAAATACACACTCAAGATAAGAATAAATCCTATAGACAAAGTTTTATGGCCCCTTTCTTGATAGCCTAAAGCTAGGCAGCAAAAATATCATAAGATTCTTACTTTTACTTTCAATGAAAAATAAATATTCAATTATTTTAAGTTATTCAATTTTAAGTATATCAAGAAAAAATATGGGATAACATAGTCACTGTTTTGGAGTTACGCCACTGTGTAAAGCTTTTTAAATTATAATTACAGGGGTTCATTGGTAATATCTCAAAAAGAATTATCCTAAATCAAGGAAAAGTGTAAGAAAAATAAGTATTCGATTAGGACACCAATGCTTTTACCACGTGTTAAGGATTTTTTTTTGTAAATACATAAAATACTTTATTACTTATTATTTTTCTTCTTTTTAGAAAGACGCCTTTTTGGGTTCTTAATAACTTGACTTCGAAAACTCCCAAAATTTATAGACGGTCGAGCCACGTACGTTGTACATCGATAAATCTGTGCAACTGTATGTGTATCTATTCAGATGACGTCATAACAATATAGGAGTAGGAGTACCCAAACATGAATAACCTTTAACCTTTGTGTTCATGCTCGTTACATCAAACATAGGAAAAAAAACTGAAATATTATAGTAAGAAATCGTAGTAACGGTAACATACAATTATTTTAGTAACGATACACATAATATTATATACTCGTGTATTTCTTTGCAAAAATCTCCCTATTAATTTTCATGTTTACACGTACGACCGATAAATAACATTCTAATTATTGTTAACATGTAGTGAAAAGTTAGTCATGAAATGTTTCTTGATTAATTGATTCTTATAAACAACATTTGACAAGCGTGAGAAAACCTTTTTTTATAAAACATAATATCCTACAGTGGAGGCCCTGGAACAAAAGGAGAAGCGTCGGAAGACCTCCCAAAAGGTGGTCTGATGACCTAGTCCAACAAGCCGGAGGAACCTGGATGCGGAGGGGGAGAAACAGAGATGAGTGGAAGAAAATGGAAGAGGCCTACGTCCAGCAGTGGAGGGAGGAAGGCTGAGGAAGAAGAAGAAGAAGAATATTTCAGATATCTGAGATTTGGAAAGTTGTGAGCTTGTATAATTAATTGACGATCTATTTAATCAGAAGAGAGAATATATTTATATAAATATTATTCAAAATATGTAGGTTGTTAAAACTGAAATGCATATTGGCAATACAATTCTTTATGGGTATATAAAACAACTTAAGCATTCAATCAAATATCATTATTTAAATAATACTGTTTGTTGACAGGTAATCCCACGGATCATGAATTCCCTGCGTATATATAATATTTTATTAATACATAATAATAAGTCATACTTTACTTGTCTGCACGTCTTCGAACATAAACAATAAGTGGTAATTATAGCGGGTTTACAGCAACCATCATTAGTTGGTATCTATACTGATTCAATTTACAACAATAAGAGATAAAATTTATACTGCAGAAATAATTCTTAATTACTCACTTGAATGTCTCCCGCGTATTTCAAGAAAAATTGTTTCACATAGTGGGTATGGTGTGCAGTAAGCTTGTGTAGTGTGGTAGTGTTATATAGACAGACACATTGTATGAATCCAGTACTGAGTAGTACGAGTACATTACATACATAATACACGTAATAATACGAGTATGTGTTTCGCTCGCAAGAGATGGAGAGATATTATATTAAAGCGAGTGAGTTTTGTATCCGCTTCTCTTGACCTCCTTACCATATTCCAAACCAGGTCAATACCTTGACCGCGGTCAAGTGACCTTTTTCAGGCGATTGACCTTTAACGATGTATTGAGTCATTCTCCTATTAGAAATCACCTGTGCATCTGAAATAATATGTAATACAATGATTGCGCGAATGAACTATAATAAAAACAGGTGTATTATATTAAACACCATTTGTATTTGCACATTGTGACTCGTTCACTTGTGGGGTAAACAAGGAGCAGGGATGCAAAATACTTTCCTATCACCACACATTTTTTAGTCATATTATATTTATACGCTTCGTCATGCGCCCTCCTTGAATAATTCCATTTACAAATGGAGAATAAAGAAGTAGTTATTGCACTCTACAGATCTACAGGGCGATGATCAACAAAAATATTTCCTGCGAGGTAAATATATCTTAAACGTTACAGTTTTATGTAACAAAATGAATAAATAAAACAATTATTTATTTATTTATCGTATGGCATTTAACATCACATCTTAAAATAAAACAATGTCAAGAAAAATCATGGGGTTTTTAAGATCTTATTTTCTTTCACATAGGTATACTTCTATCCTTCCCTCCACAGTTCAGCGGTTCCAAACATTTTCAATTTAGTTACCCCTATGACCTATCGAGGTAAGAAAGATGAATATAAACCCCCCTTCTATAAAATGACAGCTGTAATGAATACAATACATGAAACTATAAATCAAATCGTAAACACAGTGCACTTGCAATATACGTTCTTACAATCGCATTAATGTTTTCAGTGTGAAAGTTAGTATTATTTTGCATTCACAAGTTTTTTTTTAAATTTTAGATTATTTAGATAATTTATCTGTTACTTGCTTTATTACTTCCGCCGAATAGCCGTTTTACCCCGCGGGGGGATAATTACCCCCCCCCCCCACGGATATGAACTCAGGATCTAGTGTATGGTTTTTACATCAGATCAATGAAACGAACGGCTTTTGATATACTCGTAGGTACAAAGTGGAGTAATACACCTCGTTTAGTAAACTCGTACCTACTACGTTAATATAACAGTTCAAAGGCCGAAGATCTGTGAGTCTAGTACGAGTATGATAAACCTACAGAGCTCATCAGAAAATGTCTAGGAAATATTTACAGCCCATGAAAATGTGGGGCGAGAGAATTAGAATGTGGAACAAAATATGTCATTTCGCAACGGCAATAAGGAAAATAGTATTAAAGATATAAATAATAACACAGAGTCAATGTGAAGGTATCTCTGCAAATATGTAGGTATATGTTACATACAAATTGTCGACGGTAACGTAACAATAATTATTATGACATCATGCAATTATGTACAAGACGTGTTTATTTGTGCCTAAACTAACCACTTTACCCATTGGTCGAAAACCTTAAACCCTAAAACAGTTTACACTATTTATTAGAATGATGGAAGTATACTGCATATGTCTTTCAATTCGCTTTCACAGCGTGATGAATCCATTTCCATGTTGTTCGTTCTTCGGGTTTCCTTACTGCGAGTCGAGTGGTTGAGTAACCACTCGTCCACATGTTGAAAAGGAGCTGGCGTCTACGTACGAGGAGGCCCTACCCTGGATGAACCGGGATGAAGCAGGACAAAGAAGAATATTTTATTATGGTTGTGATATTTAATACGTAAGATGATATCTCCAACAGTGTAAATAATAAGCTATAACACCTTACTGTTTTGTTGAAAGTTTCTAAGGACACCCTACGATTTGATATGAATTGCTAAGTTTCTTCAGTATTGTTTACGATGCAGACATTTAAGATAGTGTAAAGTGTACAAGAAAGAACATGACCTTGTATATAAGGTACTGTATATGTACAAGCTCAGGTTAAAAAATAGGCTTTTAGAAAGGGTGGTGAACTTCATGGGCTGTTTTGAATTTTCAAATTTTCAATACTTTTACGGCACACTCGAAAATATCATAACATGAAACCTTGTATTTTATTTTCATGAATACACTAAAAGTGCAATACTTTTTGACAATGATAAATTATTATAACTGGCAGAGGTCAATAGACCATTACATAACACCAACCTGGTGACTGACCAACAATTAAACGACCAACATGGTCTATACAAAGGATGATGGAAAAGAAGAATAAAAAAAAACATATTCAGCCCCCTGTGCATTTTCCCGGGTAGTACAATCCAAGTAGCATAAAATAAATTATTTTTTATCAAAATGCAAATATATAAACATAGCCGCATGTTAAATACAATAATTTCACTTTACTACTGACAAATTAAAAGTAAAATGAAATTATTGTATTTAACATGCGGCTATGTTTATATATTTGCATTTTGATAAGAAATAATTTATTTTATGCTACTTGGATTGTACTACCCGGGAAAATGCACAGGGGGCTGAATATGTTTTTTTATTCTTCTTTTCCATTTAAAAGTAAGTGAATTAAATGTTTTAATTGAATTTTATGTTCGTTTAATAACGAACATAAAATAAGGTACACACTTTGTTATATTGTTTATTTTATGAAGGAATATAAAAAAAAAACATTAAGCTTATAGCTATTAAGCACGAATTAAAAAAAACTATAATATATAAATACCAAAGACTAGTCCAAAATGACTCGAATATTAATAACGTTAGAGGTGTGTTATATCTGTTTACATATTTATGAAATTTATTCATTATTTCCGATTCCGTTACACTGATAACTTACTCATACCATAAAATCTATTAATTTTAACAAAATAAAGGTACAACTTTACTATTGTTTAAATAGGAACGTACACGAGACAGATACACTATAGTGATCACGCTGAAGAAAGTTAAAATAAAAAAAGCTTCAGTTTTGATCATAGTAGGTAATATTAATGATGAATGAATATTATCGTAATCGGATAATTTCCTCAATGTAACTAATTAAAGATCCTATAGTATTTTCGGTTGCATAATATTTAGAAAACGACTATGTTTACCATATTAGACATATGCCCGATCCCACCAACTACCACCTAGGAAGCAGACCCCTAAGGAATTTCCATACAAAACCACAGATAATTTGAGTGATTATTATAACTGTCATAACCTTTAAGATATAAATCCATACAAAATACAGCATGCAGCTCTACTTAGTTAGGTGGCCAAATATCTCGGCCCAGAATCTCCCTCACTTAAGTAGCTGCATGCTGTATTTTGTATGGATTTATATCTTAAAGGTTATGACAGTTATAATAATCACTCAAATTATCTGTGGTTTTGTATGGAAATTCCTTAGGGGTCTGCTTCCTAGGTGGTAGTTGGTGGGATCGGGCATTAATGTTATGGACCTATTACTTCTTTCACTCTTTTTTATTCTTCGTATTCCTAAAATTCCATCATTCCTATACACTTTTACTGGACCATCATGAATTGTGAAAGAAACCCTTTTCATATCCACCGACATTTAAGAACAAATTCTGATTGATTATTTTGGAATGTCATATTTGCCATAAAATAATCAACTACTTAATACGTTGTTTATGTTTGAATTTCCAATACGATTGTGTTTGATTTTTTGTAATAAATATTATGTTGTTTTTTTTTAAATCTCAAGACACCTGATAGAAATATGATAATAATATCGCGACTCTCGACTTTAAGTAGGACACCCAATTGTTTAGCGATAAATTTCATTCCGTCATAGTGAATAATTTGTTATGCTTCTAGCTATAAAAATCATATATTAAAATATGTATTACGATACGCCCATTTTCAAAATAAATTATTTTATACCAATGATATGTGTTACTGGGAAAGTATAAAATTAGACATCCTGCAAAATTATCGAGGAAAATATTATCAAGGAAAAATTACAGCCAGCCATTCGCTACCCGAACCCTACTCTCGATCATTGTAGATGATTTTTTAATCAAAGGGTGTAAGTTCGAGTCTCCTGATGAGTAGAGTTTTGCAGTATTCCTACAATAGTGTAGAAAGATTAAGGATGAACATTGTCGGCCTTACGACCGATGTCGGCTGGCTTAAGTGATCACTTTACACTCGAGAAACATTCGCAATTTCAGTTCATACCGGCTGGAATTCGAACCCAGACCTTCGTCTAGCATAGTTGGCATCTTATTTACTACACCACGAGGAGCGACGGCTGTATTGTCGAATTCCGTATACATTAAGTACCTATTCAAGAGTAGAGTTTTTCTAGTTTTTTTTTGTCATTTTATAAATTAACTAGTACCTATCTTATATTAATTACATCATACGATAATTGATGTCATTCAATACCTACATAATTTATGCAAGTTATCAGACATTGTAGAGAACGTCTGATTCGACACTTGGCTTGTAACATATGTAACGAATCGAATAGGTTCTACAATCTACATAACAAAGTAAGTTTATTTAAATGTATTATTTTAATAAATTATTACAAGTGGTAAACTTCTTCTTCTCCATGACATGAATTTATATATTTACTGAAGAGTAAATTATAATATTATTATTAAGTTTTTCATTATATTACTACCGTTTATCGTACAACTTTCATTGATATTGAGGTTCTTAGCGGAACATTGTATTTTTTATAATATCATCATGTATTATTATACAAAAATGTATGCAAGTGTTTGTATAGGAAACCAATTATTTGAAATTCCCGCAGTACTAATATTTATTCACAAAATGCATTTTTATTTTTTATGAGATTGCATGAGGAATACCAAATTAGGAGATATGTATATGCGAAGCCGAAGACATTGTTCGACGGAGCAGACAACGAAGGACAGAGTGATATCGATATCCAGACTCCCATATACTCGTATATATCGAGCTACCCCAGTAGCCTCACGGCACTTTTCCTTAAGAAAAACCACCAGATATGAAAAGGCAGCTTGGAATTCACATCAGAAGAAGATCAGCTTTAAGAAAGTTCTAAAAGGATCAACTGTTTGTAAAACTTCCGTGAAATGCTTTTCATCTTTTCCAACATTGAGGTCGTCGACTATTCCGAATGTCATAAAAATGTTTGCCCAAAAAGAATTTTGTGCCTTTTCAAACATACCCGGCTTTTACTGGTTACCCCATTATGGGGATATACCGTAGTAGTAGTAATAGATCAACATTCTGGGTCGAATTTATACTGGGTGCCATCTAACATTAATGGTTTTATCTATGGAGCTTATAGGTTCTTCCAGCCAATCAAGAGTCAAATCATATTGATTATAAAAAAAATATATTATAAAAATATAGCATGAAATTATAGTAACTAACTATGTAAGTTTTTCACTTTAGGTACGGTCGAGAAATAAATTGAATAATAATATATCGTCTGGTCTGAGTATGATGAGAGTCGATGAAGTATAGTGATGTTGTGGAAACAGACTTAACCGTGTCACATGCAGAACTTCACCTGGCGGCGTGATTAATGCCAGGTGTGATGACTTCAGTCAGTTAATTAATCTGCGTGTACCTTTATATTATTATCATTATCAATCTGTATCAATGGGCCATGTATGTAGTTAGGCGTATTGTATTTTCTGTCGTATAATATACGAATTGTATTAGGTTTTTGTTAGTTTTTGTTCATTCTTTAGCGTTCTCAAATCTATTGTATTTTTTTAGATAAAATTAATAATTACGGTTCGTTTGTATCGAGGTGCGTATTCAATTATTGGCATACTTTGTAAATTTAATTATCACTCTTACCATGAATAATCACACAAGGTATTTTATTTCACATATGGATGCGTACATCTACTTAGGATTTTTTTTAATTACGCGTTTTTGCTAGTAATATTTGGATAGGTTACTTATTCATCCACGCCAATCTGTCTGTTCATGCCATCACGCCGTATCCACTGCGAAGTACGCAAAGAAGACTGACTCAACAATATTAATAATAATAAATAATTAGACCAGTTGTTGCGCCGTTTGGCAATAGACATCGCCCTCTTGAATAAATTAATTGTATCCTTGCACACCGAAATATTATAAAGGATTCCTCAAAAAGATTGCAGGATATCTATCGGATAAGCTCTATCCTAATCTATATATGTAGGTACAATGTGATGATTGAGATGAAAGCTAGTAGAAATTACCTTTTTTTCCTGAGATCTAGGTAACACAATCTATTCTCAATGACAATCTACTAACATAATCTATTAAACTGTACCTACTATACTTTAATCTCTAAGATTATGTTACGTAATAATAATTTACGCATTGTAAACACAATAGCTTACTTTGGCGATCAATAAAGCATTACTAACGATAATTATGCCATATCGAAACTTTTATAGCTTCATTTGTGATCATATGAAAACAATATACTTAATTAACAAGTCATGTTTCTCCGTTAATTATCTTTTTAATTGAGTTTGGGTCAAAGTTCACAAAAAAATAAGTTAAATAAATTGTATTGATAACGATTTATCTTAATGCCTACAAAGCTTGACCTAATTTCAATCACTAGACTTTAAATGTCTTTATCTGAATTATAAAATGTAGTACAAAATACTTGCCTGATGCAAAAGTATAATATATTTATCATACAAAACCCAATAAATTATAATTAATATTATTTTCATAAATCACTCACTAAATGAGTGAAGCACCCGGTGAAAAGTAGTGTTTTATAATATTTATTATTTAGTAGTAATTAAATGTCCTATATTGTTGATTATTTTTTGTCATTACGCGACTACTGTAGATTCATAAAATATAATAATGTAAGGCATATAAATATAAGGCCACTAATTATTTTATATCGTTTTCAGCAGCCATTATGACGTCCATTTTTGAGCAAAGATGATGTTACCTGTGTATTTACACAGCGTCAGCTTGCTACCCCATTATTTAAATATGATCTAATAGTATGTAGTTTCAGTGCACCTAGTGAGAAAATCATGCAGAATCGTTCACTAAGGTGAACTTATCACAGGGCTGCGATTTCATTCAGTTGACGTAATATACATTTATTTAGATGTACCTATACATACGAGAGACCAACGTGTGTAGAAAATACTGAAAAAAAATCTTACCTACTAGTTGGTCCACAGTATCCAACCTTGGATTTATCAAATCAAACACCGCTATAATGTCACTCTTATTCAATAACAAGTGTTACTCAAAGCACACAACAGGTAAAAATATCTAATTAGTATAAGAAACTCCAATAAGATATGAATAGTGTCAATAACCTGCTATCAATCACATATGTTGTATATTTATTATAATACTATATTCACAGTATAATTCCACTCAAACTGCTTGAAATAGAACACCACAATTACAATAATAACGAAATTAATTTTCTAAGACAATCTTCCCAGTGGGTGTTTAATTCTGTGTCCAATGAAATGATTACCACGCCGATTGACTTTAATTAATGAATAATTATTTGATCGACTTCATGTGTTGTGTTTTTTATTTGTTTGTTAATAACAACATGCGCGTGATCGTCGCGGCTGGGATTTGAATCGAGAATGACAGTAGCATTTGTGATATGGTAGAATGAGGACCAGATGGGGCAAGAACACTCACCCAATTCCCCTCCCCCTTTCACTGGTTGTATATTCTCATTTCTCTCAACGAAGAAAGCATCTCTACCCCGCACTACACCTTGCACGCCCGCTTATAGTGACTAGCCATACGGCGACCAACCGTTCGCGATACTGATACGTACAAATTTCTCGATAAGGAAGACAATATATTATGTATGCTAGATTAAAAAATAATCCGCAAAGCAGAGAAACCAATTAGGCCAATATAAAAATACATAGTGATACAAAAACACTGAGAATCATTGAAATTAATTATAAATCAGTTTAAATGTAAAGTCGCAAAGCAATAACTGCAAATCAAAATAGAATCTACAGTATATTAAATGCTTGAGAAATACAATATATATTATATGTCGCAGTACATAATACACCCCATCGAATAAAAAATATTAAATACTCATCTTAAAAATACAACCATCCTCAAAAAGATTTCAAATTGAAAATCAAATAATACAATTGTCATCACACATCTACATACATACTTATTATCAATATCATTTGATTCAAAATGGAATCATTTTCAGCTTATTCATATATGTGTCGTGTCTTGTTATATTATAATTAAATTATTATACACAAACATTATTGAGATAAATAGTGATGGTATAATAGTAACAAAATTATTATTACAAGTACTTACAACTTATAACAAAAGGTACATTTAGAAGGTATATTTAAAAAATATTTATAATATTTTTTCCATTTCTCCTGCATCATGGACACCTTACAATTCCGGCCACCACACCTTTCCCATGACATTGATTCAACTTCTACGCGCGCACACATACACACATCCATGCACAAGAACAATACACATGCAACATCCATGTATGTATTACTACTATCATACTACGAGTATGTACAGTATCGATGTAGAGACGTCGGTATCTATTTTTACGGGAGTACTCAATCAAAACGTAACTACTCCAAACTTTTTTGACAAAAATTTGTTAGTGCGAATGAGTCAGTCAAACATTATGTTTAAAAAATGAAAATACTCTTTTGGTTTTTCACTGTTGCTGAAGAGTGCTTAAATGTTTTGGAGATCCACGTTAGGCACTAATTTCAATGACTTTAAAAATCCTAATATATGTTTAACTGATGAAGGATAGTCAAAAAAACATTTTGCAAATTAGGTGAATAGAAGACCACACAATTACTCCATCCAACTCGACACTCTATCGATGATGTTCCACTAAATATTTTAAATAGATGTGGTGTGGCCGAAAAACGGTCACTCGTAAAAGGAAATCAAGGAAAATTACAAATAGGTACATGTATTTAACGCTATACAAAATACTTAGTAGGCATCTTATAATTACGCTACCTCTACTACTAAGAGATATACAAAAAAGTGTAATTTTTATTTACCATCCCTTATTTGCACGTTCTATGCATGCTAACATGCATGTTCTAATAACATACGAGTATAACATGCTTATTTACTTTCAGAATTTCATATTGAAATGTGGATTATAAAACATTTTCTACGTCAAAAAGTGAGAATGCTGAATTTAAAGGAATGCTCGGAAAGAACTAAGCTTAAATTCTTAAAGATTTGAGGAGGTATTATGTATTTTTTTGTCAATGAATAAAATGAAGTTTGTAGTATGAATGATAATATCATGTGAATTTTCCTGGCCGTACTGAGAAGTGCGTTATAAGATTTCTTTTTTTTTTTGTAAATTAGACATTTTGAATAATCTCTCCTGAGTTATAATAGATCTGACTAAGTAGTCAACGTATTATTATTTTTACTACTTATTGACTCTCCTCACTTGACTATTGTTGAGCACTCGCGTATGTAACGTAAACACTTAGTATACTATGAGATTCATTTACTTTGATGCACACAATAATAAACTTACTCACCCAGTACCAACTAGCAACTTACCTACAATACATACGACGCCTACGTGATCATTATTTCCTACCATTGTTTTAATATATTGTGCATACTTCTTACTAACTCATGATGCCCTGGTATTCTACAGGAAGTCACTAGTAGAGAAATGTGCTATTTTTCTTACATAATCACTTCATCTTGGGGTGGTTAATGACACGTACAACTATTTCGTAGTAATTACATGCATTTATTTATATCACTATTAAAAATTGAATAATATTAAAAGTGAATATACGCTGAATGCACTGAACGCATGGACTCGTGAAACTGCGATTAGCTCGTCCTAGTAAATTTTGTTATTTAATACTCGTACAATCTGTGTTACTATGCATTATATTTAATATTATAGTGAAATATTTACTAAACCAATACCCTGGGCCCACCTCTTAATAAGATTTGCCTAGAAGAGTGGGCAAAGAGGTCACTATTAATGCGCCTGGGCTACCCGGAGATGTGGAGGGCCGTAAGCCCGCGGGATTTTCCTTAAATTAACCAATAAATAAGACAAAAATAGCAACCCCAACGAAATCCTGTCATTTATATCTTCACTATAGGAACTATCAATGCGCAATATAATATTGATATAAAATAGCATATAGCAACATTAAACATAAATAAATAAAAAAACACAACGACATGGAAAGTAGGTGTATATGTACATGTAGGTACGTTAAAGAAAAAAAGAACTCTAGGTAGGTAGCCTATAGGTAAAACAAAGTATAAAATTTTATCAAGAGGAGTAGTTACGTACCTATCAATGATTGAGTTTTTAATGCAGAATACCAAATGGCGAGGTTTTCAAGCACCGGTGCGTTGATATTTTTTCTTTAACTCTTCGTGTGTTCATGATGTGTAATCACCGTACCTACTAACTCATACCTATACCACGCTCTTTCGAGCATACCAAATTAATTTAATTTATTACGTGTGCTTTTAAAATTAACTGTTAATAATACTTAACTGATCTAAACTCAATTAAAAATATCAGCTTCCAATATTTACCGTAGAATCTCAAAATTTACAATTAGTAGATATGTAATTAACGTAGATATTTGATTCGTACCTCGTATTATTCCGTACGATTATTACGTAAATTTTCACGGTCTTTGGTATTGATTCCTGTCTGAAGTATGATCTACTTGATTGAGTGGATTCTCAATCCCAGAAAATGATTGATCCCAATTGAGTGGATCCTCAAACCCAGAAAATAGCTCTATAAAGAGTTTAACAGCTGGACACCGAGAAAATAATCGATTCGCCCGAAAATTCTTACGAATAAGCCTTGATAAGTTAATCCATATACGCATACAACTATGTCGCAAATGTAAATAAATAAATACTAACTCTGCATCACTGCATGACATCGTAAAAAATATTAAATAACAGAAAGGGCTGACATTTATTTTGTAGAAGCAATTTCTTTCGGTTCATTTCACGTGTATGTGTTTGTATTATGTGTTATTTTGTTAGTTGTTGAGTATTCATTTGTTGCGTTTGATTGAGTCCTGCCCTCCACACAAGCATTCGGTTGCTTAACCTTTAAGTATGGACGTGAAACTTTTTTTACACTAGCTTGGACACGGAGTCACACAGGCTCCTATATTCACAAGCAACTTTTCTTCAGAAAATTATTCTGAATTGCATTAAAATTGTATCTTTGTCAAAATATGAGTTTCTAACAATAAAAAAATGTGTATATTTAATAAACATTTATAAAAAAATATAAGAAAATATAAAAAAAATAACTATGGCACTTTTTAGGCTATTTGGTCATAGGTTGTGTTTTTAACAATCTAATGTATCATAAACTACTTGTAGAGAAAAATTAACATTTGTATGTTAAATTCTAATATCACGTTAAATACGTTAATTTTATTGGCAGTCACTGCATAGCGGATGAGAACCTTGCAGGCACACGGGCTTGCTGTATCCAATACAAGCATGGAGAATCATTCTATGTTTTTTAGCAGGACAAATTCTACATGCTCTTCTGGTTCCTTGAGTTAAGACGCCGAACTTATGACCGATATTATGGACCCCATTGCAAAATTAAAATGGCAGTGGGCTGGGCATATGGCTCGACAGGAGGATACTAGGTGGGCACCCAGAATCCTACAGTGGAGGCCCTGGAGCAAAAGTAGAAGCGTCGGGAGACCTCTCAAAAGGTGGTCTGATGACCTAGTCCAGCAAGCCGGAAGAACCTGGATGCGGAGGGGGAGAAACAGAGATGAGTGGAAGGAAATGGAAGAGGCCTACGTCTAGCAGTGGAGGGAGGAAGGCTGAGGAAGAAGAAGAAGAAGAGTACTGGTTGTGCCTGAAAATCATTTGCGACCATTTCATTGCCCAAAACTCGAGTAATCGTTGACCTGGGCTCTCGCGGCAAATTTGTGTCGATTACACGTCTTTGCATATGATTCAGCACCAGCGAACGAGCTAACATCTTGAGGAAATCTCTATTAGAACAATTTTCCTTAGCATGTTCTGCCATTTTGCATAAAAATCTAAAATAAAAATAAATCTGACTATAAATATTTTGTATGACAGCTATGGACATGGAGTCACACAGGCTCCGGTCAATTTTTCGATCTATATTACTTACCTACTATGCATCGCCCGATACGTCCTCCTTGCTTGGCGGTCATCTTACCACTAAAACTGAAGCTACTGAGCCGCTGGGTCCCAAGAAAAGTGGGGAAGTATACGAAACGAAGAAACCCGAACTATCGCGGAGCCTGTGAGACTCCACGTCCATACTTAAAGGCTAAGGAGGGCAGTATCCAAAATTATAGTATGTGATTCGGGTGATATTGTAAATGTTGTTATCTTGTAATAAAGTGATTTAAATAAAATAAAATAAAAAAAAATGTTCCACTTTTTCCACGAGCAGATTAATGATTGTGCAGTTGAATAGATTGGAATTGGACAATTATTCTCAATTCCGCGTTTTAAATCAATCTACGTATTTTGAGTTCACATTCGTACTTGAGAGGTGAAGTGTTCGAGACAAAGATGCGTATAGAATAGTAATAACGTAATATTCATTATCCATCAATACAGCGATACAAATTAGCATAGTGGCGGAGAGCAGAGGCCTTACTGACCTCTTTCACATATTATTGTTATATGTTAATAAATTCTTAGCAATCGGAATTATACCTAACTACTTACTAGTACTCACACTTACACTTAGAGTAAATCTCAAGAATATTGTGCGTGAAACTATTTACATATAGTATGTATATTTTATCCAATACAAATGTAGTTACATAAGTAATACTACGATGGCCTTATTTTAATAAATTTTGCAGCCCTTGCGTGCCTGCGTGGCATATATCCCACATAGATTAAAATAGTTCAGAAATCAAGCCTCTGACAGTAAATAGGATTCTTGAAATGGCACATTTCATATTATACGTTAATAAGCTAGTTTAATTTCACACATGAGTATCGATATTTTGATATAAATAGATGAATAGTTTTATAATTTTCACATTAATTTAAGCCGTTACTTCCTCACGTACTTGTACAATAAATTTATTTCATTACAGTCATAAAAGTTCAGCGCCCTGTCATCATATGATATTGTAGCAAGATTTAGTAGAAACATTAATAAATTGTGAAGTAGTTCGCCTACAATGTGAAATAAATGGAGCATTGGCCTACTTAAGGGCTTCATTCATAATAATTCTCTACATAAAGTCTATCTACTAGTATTAGTACGAGTATAATATATAAACTACTCTCACTCTCAAATTAACTACCAATCAGAACTGTTGCGTAGGCTTTGAAAATCATACTCATAATCATACTACCGCTACGTAATATAATAATCCAATAATTTCATATCATAACGATGTTACTCTGTATCCACTACTCTTTTAAGGCTCATGATTTTTTGTAGACTGTACCTATTTTCATGTCGTTAATCAGTTTCGGTGATCATTACCGTTTATCTTTTGATAACCAATTTTTCCTACAAGAGGATCCAACTAGAGTGTCCTTTTTTCGGGCATCTTTTTCAAAAAAAAAATCCTTCCGTAACACTATTTTCTTTTGTAATCTTCCTACAGCTCTTCTATTAAATGTTGTAAGAGGCTGTTGGCGCCGGCGATTTGTATTTGAAAAAACAAGAGTTCCGGTACGTTTTCTAATGACACGAAGTCCTGAATTACAAACACAACAAACAGTTAATATCTATAGTGTGTGCTCCCATTTTAAGTATTGTGTTCCTTGAAAACGTCTATAAATACAAAAATTAAATTAACATTTTAATGATATCTGTCTCAGGGGACGGATTGATCAAATTGCAGAAATAAAAATAATTATTCAGATTTGATTTATAATGAAACATGTCGTAGCTTTTGATGTTAATACATGACATCAAACATAACAATTATTTTTATTGTTATTTATATTATAAAAATATGACAAATTACATTTTGCCGTTCTCCATACGTGTTTTTAATAATATTAGTTGAATCTTGGAGTGTCTTTATGCAGACAGGGCCGAGTAAAGGGAAGCAATAAGATAAATCTTGTTAGGGAGGTGTGGGAAAAGGTAACTCACACACACACACACACACACACACCGGCGCGGGCAGCTACCGTTCCTAGGTACATTAAAGGAAAAGCAGCACCTCGATATATTTTGTATCTTCATACCCTACAATGTCCATATCTACAAAGATTTTTTTGGTTTTGTTTGGTTATCAAACTTATTGGAATAGTGTTGGAGTTAAGGAGACGTATTAAGTTCGACCACACACAAGTCTTGCTTTAGTGGGAGAATATTAATGAAATCTTATTATATGTATTAGTTATAAGAAACATTGTACCACTACATATATTATGTTACATAAATAAAAAAATTGAAATTATCAGTCGATCTATTCAGTTAATATAATAAACACGAGCTCTTTAACATTCACCAATAAGTTCAATTATGTTTTTGAAATTGTTATGAATATGTAAACGACCGCGAAAACCTAGGAAATTATAAGGAACAACATCGAATTACATAATAACAGCTTGTTTCTGAGTGGTATTAACTCCCATCTAAGAAATGATTTAGTCTGTGATTGCAGTACTAACTGACAGTATAGATTATTCTGTGATAAATATTTCTATCACCGGTCCTGTTTTAATATATGCTCCAGCTAGACATTGTAGTATAAAAACACGATTCATTGGTTATGACCAAAATGCATTTTATTTTGTCTGTCGCTCATAAATTGAATACATGATCACGTTGATTATTTTAATGATGTACACGGCTACACTTAACATACCTTCCTACATACATAACACGATGATTATGTACAATAATAATAATATTCGCCCTATTTCACCTTATATGTCGTCAAACTTGACTCTTCTGTTGTGTGGTCTACCTATATACTCACTTCCGATCGCAATAATGAAATGATCAATACTCATCTTCTTATAGGCGGATATACAAGTATTTTACCCTCTTAATAATATACTTACCCCCGTTTTCACCAACTTTCACCTAAGAAGGAGACACCTAAGAAATTTCAATACAAAAACAGAGATAATATTCTATTTTTTGACACGCAGGCCTACCAAACACTTCCTAATTCCATACAAAATGCAACACGCAACTCACCTACGGTAGGTGCCCAAATATCTCTGCCCAGGCTAGGTGAGTTGCGTGTTGCATTTTGTATGGAATTAGGGTGTGGTTGGTAGGCCTGCGTGTCAAAAAATAGAATATTATCTCTGTTTTTGTATGGAAATTTCTTAGGGGTCTTCTTCTTAGGTAAAAGTTGGTGAAAACGGGGGTTAGTCTTGTGATATTCTCTCGATAAACTCTACGACTATACACTTTCCATTTTCACATATTTTTTAAATTTCCTTTAAAAAAAGGCGAAATATAAATATTTCGCCGTCTACATTCCTTAACCTTGGAGAAATACTTCCTTATTTATTTTATTGTTGATTTTATCAAAACGATAAAAATGTTTAGTTTAAAAAAATATTTTTCAGTATATTGTTCTTCACTCTGTTGTTGAAACACGATTACAAATTATTTATTATAATTATTTTATATTCACTTAATGGACTAATTTCACAAGAAAGTGTTGAAATCGCTCAAAAAATGTGTTATGAAATAAACTTCAATTACACCACACATTTCATTCATTTTACGCATTTCGCAAGTTCTCTGACGAGTGTTTTTTCGAATACCCGTGCAAATAAGGCCGTTTATATATCTATTAAACAGATTTGCAGACAACCTTTACTAGCGTTTAACATTCAGAAATATGTGTTAATGAATCTACATTAAAGGATCTAGTTTAATACTATTTAGCGTAATCTAAAAGTTCCATACGTACTCGGCAAAAGGAAAGTTTATTTAGAGAGGTAATTAGATATAAACTAGATTACAAAATAAAATATTTATGTGTCCCTTTGATTCATTTTGTCATTATTTATAGGCGTTGAAATATAAATATTTGAGTTATAAATTATTTGAGAAAGGTAACTAACCTCGATTCATTAACCATAACTTATGTATTAAGTTAGTAGGTACGTATTATTTTTTTACACACAGTTTTCGATAAAAGTGATAGATTTATTAGTGTACGTAGGTTGTGCTTTAAATATATGTAACTAGATCTATTGTAGCCGTTAGTGTAATATACAGCCCTATTCCAAAAACTTGTTGATACTTGTAGGTACACAAATTTAAATATACGAGTAACAATAAACATAATATGTAAAACAATCTTAACTTGTTCACTTTCATCCTAGTCACAACATCCATCCTACATCCACTAACTTACGAGTATTATGCCCGCTACTTTTCTCTTTCCAATACCGCTTTCACACATTCATTCCTCATAAACATGCTACTCAAATATACTCAAGTACACAACACACTCATCCTCTTAATGTTGCATGCATACAATAATATGGATTACTCGTGGATAGTATTACATCCACACATGCGAATATCATCGCATTGTCCGAGAAGATAGATAAAATTAAAAACATGTGTGTAGTCTGTACTATACACATTACACATACACGTCTATAACCAGATCAGTCAACCTTGTTTTGTCAATAACGACGAATATTAACACACTGATACATTTCTCACGGCTCGTTCAAATTAGGTATCGCTACGTTATTATACTATACCTACATGGTATGTATATAAATACCTGCATATTGAAATAAAACATACTCAAAACTGTCCAAATATCTTTCACTGTATCAACCCCAACATTGCGATGATACTCTGCACGTGCCTATATAATTTTAGTAAAAGATGATATCAAAACGTTTTAGGCATTACACGGGAATATGGAAAGAAGAATTAGTTATGTATGATTTTTATGAAAATCTTAATTTATTTTTTGAGAGAACATCTTCATTGTTAGCTCATACCTGTCCACTCCCGGACAAAGGCTTCCTCCACTCTCTCCATGTCGCGCTGTCCTGCTCAGACCACATCCAGATTACAAAGACAAGTCGGACCATGTCGACCTTCCGTCTCAATTTTGGTAGCTCGAGGCCTCCAATATAGGAAGTTCAAGTTCACTTGTCCTCTTTGCTTCTGACCACGTGTCCTGTGCTGTATAGTGTATATAATATTAGTGACTTTGATTCTACGTCTTCTCTTCATTTCTGACTCTAAAGTAAAAGCTTACTTCTCCAAAACGTCTTCATATTCGGCTGTACTCAGGTCTGGCGATGTATTCCACACTTTGCGATATGGGCTTTTAGTCTAGTGCAAGGTGCAGGAAAGTATTTCTGTTAGTGTATACAAGCCTAGATCCCTTTTAAAAATCTCGTGTTTCTCTTGTGTCTTTATAACAGAATATTGCCTCCTTCTTGCATTGCTTTATCACATTGGCCATCAAACTAAAATGGGCTTTTTGCATTTTGTTGTACACTAATATTAATTTGTATCTTACTTTTTTACAAAAAAAAATGATATTTTTATTTCCTTTTATCAGTTTGTATGAATGAATCACGTTACGTCATTGACTGATGTACTTGGGTCTTAGTTTACTTAATATTTGCAAGAATTTATTTTGCTGGATATTAACAACGGATTTCCGAGTGAAAGGCCACCAAGCATACATCAATCACTATGTTTAATATAATTTGTCCTAGTAATTGTTTTCATAGATAAAAAATATATATAATACTATAACAAACATTCCACACATCTCAACTGGTATACAAACCCGGAACCATTGTGCTACGAATATGCGATGACCACAACTCCACAATATCCGGTATCTATAATACAATTAATTGTGAATCATTTTTTTTCGAATGGCGATACAGTGAAAGTAGGTACATGTGTAAAAATGATAATTATTTTAAGGATATTAGAATGGGTTCTATGGTATAATGTGTCCATGATTTTTCGCCATATTTTCTTAAGTTCTTCAACCATGCACTATTTGCATTTCCTTTTACATATTTCTTAAATTTTACGGATCTTAAAAGTCGTTCACTAACTTTGGTACTAGAAGAGTTATCTATTCCTATGGTTCGTACTGAGTGGATGGAGTAGCAATGTAGTCGTTGTTTAGTCAAAATACATTAATATTCGTATAAATATTTAAATATGCAGATGAAATGAAAACGCCTTGAGCTAAGATTACTGGCAGTTGTTATGTTACTATCATTCAATATAAATTACAACAACGCAGTGTGATTTGCGACCGTTTTCAAGCTCCACTTCTGTCGTGATTATCATATTATTTTTAATAGATCGTTTAATGTATTGTAAATGATAACACACATTCCAAAGACTTAAATACTTTCAGTTTTTCAACTACATTCAGTTATTAGGCAGTTACTGTTATAATATTATTAAAACATCGCCAACATTGAATGGATAAAATGATTTCATTCTTATGAAACTGTCATAAAGAATAAGAAACTTTCTCACTCATTCACTCCTATTGATGACTTCCACATGCCCCGACCCTGATCTCCTACAACTATATGCAGTCACATTTCTGATAATCCTTTCTTTAAATATTCATGTTCTTAAGTCAGGGTTGACTTACCCTAATCCTTTGCCGAATTGAACTTCTATAACTAAAACTAAAAATAACAAAAGGAACAATAATACAAAAAATATTCATTATCACCTGATACTGTGAACAGCTGCACGTAGTCGTGTCTTTCTAAATCACAATCATGTGTCTATTATAGTAATATCATTAGGTATTTACTCTTAAGTTTCACCAAGCTTTTGGAAAACAACCTCGCTGAATGCTTTTTCGACAGAATTAATTTTGTTCCTGAAGAAAGAATGTTCAGTGGTATATTGTTTATGGTCTCTGATTATTCTCCGTAAAATGTCATTGATGGGAATATCAACAATCAATTAAAATTTGCAATGATTTATGAAGTAGCGGTTTTAAATTTTTAAAGACCACCTATAGAGATATGCACTCCTATATATTTTACAGCTTCCGTAACATTCCTGCGGTTGTCATAGATTGTAGACGATCCTCATATATACAAGGCATCTGTTGCCACTGCGCCTCAATAGGCATTATATTGTATGTCAAACTTTGCACAGTGCATACCTAATGTACAAGAAGGTATACCTATGGTGTGTGTTTTAGCTAAAGAAGTAATTTTTCTCGAGTCGGAAGACTGGACTGACAAATGTTAAGAAGCTGTGTCATCCTATCCTAATGCAATTGGTTCAGTAGTGTGAAGCACATGAAGGGGCATGAGCAATCAGTTTACCATGAGGAGTGTCACTTGCCAAGTATTTAGAGGAAAAATTGTAGTTTATATTATTTGCATCTTCCCATAAAAAAAATTACACAATTACAAAATTTATTTTACTATTATACATATGACTATATTACACTTTATTTAAAAGTAAGAAGTATAATTAAAAGGATTTAAGTTAGTAATATCACGTTATATTCATTTAGTTCTGAATAAAATATGTAGAACATGCTTGAAGTATACTGATTTTAAACTTACCTATTATTCAGACCGTTAAATTAAAATGGTGTAGTTTTATTTCATGGCACGTTTTAAAAATAGAACAATTGTAGAGAAGTAGCAGGTAACAGTTGTAATTAACGATTAATAAAATGTGTTGTATCTAATACTCATCACTGATACTCGTAGTAGTGGGTATCAACATTCAACAGTAATCTATGTTAAGAACAGTAACCAGTAACCACTATTTAATACTTGTTACTATTGAGTATTGAGTTTAGTATCTACCGGATAAGCCGGGTGTGTCTTTATTACTTACTATAACTGACTATATTAATACAAAACATTGCCAACTAATAGAGACTGCAAACTTTGCACATTATATCGAATTTTCGATAATAATAAGTAATGATACCTTATTTAATCCATAACATGTCGATAATCATGGTTAGGTTCAAGTCTTAATAATATCTAGAATAATATGTAGTTTGACAATTATGTATAGCACACAGCTTCTCTGCCAGTATACTCGTATGATAGTAAAAAATTGATTTAAAAAGAAACATACAAAATCGTCTACTCTTATTGCAAACTTACACTATTTTGAATTTACTATAAAACTAAGATCGTAGACCTATTTTTTTCTAATTAGTAGCACCACTTCAGATCATCCACCACAAATATTCAGGTTAAAATGTTACTGTAATATGTAAGTAGGTATGTGTATGTGCCATAATGAATTCTAAAAAATCGATTTTTATAAAAATTTAAACGATAGATAAACTATTGGCAAAGAATAATGAAAATTATTATATACAAAAAAGTAAGAAAGCATTGGATAAATTTACTTCAAAAACAAAAGCGAATTCAAGATGCTTTTATTTTCCGCAGATATTTTATTACCAATAACGTTCAGGTAATGGTAAAACATCGATGGAATAGTTTGTCCATCCCTACCATAGAATATTGTGATTGTGTTACTTGGTGCTAGCCTCACTTTATGATAACTACTAACTTAGCTTATTAACTCACGATGAACAAGAGGATGGACGCGTAACCAACTTTGGATCAATGATAATAATATTTAAAATTCGGACACTCTTTAATCCACTCAGTCTTAAATGTTCACCAAAAATAGAAAGCGGTGAACTTATCATGAACAATTAATTGTCTCTTTTCGGCAACTCTTCAATTTGTAGATTGTTTTATTTAATTATGTATATATTTTCAAATTCAAATGCTTTTTTCTACAAAACACAGTGTTAAATATTTGTCTTCTCCCCTGAATAATTTTAAAGTCAAACATCTTTTCATCCGGACATTTTATAGGTACTTCAATCTCTCAGTGCTGTCAAAATCTCAATGCTTTTTTTCCTTCTGTGTCCCATCAGAAGCAGTAAATTTTAATATTTGACTAAAAGACAAACTTATTGCAAAAGTAATACCTAACAGTCAACCCGTGATACATCAGATGGTTCAAGATTACATACACATTTAGTTTTATGAAGCAAGCACATTCTCGTCTTAGCCACACTAGACTTGCGGCTTGTTCAATGCGCAATGTTCTGACGATATCGTTATTGACCCGACCAAAAAATACCCGTTCAAATTAATTGCCCCAGATGATGAATGTTAAAATTTAATAAAAAGGAAACTATTGTTTTAGATTAATAACATTATTTATTGTGTAGTAAGTTTGGGAATGTGTTTATGTAAATCATGGATATCTATTAAAACCCACAAGAGCAAATTTTATTATCTAAATTTGTTGGTAATTTTTATACTAGCTGATAACTAGTTTTAACTATTCAACCTAGATACCTGAATTGTCTAAATACTTGATGAAAATAATAGACGTAGTTACGCTTTAGAAATATTATTCTAGTGTATGAGAATAGCAACATTTAATTCAAAATACTCGTATAATTGTCTAAATATAGTATACTAACATCCTGGGTGGCACTAACTAAAACAATATACTTTTAATACTATGCAGAATATAAGTACCGAATTTCGCACTTCACGACAGGGCCCAAAATATACTAGACGACGATCATATAGCATAGCTATGTACTGCGAGTAACCTTACTAAAGACCGAAGAAGGATTTTTTTTAAATGAATCTGGGTTTATCGAAATGAACCCAAATACATATTTGTACACCTTACATAAAGCTTGAAAAGCTTGTGTTGTAAAGCAGAGTAAGTCGGCATCGGGGTTTGAACCCGCGCCCGCCGGATTAACAGTCGAGCGCGTTACCAACCAGGCTACCGCCCACCTCCAGAAACTGACCACCAGAAATTGGAGAACTTTTTTTATAATTTTAAAATTTCCATAATAGTAATTTTTAAAGGTAAAAATAGAAGTGTAGTCTAAATATAGACTAGTCGCGTGTAATAAAGGTTATTACGTGGATTTTAAACAATAGGTATACTGGTAGTCGTTCATTTTTACTTTTTCATTTTTGTAAATTGCAATCATTGGAATCATTCAACTAACATGATTGAGAATCAGGTGAGAACACATCATACCTACAACAAATGTACTTTAAACTCACGACTAAATTGACAAAAGACAAAGAATTAAAATAAAATCGTCTGACGAAAAGTGCAGAGGAAGATAAACATCTAATTGATTGAAACAACGAATCGTATAAAGATTTGATTACAGTGCCGTCACATCACCCAAATATAATCCACATTCCACTCATACCACACTCAGCATCAACAACAAAAATATAATTTTGAACCATTTGCCTACTAATTGTACACTTATCCTACTAAAACGATAATTTCATATGATTGCTTAACGCATTTAATAAAGCAAAGAAAGTGATGAGCACGGCGGCGCGGCGGCGGCATGTATCATTTTGTGTATAACTTTGTAATTATTGAAATTTTTACACTGTATATAATTTAATATTAATGTAAGTTTCTCGCCCCTTAATTAAAGTATTTGTCATGATGTTATGATTCTTGATTTGCGTAATTGTTACTATTAAGGGCTTGGCACCAGGAATGACGACACAGTCTTTTCCCGCGGCATTAAGGTTCAAAATCGCGTGACAATCGCATGATAAAATGGTAAAAATAACGTTTTTTCCCATTTTTTGGGGTTAATTTTGCGTCTATCAAAAAACTTTTACGGTTATTCCCTAGATTTTAATGCATATTATCAGCACAAAAAAAAACTTTCACTCCGCGACTTTTGGGAAACGAGTTTCCGTCTTTCGGAAAAATGATCAGAGGTGTTTTTAAATATTTTTTTTGAGAAATCTATTCAAGATATAAAAAATCTTTTACGGTTATTCCCTAGATAAAGGTTCAATGCATCTATCCTATTTTGTTCCAAAGCATATTTAGTAACGGTTGTCGAGATAGAAGGTCTCCCGTTTTTAGAAATTTTTGATATGACGGTATGCACACTCTTAAGGGCTCCATTACCTAAAGGTAACATGCTTACACCAGATATATCATTATCTGTTGTAAGATGCAGTATCATCGCAACTTATAGCTGGATTAGTATGAATGAATACATCTCAATTGGTTTTGTACTACTTACTCTCGGCATATCGCAATAATGGAGTAACCAGTAAATTCTGTGTGCATATCAATTCATTAGCGCAAGCTTTAACAAGATGTTCAAAATGCTTGGCGAATCTCATTACTGAAAATTCATGTATAATGTTAATACCACCGATTTATTGCCAATTATCTATTTTTGTTAGGAAAATCAGGGTTTTTTTAAACAAGTGATTTACCTAATAGTTAATTTGTGTGCTTTGAGACGTCTACTCTATTGGCATCTTATTTACAATAATAATATGTATTTTCGTGATTCGATGTAAATCACTTAGCTTCGATATTATTATTATTCCCCTAAAAGGTTTGAAGCTCTCATTGCACTACCATGGTTCATATTATTCTAATTCTCCTCTAATCCGTGTAATTATCATAATGTGTTTGGTTATAAAATGCACAACTATATTTTGATGTAATAAAATGTTAATGATTAAATATTCAATATCTCTTATAAGTACATAATTATGTACATCGGAATGTAGGTATATTTTTTAACATGAATGCTTAGTGAGGGCCATATGGTCTGTTATTATAAAATATTACACATAACGTCTCAAGAATATTATAATAATTAGGACAATGTAATTAACCTTAAAACATTTATATATTTAAGATGTCCCTTATGTAGAAAGTGCGTCAGCAACGATCGCAAACAATATACAATTATTTTAAAAAAATTGGTGGACACTGCCGCTGGTTTGATCCCCGATGCCGACTTACTCCACTTCGCGACATAAGCTTTCTGTGAAGTCTATCTACAAAAGTAGGTATTTCACAAATTCGTTGTACAGATTCAGATCATGTAATAATATACTCTATAGGATTATTAGGATCACTCCATGAATTCAGGTATTCGAAAAGTTGATTATGAGATCGTCCTAGAAAACATGCAAACGTTTTGGGTATTGCCAAAAAAACAGCTATTCTCCTAGGCCCCTCCAGCATCATGTACCTACCTACCTAAGTATTTTTTAATTGTCTTGGTTTATCCTTCGTGTGCAATATAATTGATGATGATCTGATTTTCGATGGCAATACAACAGGTTGAAATACATCTATTGTTCAGTATCCCCATAATATCTTGAAATTGCACCAGCACTACGATATTCCCGCATAAAATAGTATCTAACATTGTAAGGGTATACCAACATCTTACTAATAGAAATACACTTTCGTTAAAGCATAGACTAACAAGATAATGAAAGTGTATGTTTTAGATGTAGGTCTAGTATTATTATTATGTAGAGTGTATGAACATCTAATAATAATAAGGATATAATATTGTTATTAATAACTGGGATGCGTACAAGATATTAAGCAGTTAACACATTTTGCCCATAAAATTCGAGGACGTTGGCATAAAATGAAATGCGTAAATACCTGCTAATTAAAATTTTGTTGAAGGAATCTGATTTTGGTAATTTTCAATGAATTTAAATAAATTTTGTATACAAAGAAGTCATAGGAAAATAATAAGAACAATTCAATTGTCACGACTTTTCTTTCTCTGTCTTAAAAGAGTCTGCGTCTAAATCTTCTTGCAGACACAATCACAGGCTGTATCGCTATTATAAATTACATGCGATAATTTATGTTTGGCTATGATACAAGTACGATGGCAATTGCTTTGTTGATGGTGAACAGTCTGCTATAAGTTGTTGAAAGAATTATAACTCTGCTGGCAAGGACAATCATCTACCATATACTCGTATAAAATATCGGAAAAGTACGTCAAATTCATGATTTGAACATATCAAACCAATAGTCGATCCCTAATTAATCAAGGCTAAATAAATCATTCGAATTGATCAGGTGAGATAGAAATGAAAAATAAAAGTGGAAGAAAAAATAGTCCCGACTGACTGAAGATGTCGTATGTTTTTTGGTTCCGCATGTTTGAAATCTCCCCAAGTCATGTACGAGTACATATGTATGTGATCCGGTCTTCAGTATGGTCGTCTCTCATCGGGCGGAATGTTGTTTTCCCACTTACAGCCGGACTCAGTTTATATACCTATACATAATATACAACTGCACACTATATATATCGACTAGGTAGGTATATAGTAATAGTATATCTACATAAAATAATATTGATAATATTATCTATACACCTACCCGTACCTACATAACGATTTGCTATATATAGGTTGCTCTCACAAATTTGCATAATTTTCATAACGCAACTAAGTCTAATATTACGATATATGTATAACTGCACTTACACGCAGTTCCATTCCTATTTTTGTTTTCCCATTCCATTTCTCTTTTTCCATTATTTTACCCGTCCCTATTTTTGCATTTGCATTATTTTTTCGCTTTCAAGATTCTTCTTCTTCTTACTTAGATCTGGCACGCACCCGTCCACGGGTGATTTTGTCATTGTCAAGTGTTTTAAATGATGGTGTTTTATAATTAGGGAACTTTTCAAGATTCTACCACTGTCTTGTACCTCTGCATATTTTTCTTTGACCAATAAAGATTTATTAATTCAATCTAAAAAATGGCAAATTTTAAATCGTTTTAGAGAAAATTTACAAGGTGCCAACTTTAGGCATCCGAATAAATTTATTTCAAGCTGAATTAATAATCCATATTTCTTATTTGAAGTCTCTGAAGAAATGAAACCTATCATTTAAATACCACTTATAAAATTATGTTGAAGTATTATGTAACTACCCCCGAGTGAAGTCAGTTAGAAACTTATTCACATGGTCAGGTATATTTTAACAAACAAAATAATTTAAAAGAAAATGTTGTATTTATGTACAGAGCCTTACACTTCACAGTAAGCTAAATGTTTGTTATGTGAAGCGCGGGATACATCGTCAGAATAAAGATTCGTACAGGGCACCTTCAGCCTGAACGTCCACGCTCCAACCAACTGGACTAATGTTGTAAGAAGAATCTCCTTATCGCTCCACCAAAGTTATTTGAACCATTGCAGTACTCATAAATACCGTAAAATATCATTATGAATTAATGTGTTATACAGACTGCAGCAAACACATGACTGGTTTTCCTTGTTCATCCATTTTCAGAACATCCTGTATAGATTCATATTAACGTTTGTTTGGTCTGGTTGAAGACTTGTTCTTAAACAGACACACGGGCACCATGAGAGATCATTCAGTCATTCAGTGGTGATGGTCCAATCCCCTACTTCTAAAACGTTTCCGCACCACTTAGTTCACTTTTCATCTCGGAACCAAAGGAAAATTATGAAAAACGAATGTTTGTTTGACTTGCGTGTTGATGCGTGAAGATTACTAAACTTCATCATGCAAATTATTTCATGATGAAAAGAAAATATTACTAAAACAGATCAAAACATTTCTACACTATAAACATTACTATATATGTTTTTTAATTCATTTTTAATGAAAACAGTGTAGTAATAATAATATACCATCGACGAATTTTTAAGATTTGAAGACACAATACGTTTAGGTAAAATGATTATTAAACTTACTTAGTACGATTAGAATTCGCTCATTTTTTACACTAATCTCAAGTTAATATTTTTTATCGCACTCGATTACTTCAGCTATACAATCATGACGTTTACCACAATAGTACTACAATATACTTAGCCATCGGTGGTGTGCGAGTATGAACTAGTTAGGTTTCACTGAACGTGCATTGTGCAACCCTCACAATTGATACCTTAAATACAGGTGACCTTCATTTGCTTCTAATAATAATATGTTATTCTGTCTCTACTGGTGCTATCGATTTCTCGGTTTTTAGGGGATGCAGAAATCTCACTCACTATTGGATTTTTTAGAGACCGACCGAATATTCGGTTTCGGTTTCGGTTACGGCCAGTTTCGGCCAAAATAGCCAGTTTCGGCCCCAGTTTCGGTTTCGGCCAAAAAGTGGCCGAACCTTCGGCCAAACCGAAACTAGCGTCCGTATTATATCGGGCATTGTCGGGAATCTTCGGAACAGGTTCACACTTTATGTTTGTATTCTGTACACTAGATTCCATTTTTATTTTACAAAAGTGAACTAGATTTATATCACTACCCATTTTTATACACATCATTTATGTCTTATGACAAAAATTTTGCCTGCGGCGCTACTTAAGCGGCCGTTTCCCTGATACAACATAACCAAGTGTTTTACTTACCTACCTACAACAAGATTCATCACTTCACCCATTAAAAAAACATAATTGCCTGCGGCGCTACTTCTAGTAGGTGCATCTAAAGGAAAAATACTCATAATTATTTTTATATTCTACATACCTATTTTAGTTCAAAGATAATACCTATACACATGGGCGTTGACGTCGACATCGTCGATTGGAATAGCAATATATTTTTCCATACTTCATGATAAGACCTCACAATAAATCACACTATTACCGCACATTGTCTCGCCATGTCATAAATTTTGTAAAATTAGTATAAAAAATCCATCAAAACACAATTATTTCACAAAAAAAGCCTGCGGCGCTATTTATTTATTGCTTTTTATATGAAACATTGTTCGTACATAATATTGTGCAAATTATTATGTATATTTTCAAATAAACCAAACCATATCACGGCCTTCTTCACCATGTCTCACAAAAAAATTTCGCCTGTGACGCGTTTTTCATCCTATATCAATTTTGTAAATTTTTGTTGCCCCCCTTAATAATATTTTGATAGAAGTGCGGGTAAAGAGGTCGCTATTAATGCGCCTGAGCTACCCGGGGATGTGGAGGGCCTTAAGCCCGCAGGATTTTCCTTCAATGCCCCCCTTTAGCTCCGAGGCTGGCGACGCCCATGAATATACATATTAGCAAACTACACCACAGCTTCCGTTACTTAACCTCCCGAATAAAACTTGCATTTTTTATGTCCTATGCCATGTGTAACCTATGCCATGGATACCTACATAACTGATGACATAAGTTGTAGTTTAATAAGTTCCTTCCTTTAGTGCTTATATTGATTTCCGAAAATGAAGCGTGGTTTCCTAATAAATATCTTAGGGAAACACTAGATATCAGCGCAGCGTACCTATAATGTTTTTTTTTTTCAAAATTACAACTGAAATTCCTAAGTTTCGGTTTCGGTTTCGGTTTCGGCCGAAACTAGAAGGGGAGCCGAATATTCGGTTACGGTTTCGGTTTCGGCCAAAAATCCAGTTTCGGTCGGACACTAATAAAAATAGTGGAGGCACCATTTTATTTCAATGGAGGCCAAAGATTCTTGGTAGCGTAGGTATTCTGTCATAATCATTATGCTCAAAGGAAATACAATCAATAATGTCAGAAAAAATATTTGTATACAAGTACACAAATACGCAAAAAAGATTTTGTAGGATATAAATATTTATTTCAATTTACACGGGTACGTAAGTAATAGTTCTTATAAGTACAAAATGGTTTCTAACTATATCGCAGAAAATAATTACACATATCTACTAGGTATCTAATCATATAATACAGAAAAAAACTTTTTTGCTTTTTTTTAATGTTCACTTATATTGCGACCGTATTGCGAGATCAATCACACAAAGTCTACAGGATTACTCCATAAATAAATAAATCTTTATTGGCCAGTAAATATATATAGATAGGTACAAAAACAAGACAATGCAGTGTGCCAAAAGGCGGACTTATTGCAAAAGCAATATCTTAGAGTCAACCCGAATACCCTCTTGTTAGAATACTGATGTATTATTTTGTAGGTAGGTACATAAATTTCACGGTGCGGACAAGTTTTGCTTCTAAAAGAATTGCGATAGATTAGGTATATGTATGTACGGGAAAAAAGCTTAATAAGTGGGTCACATTTATATGAGAAAAAGTGCTTAGTATGTACGAGTAGTTCTAACTGCATTTAATTATTTGTTTAAGATGATATTCAAACGCTAACAAATCTATAAATTCTTCTCTCGGACCTTACAGTAATAGATAATTATTATTTCAATACGTTTATTTGTTTACTCTACAAGTTATAAAAGATGCATGTGAAGTGTAATTTTGGTGAATTCTGATGAAGGTCCCATGAAAGCCGACATAACAAACGGCCCATACCTACATATCAAAAGAATTCAAGCATGGTAAATATTTTTACATACAATACACATGCACGCACATGTGCAATATAAAATTTATAAAGGTAATGCACCCTGTCGTCATATTGACGAGTGGGATTATTAGAATACAACCCTTATGCTGGATTACTCCAACTTTTTAGGTGAAGAATAACGGAGATAAGAGCTACCTAGCAAAAATTTTGTATGGAAAATAATGATAAGTGGCTCATATTTCTGCTATTCCTCGCCTAAGAAGTTGTAGTCCAAGAGCCCATCGTTGAAATCATGACGGATGTGTTTTTTGATCGAAATGTGGTTTAAAAGAATGTTTAGACATAATATAATACATTGCCATAGGGTTGCCTAGCAAAATCTTGCCGCGAGTACCTTTACCATGATGATTATTGACACCAATTTTGAAGCGAATTGCACCCATCTGTTTTTTAAGTAAAATTAGCACCATCGGAAAGAGGCCGATTTGAAGACATAGAAAAACATGGGTTGCCTGTCCTCAGTCTGCCGCAACCCTAGGCAACCCAGGCCCAAAGATGCCATTTTTCGAAGTAAAATGCACCCATCTGTTTTTTACACGAGTGACACATCAAATTGAAGCTACTGTCTTCCCCGATACGATGGTATAGGGTTGCCTACCTAAAACCTGCCGCAAATTAGGGTTGCCTGCATTTGAATGATGATATTTGAATGATGATGACCTAGTGAAAATGTGGTGGCATATCCAGGAAAATATTATATTTGTTTTTTTCTTGATCATTTCTTATGTTTTTTGGGGTGCTGAATCCGAATTTTAACTTTGCAAGCTTCTAACTATGATGGTTTTCGCGAAAAATACGAAAAACAAAGAGAAAATTGTTTTTCTTAGAGACTTTTTTTATAACTCGAAAAGTATGCACTTTAGAGCAAAAAATGTTAGGACAAAAATAATCTTCAATAAATTTTCTATAAATTTTATTACGTGACATTTTTTCGTCAGACCAATGGTTTAGGAGCTATTACCCTTTAAAACTTTATGAAAATCAGAAAATTGTTCCAACTTTGCACTTTATTTAGATTTCTGCCTACAATAAAAAAACTGCATACTTTTAAAGAATGAATTATAAAATAAAAATGAATTCTCTACGATTATGCTTTTGGGTACTTTACGCTAAGATGCACCATTTAAGAGATAAAGAGTGTTAAAGTTTGATATTATAATTCAAAATATGAATTTTCATAGATGAAGTAGATTAGAAGTTTCTGGTTGTCACATCATTACCAATACATACAAAGGTGTATTAGCGCCAGTATATACAATCAGCTAGCGAAGTTTTATAAACAGTCATGACACTACGTAATAAGAGTAATATCATTTGAGAGTCATTTGTTAAATTATGATGAAAATAAAATAACACTTTTTATAAAAAATAATTATATTCACGTCAAATTGTATCCAAGGCGAAGTTAGTAGATACATTAACATTATACAAGCACATGGAGGTGTGATAAAAAAATACCGCAAATAAATAAAATTATTAATTATTTTATGAATGTTAATTATGGATGAATAAACATAAAACTGAGGAATTTAGGGGGGGGCGGTTGAATTTCACTCCGCTCGGCTGCGGGTGGAGCCGTGCGCGATAAGAACCTTATTTGCCCTTGACTATTTTTAGCTATACTCTTCCAGTCCCATGTTGCAACTTTGCTGGTAATATTTTCTGTAGGTACTTGGCATCACCCGCAGCCGAGTGAGAAAAGTTACAGCAAAATAACAGGCCTGTCAACCTAGAAAAACTCTTTTAATAACTCGGTAATATTTACTGTAGGTACTTGGCATCACCCGCAGCCGAGTGAAAAAAGTTATAGCAAAATAACAGGCCTGTCAAATTAAAGAAACTTGTGTTGTGAAGTGGAGTAGGTCGGGGTCGGGGTAAATATTACCGAGAAATATTATTATTTTGCTATAACTTTTTCACTCGGCTGCGGGTGATGCCAAGTACCTACAGTAAATATTACCGAGTTATGAAAAGAGTTTCTCTAATTTGACAGGCCTGTTATTTTGCTATAACTTTTTTCACTCGGCTGCGGGTGATGCCAAGTACCTACAGTAAATATTACCGAGTTATTAAAAGAGTTTTTCTAGGTTGACAGGCCCGTTATTTTGCTATAACCTTTTTTACTCGGCTGCGGGTGATGCCAAGTACCTACAGAAAATATTACCAGCAAAGTTGCAACATGGGACTGGAAGAGTATAGCTAAAAATAGTCAAGGGCAAATAAGGTTCTTATCGCGCACGGCTCCACCCGCAGCCGAGCGGAGTGAAATTCAACCGCCCCCCCTTAATTCCTCAGTTTTATGTTTTTTCATCCATAATTAACATCCATAAAATAATAAATAATTTTATTAATTTGCGGTATTTTTTTATCACACCTCCATGTGCTTGTATAATGTTAATGTATCTACTAACTTCGCCTTGGATACAATTTGACGTGAATATAATTATTTTTTATAAAAAGTGTTATTTTATTTTCATCATAATTTAACAAATGACTCTCAAATGATATTACTCTTATTACGTAGTGTCATGACTGTTTATAAAACTTCGCTAGCTGATTGTATATACTGGCGCTAATACACCTTTGTATGTATTGGTAATGATGTGACAACCAGAAACTTCTAATCTACTTCATCTATGAAAATTCATATTTTGAATTATAATATCAAACTTTAACACTCTTTATCTCTTAAATGGTGCATCTTAGCGTAAAGTACCCAAAAGCATAATCGTAGAGAATTCATTTTTATTTTATAATTCATTCTTTAAAAGTATGCAGTTTTTTTATTGTAGGCAGAAATCTAAATAAAGTGCAAAGTTGGAACAATTTTCTGATTTTCATAAAGTTTTAAAGGGTAATAGCTCCTAAACCATTGGTCTGACGAAAAAATGTCACGTGATAAAATTTATAGAAAATTTATTGAAGATTATTTTTGTCCTAACATTTTTTGCTCTAAAGTGCATACTTTTCGAGTTATAAAAAAAGTCTCTAAGAAAAACAATTTTCTCTTTGTTTTTCGTATTTTTCGCGAAAACCATCATAGTTAGAAGCTTGCAAAGTTAAAATTCGGATTCAGCACCCCAAAAAACATAAGAAATGATCAAGAAAAAAACAAATATAATATTTTCCTGGATATGCCACCACATTTTCACTAGGTCATCATCATTCAAATATCATCATTCAAATGCAGGCAACCCTAATTTGCGGCAGGTTTTAGGTAGGCAACCCTATACCATCGTATCGGGGAAGACAGTAGCTTCAATTTGATGTGTCACTCGTGTAAAAAACAGATGGGTGCATTTTACTTCGAAAAATGGCATCTTTGGGCCTGGGTTGCCTAGGGTTGCGGCAGACTGAGGACAGGCAACCCATGTTTTTCTATGTCTTCAAATCGGCCTCTTTCCGATGGTGCTAATTTTACTTAAAAAACAGATGGGTGCAATTCGCTTCAAAATTGGTGTCAATAATCATCATGGTAAAGGTACTCGCGGCAAGATTTTGCTAGGCAACCCTATGGCAATGTATTATATTATGTCTAAACATTCTTTTAAACCACATTTCGATCAAAAAACACATCCGTCATGATTTCAACGATGGGCTCTTGGACTATTGGTTAAATCTAGCATTAAAGATCTTCTTGAGAACACAGATGTACTTCCTATAGTATATGTATGGTAAAAGAGGGTATTGATCATGTATTGTATGCTTGAGTTTCGAGTCCATGACTAGGTGCATTATGCAATATGCATCCCTCGTTTTATTTTCGAAATGAAACAAATATATTTACATCTGCATGTGTACTATTTTATTCGTTACATTGAAGGTAATGAGTGAAACTTTGTATTATTTTCAAGCAGTACATGCCAAAGCAACTATGTAATTAATTTGACAATGTATGTAAATATGCTTCCTCTATACACTTTCCCTTAATTCATTTGACGCTTTTATTTACTCGTGTATCTCTTTCTCTGACTGCTACTTTTCAAAGCGTTTTATTTTTTTCTACCGAACTAACATTCTGATTAGCTGTGCGTGGGTTGCGACCCTTTTCATATTACTCACACAATGATATAAAATAGCTACATTAGGTATATTCTTACACAGCACCAAAAACAGCTTCAATTTTTTGACAAATCTCCATTTCGTATGTACGAGTAGGAACACCAACTTCTAATACATCGAGATACAAAAATATTCCTTCTGTAATTTTATCTAAAAAATGTTTACCACTAGATTCATAAAATGCAAACAGATAATACTTAATATAGTTAAATGTACACAGAATATAATATGAAAAATTCCTATCAGTTTTAATATTATAATATTGGTATCTAACCACAACCTACTTACTATACAAGTTTAACAATCTTTTTTGCACCTACTACATTTACCAATATAAGTAATTACTGTAATTATTACGATAATATATTTATTTTATTTCTATTTGTACGCGAAATAATATACCGCATTTTAAAACTTTGTGTATGCGATACAATTCGTGTTGATAATATCAATTTTATAAAATGTATCAGGCCCAACCCATAACTGCTAAAATACAAATCAATGCTTCCATCACCATAGGATGAAGTAGATTCTCTTCAATTTTTATCCTAGCCGGTGATGTGTGCAGGTCTTCTGCTGAACTTTATTAGAAACCATATTTTATAACAACGCGTCCGAAACATCCCACTGGGATCTTTCTATAAAGATGAATGTGGAATCTGTTCCTGAGAGTCTCTCGAGCACAATAGTTTCTTATACGGTCTCTCAGAGCTACTACTGCTTCTCCTCTCTAAAAAAATGAGTATTAGGTTATTGAAATAAAAATCAAGCTTAATTTGTGTCTACACAATATTTTAATTAAACCATCCCAACGTCATGGTACGTAACGCGAATAAGAAAAACCGTGTAAAAAAATGTTTAAACATGATCAAACACATTGTAGAATTTTATAATAGATTTTTTGTGGGTTTGTATTACAATTCTGATAATAGGGAATGAGATTCGCATCAGATTGAAGCTATATCTATTAAAATATTGATAAATTCATATTATCTGTCTATTATGTTGTATGAATAAAATGTAGTTAATATAAATAATATCGCGCATGGTTCAATAAACTGAATCGCAAAGTAATTAGGCGTAACGGTGATTAAAGATATTTTTATTATTGTGTGTATTGAGTTTATTTTTTTTGGTACATAAATATAATAATGCTTTGTTTGATGAAATATTTTTGATTAATAATAACTGAAGAATTTTCTCATCATATGTGATAATTGAAAAAGAAGTCTTAAAACCCAAATAAAAATATCTCCCTACAATATTCAACAGGAGTTTATAGAAAGATATTTATATGAATTATAACACTGCACATTATTTGTGTTTTTATACACAATATATTCACTCGTTACCCCTATTACCCCACCATTGGAATATGTCGTTGTTGAATAGTAGCAATGTCTCTAATTATTAGAGCGGATGTGACGAGATGTATGACAATCCTAAGGATCTGGGGTATCCTAGACGGCGCGGCGACCAGGACATATCTTGCGAGTGCGACTGTTTAGCGGTTCAGGATGATACATATAATATATACTAGTGTGCCTGATGACGAGAGAGATGTGTTTGCCCCGCGAACTGAGGTTGGCAAATGTCCACGAGTGGATTTTGTCTTGACGATGAGGTGAATATAATAACTGAGGCAAGACATATCTACATGTGCCGTGCGTACATTTTTTTTAATAATGCACGTCGCACATATTTCATTGGATACCCCCACCCCGTTGCGTTGTGGGAAATGAATGCCGTAATGAATTAATGTTCGATAATTTAAAACAGAATACCCTACGCTGGTAAATTTTTCAAATGATTGCATTGTAAAATGATTCATTATCTCGTCCAACCCTCGCCTCGACGTGATACGGATTTGGATTTAGATTTGGGTTATTATATTAGTAGATTATTATTGACATAATTACCAAACAAGTGACTGTTTAATGATTGGTTATAGACCAGTTGGTTACTGTACAAAGTGGTGATGATGAATCAACCTCTAAATATTTATTCATTCAAATTATATACTGGCATTACTATTGGTCCAGTTTGTAATGGTATGGCATATTATTGATTGTTGCAAATATAATCAGCAATGTAATAGATATAGATCTCTGTTTTAAACATCGAGCTTAAGATCTGCCCTCTTATTACCGATATGTTCAAGCATTAATTCGAGTTTGTTTTCTCGATAATAGATTCGGTGATCCAGTTTAAATGACATTGTTCACATTTATGAAGAGGATTTTTCACTGTGTACTTTCCCTGCACCAATGATAATACTCGTAGTATATGTAGATAACAACATGACTCCGAATGGTTTAGTTTGGTGAATTTCCTAAGCGAATTTTCAAGGAGCAATTTATAGGACAGCCATGTAGTTAGGTAGTTATATGTAACATTTTTTATCTCCTGGCTAGACTTATCATTGACTGGATTATTGGTGTCTTATGAATCTGTAACAAAGACATGTGGATATCTGTGATATGTACTTGTCAATTCATTAAACAAATCTGTCTACCTACCGAAAAATACCTATACCATATATCTAGATCATATTAAGAAATATGCCTCCCGTGAGTATTAATTTGTTCTGTAATCAAATTCAAATAATTATGGCTATCGCACAGAATTACCTACAATTTATTTACATATTATGATCGCATGAGAAACGTTGAATACCTATAAGGTGATCCATGTAATATGCCGGACTTGGCTGGCTGTATGAAGTCATTTCTAAACGGGTGGGTCTCTTTACATTTTTTTCAAACACTCCTTTACGAAATGAAAATTGAGCATTTACAGACCTTACAGGTACCAGGTACCTATATAGGTTAATAGGTACGATGTATAGAAGTTTCTAGCGGAAGATAACAGTTCTACTTAAGATAGAGTTGTGTTATAGATTAGCGTCATTTGTACTAATTCAGTGGTACAATTTCAGTTGAGCACATCTTGATTCTTGGTCAACAAGCTCAATGTACCTAAACCTTAAAAAATATAGACCACTTTTTACAGTAAACCTTATTTGATGACATGTACACTTGAGTGCCCTGTATAGATTCCTGAGTTCAACTGAGCTCCTTTGACTGCGACAGCACTCAATATAGCGTACATAATATGAATACTAGGTACCTATTACTGTATGCAAAATTTAACGTAAGTATCGATTATGATTGTAATCTCAGCTTTGAATAAATAACCAAGCAACTGCACTCACTCACATTGTATTATTAACGTCTCCTATATTATCACCATTGTCTTACATGTTATTATTGGGATATCGTACTACGATTACAGACAGTTTCAATTTTGAATAAGAACTGGCTCAACGACTGGAGTCACTATTTGGATCAATTACCTATGACTGTATTTAAGTTAGCAATTATACTCGTATTGGTTTGCAGTAATAATACTTACTACCTAACCTACTATTGATCTCATTCTCTCAAGTATTTCATATAGTGCTACATATTATTCATTCTCTCATCATCAGTAAACCAGTGGACATAATGTTTTATTTCAATTATTTCACTTGAGTTATCAAGATTGCTTACCGACAGTCATGGAGTTAGCGGAAAAGGCGCCAAAAGTTGTGCTCACTTTCTCATATCCATGATAAACCATTGAAAACATGAGTGAAAACATCCAGAATTAGGGCGTAAATCGTCTTTTGCTGGGAGTGTTGACGAAAGGCATTTATAGTTTGATTCTATCAACAGACATCAATATCTTGAGGGTCTCTAAACTAAACCATCATGAAAAACAACAAGACACGTACCTAGTAGGTATTACAAATATGATTGTCGAGTACTGAGACGAGTTTGGGGCACGCTTGACCTTGTTTAATATGTTCTGTGTGTAGTAGGTACCGGGTACCCACCTAGTATATATTCCAATCATTACATTTTGTGTATGTTCCAATCATTATGCAAATTGGATGTAACGGAACTCACCGCCAGATCGTCAATCACCAAAATATAGGCACCATCTTGTTAGGTTTCTAAAAACCAAGATTTTGGATACGTAAAAATAGTTTAAATCCCTATATAATACATTCCACAATATCTTTTGTAATATTTCTTGTCCAGTTTTCATTTGAGTTTGTCGTGTTTTGAGCCATGCCTCAGTCTGAACATTGTGGAGTATTCCAAACCACTGTTTAAGATTCTTGTAGATTATCCTTTCCATAACCCAGTTAAGGAGCTTATTCTTCACTGTACTTACCTCCTTCTAACTTATTACATGTAAGAGGTACTAAATAGCCCATGCCGGGAAACAGCTTAACACAGGAGAACTTTCAGACCACGTTTATTATTTTAGTCCGAGAGCCCGCTGCTTAATTTATGACGTATCTGTTTTTTGATCGAAATGTGGTATAAACGATAGCTTACCAATAGGGTATTACATCGCACTAGGGTTGCCTATCAAAATCTTGCCGCAACCCCCCCTGCCCCCCCCCCCCCCCCCCCCCCGAAAAGGTCCCTCTTCGCGGTTTTTCGCATTTTATAGGAATATGGTAAGAGATAGGAGAATGTAGTCAATGACAAAAATAATTCTTGCTAAATTCTCTACAAAAAATGTTAAGTCAATTTTTTCATAGGACTAGTAGTTTACCCGTAATGACCGGTTAAAAAACAGGATATTTTTTGAAAAAATAAAAATAAAAGTTTGATTTTTTTTCTATCACATTCTTCCACCCATTATTACTAACATTTTATGGAAAAAAAATTTTGGCCTGCGGCGCTATATCACTGGTTCTTTTATGAAAAACTAAATTTTAAGAATTTTCGTCACTGAGTTTTATTGCAATAGCTCCGAAATTATTAGATGTATGAACATAAGTTATAGCTCGTTTTGAAGCTAAGACTATGGTAATTAATTCGTTCTCTGACTATTTTCCTGTAGCTCTTATCAATTTTCAACCAATTTAGTTTCAATACATTTTTTTAGTATTTTAAATTAATTTCTTTTTTGGACCGGCCATTGCGGGTAAACTGCTAGTTCTACGAAAAAATTGACTTAACATTTTTTGTAGAGAGTTTAGCAAGGATTATTTTTGTCATTGACTACTTTCTCCTATCTCTTACCATATTCCTATAAAATGCGAAAAACCGCGAAGAGGGACCTATTCGGGGGGGGCAGGGGGGGTTGCGGCAAGATTTTGATAGGCAACCCTAGTGCGATGTAATACCCTATTGGTAAGCTATCATTTATACCACATTTCGATCAAAAAACAGATACGTCATAAATTAAGCAGCGGGCTCTTGGACTATTTTATGTTAAGAAAAAATAAGATCCCAGCTTACAACAACAAGGTTGTTAGAAAAACAATAGTAACTATGACGATTAAAGAGCAAAACTACCTTCATTGCGCGTAAGCCATAGTGGTTGCATCAATCCTGAAATCCAGGCGCAGCTACGTCGAGGCACAAGAGCTATTTGATAAATGATAATATAACATAAATTATTATACGTAATATAACATAAATTATTATCCTACACTTCTTTACAGCAACCACAGTCTTCTCCAACAAGTATCTCTATTGAGATGTTTATTTCGAAAAAATCCAAATATTCTCCGTATTAGCTACGAGTATCTTGCAAAACGTTGTTGATGAATCATGTATAATAATATTTTAACATCAATAATTTTATTCATCAAATTACTTCAAATTCGCGGTCACCCTACTAATAGCTATTGATGGATCTAGAAGAAATTGACCCCAAAATACAATATATATGTATTATTATTAGAAATATTTATATACTCGTATTATTTATATGGATATCAATAAGTGGTTCAAGGACTTATGAATACTCAGTGACGGAGTCGCTTTATTTGCTACGAAAATCCAACCCTTTTTGAAGTACCCGCGCATTAGATGCCGGTTAACTGTTAACTTCCTAATCCAGAAGAAAGGGCGTTCCTAGATGGCCACAATGTTTTTACAATGGCCAAGTAGAAGTTCCTAATATTCTAATTAATTCTTCTTTTTAAGGCCCTCCGTTCGTCCGCAAGTGATCTAGACCCATTTAACTATAGTAATATGTAAAATTATGATAGCAATATCACGAAAATCAACAAGGCATAAATAACATTCTAAATTAAGGGAAAATCCTGACGGCCTCGCACCGCCTAGAAGAAATTGGGGACCTATCCAACTATAACTACTTCCATACTACTACTATCCAGATATGCTAAAATTTCAACGTATGTGTTGTGGGAAAGACAATTCAATCTGTAGTCTTTATAATGTTACTCGTATAATAATATGTGAGTTCTTAACCGAGACATCTGTGAACGAACTATAGAAATATATTCACCACTTCATCAGTTATTTGAAGTTCCTCCGAGAATACTAGATACACCATTACACTATTCTGATAATAATATTGCTGGTATTTCTATAATACCTTCAGTAGATGTCTCTCTACCAGAGCATTAATTTATTAAAATTGGAAACATATAAACATTAGTTTGTACGAAAAGTAGGCATAAAATAATTTAAAATTCGATGTAATTTTTCTTTGAATGATGAAGTTCAAAATCAGAAACAACTTTTTTCATATATGTAGATTGTAGGTACCTACATTATAAAATTATGTGTAGTCATGAGTATCTTACCTACCAAGATCTTGTATCAGAGACATCCTCGTGGAGGAAGACAATAACTTATCGTAAATATATCTGTTGGATACTGTGATGACAATACGAATGACTTCTAAGGTCTACTTGTATAGAGTGTACAATGTAACTTCAAGTAGGAATATACACGACATAGTTTCTTTGTTTGGTGAAAAACACGCCTACAAAAAAGATACCTTTTTCGGGTAAATGAATGAAACCATCACTTAAGAGTATGCATACTGACATTTCTAAAATTTCTAAAAACGGGAGACCTTAAATCTCGACAACCGTTACTAAATATGCTTTGAAACAAAATAGTGTAGATGCATTGAATCTTTAGCTAGGGAATAACCGTAAAAGATTTTTTATATCTTGTAAAGATTTCACTTTTTTTTTTAAAAACACCTCTGATCTTTTTTCCGAAAGACGAAAGTGGAGGGGTATTTTTTTTTGTACTGACAACATGCACTAAAATCTAGGGAATAACCATAAAAGTTTTTTGATAGACGTAAAATGAACCCGAAAAAATTGAAAAAAACGCTATTTTTACCATTTTATCATGCGATTGTTCACGCGATTTTGAACCTTAATGCCGTCGGAAGTGACTGTGACGTCATTCTTGGTGCCAAGGCCTTAAGGGCATGGCACCAGGAATGACGTCACAGTCTTTTCCCACGGCATTAAGGTTCAAAATTGCGTGACAATCGCATGATAAAATGGTAAAAATAGCGTTTTTTTCCATTTTTTGGGGTTAATTTTGCGTCTATCAAAAAACTTTTACTGTTATTCCCTAGATTTTAATGCATATTATCAGTACAAGAAAAAAAAATTACTCCCCGACTTTCGGGAAACGAGTTTCCGTCTTTCGGAAAAAAGGACAGAGGTGTTTTTAAATATTATTTTTGCGAAATCTATACAAGATAAAAAAATCTATTACGGTTATTCCCTAGATAAAGGTTCAATGCATCTACCCTATTTTGTTCCAAAGCATATTTAGTAACGGTTGGAGAGATAGAAGGTCTCCCGTTTTTAGAAATTTTTGAAATGTCGGTATGCACACTCTTAATGGAGACTTTTCCATTCACAATGTCGAGTTCCGTTTCTGGGTTAGTCATAATATACAAGTAGGTATATGTAGGATAGTAGGTACTTGCAATGGGTACAACACTTTGATTATTCCTTACTTACTTACTTACTGCTAGCCACTTGCGTTCCACTGCTGGACATAGGCCTCTTCTAAACTCTTCCACTGTCTTCTATCTTGGGCTATCTGCTGCCATCTACGACCCGTAAGCTGGACAATGTCATCTGTCCACCTTTTCTGTGGTCTTCCTACGCCTCTTTTGTTCTCCCAGGGCCTCCACTTCAGGATTTTAGGTGTCCATCTGACACTGTCCTGTCTCGCCACCTGATTATTGAAGTACCTAATCAAATTATTTTTCGGTACACTACAAACTTCGTATGAGAACCAGTAAACTATTATGATATGAATGGTCTAACATTGGCAACTTGTGCTGGCTTCTCATATTACAAACTTATACACATAAAATATTAATGTAGGTACGAAGATCGCATAGGTAGAATTAATACATCCGTGACACCTCTTCCTGGACATAAGTAGTGGCGTTACATTCTAAACCAACAACCGTAGAAATTTATTTCGATAACATCAATATAAAATGCAATCTTTAATGGTCAAGTTTGAGGGTTCGATTCCCAAAGCTAACTAACGATCTAACACTACTTCACGACACAAGCTTTGCTAAGCCAGGATAAGGTGTACAAAATTAATTTGGGTTTATATTGATAAACAGAGATGTATGTCAAGACAACATTCCTGCCAATCAACCTGGGTGTCGTAGTTGTAAGAAAGTAGAATCAAACAATTGAATTGATGTTATAGGTATACCTATTATTTATTGTTATTTTCCTATTATACCTATTATTCTCCCTTTATTGTTGGCCTACAGTACACTAATCATGTTTATAAATAAAAATAACGCTATCACATCGGAACTATGTTCATACACATTGTTTCCTGTGGTCAGTCCAGTTATCTATCAACTAATTGATAATGTCATATATTAACTCATAAGCACTGCGTATTAGTATTACACACTTGGATGCCTATATAGTATAGGTATATAGTCAACTCTGGTAATTAATATATAATCGTCCATACGGAATACAATGAGTGTGATGTGGTTTGGGATGAAATCACATAGAATAAAATCATATACGACCAAAATCTACGAGTGTTATTGCTACTACACCACCATGGTATGCCTCAATAATGAGGTAACTAGTAAATACTGTGTAGTGCACATGTATTGTATAACAACACCCAGAACATTATGTTTGCGCAAACTCATGACTTTACTTTTCAGTCGAGAGGTCACGATTCAAATCTTGCCTATGGAAGGATTTTTCAGAGAATAATAATTTTACCCTGAAGATAAAAATCCAAAATGTGAAGGAATAATATTTTTTTATGGATACAAAAGATATTTAAGCAAATGTAAGTAGGTATTTAGAGTTTCAGTAGAGTTCCAAGATATATACCTAAATGGTATTATTCAAGACGAATGTTTGGTTTTGGTGATGATAATATTGACTCTCACTGAAGTGAGAAATACTTGGTGATGTCTAAATCTGCTCTCTCCAAACAAAGCATCACTCCCATATTTTCCTGAAATGACATACTGTGGTCCTATTAATATGCGTGTCATGGAGTATGATGTTATTTCTTGTATGCAAAGTTATAATGTCTGTGATGGAGTTGCACTAACTAAAACACAGTAAGCTACATTTCTGTCAATATTATAGTTCACTTCTAATATTGCAGACATATCACCATACAACATTATTAGGTACCAACTAGTATCGTTAGTTGCTGCTCCAAGATTCTAATTAAAAAGATTTGTATATTACTACCTCACTCTATTAAACATTCAGGGAGGTCAGAAATCAGTTTATTTTGTAGATTGAAAAACAGCTTTTTGCGTATTATTCGACATTCCCCAAACATAGTAGAGAAACCGTATAGATAGAAATGACACTTACTATACGTAAATAAATGGCATTTGGTTCTAATATTAAATTAAAAAAGCGTGTTCATGAAATTATTTTTATTTCTCCCTTTAGCGTCTTCAAGTGAACACAACACTTCATATTATCATGGAGAGGTTTTGTGTGGTTCATATTACCCCTTCCCTTCCCACATAATTCCAAACGCTTTAATACTCGTAGGTTTATCGTACGAACGCAAGGTGCAATAAATGAGGGTAAAATATGTAATGGTGTTTATAGAAACATATTTATGAATTTCGACTGTCTAATGTGTATGATATGATAATACTATTAATATCTATCTACTGCACATACTCTTACTGCCTAATGATGTATGGATATACATACGAGCACCTAATATAGGTTCAGCTACTTCGTCACAATAACATTTAACATACATTACGTTTCAAATGTTATTATTCATCATAGTGTCCTGATGGAAGTAGCATTCGATGAAATCATCCATTACAGTGTTCAGTTTTTGGGTATTTATATATATTAATATAGTGAATTAGTGGTAGGTAATTATATAAGTTTCATAATGAATTCTCCAACTGTGTTGTGTGGATTTTTATTAGTAGTGTTTTGTGTTTCTTGTTCAAACGCATATTTCCTAACAGCCAAAGTGGATTATACCAAATGTCCTATTGTGAAAGCAATGAGAAATTTTGATCTGAAGCAGGTAAGTTTGCCAATTGGACCCTTTGATGCTAACTCTCTGATGTTCTAAAGCTAATCATTTTCAGTTTGACATAGGCGTTCTCTAATTACTAGAATGACTAAAATATTTTACCAGTTTTGGATTCTAAAAAATATAAAATCATAGGATTGAAATATAACAATTATTTGATAAATTATTAATGCATTCCCACATCCCTGGTTATTTTGCATTGTAGAAAATGATGTAAGAGATTGTGATGGATTGTCTTTGGAATGCGCTCAAATTGTTAAATATTATGATGTACACTTCACAGTTAGACAAATAGCTTGTGTTGTTGGGTGCAGAATGTAGTATTTTCTGAAGGTAAAGTGGAGTGGAGTCCTTGATTAACTAAAGTTTTTGAGCGGATGTGCTGGGTTTTAATGATATGCGTTTTGCGTATACTATAGGGTAGAGTACGTTATATTGTACCGCCCGTTAAATCATACCACCTTAGTATTTCCGAAACTATGATTTTTTTTATAAAATAGCAACTCATGTTTAATTGCGACTAACAATAAACTCTTATTGACGGGTTCATTTGGTTTGCTGGTGTAAAAATAAACATGTCAATAACGAAACATTATTTTTTATTGACTCGTGTAATTTTTATAGTTGCTATCTAAGGGTATAATACATTGAAATGTAACTGATGAATTATGTTACTATTATTAATTTAATTCAAAATTAATATAGTTTTAATGAGTTACTATAATTTGGGCATAAGTTTTGGGATTATGTTGATATTTGTTGTTTTCCCCCATTTGAGCGAGTTCGTTATATTGTACCACTAGAAGTCCTCTATATCGTACCTCTACGATACCTATGAAGTTTATACTTACTTCATTAATTTTAAATTGCGTTGTACTGGATCAGGGATCTGTTGATAACTTTTTTTTTTGTTTATAAATATAACTGATTTTGCATCCAATTTTGTTGTATTTTACAAAAATATATTTTTAGTACTTTTGTTTGAAATTTGTATAGAGGTACGATTTAAATACCAGTGGTACGATATAGTGACCAGTTCGTTAAATCGTACCGTTTTCTACTTTTTTTCAGACGTGTTTTCAATAGTGTAAGTGTTTTTGCTGACCTTCTTGAAATAAAAAAATAGATAGCCAACTAAACACAGTTTCATTTGGTGTATTCATATATTTACGATGATCTTTAGTTTTTACGAAAAATGACTTTTTACAAAATCAGTACAATTTAGCCAACTTCCCCCTACATGTCTTGTCTCTGTTTTAATTATGGTAACGTGACGCTATTTCATGATAAATTAAATAATAATACATATTTTCAGATTTTAGGGCAATGGTATGTTGTGGAATACTACGCTAGTTCAGAGGAAGAATTGTCATATAAATGTATGAGAGCTGATTTCACTGATAATGAGAAAGTCCTTTCTAATGGTGAGTTTGCTCATCTTACTATACACCACTATCTTAATATTTACTCAATGTAATATAGTATTATTATCAATGGAGCTATTTGACCATAACTAACTAACATAATATTTGTATTAATAATTATTATCAGTGATAGATAGAAATTGTTGTCTTACATATTGTTCGACGTCATTAGATTCTATAATGTCTAGTATGTATGTACATAAATTGTGCACAATAATTAGAGAATTACCCCACTTCACAAGACAAGCTTTTGCACCAACTTTCTGGGAAGTTATGTACAATCGATTATTATGTTTATTTCAGGTTATTATTTATTTAATTAATCATGTCGTGTCTTTTTTGGTTAGGTACTCTTTGTTTGAATCCATCTCTATTTTGTAAGAACTTTAATCGTGAATAAATAGATTCTGATAACTTCCATTCTCTATATGGTAGGTTAGTGAGTATATAGTAGAAATTGATACAATGATACGAGTGTACATTCACAGGTAAACCATCTATGGAAATAACAATGAACTTCACATACGCGTTTATCAATGATCCACAGAGTGAAGTTTTACTTGGGAACATTACATGGGAAGTACCAGATTCAACTACTCCCGCACACTGGGTACATGCAGAAGACACTTGTAAGTACTTATAAAAAACTATACTATGGTATACCTAAGTATATCTCGGTGTACTAATGAGAATTCGACCTAATAACGGTAAATTTTCGTATTGTGTATGTTAAATAGTATCATCATTTCCTCTCACAGAAATTACAAAATACTTCGAGATTCAATCTCCAGAGGGCAGTGGTGATGCTGTTAATATTATGGTTTGATTGAAACACTGCATGCCATCTTAAGAGTTTTTGAAAGCGAATAAGTTTGCTTAAAGTATTATATGCTTAAAGTGTTATGTTTATTTTCAAATCTCAACAAGAGGTCAAGAAAAATTAACAAAAAACAGCTCTTTCATCATTCAAGCTATCTGCCGTCGTGCTAACGTCAACCAACGTTGTGCGCATTTCCATATTCACATTCCTTGTCTTGTAATATTTCATTTATGATGTCGGCGATTTTTATTGTGACACGAGGATACAATTTTGCACTTTGGACAAGTGATCAATAACAATCCAACCCAGCCCACTAATATTCTAGAATCTTCTTATCAAAGAAGAACTACTCACATCCTGTTGTTATTATTTTTTCAGATGAAGGTATTTACAATACGTACGTGTTAGATACAGACTATATATCGTGGACACTTCTTATGCACTGTGCGGAAAAGGAGAAGAGTACCAGATATCTGTCAGCTTTCATCATGTCACGTGGAGTCACCCTGCCTCACAATGTTATATCGTATCTTAGAGACAAACTACCAAGATACGGAATCGACTTAAACTTCTTGTTTGACATGTCACAAGAGAACTGTGATGCGGTGAATTCAGAGACTTCCTTTACTAATTCAGTGACGCCATCGGGAATCGATGGATTAGAGATTCCAAGAAGAAAAACCAGTAGACGAAGACATCCACTAAGTCGGCGACATAAAAATGTATCCAAGGAGAGCATATCAAAGGAGAAAATGTAAAAGATATACATGTCTATATACCCAAGTATTATTATGTGAGAACAAAATAGTTGAAAAATATTTTGATCTACTCGTACCTTAAGGAATCATGCTCAGTTAGGCAGATCAAATTATCAGCTTTGGTGTTTCTGATACTGTTATTTTTTTTTTAATTTTTAAATAAAATATTTTTTTTTCACTACACACCATTTTATTTCCATAATTAGTAAAACACAAATATTTGTAAAACATGATTATCAACACTGGCATAATATATTATTATACTATATTAAACATTTACACACAAATACCTGATTGGTCAGAGTGGAAACTGCAAGTAACGAGGACCAAGTTACAAAGATACTTTCAACTCTTGATTCAATGAAGAATGAGAGGATAAAGAGAAAATGATATGGTTCAATGACAAGTAAAGAAGTATTAGTTATACCTATCAAGAGACGCGAATACCAGTTTTAGTCAGATTAAATTTAACAATGCTCCGCAAAATGCGAAAGTTTAATTTATACTAAGACTGTTTTCCTGACTTTTACAAAACAAAGTGACTTTTACAGTACAAAATTTTTCGGTTCAAATTATAATTAAGAGTGGTGCATTTTCTAAAGTTATTTTTATATTAGGTACCTACATGTATTTATCCAAATTAATAAAATATTAATGAACTAACAAACTTTCATAAAAGATAAAAAGTTTATACGTATGCATTACAGTACACGCGTGTAACAAAATTCACGAATATTAAAAAAATGAGTATATAATTAAGTGCGAAACTCCATACACTCGCAAGGTCGTGGGGTTTAGTGATTCACTCGTACACGCATTATTATAATAATTAGAGTTATAATTAGAGTTTAATATATTGTGTTGTTATCCTAGTAATGTTATTTATTGTACCGATGTAGCATTTCTCAACTCAGTACCGATGATTGTAGGATTTGCTGTAATAGAATAATTTGTGAGAGTTTCATTTACTTGTGTACTATTTTTACTTGACCCTGGAGGATTAACCTGTAGTAGTATTACGGTATATGTGGCTACGGCGCCGACCAAAGAGTAAATGAATGTAAAATCGAATGGGAAAAAGTTACAGGCCGTAATTGTAAATTTTCTGCAAGACATCAATTGAGAGAATCTATCCAATAATTCTTCACGTTCTGGATCTGAAAAAAGGAACCAAAAAATACTTAATCTATTTCAGTATTTCAAGCAGATATACTCTTAGGTTTTTAGTAGTATCCTAGGAGGAAAAATATCTAATATGGTCAGTTCCTAAGAAAATATGGATTGTTATGTATGTAGGCCTAGTGTTTTAATGTAATGAATAATGAATTATAACAATTTATTTCAGGATCATACGCGTTATATGAATTTATTTTAGAGTATAAATTGCATAACTTACCAACGTCAGTAACAATTGAAAGTTTATTTATTATGTTAGATGTTTTATTCACTCTTGCTTGAAGCTTTTCAATAATGATTGTAATTGTTAACACAAACAGAATTCCTCTCATACAGAACGTGACGATGCTTATATTCCTGAATTCGTCCTAAATTGTAAGGAGAAACACAATAACAAAATAATTTATTTAAACGACTTTTACTAGAAGAATGTAAATATATATAATCAAAATAACTTACTCCTGAATCAGGCCTTTTGTTGACGTTAATCAACTCATTGACTGTTGATAAAATGTTCATGAATGCTGATATGGCGGAACAGAGTAACTGAAAGAGTAGGTATTAAAATATACATAATTGTACTCAAATCATATAATAAGTATATAAATGCCCTTTTTGAAACATGGGGAATTTGAGATTTTCCTTTTATAAGCGGTGGACGCGATACTTTCCTAATAGTATTTTGTAAAACTTTCATTAAAAATTTATTTCAAATAAAATCTAAAAACTCTGAAAGATATTTAGTTTCTCTCTATAATAGCATAAAATATCTACAAAATCGTGCAATGGTAAATATGGGATAAAATCCCCACTTTGAGAGATTATTTTAAATGTAAAATCTTTCACTTACAGGAATCCCGAAACAGGAGTTGACAATATTGGCATTGTCAGCCAAACGATCAAAAACTCTCATAAGTCTCGTTATATCATCAATTTTTTCATTATTTTTATCAGATTTGTTAGATTTCACTCCAGTATACATTCCAAGTTTCTTCGTAATATCATCCATCAATTCGTTTTTCTTCTTGCTTATGACGGATACTTCCATATTAAATAGATTATTTGTGTCATATTTTGTCGCATTCAGTTGAGTATTCAAAATATTCATACGAATCGTTATAATGTATAGAAGAGCACATATTTCTAAGGAGATAAATTCATTGAACGTACCGATGATGATATTGTTTATGATCATTTTAGGATATTCACCCTCTTCGGAGACGTAGAACAAAAAAACATACATGAGTATCGTAAGGAAGAATATTACTAGAAACATAAACATCATCTTGTTCCTTGCTGGGATGTAAATATTTTTATTCTGAACATTTAATTGATTATCAATAATACTTATATTATTGAGAACTCTGACGATCAGTTTCTGATAACATGTTGCCGATAAAATGAGACTAAAGACGGCGGATATTGTTGGAGGGATGAGTTTCAAAAGCAGCGTAATGATTTGCGAAGGAGTTTGTGTAGCATCCATAGATAATGCGATATAAATGTAATAAATTTCAGCGCAAATAATCGCCAGTGCCAATATAAAGGAATACAACTTTGACATAACTCCAGTTTGAAACATTTCTCTGCCATTGAATGTAAATTGTTGCAATCCAATAATCTGAAGGAATCCATAAAACGGTTTCACTGTATCCGTAATATCATCTTCATTTTCTTCCTCGTACTGTACATCTTCTTTAGGCAAAACTTGAGTAATTTTTGATAATTTATTTTGCAATACAAAATTGAATTCTTTTTCCGACATCTTTCCCAGTTTATCCATTTTCGTGGCGATGTGTCGACTGATTGATTATCATAAGCTTTTATGTAAATCGAATAAAATTAATTCAATTACTTGAAACGTTACAACAATCAAATATTATTACTTTGAGGGAATAAAGACAAGACATGTCAATCAAACAACGCTGATAAAAATAAAATGGGGATCTATTATTAATGGATTTCACTTATGGAATTACGAATAGGTACCTACTACCTACATACACACAATGATATTATCGCACCCACATAAAATTAATATGATTAGAAAAATAATTAATTTCTTTACGAGTTTTAATACAGGTAATGCATATTTCTATTGGAGGTCGCTCTATATTTCTAATATTCAAGTAATATTTAATAACGAAATTATTAACTGATTAATTGCGTTTGATTAAAAAGTTCTTCAAAATACCAACCAGACCAACCCCTTATAAAACTTTCATTTCAAATTGTTTGTTAAGTTGATATAAGAATCTACAGATACACCTTGTAAGTCATATGATTGAACCATGAGCGTTGTCAACCCACAGAGGTTGCAATGGTACCGATAAAACACAAGATTTCACTGTAAGCCATTCAATAAGATCAGAAGCTAATATTACACGCTTCTCTTTTGCATGAATCACCGGTATTATAAATCATGGAATGCTTCATCCCTAAATACACGTACGTCGTACACCAATTCATATGGTGGTTGCATCACTTTTGTGTTTAGAGGATTCACCATTGAATTATTTCACTTTTGATTCGGGAAATATTCAAATCGTCCAACATGGGCTTAGCATTGACCTTTCTATACATTTTGAAGAGTAGGTAAAGTAAAGCGGTTTTGTGTAATATTTTTTCTTTACAAAATACCATGTAGAGTATGTATCTGGTATAGTGTTATATTCTGCTATAGAATGTTTAACTCTGTTCCATTATGATTATACTAAAAGTCATAATGCTACCAATAAAGGAGTAGACAAATGTGTAATCAACCGAAAAAAAGTTACATGCTGTTATTGTAAACTTTCTGCATCGAATGAGTTGAGTGAATCGATTCAAATTATCTTGCATATTTTGACCTGAAACAATGTATTATAATATTAGTATTAGAGACCGACCGAATATTCGGTTTCGGTTTCGGTTACGGCCAGTTTCGGCCAAAATAGCCGGTTTCGGCCTCAGTTTCGGTTTCGGCCAAAAAGTGGCCGAACCTTCGGCCAAACCGAAACTAGCATCCGTATTATATCGAGCATTGTCGGGAATCTTCGGAACAGATTCACACTTTGTGTTTGTATTCTGTACACTAGAATCCTTTTTTATTTTACAAAAGTGAACTAGATTTATATCACTACCCATTTTTATACACATCATTTATGCCCTATGATAAAAAATTTGCCTGCGGCGCTACTTCTAATAATAATAATAATAATTGGAATATTTCTATAGCGCCGTCTTTGTGCCGGAGCACCTCGAGGTCGCTTCACAAAAAAGCAATATTGTAAATCATCTTCTAGGTGCATCTAAAGGAAAAATACTCATAATTATTTTTTTTTTTTATTCTCTTTCGGCAAGGCACCCGATCGCGAGTGATATATGCCATACAGAGACAAAGTCAATTCAATTCCGCACACACGATAATCAAAACATCAAATCACTTAGTCACACTATCACGCAAAACAACAACTTACCCTCCTTCAGTAGGAAGCGGGCAGTACAAGATGTTACAAGTTTCAATGCCTATCGGTATACAATATCTCTAGCGGACATCGGTAAATTCAATGCTCGTTATAAACAGGGATGTGCCGCTGCATTTCAATTACAATTAAATTATTAAATTCAAAACTTTTGCATGTACTAAATATTTTTATCGTGTTTCTTCAAGTGGTTTATTAGGGCGAAGTTAATTCTAGGATTATTCAATGAAAGGAGATGTTGAACATTAATTGGAAATGACAAGCCGAGGCCAGTCAAGTCACGCAGTAGATCATTATTGGGTAATCGGCTACAATTGAAAAAGACGTGATCCGCCGTCTCATCCTCCTCTCCACACTCACACAGAGCAGATGACAAAATATTAATCCTTTTAAGGTGCGATGCCAGAACAGTATGGCCTATTCTAAGCCTACACAAAAGAGAAACGCTCAATTTGGGGATTTTTATATGTCGAAACCATGGGAAAGTTGGGACCGATGGTTGTATACTTCTATAATAGGAACCAGTACTAGACTCAGAAAACATAAGATTCCACTCCCCATCAACTCTTTTTTTAAATATATTAATGTAATCGTCAATTGGTAGCGAGAAGTTGCATGGAATGACGCCACACGAGCGGGCTTCTCCCGCTAGTGCGTCTACTCTTTCGTTACCTTCAATTCCCACATGGGAGGGAATCCAAGCAATCGATACATCAATGTTTTTTGTATAGGAGGTATGAAACATGTCCTTTATATCACAAATAAGTCGATTATTAATTAAAGCGGAAGTATTGTTCAGCATCAAACAGTTGACAATGCTGAGAGAGTCAGTAAAGATTATCACAGGCGATATAGATAAATAAACAATCTTCCTCAGAGCCTCGACGAGGGCCACACACTCGGCCGTAAATACAGATGTCTCCCCAGGCAGTTGAAACTGACCTACCAGGTTCTGAGAAGGTATGTAATATGCTGCACCACAAGTTCCATCGTCGCCCTTAGACCCGTCCGTAAAAACCTTGATATGTGAGGGCCAATTTTCTTCAACTGTTTGGGAAAACAGACGATTGACGTACGTGGGGTTCCAAGAAGAAACAGACCTGTTAATACCAATTGAGGGATAGATGTTAGGAACGAGCATGGTTGCGTCTAGGGGAATGCTGAAAATGGGGAGAGATGGGTTGAGAGGGCATGAAAGAACATTGAAGATGAAGTACCATGATTCATACAGCAGAGGTGGGGTGGAAGTGAGTCGATTAGGTTTTGAACTGAATAAAGCATGAAGAGATCGAAGTTTATAAAAAATAGGATGATTGCTTTGATTTGATCGGTTTACAAGAAATTTAAGGCAAAGGAGTTTTCTTCTCAAGGACAAAGGCATTTCAGCGCATTCCGCCTGCAGGGAAACCACTGGGGAGGATTTCATTGCCCCAAGTATGAGTCTAAGGGATTTTGATTGTACCCTGTCCAATTTAATCTGTAAGTATTTTGGAAGTGGGTCCATGATAAAGCATGCATAATCTATATGACTTCTAATAAGCGCACAGTATAGCATTCTCATGACAGATGGGTGAGCACCCCACCAGACTCTCGAGATTGCCCTCAGGATATTGATGTTCTTTTCGCATTTAGCTATTATACTCTCGATGTGGGCATTCCATGACAGTTTGCGGTTAAGTGATACTCCCAGAAATTTTACATTTTGCTTAAAAGGGACTTCGATACCGTTAAGTTTGATTTTAATATTTGGAGTATTATGCTTCCTGGAAAATATTACTGCTTGACTCTTGCCCGGAGACAGAGTGAGGCCCTTGCCATCAAACCATTCACACACAGATCGCAAAGCATCCTCCAGTAACCTTGAGGCACGTGATACTGATTTATGTGGTAAATAAATTACGAAATCATCCGCATATTGTAGAATAGAGACTTCGGGAGGGATACATGAAATAAGATCTTGAGTATAAATATTGAATAGAATGGGGCTCAATACGGAACCCTGGGGGAGACCCCTATAAACTTTTCTTTCTACTATTCCCATTGGGGTCTCAATCATAATCACTCTGCTGCACATTATGTTAATTATGAGATGAACAAGAGCATCTGGGATTCCCAAAGACATCATAGTGTCAAATAGTTTCGGAATGAGAACATTGTCATAAGCACTGCATGCGTCCAAGAAGCAGGCCATCACATCTGCTTTATTTTCTCTAGCGAGATGAATATCTGAAACTAGTACACTGAGGTTGTCAGTGCACGATCTGTTTTTTCGAAAGCCAAACTGCCAGGGGGGTAAAAGATTATTATTTTCAACGAACCATTCAATCCTGGCTTTGATCATTCGCTCAAGAATCTTTAGAAAACAGCTTGAGAGGGCAATGGGTCTATATGAAGATCCCAGGGATAAATCCTTGCCAGGCTTAGGGATAGGAATCACTAGCTGCTTCCTCCAAGATTCGGGGATCGAACACGAATCCAGAACAAGATTATACATTTTCAGAATCACAGTGAGAAACGATTCGGGAAAGTGTTTGAAAAAAGTGTATGGAATGAGGTCATGCCCTGGAGAAGAGTCACTCGTGGACTGAATGGCGGTCTTTAATTCGTTAAGTGTGAAAGGAGGGATCAAGTTCTGTGAGCGATTCAGTTCTGAAGAGGGCTTGGGAAGCTCAAAAGAATTTGGAACGTAGGACGGGGCCAACCTTCCAACAAAATCAGATACCCACGTCGTACACTTGGAAGAATCAGCCTTCGGAGAATACGCACCTCTAAACCTTCGAATCGAATCCCAGACACTTGTGAAGGAGGTTTCTGGCGACAAAGAGTTACAGTAATCATACCAACCTTGCCTTTTTTTCTTTCTTAGTAATTTTTTGGCCTCGGCCTGAGCCCTACGGACTTCCAAATAGTTGGCAAGTGACATATTTCTCTTGTACCTCCTAATCGCATTAGTCCTATTCTTTACCGCAGCCGTACACTCTTTATCCCACCAAGGGGGAGAGTACTTGTAAAAGGAATTACCGTTAGATATTGGAATTGCCTGGTTGGCCGCCTTGATGATGCGGTCGTGAACTACCTCGACAAAGGGATTGATATCCATTTCTGCACTATTGACAGTAGGAACCTCGGAATCCAACTCAAGCAATCCTTCAAAAAGACTCCAGTCCGCCCTGTTTGTAAGAAATTTCGTTTTGGTAGGCTTGTTATATCGAGGTCCTTGAGGATTGATCATGGTTACTATGATAGGGAAATGGTCACTGGAATATAGATCAGATAGTCGGTTCCAAGATGTTATTGTGGCGAGATTACTGGTGCACAATGTGATGTCCAGGGCATTTTGACTGTGATGAGGGGGAGCAACGCGAGTTGGAACTCCGGTATTTAAGATGCATATGTTAGTTTCTTCCACGAAGTCCAGAATCGCTCTGCCTGCAGTGTCCGTCGAAACACACCCCCAGGATGTCGAATGAGCGTTGAAATCTCCCAGAATGTAAAAATTAGGCGATAAATTACCTATGACGTTTCTCCAGTACGAGAGATTAAAACGCCCTTCAGGAGTGTATACAGAAACAATGGAAATATTCATGACGCTAACAGCCAAAATCTGCTGTCCTGGAGTTTTCGGAAGGCTAATCTCTTGAAAGGTCAGATTATTTTTTATAAGAATGGCGGTACCATTACCGCGACGGCCATCAGACCGGTCTTCTCTAACACAAGAGAAACCGGGAAATGATATAGAGGAACCTGGAGGGAACCAGGTTTCAGAAAGAGCAGCTACGTCTATATTGTGGGTACGTAAAAGGAAAATTACTTCATCTCTATTGGCAACTGCACTGCGGCAGTTCCACTGGAGAATCGAAAGAGAATTAATCGTTGCTATTGACGCCATTTTCGAGAAAAGACTGAAGAACAGGAATAAAACAGGCAACGTTGGACGGTAAGGAGTTTTGAGTGCGCAGAAGACTAAGGAGCATGGACAGAAGAGATTTAGTGAATGATTCATTGCTTGAAGCAAGATTTTCGGACAAGTTTTCGATGTTAGAGGTTTTGTTAGGAAGGTACGAAGTTGAATTTAGTGCACACCCATTGGGAAGCTCGGAAGTTGAATTTCCATTAGGGTAGAAAAGAAGGGAATTATGTTCTGATTGATCGAAGTTAGGCTTTGGCGGTGCTTTAGGAGTTCTATATACGAATTTTCCACGGATTTTTTGGGATACTGTAGTTGTAGGTGTAGGAGTTGGCTTAAGGACGCTGGCATATGAGACTCGGCTAGGTGGATGTTGCTTGGCCGCTTGAATGTAAGAAGTGTTTTGAGAAGCCATTGTGTATTTTATGGCTTTTTGCCGGCTATATTCCGGACAATCCAGGCTAATCGCTTTATGAGGTCCGTTACAATTAAAACACTTTGGCGTTTGGATTGGACATTCTAGTGAAGGGTGATCCCCTCCGCAATTGAAACATTTTTCCGCAGAACGGCAGGAGTTTCTGGTATGCCCAAATTTGCAGCAGCGGAAACACTGCATAGTCGGGTAAAAGTAAGTCTCGACGTTGAATGAATTATAATACAGGTAAACGTGGAAGGGCAGGTCTTGCCCCTCGAATGTGACCACGATTGACCTGGAGGGTTTCCATTCTATTGTGTCGCCTGATTTGTCCTTAAAATTCAATCTCCGTACCTTTAAGATCTTGCCAATGTCCGGGTTGCTTTCCGAGAGGGCAGACTCGAGTTCGGACTCGGTAAGGTCTACCGAGACCCCCCTTATCAACCCCATGCGGGATATGTTATGGGTCGGGATGAAGGCCTTGTACAAACTGTTTGAAATTAAGAAGATATTTTTGATGAACGTGTTAGCTGAAAGTACGTTGGAAAATTCAATAGATATACGGTACCTCCCTTCCGCCTTTACCGATCCGTTAACAACGTTTTGTACTCCTCTCGAAAACAAAAATTTACCGAATTCTACAGGGAAGATAGCCTTCCCTTGTTCGCATCGCTGTACAAGGACAACAAACGGTCCACTTGATCTGGGGGGGTATAGTTGTATAGGTGAGGAAGAAGAAGAGTTAGAAGGAAGAGGGTTGGAAGGAGAAGGTCCAGAAGTGAGATTGCTGTGTGATGGGGTGTCGGAGTCCGTATTCAAGCCGAGGTCAATCTTTCTCTTTTTGATGGGATCTGGAGGGAGAGGGGGGATCTCCACCCCCTCCATCCTGGTATATATTTTTTAAATAATGTACGTAAAGTCGGTAGATTACAGAAATGAAAAATTAATTAACAAAAATTAAATAAGAATAAAACAAAAATTAGTGACAACCCTGTCACCGAAACAGAATAAACAAGTTTAGAAAAGAAGAAAAAATAATAATATTAAATATTCTTAGCTGAGCTCCTAGTACACGATACAAACACCACCGCCTCGTAGCACTGTTCACTCGGGAATGCTCATAATTATTATTGTATTCCTATTTTAGTTCAAAGATAATATACACATGGGCGTCGACGTTGGCAGGGGGGCAGCTGCCCCCCTTAGAGATTGGAATAGCTATATATTTTTTCATACTTAATGATAAGACCTCACAATAAATCGCACTATTACCGCACATTTTCTCACCATGTCATAAATTTTGTAAAATTAGTAAGTATAAAAAATCCATCAAAACACAAATGTTTCACAAAAAATTGCCTGCAGCGCTATTTATTTATTGCTTTTTATATGAAACATTGTTCGTACATAATATTGTGCAAATTATTATGTACATTTTCAAATAAACCAAACCATATCACGGCCTTCTTCTCCATGTCTCACAAAAAATTTTCGCTTGTGGCGCTATTTAGGCGTTTTTCATCCTATATCAATTTTGTAAATTTTTGTTGCCCCCCTTTAGCTCCGAGGCTGGCGACGCCCATGAAAATACATATTAGCAAATTACACTACAACTTCCGTTACTTAACCTCCCGAAGAAAAATTGATTTTTTTTGCCCCCCCTAGTGTTACCTATGCCATGGATACCTACCTACATAACTGATGACATAAGTTGTAGTTTAATGGGTTCCTTTCTTTTGTGCTTACACTGATTTCCGAAAATGAAGCGTGGTTTTCTAATAAATATCTTAGGGAAATACAAGATATCAGAGCAGGGTACCTATAATGATTTTTTTTCAAAATTACAACTGAAATTCCTAAGTTTCGGTTTCGGTTTCGGCCGAAACTAGAAGGGGAGGCGAATATTCGGTTACGGTTTCGGTTTCGGCTGAAAATCCAGTTTCGGTCGGACACTAATTAGTATGATATCCGTATGCAAAAACATAGGTATGGATGGGATTAATAGAGCTTCCGACAAACACCACGCGTCGCTATGTCACCGCGTCCAATTGTCGAGCGTCCTTTTGTAAGGCGTTTAAATGTCATTGTTTCGTATATTAGATACTTTAAAACGTAGATTAAACGATTAAAAGATTATACGCTGATAAGAGAATAATTGTTGGTGGGGGAAATGCCATTGGGAATGTGCATGCACTACTCGTGTGCATGCACTATTCAGCCTAACAATGATTCAGACAAGTAAAGAAAGGGTGTAAGTACGTAGAGCGAAATAAAATACACCTCTTATTTTTTGATATTCATAAATCGTAAGACCATCCAGTAACATGACATACTTACTTATCGTGTGGTATACATATTCTTTGAACATACAATTAAAACTTACTGTTTTGACGATCTATTGATAAGTTGCCCACAATTTCATCAGTAGCCTGAGCCAGTGATTGCACTTTCTCAACAAAATATGTAATCGCTAAAAGTGCAAACATATCTTTCATACACCAAAGAGTAGCGGTAACCGTAAAGACTGATTCCTAAAAAATACATGAATAATGAAAAGAAAAATTGAATATATAAAAATAATATAAAAAGGATCGAGTTGATAAAATTTTTCAAGAAGCAAAAAAACAAAATACTCGTATATTTTGCAGTTTTTGGGGCTTGATCGTATTAAGTATGTGTTGTTGTTTAATATCTCCGACGTTTCGAGAAACCTACCTTGGCGTTGTTTACGGCCTTGTGCTGTATGAAATGGCGAATAAAGTGTACATGATTAGTTTTCGTAACGTGAACAGTGAGCACCGAGCAGGGGCCCGCGTCAAGGTCAAGTGTGTGAGAATATAATACGGGATGCTACGTATCAAGCTGCCTGTGTAGGAGTGGGTACAAAAACCAACACGATCAAGCTCGAAAAATTGCCTACGTTAGAGTTCATCATGACAATCTTTAACAATTATTATACTTACTATTGTATGTTGGCTCACCTTGAATATAAAGTAATTCAAACAGGTATTTACAAATACTAATGTTTCAAAAAATGAAGAAACTCCAGTCTCGAGAAACTGTAATTCAAAAGAGAAATATTTAAAAAATATATACATAAGTAAATTTATTGCTGAAAAACTAATGGAATAATAAGATAGTGTAATTATATACATACTGATACTCCGAAACAGCTATTGATGATATTTATATTATCAGCCAGTTTATTAAAAGCAATCATTAGATTTGTAAATTTATCTTCGTCATCGGCAACTACTATATTTTGTTTCATTTCCATAATTTTATCCACATACAATATATTGTTTTGTCCAGGTACTTCCATTTTAGGTTTTATTTTAATAGTTTTACTCTTCAAAAGCAACTGTGAGTTTATTTCTTCCAACTTATTTGATATGACATACAGAAAGAAACATACTTCGAAATTATTTAGTTCTTTGAACGTCAGTAATACCGCAGCCGTTGAAATATGAAAGTCCTCAAACCATATAGAATAATCGAATACATACACGAAGACAGAAATTAACAATACCATTATTAAAATTATATAAATATTTTTCCGAAGTCTTGAATATTTGCTGAGGTTCGCGTTCAAAACTTTATCGATCGTCTGAAAATTTTCTAGACATTCCCGCAACGGTTTACGATATTTGGTTGCAGAACAAAGAAGAATATAAACCGAGAGTGATGCCTGAATTGTGTTTCTTAAAAAATACATAATAATCATTAAAGTAATTTGTCTATCATTTTTTTTAGATCGATACCAAAAAACGAACACTTGTGCGACACACAACAATAGTGCAAGGAAAACGGAGTAAAGTTTTTTATAAATGCTAATTTCAATGATCTTTGACCCTTTTAAAGACACTTTGCTATGTCCGAATATATTCAAAAGGAAGTTGATTGGCTTGTACACATCAATAATATTTAAAACACGCCCCATATTATTGTATTCTTCCTGCAAGAAATAGAAAAGAATTAATGTTAGTTCCTAATACTACTGTAATTCCACAAACGATATGATTTTGATAAACATGAAATTATACGGCAAGACTTATTCCAGGTAGGTACCATTTATACTAGACTGGAATAACGATATTTTATGCAACAATTCTTTATTATGAAGTAGCGTTGAAAGAAAAAGAACTGTTATTTTTCTATTAACGTATTAACGAAATTACTTAACCATACATATTGTTAGAGTCTCATAAGTACTCGTATGTATGTAAAAATAAATATGATGTCCTTTACGTGCATCAATTATGTTAATTGATTACTCATTAAGCTGAAATGATTTTTATTTATGCTTTTACGTGAAATGAATAATAAGTGAACTGGTAAGTAATTGAATAATCCACAATGTTGAAACATTACTGACATAAATGAAATTAATCGATACTTCAATAAATTGTACTATGTATGATGGATATTAACCCACCTATTGATAACATACAATATACATAGTTCAAATTATCGATATAAATACATAATATGTGAACTTCACATTAGCAGCATTAACATTATAGGATAGGTAACAACATAGTTTATACATAATGACTAATTACTAAAGAAATAAGAGTTTAGAGAATGGCTACTTTCGGCAATGGACTAATGGGAACAGTGGCGGGGCTAGGGTTTTCGCGTCAGGTAAGCCCACGTATATATAAAAAAAAGAAAATTTAAAAAATACATGTGTAATGAAAAAAAATTGTATGACTAAAAATTTTCGGAATTTCCTCCGGTAACTGCGGGTAAACGGCTAGTCTTATGAAAAAATGTAGCGAACATTTTTTGTAGAGAATTTATAAACGATTATTTTTGTCATTGACAGTTTTCTTCTATCTCTTACCGTTTTTCTAAAAATTGAGAAAAACCGCACAGAGGGGGGGTGGGGACGGTTGGGGGGACGCGTCTGATGGGGGTTCTGGCACTCGATATTCTGAAACACCCTACCCCAAGGTATCATTCTGCGCATGTTTCAAAAAATTCTAATTACTTCTGACTTAGAACTGCATAATGACTGAACTATTCGAAATGACCGAACTATTAGTAACTTAAAAGGTATTGATAAGTTTGATATTGGTTTTGGCGAAGTAATAATATTTATTTATTTATTCTTTAAGAAAACAATGAAATGAACATAGTACAGATTACAAAGAATTGTTCACTGGGGCGAACTTATCGCAGAACTGCGATCTCTTCCAGTTAACCCCAATATCATTATTTTTAGTAAATGTTAGTATTTTCCTCTTACCTCTAATCGCTAAAATACCAATACACTTTATTTCTTCGCACCTGATAATAAAACACTCACCCATTTTATTAAAACAACATCTAATAATATTTTTAACCTCAAAAAGTTAAACAATCGAAAATCGAAGAACCATTTGAATATTTACCGCATAAAGTTTGTTTTGACATTCAAATGCAAAGATAAAGCATATTAGAATAGCATGATTAATATGTGAAAATATTTTTATGTTGGTACGTCTACAATTTGCATCTATACTCACAGAAAAAGCCCGGCTTATGAATTCGGGACGCCTTACATACACTCGTTTATTTCACGGAGGATGGCGCCATTTTCAAATATTATATTGATAGTATTTTCGAGGTACATTTTTATTTCTTACAGCATTAGGAACACACTTAAGAGCGTGCATACCGACATTTTAAAAATTTCTAAAAACGGGAGACCTTCTATCTCGACAACCGTTAATAAATATGCTTTGGAACAAAATAGGGTAGATGCATTGAACCTTTATCTAGGGAATAACCGTAAAAGATTTTTTTTATCTTGTATAGATTTCTCAAAAAAAATATTAAAAAACACCTCTGCACTTTTTTCCGAAAGACGGAAACTCGTTTCCCGAAAATCGCGGAGAAAAAATTTTTTTTTGTACTGATAATATGCATCAAAATCTAGGGAATAACCGTAAAAGTTTTTGGATAGACGCAATATTAATCCCAAAAAATGGAAAAAACGCTATTTTTAGCATTTTATCATGCGATTGTCACGCGATTTTGAACCTTAATGCCGTACGAAATGTCTGTGACGTCATTCCTGGTGCCATGCCCTTAAATGTTATGTTACAGTGTCTCCCGCATTATTTTTTTTACGAATCTCGAAATAAACCTAAATACATATTTGTACACTTCGTAATAAATAAGCTTGAAAAGCTTTTGTTGTGGAGTAAGTCGCCATCGGGGATTGAACCCGCGCCTACTGGATCGAGTCGAACGCTTTACCAACCAGGCTTCCGACCACCTTATTTGCGTTATTTTGTTTTTACATTTAATAATACAATTGTTTGCGAACTTCATAAATAGCTTTTATCATTAATTTCACTTCGATCGTAAACATAGCACTGTTTCGATTGTAAAAAGAAATTTAAATGATAGGTAGTAACATTTTAAATAATAAATACATATCTTACTTTGCACTATTCAAGTTACCTGTACAAATGAGGTGGTCGGAAGCCAGGTTGGTAAAGCGTTCGACTCGATCCAGTAGGCGCGGGTTCAATCCCCGATGGCGACTTACTCTACAACAAAAGCTTTTCAAGCTTATTTATTACGAAGTGTACAAATATGTATTTAGGTTTATTTCGAGATTCGTAAAAAAATAATGCGAGAGACACTGTAACATAACATTTAAGTGTGTTCCTAATGCTGTAAGAAATAAAAATGTACCTCGAAAATACTATCAATATCATATTTGAAAATGGCGCCATCCTCCGTGAAATAAACGAGTGTATGTAAGGCGTCCCTATGAATTCATACAAAATTTTGACAGGAGCCTATACATACTTATGTTAATGGTATGTATGTTACTATTATCATAATAATGAGAGTGAAAAGGTAAGGGAGACAAGCCCAAATGATAATAGTGGGATAGAGTAAGATGGCTGTATTATTGTGTGACTGTAGTTTACGTGTTTTTCGCGGGTTCTCGGCAATAGGATGAGTGAACTGGCGCCATCTAACGATAATTAATACATCTTCGGTATTGAACCGCGCGATATTTAAATGAACGAGTACCATCGGAAAACGCTTTTTATAATATTTCGGAGATTTATTTCTTATTTCCACTGGGTAAGCCCGGCTTTTGAGCATGTATGGTAGCTCCGCCACTGAATGGGAGGTAGGATAGTCATAATGACTCCTGTAATTTAATGGTAGGTACTTTAATTCTTTTAATTTTGAGTTTCTGTCATTTTTAAACCTTTTACAATAAACTACTCGTACCCACCGGCGTCGCCAGCTTCGGAGCATTGGGAAGGCAACTAAAATTCAAAACTTTGATACAGCACAAGTAAAAAGCGTAGTTTTTCTTCAACAGAGAAACAAAGTATCTAAAAAAGGACGCGGTATAAATCTAGTTTATTTTCCGTGAAACTGAGAACATAGGTAGGTACCCCCTTAAATATAAAGAATATGTAACTTAAGAATGGGTATAGGTAATTAGCGCCACAAGCGATTTGTTATGTGAAAAGAATGTATTTTAATGAATTTGTCGTACTAATTTTAGATTTTTTTATATGATTGGAAAACGTGTGGTATAGTGATGTAATAATTTGTGAAGTTTTAGTAGTTAAGATGAAAAATTAAACACCTATTCCAATCTCTAGGGTGAGGCAGCTGCCCCTTCTACCTCCCCCCCCCCCCTGCCGATGCCCACGTGAGTTGTACCTACTATGAGGCACAGAATAATGATTATTGATTGCTCTATTAGCCTAAGGCGTATTTTACATATTTATAGTTGAATTAAGTGAAATTATAAAATTCTTACACTAAAATAACTTGGCATTCCCTTATGGAAATTCCTAGACAAGATTAGGTTGCGTTTCTAACTAGTTTTGATTGTAGAATGATGATTGTATATGTGGCCACAGCTCCAAATAGTGAAAACACAAAAGAATAGTCAAAAGTATACAAGTTACAAGCTGTCAGGCTAAAGCTTCTGCTGGATATTAATATAGAAAACTTTTCCAGACGATCTTGACTGCGAGAACCTGAAAAAAAGTTAACATTCTAAGAATAACGATTCATGTAATATTATTTCTCTTTCCACAATTATTTATAGTCCTTAAAACTTTTAGTCAAGTGGATCTCTGTAGTCATCATAAAAATAATGCGGTATGATCTGAATTTGGCTCATAGGTTTCATATGTGTCAGAGGGCTTACAACGGTAGGTATACTTATCATGCAAATCAATTATTTGCAAGGGCAACAGTGGAAGAGTCTATATTCATACTACGAGTACAAAAATATAAATTAATATATAATATTTTACACACATATTTTAGGATTGATTAGAAATTTGTTCACAATTGCTTTACTATTTCTCGCCTTTTTTCGCAACATTTCACTCTGAGTTGTCAACAGAAATATTATAAATATATCTTTTAAACACAATAGAAAAACGTTTATAATTAACATGGTATCGATTTCCTGAAAGGATCAAAAGGAGAATGAATGCACATTATAGTAAATATTAAAATAAACATATTTAAAAAAACGGGTAAATTAGTAATGAAGCATAACGCACATCTCTACGAAGATCTATCAAATAATTCAGCCACGACAGCAAATTCATAAACATAGAATAGGATGAACACAAAAACTGTAAAACAAATTTAAAGAGTATAATAATATTTGAAAGACATTAAACATTAATTAATACAATTCAGATAGCAAGACAGTGTAGCTATACTAACATGCACACCATAACAGTAATTAATATGTATAATATTATCAGCCAGTTTATTAAACACAATCATCAATTTTGTCAAGAAGTCAACATCAGGCAAGAAATTTGAATCCACCTTATTTTTATTCGTAATCGGTATGATTCGATTTTTCAACAATAAATTCATGTTCTTAAATTCTGAGAAGAAAATTTTATCTGCTTCATATTGGAATGACTTAATCCCCATATTCAAATCATCTTGTTTTCTCAGCATAAAGTAAAATATTAACGAAGCTTCAAGTACAGTTATGTCGTTAATAAAACTAACAAAATTCATTGCAGCATCGACGGTGATGAATTCTCCCCAAACGATTAGATTAAATACATTCGATAAAACAATCATAAATATAACGAAAGATATTATAAAACATATAATTTTATTCACACGTTTATACGAGTTATGACAATTTACATTCAGAATTTTGTCAATTTCTACAAGGTTTTTTAGTACTTTTGTCATTGGAATTTGATATTTCCAATTCGACATTAATATCGAGATAAGACAGAATGTCGTTGATGGAATTATTGTCATTAAATTAATAGCGAAATCAGCGATACTGCCCCTAGTGTCATATATTATATACATGGTTTTTATTACGAGAACTATTAACAAACAGAAGACGTAGAGAAATATGATGATGGAATATAGCCTTGTCCTAAAACTTGTTCCTTTTACTTCATTTCCATTAATATTAGTCTTTCTGATACCAAATATACTTAACAATTTGTTTGTGTATGTGAATACGTGTAATATATTGCCCGTCATTGTTTCAATTCCAAATGTAAATGTGTATGTACTGTACAATTTGTTGGAATAAAATACTGCATTGCGACTAACCCAGAAGCAAACACTTTCGTGTACACTGTACAAGGTATGCTGTGTATTGATTGATTGGTACCTAGCGATACGAATGCGAATATTGTTAATTCCTAATGTAATATTCCTAATTACTCTAACTCTACCTAATGACTATACGAGAAAATTAACAATCTATGTAATCGACTGTGTTAAAAATGAATTTAAATTACCACTTTTGTTAATGTACCTACTCATTCATTATATTTCAAAGTTCTGAGTCTATAAATACGAAGCCTACACTGACATATAGCATTAATAAACTAAAAACCAATTTTGGCGAAGTGTGGAATAATAAATATAGGATATCGACAAACAATCGATAGAGCTAAAAAAATATAAATAATGTTAATGATTTCCTTCTTTTATAACCGAATATACGACATATGTTTTAAAAAATAATTAAAACCTTCAGTCATGAAATTTGAATCCATTCTAAATGGGTATGATTAGATTTTTCAACAATATATTCATGCTCATAAATTCTGAGCAGAATATTTTGTCAGTTTCATATTCAAATGATTCAATTCCTATAAGCAAATTATTTTGTTTTCTCAACATAAAGTGAAATATTAACGAAGCTTCGAGTACCTACAGTTAAGTCGCTCATGAAACTAACGAAATTCAATGTGAAACACGCATTGGATATTTCTGGCAGATGCGAATTGGTTATAACTTTTTTGCATTATGTGTACTCAATTGCTACACAGATGAGAGGCGTGGGATTATTCCACATGTAGCTGTGGAGAGTCAGTATAATCCTTCCATTACATTGTAGGGATTTTTTTAGAACATTTCCTAGATGGTATATATAATATACAGCATTTACAATGCAACCCTCGATACGTTTAAATGCCTGGCTTGGTAGCCTGTATAATAAATACATGGTCAACTACTGACGTAGCAGAGAGAAGATGCCAACTCATAAACTAATGTCTATAAAACTTAATAATGGGTACTTACTTAACAAAACAATCAAATAATCCGTGAGTCCCAGCACCTAAATATGAGTCATTATTATTCCATAGAGTTCCTAGCTAGTTTTGATTGAAGTATGATGATTGTGTATGTGGCCACAGCTCCGAAAAGTGAAAAAACAAAGGAAATATCAAACGTGTACAAATTGCAAGCTGTCAGGTTAAAGCTTCTGCTGGATATTAATATGGAAAAAAATTGCAAACGGTCTTTAAAACGCAAACCTGAAACACAAAATCATATTCTTAAATATACACTTCAGTTACTAATTTGAATAAAACCTACGTATACAATACTTAAACACATAGCAAACAAAAAAGGTGCCGTAATACGTACTTTTTTCCGGATCGATGCGATATTTGCTGACAATTGACTTGATCTTTTTTGCTTTTCTTTGCAGCATTTCACTCTGAGTTGTTAATAGAAAAATTATAAAGACATCTCTCAAACACCAAAGAAAAATTATTGCTATTAACATTCTATCAATTTCCTGAAAGTGGTAAAATTTTAATATATAGTAATATTAATATTTATATCAATTAATAAATTAGTCCTCAACAATTAAACATTTATTTGTTAATTATATTTTGTACTTCTAGATTTAAAACAGTTACAATTACACAAAAAAATATTAATAAAAATAAACTATAGACGAGTGTTAGTTCCCGAATATTCGTGTTTCGGGAGGACCACAGCAACAATGAATTAATAAAAATATCTTACAATTAATTATATTTGAATCCACGACCTCTTTCTTCTTATTTTTTAAAGAAAACGTTTGTCTGAATTTAACGACTATTTAATATCCAATATTAGGAGTATATTACTTTATCACAAAATGAGTCTCTCGTCCTTATTATGATTGAGATTATCGTTCATTATTACCATTATTAACTACATTTTGATATAATACAAGAAACCGTAACAAATAAAGTATGCTTACATACTTACTTCATGTCGAAGATCAATCAAATAATTTAACCAAGCCAGCAAATTCATAAACGTGAAGTATGATACACTTACAAACTGAAAGAAAATAAACAATATATAATACTTTCAATAAAATTAATATTTTACCTTTTGTACGTATTCGCATATTAAAATCAACGTACATGCACACCATAACAATAATTTAACTTTTCAATATTGTCAGCCAATTTATCGAACACAATCATCAGTTTTGTCAAATAGTCAACTTCACTTATAAAATTTATATGGAAACTATTTTTTTTATTCGCTGTAATTTTACTTTTAGTACTCATAAATTCTGAACATAATATTTTATCAGCTTCGTATTGATATGATTCAATCCCCTTATTTAAATCATCTTGTTTTCTCAACATAAAGTAAAATACCACTGAAGCTTCGAGTACAGTAATGTCATTAATGAAACGAGCAAAGTATATTAGAAAACCTTCATAAATATCCATACTTTTCCAAAAACATAACTCTAAGACGTAAATAAAAATTATAATAGATATAACAGATGTCAATACAATGCATATTGTTTTATTAATACGGGGATTTGAGTTATGGCAATTTACATTCAAAATCTTGTCGATTTCCACAAAATTTTTAAATATTTTTATCATTGGTTTTTGATACATTGAATTTGACATCAGTATGGAGATGAGACAGAATATAATAGGAGGAACTTGTATCAATATTTTTAGAGCAAAATATATAAGACCAATTTCATGAATGTCGTACGCTTCGCATATTGTGGAATAGAATGATGAACAGAGTATACAAAGAAACAATATGATGGAATAAAGTCTCGTTACTCGTCCCCGTTACTTCATGCCCATTAATGCTAGTTTTTTTAATTCCCAGTACTTTAAAGAAATGATTTATGTATTTAAATGTGTATAGTATATTGGTAGTCATGTTTGCTTCAAATGTTCAAGAAGAACGAGTATATATGCAGTGAAGTATTTTCTAACAATGAAGATAATAATAATGCATTATCTTAATGAACACCATGTCGCATACATTATTCGTTATATGGTTATACTGTTGTACACAAATGGAGTTATCGACATACCTTTATTTAGATTAATAAACATGATAGATTTCTTTAACAAACATTAGGTGAAGTAACAAATGAGCTTTCAAAAAGAATCAATATTTATATTTTAATGCATACCTACGATTTTTAATTATGATTTTATCTGAAATAGAATAACGGTGTATGTGCAGAAGGTAGCAATGAATCCTGTGATTAAACTGGCATCAACTCTGAATAGTCCGAAAGCTGTAAGAGTGACGGATCTTTTGGTTACTTGGTTCTCTAGAGCCACGAGCTGTAGTTTATCTGAATTAACTGCAAAAAAGAGAATGGCAAAAAAATATTACAAATCTCTATACAATTTATTTAATGAAAAAGACATACATTTTTTAAAGTTAAGTTATGTACCAACTTACATTTGAATTTATTCATCAGAATCTTATTAATTATGGTTAACAGGTTTCGCCTTTCATGTTTGAGCAGCTCTGCTGGTAGCGCTATTATAATCAGTTTTATATAGAAGTATATTATCCAGCTTATGAGAATAAAATATCCTAAACCTTTCTACAATACAAACAGTCATTTCATTTGATAGTAGAGACTACTATTTTAATGTGAAACTGATCAAATATGTATTAATTAATAGTGAAATCATACTTTATCTGTATAAATTTTCTCTATGTTTAAAATGCCATTACTTGTAGATAAAATTGAAACCAAAAGAAAGGCGCATTGAGAAAGCATCTGAAAACATTGCGTAACAAATCATATTATACGTTTCGGGAAAAAGGGATAATAATACATTAAAAAGTTTCATTACAGTACGAGTACGTAAATAGCCCGTATAGATTTACTAACTTGTATACCATAAAGTTTATTCAGAAGGAAAATATTGTCAGTCAGCTTGTCATGAACAAGAATATATTTTGATAAATCTCTTATATTATGTTTGTGTTTCCTTTTCATCAAATCGTCATTTACACTGGGATAATCAACTAGAATTAATTCGTCATCGTTGCGATATTGACGTGAATCTATTTTACTTTCAGCCCATAATATGATACACCTTCCTAAGTATCTTATCCTGTGTATGATTATATAAATACATGAAGAATATTGACATGTCACGATAAGCATCATTGTAAATAATAAAAACTGATTGTAGAAATATTTTCCAGCGTGTATTGTATTAGAGAATTTCATGGCATTCAGAATTGCGAGATAACATAACATTATATAAGAAATTATATTTAACCTCCAAATACAAGAATGGATTTCTTCTTTCGGTATTTCTAAGATATTATCAACATTTGCAATATTAGTAATAAAAGATTTATTTCTTTTTATATTGAAAAAAGAATTTTGCACCAGAATTATTACGGAATATAAGCTAACTGACCCGTATGCACCAAGTAAAAGAAAGGTTATTGTTGAAGTGAATGTTTCAGTTATGTATTTATATGTCTCATAAAGTTGAATTAGATTCGTTATAGATAATATCATTAATATAATTAACGAATATGTTTTATAGTATTTATTTAGCGATATGATTTTATTATTCTTGACTCCAGATACTCTCCGTAAACCAAATAATGTGGATAAGTTTATTAAAGGATCTATGTCGCCTAGAATTACTCTCCTTTTACTCATTTTGGATAGTGATGCTAGAAACGACTGCTAAACATGCTACTTACTACGCAAATAATTAATTTCATGTTATTCATAATGTACACTGTCTTTTGAAAATAAGTAAACAATGAACTACTTACTTAAGAAAATACAAATTTGATTAATTATTTTCCCCAATTCATAAATTAGAGTAAGAGCAAACAATAATATTAAAAGCTCTTTAATTATTTCTATTAAGAACATAACTACACACACATTAAATAGATACAAATAATAATTACGTGTTGACCGTTTTGCCCTTCAACCTGTCATACCAGGTTCCTTTGTACGAAAGTTCAGAATCTTGAGACTGTTAACGAAATCATTATAATGCTGTAACTTCACCCCCTAACGCTTCTTGAGGACCCACAATCCAATTCAGTTAACCACTCATCACTGCCAACAACTTCTTGCAATTATTTGAACTTAATTAATTTAGGAAGCTAATACTGTCATTTTCACGAACTTTACAAGGAAACTGATCTACGTACATATTTGTCCATTTTGTAAAAATAAAAAATAATAACATCTTTTAACACTGCGACTTCATCTGGAATAGAATAACGGTATATGTGCAGAAGGTAGCAATGATTCCTGTGATTAAACTGGCGTCAACGCTGAATAGTCCAAAAGCTGTAAGAGTGACGGACCTTTTGAATACTTGGTTCTCCAGGGCTGCGAGTTGAAGTTTTTCTGAATTAACTGCAAGAATTAAAAGCGTGAAACAAAAGCACGAAAATTTGAAGAAAATAAATAAATAAAGTTCCAGAGAAACATTTCAGTTAATTTCAACAATGCTGAAAATTATACGATAATAAAAAATTAATACATTGACTCAGTATGTTATTACCTATACTTAAGTACTTACCTTTGAATTTGTTTATGAGAAGCTTATTAATTGTGGTCAATAAGTTATGTGTTTCATATTTTAGCAACTCGGCTGGTAGACAAATTACTACCAGTTGTAGAAAGAAAAATGCTATCCAGTTTAATAGAATACAATATCCAAAAAATTTCTACAACAAATGTTCGATCTGTTTAACCATAAAATAACCGATTAAAAATACAATTTACTCAATTACAGGAAGTAGGTAATTACTTACGTTTGATTGAAAAACATTTTCCATGTTTAGTATGGCATTAGATGAAGACAGAATTGAAAACAGAATAATTTCGCATAGACAAAGAACCTAGAAATATACAAGATTGAGAAGGTGAGATATCTCAGGAAATTCAAGGGGCTCTGGTGAATATACCTACTCGAATACCGATGCTTTGAGTCTTTCGCTCGGCTGAAGATGAGTTGAAACTTAAATGAGATGATTTAGTTTGGTGGACAAACTGTAATTGTGAAAAAATGAACTCCTAAAATTCATAACTACAATAATAATGTAGCGAGGCATCACTAACCTGTATACCATAGATTTTATTTAGTAGCGAAATATTATCGGTAAGCTTGTCATGAACAAGAATATAATTTAACAAATCTTTTGTATTATGTTTACGTTTCATTTTACGAAAATCATCATGTATGGGATAATCAACAACATTCATATCCACATCGTTATGATCAATTTTACTTTTAGTCCATAATATGATGCATTGTCCTAAGTATCTCATCCTGTGAATGATTATATAAATACTCGATGAATATTGCTGTATTACTATCAATATCATCACAAATATACAAGCCTGATTGTAAAAATATCTGCCGATGTACATCATCTTCATATCAAGTAGTCTAACACAATTCATGGCTGCGAAATATAATATGATTGAATAAAAAGTCATTCTGACTCTCCTAGTACTGCGATGAATTTCTTCTTTAGTCATTTCTAAGATGTTGTCAACAAAAGCAATATTAGTAAAAAATGATTTATTCCGTTTTATATTAAAAACAGAATTTTGAATTAAAATTATCATAGAAAATAAAGAAATTGAAACGAATACACCGAGTACAAGATAATTTATTGTAGAAATAAATTTTTCTATAATATATTTGTATGTCTCATAAAGCTGTAAAATATTTGTTATGGATAATATTATTAAAATAATAAACGAATATATCTGATAGTATTTATTTATTGATATGATTTTATTATTTTTTACTCTAGATACTCTCCGTAAACCAAATAACGTGGAGAAGTTAATTAAAGGATCGATATCAGTTAGAACTACTGGCCTCTTAATCATTTTGAAAATCCTATTCCTGATAAAAACACAAATAAGTGCGACCGCTTTGTGTACTACTAACTAATCAAATAATTCTTCCTTCAAATATCCATACTCGATGTACTTACCCACACCCACTAATTTGGTAATGAATAAATTAATCCAATCAAATATGTTTCATTAATTCATTTGTTTCGTAAATACGCTTAGGAAGAAAAGAACTAATAGTTGGTGGGGCTCTAAAAGCTAATAACCAAATATTTACCAAGTTTATACAATTGTGTAATCTCTCAATTAATGAACAGTGTAGGATAGGCATGCTGTAGATACCTACGACCAGCCATCGGTTGTTTTAGGTGATCACTTTACTCTCGAGAAACGTTCACCATTTAGCCCTTAATGATAGAACTTCCAGAGTCCTGACAGCAGGATTTCACGTCCTATGGGTAGGACGCACATTTTCTTGTCATATGAGGATTTCTAATACTACTAGAATGACGCAGTTTTGATGAGCATGTAGTGCAATTCTTTCTCTCTTTGCGAGTTTTTGAATCATATCTCTATGGCCACTCTGGCCGAAATGGGAGCAAGTATAAAACGTGAGGAACATTCCGGAAGGACGCGGGTATGGACGTTCTATTATATTCAATAACACCTGTAGCTGTACCTATTAATATTATTATAATAAATTCGTTTTCCACGTACCCCACGACTGTGAAGCAAGGATTCTACTTACTAATCCACAAGCCGTCTCAGGCTGACTGCGAAGAAACAGAGTCATAAAGGCCAACCATTTTTTATCCACTGCCATATGTTGAAGAGATGAAAAAATATTATACCACACATCTTAGTAGTGAATGCATTGAAACAGAAACATATTCTGCTTCACAGAGATTGAAGCTCCTTCCGTAGCTCTTTAAAAAGTATAAAGGTTAAATTTATATTCAAAACTAATATTAATACAATCTTTATTTAGTGAATAAAATTTCATAAATATGACGTGTGTTTTAAGCTAAAAGAACAATAAATAAAGCATTTCAAAAATGCACTGCCTATCTATAAAGACAATATGTGTTTGTGCAATTACTAATGTACGTAATTAATAAACAAAAAATTCCTCCTAACAATCAACCTGCAACTTTTATGAAATACATAATGTGATAAAACAAAGCCGCACAGTTTAATATAATCTACTTCTGTGTGTAATGAAAAGGTGACAGGTGACTCAATAAATCTGTACCATGACTTATGTTATCTTATCTAGTCTAAATATCTACAACGATACAAACATACTTGTATTGTGTTTTTCTTTTATGTGTACCATTAAGTATCAAAATATTATATAATCTTAAGTGTCTACGAGTATAAGCGAAATTTAATTTCATTGATAAAAACACGATTGAAAAAACATCGTTACAATATATTTATACTACGCATTTGGATTAAGTTGGTACAATATAACACTGTAGGTGACAATTGTCGCTAAAAAACCGTGAATTAATGTAGCATCCACTGTGAAAAGTCCACAAGCTGTCAATTCTACTGATCTGAATTTCACTTGGTTTTCCAATGTAATCAATTGCGCTTTATCCGTATTAACTGAAACAATAAAATATCGTATATCGTAGGTACTGAGTCATATTATTATGTATATTGTTTTATTGAAAATGAGATTTTTGAAGTATGAATAAATACTAACCGATAAAACTCTTCGTTAGGATCTTATTAACGATGATAAATAAGCGTTTAGTTTCTATCTTCAATAATTCAGCCGATACAGTGTACATAAGGAATAGCATGAAGGAATATAAGCCCCAGCAGAAAAAGTAAAACAAATAGTCAATATTCTGGAAAAAAATGCAAGACATGAATAATACACAAATAGCTTCCATACAGCCATGCATCCATCCATACAATCAGGAGGTTTCCAATAATATGAGGCCACCAGGTACACGTATGCTTGTAACACTTAACCGCCATCATCATCACACAGGGATATTCGAAATAGGGAAGGCTCTTAAATGTTTACTAAATAAGGTGTTATTTTGTCTAGATATATTTTAGATTTCCGTGTATATTGGAACACGAAAAATAGAATAAAATTCGTAGATGAGTATTAGTAAAGAGAGTAGATGAAGTTTTCTAATGCGTATTAAAACATGCATTTCTTGTAATAAGAAGCAACCGTAATATTCACCGTGTTGTGACATATGTAAGCATAACCGAATTACGCTCGCTAGCTACTATAGCCACTAACACCACTCTACACGAGGCCGCACATTTAATGATGGACAGGAACTCATGGAGGAGGATGATCAACTGTAGGAGTGGGAGTCACGACCCTTAGTCATGAGGACCAACGACAGCAGAAGTAACAGAGAAAACGTTATAAAATAGTTCGAAAATGCACAGTTTGCCATTAAATACTTGGAATTTCTGAATACCCCGTATATTTGGTAATTCGAATTAGGAAACAGCTCAATAACTCTTCGGAATTATAGGCTTCATGTCAAAATACTCATTTTGTTTCCATCTAATATTTAGAAATAACATATCATTTGAAACTTACATAACCGGGAAATATATCAATATGAATAATGAAGTTTACTGCCGACAGAACACAAATTAAACAAAGTGCTATGAGATTCAACACCTGAAACAAAATAATATAGGTACCAAAAATTATGCAATCATTGATAATTTTATCATACATCCTATGGATTCATATACCTACCTGAAATCCGTACATTTTATTTATAATATAAACATTGTCAATTAGCTTGTCGTGAATCATGGAAAATTGAGTAACGTTAAGTTTTTGTTGAAAAAGTTTCTTCTGTATGGAGTTTCTATCTTGAGAATTTATATCCAAATCAAAAACTTCAAGCAAATCATCCACGAACCCTATCAAATATGTGTTATTCTGCGCCCAGATTACTAGGAACTTTTCTAACGATCGGATTTTGCACACTACTAAATAAATATTTGAAGCGTAGTGAAAAGATCCAATCAGACTAATGATCATTGAGATGAAAATTGAGTTCAGTGGAAACCTTCTCATTCCACATGTGAAATGTATAATTAAAAAACAAACAAAATATGCAAACATTGCATAAAACAAAGTTTTAGACTTGTTGCGATATGTATCAATTTCGCGACGTGAAATATTTATCATCTTATCGACAAAACAAAAATTGTCAATGATTATTTTGTTCCTCTTAAAGTTCATAAATGTGTTCTTCACGATTATCAATATTGATGTAAATGCGAGGTGGAAATGAACAGATGATATTAGAATAACGGATGTGTTAGTAAACGAGTATGAAAATATTTTTAGTACATGGTTTGTTTCAAAACAACTGAGTGCAAGAAGAAACAAAACAAATACAAAAGTATACGTCTTGTATAGCCATCCCAGATCAAATATTGCATTTTTACGATCACTCGATACCCGTTTTAAGCCAAATATGAACGATATTATAATCCAATCGTCAATTTCCTTCAGCATTTTATAAGTGTATTATTATTATTTCAACAATACCAGAGAGAGCGAATGAATGTTGCGCAATGTTTTTATACAAAGGCATAACTTCACACAAGCATATTGCGTATAGGCACACAATATTTTTCTTGTGATGTATTACAATAATTTAATAAATCATTCCAATTAAGGAAATTATCTGAATAAATAACCACCTAAAACACTATAAATAATTAAAAACCCTCACCTATTATTTTTATAGTTATGTATTTATTATACTATTATAATATAGTTATGTCATGTATTTGATATATAATTACGAGTACTAAGTTACAATAAATTAGTATACCTACAAAGGCGCCCACCTTCGAATAATTTGTAATAGAATAATTATGACTTCATCTGAAATAGAATAACCGTATAAGTGCAGAAGGTAGCAAAGAATCCTGTGATTAAACTGGCGTCAACTCTAAATAGTCCAAAAGCTGTAAGGGTGACAGATCTTTTCAATACTTGGTTCTCCAGGACTGCGAGTTGAAGTTTATCTGAATTAGCTGTAAGAAATTAAGAAATGCATTGTTTTTATAAATCCCGACAGATGCAGCCAATACAATTTAACATCAATAATGTTAATCATTATTACATTCTTAGATAGAATTTACGTTTCCGATCTCGGGACAGTTCCGCAACATCACAGAAAATATCTAAATTATGCGAGAATATTGTTAATGACACCCGCATTCGCCATTATTGTAAAACGGAAGGAAACTATGACAACTTAGTCCTCAGAATGTTGACGGAGGACACGGAGATGTTGGCTCTCTAAATATTCCTTAATGCAATCGTGGCATAATATTTTATGTTTGTTAAAATTTACACCACAATTTGTTTTTAGATTAGGTTTAGATTTTTTTTTCGTAAATAGACTTTTGACCTTGCAATATATACCTAGCAAAACGTCTATCTCAAAATGAAAAAAGATGTAGTTGTTCTTAATGATCTGACATACTTACATTTAAATTTGTGCATCAGAAGTTTATTAATGATGGTTATTAGGTTTTCCTTCTCGTGTTTCAATATTTCTGCCGGTACAGTAAAAACCATCAACTTTATGAAGAAATATATTGTCCAAATTAAAATCGCAGAAACATTCATTCTTTTCTAAAACAAACCAAACTTATTCATTTTTCCCTATTCCTTGCAAAATTTTGTAAAATATTCTTTGATTTTGTAATACTCATACCGTCTACTTATATTTTATTATTAAATATCTATGTATGTACACGTATATTGTAATTTTTCCTAATTACTGCCAAAAAATGCACATTACACATTGAATAAATTAATTTATTTTTACTTACCTTTGATATATGTGTAATAACATCAATATTCACAAATGCATTTGATGTAGACAAAATAGAAATCACACAACACAAAGTTAGACATAGTACCTGGAAGAATGTTATATATGAAATTAATAGCCATAGTTAATCTTTAAACCTAAACACAGTAGCGTAGCGTGGGGGGGCGGTCCGTCCCGGGCGGCAGAAACCCACCCTACGCCACTGCCTAAACAAACAAAGAAAAAAGAGTCTTGAAGATAATATCTCATTAGTTTGTAAAAACTAGAGATAGAGATGAAAATGATTTCTGTGTACTAACTTGTATTCCATAAAGTTTGTTTAAAAGAGAAATATTGTCAGTGAGCTTGTCATGAACAAGAATATATTTTGATAACTCCTTTATATTATGTTTAGGTTTCATTTTCATCAAATCGTAGTAATGTATATTGGGATAGTCTACTTGAATCAAATCGCCGCCGTTATGTTCATGTTTACTTTGAGCCCATAATATAATACATTTCCCCAGGTATCTCATCCTGTGTATGATTATATAAATACTCGATGAATATTGACATGCCACTATAAGTATTATTGTGAATAATATCCACTGATTATAGAAATATTTATTTCCTTCATTTATATTAGTAAGCGCAGCCAAATTCACTACTGCGAGATATAATAGTGTTGAATAGCAAACGAGTTTTAATAATTTTATACATGAATCAGTTTCTTCTTTCGTTGGCTCCAAAGTAGTATCAACGAATATAATATTCGTATAGAACGTCTCATTTTTTTTAACGTTTAAAACCGAGTTTTTAAGCAATATTATAACAACAACAAAACTCACAGATACATAAACGACGATTATAAATAAATTGAATAATGTGTTGAAAGAATCGCGAATACTTTGATACGTCAAATATATTTCAAATATATTTGTTATAGTTAATATCGTCAAAACTAGTAAGGAATATATTTGTCCATATTTATTTAGACGTAATATTACATTATTTTTCACTCCAGATACTCTTTGTAAACCGAATATCTTTGATACGTTTACTAAAGGGTCTATATTTTTCAAAACTACTGGTTTGACATTCATTTTAAATTTATTTGCGTAATTTGTAAAAATAAATACAGCCACCCATACGTCCTTACTTGGATAAATTAATACAGAGTGTAAATTTACTAATTAATAAATATTGTCATTGAAGTATGAATACATAGTAAAACAAACCAAAACAAATTAATATTACAAAGCCTTTGTAATACGAGTATGTACAATATACATTTACTTATTATTTTAGTTGTAGTACCTAGTCAATGGCAACCGTAAGTATGTAAATACATATAAATATATTATCAATTAAATATATGTCTTTTTACATTCCTCATCAGTACCTATAAGTACATAAAGTAATAATAACATTCCAACACTTTTACTCAGTATTAATTTTCAGGCATGGTGTTTTGGTCTACCTTGATCGTTAGTACGAACTAAACATAATTTCTATGAATTTAATCAGTTCGTCTTTAGCTCGTCAGCCTGAAACAATGCTTATGCCACCATATCCTCCCCCTTGTGTCGTTTCTTTCCGTAAGCAACAACCCCAGCTATTTCAACCTAATTTTTGACTCGGCACATATTCAACCTAGATAATATATTGCAGTATGTTACTGAAGATGAACTCATAAAGTTCGAAAAGAACTGTAGATGTGAAACTTGGCTATTTAAAATCTTATCTACATTCATGTAACATAATGATTCCTTAATATTACGAAGTAAGGAAGTAACATCACCTGAAGTATAAAAACCACACATTCATGGTTTCATTTGATATGTAATAATTGTATATATTACGATTGTAGATACAAAATTATACAGCAGTTCTGCATCCAAAGTAAAAAATCCAAATGCTGTCAGTACTGCAGGCCTTGCTTCAATGTGTTCCTTTAATCGTTTCACTCTCTGATAATCTTTGTCACCTAGAATTATACCAGAATCTCTAATAAAATCTGCACCTGTATTCTATGCTCAAATTCTGCCTAATTATATTGAAGGGATCGGAAATTGAGTTAAGTTTTTGGTTGGGCTTAACACGTCTTGGTTAAACCCAGTCCAAATCTCAAGTGCCTGCCAATTCAAAAGGACTGTCACATATATACGGTGTTATTATGCATGTATGTATTAATGTTATTGTGATACCTACCAGGGTAAATTGCCTTCTTTTATTAGTATGTTGTGTTGTTTTTTTTCGTGTTTATTATTGTTTTGTTCGAAACTTGTTCTGTGTGCACTCTTCGGCGCAAAGGCTGAGCGCTGTAATGCCGAAGAGTGTAATATTTTTACTTAAATAATAAAAAATAAATAAATACTTGTAAGGATATATATACTAACATATAAAGTTATGGGCTAATATTTTATTGATATCAGTTGTCAGGTTGTTGTACTGACGCCTCAAGTACTCCACACACACTGTTAGAATAAAGACAGTTTTCAAGAAACACAGGTTTCCATTTACGAATGTCACACACATTAAGATTTCCTGAAAAACAAAAATGAAATCACTAACAATATTAAATCAAATCACCCAGTTATGGTGGACTGCCTAATTATAAAAAAACGATAATTATTAAATTTATGTTTCTAGTCACTATGGAAGATTTAGTGTAAATAAAGGACAAGCTATAGAACTTTTTCATCCCTTATAGGAGTGCATAGTTTAAAAGTTAATTTTTTTTTTGTGAAAGCATGGTTTTTAATGGATTTTCATACTAATTTTAGAATATTTTTTATAAGATGGGAAAGCGTATATTAAAAATGTGATTATTTGTGAGTCTCTTACATTTAGTATGAAAAAGTATATACACATTCCAATCTCTAGAGTGGGGCAGCTGCCCCCCCTGACGAATCTATGGTGTGCATTGAGATGTTTTACCAGACGAATAGTGTAATATTAATGATAGAATGAGGCTCTGTGAGGAGGGGGGGGGGGGCAGGGCCCCTGCCCACAACGCAAGCTGGACGTGAGGGGAGGACACTGGATAGATAGATAGAAAATAATATTTTTTACTTACAAACTGGATTTAGACCAACGCCGACGGCACATGGTGAGGGTCCATTTTAAAAAGTAAAATGAAAGACTTATGTATAGTAGATAAGTAGTTTAAAATCATAGAAAAAGCCACAAAAAATATTGTTCTACTTCATAAAAATATTTTTAAATACCTACGTATACGAGTATAACAGCTGTGCATGTATATATGTACTACAAACCCAAAGCTTTTCTACATATATTACAAAATGCTAAAGTCTTATAAAAAAAAACTTTATTGAAAAAAATATTTTCAAATGGTGGGTTTATTACCGTCGGCAATATCTGTCAACGAGCCAAAATCTTAGGTATAAATTAAATTAGATGTTGTAATTAATCATCGATATTTAGTAATTTGAGAACTTAATTTAAGAGAACAAAACTACTGTTCTTCCTATTTTAATGCTTACTTATACTTATTCGAAATGTTTATTTAATGTCAAGAAGATAATACTTTACCATCGTGATATTTTGTTTGCTAATTGCATCATAGATGTGAATGAATCCATTAAAACCAGCAATAATACAAACGAAGCACCCTAGTAGAATACTTAAGATCTAAAAATAAAAAACATTCAAATGTAGGTCCTTAAATTGCTTACATCTTGTCCTTTTACTATAGTATAATACTAGCTGAGTTACTTGTGCTTCGCAAGGGAAAATCTGATAAAACAACCCGTTATACTTTATAGGCTTGAGCTGGACAAAATGTGACTTAAGCTCTGAACTTCTTTTCCAACGCCCTTTCATATAGATAGATAGATTTTATTGGTCATAATATAGTGTACATATAAAAACATAGGCATTTCAATTCATTTTGTGTTAACATACATTAATACGCGAACGGCTCATCTATGTTTAATAGCATTACCGTGGGTGAACTAGAGCTGATTGCTCTGTATCTCACCACACGGTTTAAAATCATAATAGTAATTTCACCATAAATATAAGCAGTCCTCCAATATGATACCATACATGACCCTGCGCAACGTTTGGATCCCCTCATCATCATGTCATCTGTTAGGGAAAACCTTGTCTCCAAAAATTGGAATACAGAGTGTATTATTGCGAATGTTATTCTAAAGTTTGGCAGCAATCCATCGTAAAATGCGGGAGTTATGCGAACACGTACAAAAAAAACCGACTTTCCTTTAGTTATATAGATTACATGTAGGTATGTAAGGTGTATATTGCGTTTCCAAAAAATAATTAAAATTATTTACCTGCATACCAAATCCTTCGTCAATTATTTGAACATTATCTATCAATTTATCATACACCGATGTTAAAATTTCCAAATGAATTGTACTATTATTAACATCTTTTCGTGTCTCATAGACATCACATTCGAGATCAAATACAAACCTTAGTGTATCAACATTCATTCTGAGAGTATCAATAAATCTTGATCTCAAGTCCTGCACCCGAATTGTTACAAAGCAAACATTAACGACGTATTGCATCACAATAACATCCATCACAATTATATTAATATAATAAGATACATGGAGGTTATCTTCATTCGCTGCCCAAGTGCAATAATCCAATGTAAAATAGACAATTATATAAGTAATCCAAAGAGACAGCCAAATTCTTATTTTAAATCTTATGTTTTTTACAACTTCGGTTGAAAGATCTAAATTGGAATCGATATATTTATACTTCTGATAAAATTTTATATAAACTTTGGGTAAATTTTGTATTGAACGGTATATTCCTAGCAAAGTATTGACAAGCAACGTGATGTTTACTAAATATTTAGTTAGTAAAAGATTTGCTGTATGATATTTGTGATGACTATTCTCCGTATTTGTCACTGACTCGTGCATAAATTTCAATGAAACGCAGACAAATATTAAGCATGCATATAGTTTCGACTGTAATGTTTTCGGAATGATTGCATCATTTCGAATTGAAGAAAGGTTTAGCCCAAAGGGTAACGAAATATAATGTAACAATTCCAATGAATTTACGAAGTACGAAGAATGAACATGCTTCATTTTCTTCATGATTATGTTTCACAATTTTCAAAAACTATGTTAAGTTTTTATTTCCAGCACTTGGAATAAATAGAAAACTATAATGACGTTGTTGTGGATTGATTGATTGTCACAATACATTGAGAGATGCACAACTAGTAGTATTGCATTTGGTGATCCAATTCACTTATAATAATTGCTGAAAACAAACTTCAGATAAAACGAATGATTGATTATATCGATTTGTCACTGTCAACCTTATGTACATAGAATACCATTATGATTATACAATATACTTACATTCTGCAGTACGTCAATAGATATAATAAAGAGAAGTAACAATAATCCATTTATGTATTTACACCGATCAAAAAGCATGACGTTTATTTATTCTTGAAATGAACATTCAATAAGTACAAGTATAGAAACAAATGTATGTATATAAACTGTACCATGGCGGTCAAACATACAGGTGGTATCCAGCTAAAATCCTTTATCCAAATCTATGACATCCATTGCATATTCGCGTATAGTACGAGTAGGTATACAACGAATATTAGATGGAACGATACAAGAGGCGCTTCTCTCCCTGTGTTTTCTTGATTTTCTTTTACATAGATTAGAAGAACCTACCAGTGGGTTTAAGTTATAAAAATTAAATATTAGCATTTCACCCATAAAGAACGAGTGATCTCTGAAATATTACTTCATATTTATAATAAAACTTAATACTTGAATTACCTCCGCTCCGGATGATATAGTGATAGTAAGTGTGGGATTGTCTGAACTAGAAACTATGGTAACAGAATTGTACGAAGCCTCTAGAAAAATCGGTCTGGAAATGAGCATTGACAAAACCAAGATTTTAAGTCCAACTTCACGCAGCATTTGCATTGAAAATAAAACTACTGACGTTGGTGATGAGTATATTTACCTTGGACATAAAATTAAATTGGGTAAAGAAAATCTGACCGCTGAAATACCAAGACGAATTGGGCTGAGCTGGGCTGCTTTCGGGAAACTAAAACATGTATTTGACAACAAGGAAGTCCCGAACAATCTTAAAGCCAGAATATACAATTCCTAAGTTTTGCCCGTGACAACATACGGTCTTGAAACCATGTCACTCACTGCCGGAAGTGTCCACAAACTGAAATGCACTCAACGAGCAATGGAGAGACGAATGATAGGTGTATCCTTGAGAGACCGAATAAGAAATGAAGATATAAGACGACGGTCAAGGGTCTCAGACGTTGCGGAGATAGTAGGGACACTGAAATGGCAGTGGGCGGGTCGTGTGGCGAGGCAGATGGACGCCCAGAATACTGAGCTGGAAACCCTACGAAAGTAAACGAAGTGTAGGGAGACCACAAAGGAGATGGGCCGATGGCATCATCGAGTCGATGGGACATGTGTGGAGACAAAGCGCCCAAAACAGAGAATTGTGGAAGACAATGGAAGAGGCCTATATCCAGCAGTGGAGGGAAAGGGGCTGATAACAAGAAGAAGAAGAAGATTTATAATAATATAATTTTATTTTGTTTATCATACAAATAACATCAATAGATATTCTAATTAACAAAGTCTACATTACTTTTCAAATAACCGGAAACATATTTAGTGTAAGGTATATTTATCTGCTCTATTTTCTTTTCATTAGAAACATTCGTGATTAAAACAATATTAATTTATTTCACAACTTATCCCAATTATAGAAGTAGTTGCAGATATAGTTGATGGATCTATCTATACTACTTCCTTCCATTTGGTCAAGTCCACAAACCTCAGAGTATTGCATGGTACTAGAGTACTGCAAAATAAAATAGGAAATCATTAATGTACCTACTTACTTGTAATCGTCATTTGAAATTTATAATGTAAACTATCTAGTGCTGGGTAGTAATTATTACGTCTCCAAGATCATGGATTTGAAATGGTCGGTAGCCTGGTTTGTAACACACTCGACTGTTAATCCAGTGGGCGCGAGTTCGATCCCCGATGCCGACCGACTCCACTTTAAGACACAAGCTTTTCAAGTTTACTATGAAGTGTACAAAGCTGTACATGAGTTTATTTCAATAAACCCAGGTTCATTTAAAAAAAATCCACTCTCATATCAACAGATATGCACTGTACATAGAAAAATTAACTTCCATCAGACTAATGATCGATCAGACTAATGACAGTCAATATTCACAAATTCCAGTTCATATTTTTTTCCTATTTTCCCAACCTCCTCGACCAGTCAAAATCCATGGAAAAGAAGTTTATCTTTTACTTATCTATAACTTGCTACGTGTGGAATTTTACAAGATTTAATGAATTTAAATATTATTTCACTCATTAGTGTGTAAGGTATCCTTAATTTTTACATTTCCATGTCAGTCATAAGGATTAAAAAGGTTTTTTTTCTATCTATTGATAGTAATTTTAACCTATAGATGGTAAATAATGTAAAAAATCAACGGGAAAATACTTACTTCGTACCACGTATCAAATTGAAACCTCTTGGTTGCATTTCAGTCACACCATCAGCATTATCGCAGAATAGTCTAGAAACTGTAGCTTTTTTTATTTCAGTAAGTTGGTCTGAAAAATAAACCTTTATTTAACAAACTATACAACTAAAGCTTCAAAGAAGAAATTATGTTATGCCAGTCTGATTTACAATATAACAAATATAACTATGCAATCATTCACCAACTTGTCAAACTCACCAAGTGTTAGGCCAGAAGATTGATTTTCAAACCAGAATCTGTCTGATTGTCTTGTTCTTCTGAATTGATCCAACAAAATATTCATAAAAGTAGGACCAACTTGTACACCCACCCTTGTAACAGTTTCCAAAGAACCACCTACCGTTACATCCACATCTTCGTGACTCTTGTACAGCTGTTTTAGTAATTCAACATTCTGAAAAAACATTTAGGTATTTTACTTTGGTTTGCTGAATGCGTGTAATTTGTATATTGCATTTAATGCATCATTTAAATTCCAAACCTCTTGTGAAATGAGGTCTGTATAGTCATCAAAGCTCGAAGCCACATTCAATCCAAATAATCTTCTGTAATTATTGTAATAATCTAAGCCGTGATCTCTGTCTCTCTGAATATCAGCTGCCTTCAAATCAATTCCAAAACCTTCATTTCTACAGGAGAACAGATGATCGGATATCTGTAAAAAATTACAAAATATTACTACAAAAATGCGTGATTTTGCCATATGACGTTGTATGGGCAAGAGAAGTGAAATTGCTCGACATACAAGTTCATCCATGTGAACATCCGTCTCCCCGGTGGCTTGTGTTATCATTCCAATAGTAAACAGTTCCATAAACGTCTCTAGTTCTAGTATTTCTGGTCTGTTCATCCACAGTCCCATGGTAACATTTAACAACGTTGTGCGCTGAGCAGACATCAGCCTGTAAACCAACGATATAATTTAAACTGTATACGTAATACGAGTATACTATCTATCTATCGATACCCTCACGCGGGGTAGGCAGAGAGGACAGAGCGCCAGACAGCCCTATCCTTGCACACACTTCTAGCCTTCTTCACATTCATGCAATTTGTCATACACGCTCTCCGATTCCTTTTACTCAAAACGCGTCCATCCTTAAGGATCTAATCGACATGTATACTATATTGCATTAATAAATATATAGGATCTGGTTGCCATTTAACATCGGATTCTATGTTTGATATTTTAACTTCTTTAGGAGGGACACAAAATTGACTTTCCGATGCTGCACACAATGCTGCATTTTGAGAACGCGTACACCTAGGTATACAGGGTGTTTGATAGATGGATACAGATATTTTCAGAAGTGATAGTAGAGGTCATTTAGCATCTTTTGAGTCAAACTTAGCTTAGTAAAAAGTCGCACGGTTCTCGAGATATTCGAGATTTTAACTTTTTTTCGAAATACCCCGAATTACTCAAGTTTTAGCCCGATAGCATCGTAAGTAAAGGTACCTACTTAGTTCTATCATTCTTTTTTGTTACCTGAATATGTGTTTAGTCTATTTAAATCATAAGTTTCAATCTGAAAAACAATCATGTTAAAAAAATATCGGATTAAAGTTTCGAGAAAGAGATATTTCAAAAACGAGTTACGACTTTGGAGAGGATTTAAGATAAGAAAAAAAATGTTCAAAATTTCAGAAATCTGGAAAAAACTTCTCTGGTTTATGCTCTTTCAAATGATATACAAAACATTATAAAAAACATTAGTTTCGTAAATCTATGATACAAAAACCTAAATAGATCACCTCTAATTTAAGCCAATTTCCATACAAATTCGGAAACAGTAAATTGAATGGAAATGTGTTTTTCACTATGCAACTGTACTTATAGTAAATATGTATGGAAATTTGCTTGAATTAGAGGTGATCTATTTATGTTTTTGTGTCATAGATTTACGACACTAATGTTTTTTATAATGTTTTGTATATCATTTGAAAGAGCATAAACCAGAGAAGATTTTTCCAGATTTCTGAAATTTTGAACATTTTTTTTCTTATCTAAAATCCTCTCCAAAGTCGTAACTCGTTTTTGAAATATCTCTTTCTCGAAACTTTAATCCGATATTTTTTTAACATGATTGTTTTTCAGATTGAAACTTATGATTTAAATAAACTAAACACATATTCAGGTAACAAAAAAGAATGATAGAACTAAGTAGGTACCTTTACTTACGATGGTATCGGGCTAAAACTTGAGTAATTCGGGGTACTTCGAAAAAAAGTTAAAATCTCGAATATCTCGAGAACCGTGCGACTTTTGACTAAGCTAATTTTGGCTTAAAAGATGCTAAATGACCTCTACTATCGCTCCTGAAGATATCTGTATCCATCTATCAAACACCCTGTATACCTCTCGGCTCTGTTGAGGAAAACTGTGCGAATGCACAATTCAGAAAAATTGATTAGTAATAGGTACCTATAATAATTTAGGTATATATCCCAACAACATATCACCCACGCAATCACATTTTTATTTATTAAGAACCCAACTATGACGTCACGGTCATTTCCCGCGGCAACAAGGTTAAAAATTGTATGAACAATCGCATGATAGAATGTAAAAAAATTCATCTTTTTTTAAACTTTTTGGAATTAAACTTTGCTTCATTAAAAAAAATACGGGCATTCCCTAGATGTATGTCATCAATACGAAAAATATTGATTTTTTCTTCGAGTTTCGGTAAAAAAAGTTGCTGTCCTTCGAAAAAAGATTCAGAGGTGTTTCGCACATTTTTTTTTAGAAATCTATACAAGATATAGAATTTTTTTTACGGTCATTCTCTAGACATAGGTTCGATGTATCTGCCCTATTTTTATCTAAAGCATATTATTTAGTAAAGATGTCGAAATAAAAGGTCTCAAAAAATGTTTAATATCAGTATGCCTACTGCTTAAGTAGGTATGTACAAAGGGCAGTGATGGTTATGTCTTATATGTGAGCGGTTAATTTTCTTATTTCTAGAATAACTTACCGAAGCATTCCTATAATTTGTGTATGGAAGTGTCTGTACGCCCCTTGAGCATGCTCATTACTTATGTCAGGAGATACCAATGTATTATAGTCGTTGACGAAACCAGTCGTATTGAATATTACTCCAGCATCGGTCAAATTAACTCTTTCTGTAAATTATTAAACACATGCAGTTACTAGTTTTATTTTTATTTATTACAGCGTAAATTTAAAAAAAGCGGAAAACATTTAAAAACAATTCCTTGCTGTGCAGACCAACAAATAATCCTCATATTTTTCGTTATTAGTATTGGTCCTGCAATGTTAATTCCAAGAATGTGACCTTCTCGGGCCGCCGCGCCGCAGCTGATTTGGTATGGAATAACAAAAGTTGGTCGGTTTTCATATTGCTGCCTAAACGTTTGCTTTTACAGAAAGAAATCTTACTCCTCAAATATCGTTCTAAGTAATTTTTCTTTCATATAAGCGCCAATTTAAATCAACTCTCTACCTTAAAAAATAATTCAGATACAGGGACTAAAATTTTATTTCTTAACAAATTGCGATTAACATTTTTCTTTGAATAATTTTTGAATAACTCCTAAATAAAATGAAGGTACTTACGGCAAAATTTACTGACAATGTATTTTTGGTGTGCCAATTTTCCATAAACCAAGCGTAAAATTGTACCTCTACGGCAACTATTTTAGGATGTAATATTTTAGGATTTCGGTAAGTATGTGAAAGTTAAGGTAGTTTTGATTTTACGGTACTGTCTTCTTACCATGTATTTTTTTGAGTGAAATCCAAATCTGCGATACTAATACGCCACGACGTATCATTTTATGTCGAAGATTTTTTTTACGTTCATTGGTTTTATCAAAATATCTCCTAAACGGCCTGTGCTACATTTTTTTTAATTCCTCTAGAATAAATTTCCTATATCCTGATTGAAAAAGGTTTTCTACAATTTAAATATATGCTACCCGAGATAGAATCGTGAACCTAGTGAACAACGATTCTGTACTATGTCCATTTTTTATGTTTATATGTATTTCTTGTTCACTTAAAGATTAATAAGAATCGATCAAAAAATTTATCTCAAAAAAATACAATTATTCTGATAAATAAACAAATAAAAGCAATCTGGAACTAAAGTGGATCAGATCATATTTAAATAAATAAATTTATGTAAATAAGCTTGCTATAACACAGGTAGGTACATATAATGAAATATTTTTAGAAATTGTAGTTGAAAAACGCACACGTACGTTGCAGGAACTATTCATATGGCAAAATGTTATTACTTACTCAGCAGAATAGGCAACCATTCATTATAAGTAATATGTTGATTCTCAGCGATATTAATCATTCTGGCTTCTTGGAAGAGACGTTCATCATTCCAATGCGGATTCAATACAGCAAGAGCATCTGCCAGCCTATATTATGCTCTCTCACATAGAGTGTCTGGAGAATGGCTAATTGGGGATTTTGATTTGATCTTGAGTCACCTAAAATTGTTCACATGCGTCTAATTCAACTGATCTGTAATATGCTGCTGGATTTCTTGAATAATGTATTCTAACACATTTTACCGATGGCAACTCATATAGTTCAACTGGGACCTACATTTTATTTATTTATTAAACATAAAATATATTTACAATTATTATATACATGATATGAATACGTATACAATGATCTTGTTACTCCCCGGATATGAGTAAGTTACTCGTGTTCCGAGGAGGAGTTGTCTAGTTGTCTTATATGAAGTTACAGTCCTTCAACATTCTATGTTGAGAGGGAGGTAAAAAATAATTCTTGATGGAGTTGGGTATATTATAAATTCAAATCGTTGGTATTCTGATTCAAGGATGGACGAACAGTGAATAAGATTGACCATATGCATAGGTGTAACGGTAGGGCAAGAATCACGAATCCCAAAAAACTCACCAGTAGCGTAACATGTATTCTCATTGGGCAAATTGCATTTGCAGAAAGCATTTTTGTTTGGTTCAGTTGGAGGATAAATTCTATTGTTTCGTACTTCCACCTTCATTCGACCGCCAAGGAAAGACCTAAGAGAGTTTGCTGTAAAATCATCATTTCCATAAACATTGGAGAGATCTAGATATGGCGTGACGACGTTTATCTGAAATAAGATATTAAATAGTTTAAAATGTACGTACTAGAAAGTCAGATGTGCTTCTATGAAATCCAACAAATAATAATTATTTTACCTGACTTGCGGGAAGATTTTTTTTTAAACATCCCATGTCCCTATCTGTCACAGTTCTAATAAAGTCCAAACACTTAACACCAGCCTGTCCTTGAGTTGCATCATCTTTAGGAATTTTAATTGGGAAGCAGGATTTCGTTTCAGGTTTTCCACTTTTTGAACAGCAAGAAATATCTGTAATATTATATATATATATATATATATATATATATAAAATTGGCAATTTAAACGCAATGAAATATAATAAGCAGTATAATCTAATGTGAATCTCACCTGTATCTGGATGTTTCATTAGGGACATATCATGAGCTACGAACTGTCCCCAGATCATAATGTTGATATTCCACAATGTATTATCAACATGTTCAACCGGGAATAAAGTCGTGCGAATGCGTCTGGCGCCAGGTAAAGGAGTTGAGTCTGTAGCCCGCCTAGGAGATTTAATTCCTGGAACATTATTATCGTTTTTTAAAAAAAAAAAAAAAAAGAGGTACTGGTCTTGCACACACAAACCCAAATACTTTTCTGCACACCTTGCACAAGGCTAAAAGACTATATCGCAAAGCGTGGAATACATCGCCACCGCCGGGCCGGCCCGCGGAGTTTGAATCTGGCACCTCCCTCTATAAATATTGCCCCCTCAACCAACTGCGCCAACCATGTGCTCATGTACCTACTAATTGAAAAATATTACTATCTATCTTGGATTTATTAGATATACCACACCTTTTGAATATTCTCAACGAGCTACCTAGAATAGCTCAGAATAAATCAGTAAACATAAAATAAATCGTAATTATAAAAAATATGTTATAACTAAAGCGACATACGAGCAGCGATCACTAAAAAACTTGGAACCTCGTCTCCACATCTAGGAATATTCACCTTATAATTTTATTCTGTTAATAATCACAATCCGTGGCCAAGGCGACAGTAGGTTCGCCGAAACGTCGGAACCTCTTGCTTCTCTACATGATAAACCCGAAAAACAACTATTCATATAATATGATAATAATCGGACCACTTATTGGCCCCGTTTAGCGATAAAATCGCCCCAAGGGCACCATACATTTTTCTGAGTATAGATCACCATATAGGATCGTCATAAGCACTAAAAATGGTAGATTAAATCACCACATAGAATCTAATCAGTTTTGGCCAACTCTTATATTTATATTATATATTTACACTCAATTAAATTGCATAAAAAGTTATGATATATTACCATCGTGGTACCTTGCAGGTAGCAGTCTTGAATATGTGGAATTAGGTAGACCCCATGTAGGGTTTGCGAGATTATTACATGATGCGTCAAATCGTCTGAATCTTTCATTTGGGTCACAAGGCTTTACAACCACTCCGCAGCTGGGAGGTCTTAAACGCTCATCACTGAAAATTTATTTGATTTAAACAATAATTTTAATTTACTTTGTCAGAGTCAATGTTATAATGCAAGGGTTGTCAGGGTTATAATGCAAGAGTGTAACCATGTAACCATAATGCAAGAGTAGCCTAGTGGCCTGTTGTTTGGAAAAGGTTAAGAAGAAGAAGACTGGAATGGAATGGAAATATTAAGAAGAAGAAGACTATAACGTAGAAAAAATCATTTTCAGGCTAACAAATCTCAAAGAACATTCATATATTCATGACTTGTGTAAAAATTTAAAAAAAAAAATAATTTCGTTTGTTTTCACCCACAAATATTTTCTAAAGAATGCTTTATAAAAATAAATTCGTAGATATAAAAATTTCACGATTTCCAAGTGTACTGACAAAGTAAAGGACTTGCAATTGGTTTCAAAGTTCACATAGTATTTTTATTTATTTATTCCATGCAATAAACGACTCGAGGCCTTTTGGTACAAAACCATCAACACAATAAACCTCACAACCAAACAATCAGTATCGCAAAATCTCGCAATAACATTCCATTACATAATACTCGCAATAACATATGTAACGCTTGCCCATTGGAAAATTTTGCAAGTTCGATGAAAATGTATGTAAATTTAAAGCAGCGACGCCTTCGTTGGTGACTAGACATTTTCGTCGAATTCTCGCTTTTATAAACTTTTATTAATGAAAAATTTGAAATATCGAATGGTACCGTACCTACTAATGAAATTATGCATGAAAATAGTTTTGAAATATTTCTTTCGTGGAAATAATCAAGTAAGTACCATTTTATATAACGTGACAGAAAATGAAAATAGAATTCTCATACATACTATATGGTACGTACCTATCCACGTAAAGATTGCAAATCGAACTATTTAAAGTACCCACCACCTATACGTGTGTAAAGTACCTATGTATGCAGATAGACATTAGACATGTAAGAGGAGTTTTGTGGCTTTTAGGGGTGTGTGCTAACTAAAAAAGTCGACAATATGAATCTGGTCTTATGACTTTCATGACGATATTGGAGGGATGGGGAAAAGACGGAGCCTTGTGATCTTCCTGTGTTTACTCGAGGAACTTTGAAGGGTGTAATAATAATAGGTGGTTACACAAAAACATATTTAAGCAAGCCTCCGTGATTTTCACGGGTAGGTACCCTCTAGTGTATATTATAAATGTCGTAACGAAACATACGAAACGTGTTATAATAAAATGTAAAATAGTCTTACGGCTTTGGTGGTGTAATTTCGTTATCATCTGGGTAGCCATCAGGTTCAAAGTTACTGTCTTCCCAATCTTTGCCATTTTTTCCATTATTGTTTTCCTTCCCAAAAACTAGCGAGGTATGGCAGATACTAATAACTGTAATAACTAACAATATAATGTTCATTTTCATAATGAATTGTGTTTTCAAACTAACTGTGATAAAAACTGAGCAAAATTACTCGGGGGAATCTAATATAAAGGCAAAAAATATAATATGTGTCTTTATGTGTTCGTGGATTATGTCACGTATGTATGAAAAATATTGTTAACTTTCTTAGAAGGCTTATTTTATAATAATCCCATGTTAAACATTGCTAAACACATATGTACACCTACTATATTTATATATTATTATTACGTCCTAGTTTAGGCTTTCATTAAGGGCTTGGTACCAAGAATGACGTCACAGTCATATCCCACGGCATAAAGGTTCAAAATCGCGTGAGCATGATAAAATGGTAAAAATAGCGTTTTTTCCATTTCTTAAGGTTAATTTTGGGTCTATCAAAAAACTTTTACTGTGGTTCCCTAGATTTTAATGCATATTATCAGTACAAAAAAATACTCCGCGACTTTCGGGAAATGGGTTTCCGTCTTTCGGAAAAAAGTTCTGAGGTGTTTTTCACAATTTTTTTTTGAGAAATCCATACAAGATATAAAAAATCTTTAACGGTTATTCCCTAGATAAATGTTCAATGCATCTACCCCATTTTGTTCCAAAGCATATTTAGTAACGGTTGTCGAGATATAAGTTCTCCTGTTTTTAGAAATTTTTGAAATGTCGGTATGCATACTCTTAAAGTTGACATGTAAAGGAAAATATAGTTGACATGTACCAGGTACCTATAGGCTACAATTCTGCTACTGATACTCGCATGTCAAAATATATTCAAATATTTATATACTAGTGGGTATAACTACCCGTGAAAATTCACGGAGGGTTAGTTAAGGATGTTTTTTTGTATAACTACTATTACTACTCCGCCATTTGAAGTTCCTCGAGCAAACGCAGTGAGATCACAAGGTTCCGTCTTTTCCCATGTCATCCGTAATGCTGTGACCTCTGACATCGTTGTAGTAAGAACAATGTACCGTGGAAAAAGGTATTTCTGTGAGTGTAAGATGAAAAATATTGCTATTTTCTTAGCCAACTATAATCTGGCATTCCCAGAGTACACGGTTAGCGCAGTTGGTTGAGGCGGTAGTCTTTCAAACGGGAGGTGCCAAGTTCAAACCCCGGCGCTGGCGATGTATTCCACACTTTGCGTTACAGGCTTGTATCCTAGTACAAGGTGTGTAGGAAAGTATTTGGGTTGTGTATGCAATTCCAGATCCTTTTTTTTTTAATAAAAAAGAGCCATTAGACTATTATTAGTATGATAATAAGGCGCTCCGAAAATTGTGTCGCCTAGTAGATATTGTAAATAGATTTAGCATGTAACATACTTTGCCTTCAGTATGATATTTGTCTGTATACGTAGGTAGGTAGGCACCTACCTACTCTTTTTTAGGTAACTGTGCTCATTTAAAACCAAAAATGTTTTTAAAAAAATAGGTAGGTAATGACATCAATGGAAATTCAAATATTTAGTTTTTATTAGGTAAGTAAACATCTACAATATGTCAACGACTGCTTTTACGAGGGCTGTTTTTTAATCAAGTTCCGTTTGTGCTTCTAAGTAAGCACGAAACACGAATGAGCAAGATCTGCACATCACAAAATTGCGCAACTCTTCCACCATAAACTCTGCCATTTTCAGATCGAATGCGTCACTCGCAGCCGACCTACATGCAATTGAACATGGCCGGAAGGATCCAGCTTCGGATCCTTTCGGCTCTACTCTGAAATCTTTAGAAAATAATGTGTTAGACGTTCAGCGAGTGGGTCGTTCTGCCATCGTGTTGATAGGCCTTAGAGTCTGCGGTCTGCAGTTTCAGTGTTATGAAAATCTATAAAATCGCTTAGTTGTCCTTCCTCTCTTTAATTCCCTTCCTATTCCTTCATCCATACCTATGTTATTTATACACATAACGGAAACACGTTTTCAGTCGACAAGGAGTTGAAACGGGATGTCCGGAACTGGAAGAAGGAGATGGAAGGAAAATTATTTCAGAAAAAATCAAAAAGCTTTGCCACAGTCACAACCTGCATATAGCGGGATGGTGACTTTATGGAGAATAACTGACAAGTATGTGTCAACAAAATCTTTTTTTTTTTAATGCCGCTATAAAAAAAAACACTATTCTTAATTACTTTCTGGGTGTCCCTCGTATATCTGATTATTTAGATGTACACTGACGCCTATACCTTTTTAAAAATAAATATTTGCTCATGTTATGTACTACAGAGATACCTGTAATTAATTTTCGCACATTATTTTTTATTCGTTTCCAGGACTTGATGTATCTTCTTCTCTGTGTCGTCGACCTCAGGTCTAACTGTTTGCAACGAGCAGTCCCTTATTCCCTATCCCGCCTCTTCCTCTTCCCTCTCCTGTGTGCATATGTATTTATTTATTTTTATTAAATGTTCTTATTTTTTATTTATCATATTATCTATTTGTATGTATTATGTGTGTATATTTATATGTATATATTATGTATTTGTATCTTTATATTTACGTAGGTACTTTATTATTATAGTACATATTTAAGTTTTTCTTTATTTTCTCGGGTTGACTGTAAGATATTGCTTTTGCAATAAGTCCGCCTTTTGGCACACTGTATTATCTTGTTTTGTTTTTGTTGTTACTTATATTTACTGGCCAATAAAGTTTTATTTATTTATTTATTTATTATTTATTTATCCCGGCACGATAAGAAAGTAAGTATAAAAAAATATTCATATTGATACTTAAATAATTTATACATTTCCCTTCAAATTTTCTTACAAATCATAATCAAAACCGTCAGTCCTCGCAAAGCGAAAAACGCATAATCTATTAGTAACACAAGGAGCTGTAGAAAAGAAGATGCCGGGCATTTGTTTAAGGGATAGCTGTATCAAACATTCATATTAGAGAGAGGAGGAATGTAACCGACGTGGCTAAAAGGGCGCTATGCCTCAAATGGAGCGGGGCTGGGCTACGAGCAATATGAGCGTGTTGCCAGATGCCATCAAGACTCCGGTCACATGCCTGCGTGTCCAGGAAGTTAAAAGGACCTACCGGTTTGAATCTTAGAAATAAAATAATACTTTGTATGTACCAGATTATAATTTATTGTACTTTGTTTATCATTAACAATAACTGGCGCCAAGGCATTTTTATACTATAACGCCGCCCGGTGGTTTTATTTTAAATAAAATAACATGGAACTAATTACTACTGTAAATTGCTCAAAATTTACCCTATTTCAAAAATTTAAATATATTTTGATACTCTGATGAAACAATAAAATCCTTCATAACTAAAATAACATTGATTTATTTGAAAACTTATCCCAAGTATTTTAATGGTTGCAGATATAGTAGTTGATGGATCTATCTATACTACTTCCTTCCATTTGGTCAAGTCCACAAACCTCAGAGTATTGCATGGTACTAGAGTACTGCAAAATAAAATAGGTAATTATTATTAATCGACATTTCAAGTTATATATATATATAACAACAATGTCAATATAAATTCATATCTAGTACTGGGTAATAAATTATGTCCCCCTTTCCTCATCACACATCTCTGGGATCAAGTACTATCATCTAAACATACACTTACTGTACAATCAACTTCCATCAGGCTGATGACTGATAGACAACAGTTAACATTAATTCATTATGTATTTAAAAAGAAAGATGATCTCCATGGAATAGAAGCTTATATAACATACGAGTAACTATATAACTTGCTTGTCGTAGAAATTCAATGTTCCAGGTGTTTCACACATTACAAGACAGTTTACATGAACATGTGTAAGGTATCCTAAAATTCTATTTTCCACATCAGTCATAAGAACGTGAAAAGAGATCATTTCTTGCAATCTATTCGAAATCAACTGAAGTGCTAAATAATGTAAAATATCAAAAGGACTTGGTAACTTACTTGGTACCACGAACCAAGTTGAATCCTCTTGGTTGCATTTCAGTCACACCATCAGCGTTATCGCAGAATAGTCTAGAAACTGTAGCTTTTCTTATTTCAGTAAGTTGGTCTGAAAAATAAACCTTTATTTAAGAAACTATACAACTAAAGCTTCAAAGAAGAAATTATGTTATTGCAGTCTGATTTACATAACCACGAATATAACTATGTAATCTTTCACCAACTTGTTACATTCGTCGCGGTGTATTAAATTTCCTGCAACCATCTATAGAGCAAATAAAACTCACCAAGTGTTAGGCCAGAAGATTGATTTTCAAACCAGAATCTGTCTGATTGTCTTGTTCTTCTGAATTGATCCAACAAAATATTCATAAAAGTAGGACCAACTTGTACACCAAATGTTGTAACGGTTTCCAAAGAACCACCTACCGTTAAATCCACATCTTTGTGACTCTTGTACAGCTTTTTTAGTAATTCAACATTCTGAAAATACATTTAGGTATTTTACTTTGGTTTGCTGAATGCGTGTAATTTGTATATTGCATTTAATGCATCATTTAAATTCCAAACCTCTTGTGAAATGAGGTCTGTATAGTCATCAAAGCTCGAAGCCACATTCAATCCAAATAATCTTCTGTAATTATTGTAATAATCTAAGCCGTGATCTCTGTCTCTCTGAATATCAGCTGCCTTCAAATCAATTCCGAAACCTTCGTTTCTACAGGAGAACAGATGATCGGATATCTGCATAAAAAAAAAAACAAAATATTATTCCACACCTGTAACTAATTAAGTAAAATAAAACGTTCTGTTTTCAATTACGAGTGTTTAATAGTAAGATAAATTTAAAACATATTTTAGGCAGAAATATTACTGGAACAGACCTTTACAAACTTGAAAAAACATACGTTTAAAATATAGGTCTAAGTCTGGGTATACTATTGATTTATTTTATTTATCCACGGCCGTATGGCCTTTAACTATTTAGTTTATTAGATGGGTGTATTTTATTTATACATGTAATTGCACTATTTTGTCATAACAATGTCGTATGAACAAGAGATGTAAAATTGTTCGACATACAGTTTGATCCAAGTGAACATCCGTCTCCCCGGTGGCTTGTGTTATCATTCCAATAGTAAACTGTTCCATAAACGTCTCTAGTTCAAGTATCCCTGGTCGATTCATCCACACCCCCATGGTGACATTTGACAACGTTGTGCGGTTAGAAGACATCAACCTGTAATCCGACGATATAATTTTAACTGTATGTAGGTAGTATACTATACTAGTATATACTGCATTAGTAAATATATAGGAAAACATATTATATCTGGTTGTTCATTAAATATCTACAAAGGGCGAAGATGGTTTGGTAATGTATAATATTTCAAGATTAATTTACCGAAGAATTCCTAGAATTTGTGTATGGAAGTGTCTGTACGCCCCGTGAGCATGCTCATTACTTATGTCAGGAGATACCAATGTATTATAGTCGTTGACGAAACCAGTCGTATTGAATATTACTCCAGCATCGGTCAAATTAACTCTTTCTGTAAATTATCAAATACACGTGTATAATAGTTTTATTTTATTTTATTATTCTTCTTCTCTATATGCCCTGTCGGGTCCCCCCGACGCGACGTTGACGACCACTTGGGGAATCTGTCCTGGGCAATGCGTTCCTCCACAGTTCTGATTCCGGTCCACTGCCGAATGTTTCGAAGCCAGGATAGCTGCTTCCTTCCGACCCCTCTACGGCCTTCTATCTTCCCCTTCATAATGAGCTGGATAATGGAGTATTTTTCTCCTCTAAGGACATGGCCAAAATACGATGTATTACGGAGCTTTATTATGTTGGACAATTAGTATTTGCTCTACGTAATATTTTACTACTCATTTTTATTTATAAAGAAAAAAATGCTGCGTAGACCGGCAAATATTCGCATGTAAATTTCTTGAATTTAAAGACAATTAAATTTCCTAAAACTCGAGTAAAATCAAATGATTTCAGAAGTTGTAGTAATAATGAATGTACTACGTGATCAAAATTGAATTTATTATATATAGGTTCGTTGCTAAGCTGGAACATTTCATATGGAAAGCGCGAAATGATTCTTCAAAATATCGCTGTTTCATTTAACATACGAAATAAAAAGTCTATTTATAAAAATAGTTTTTTAGTCACAATTCATCAACACAATTCAATCAACAAGTCATGGATTTAAATAACATATTATAAGAATTTTATTACTTACTCAACAAAATAGGCAACCATTCATCATAAGTAATACGTTGATTCTCAGCGATATTAATCATTCTGGCTTCTTGGAAGAGACGTTCATCATTCCAATGCGGATTCAATACAGCAAGAGCATCTGCCAGCCTATTATGCTCTCTCACATAGAGTGTCTGGAGAATGGCTAATTGGGGATTTTGATTTGATCTTGAGTCACCTAAAATTGTTCACATACGTCTAATTCAATTGCTTTTTTAATATATTATGTAGATGTTCCTACATTTAGAAAAAAATCAGCTCTACTCTCTATGTTGCTGGACACAGACCTCATCCAATTGTTTTTATTATTTATTATTATTCGCCGTTCTCGCGTACTATCTGCCCGCTACGAATTAATTAGTATTGATGACATCAACTCACATGTTATCTTACGAGGGTGGAGTGAAAAGTTCTCGGCCTGACGGTGAAAAACTGTGTTTTCTGGCTCAAAAACATATCTATATTTTTAAATGGTCTTCTATTAGTTCAGTGTACTTGGTCCGACGTCTCTCCGATCAGTAGATCCCGCGCCTGAGGGTAATTCTGCAAGGCCTGCAAAATAGCCATCTACAGTTGATACCATTCTCTTCATTTCACTAAAAACGTTATCTAGCTACATTTTTTTTGATGTTTGGGGATGCTTAAAGTTAGGGGATGCCAAATCTGGTGAATGAGGTGGATATTCCCATAATTCATACTTGATAACCTTCGATTTTCCCTACGCCAAAACACTTCAATGGGCAGGTTAATTTTCTTTATGAAAGAGGATTTTTTTCTTTTGGATTCTAAGCCTTTTTTCGTGATTTTTTTTTTCAGTTGGTCCAAAATGTTTGCATAATATTCTATAGTTATTGTTTTATCATTTTCAAGGCAATGAGTAAAAAGGATTCCCTTTTTATCCCAGAAGACACTAGCTATCATCTTTTCGGGAGGTAAAATCGGCTTTGCCATTTTAGTGAGGAGCCACTGGCTTCCAAGCACTGATTTGATGGCTCTTTCAATTCTAGAGTGTAGTGATGGACCCACGTAAAATCCACAGTAAAAAATCGGCGTACGAAATTAATTGGATCCTTCTTAAAACGGCCCAAACATTGTTTCGAAATTCGTCTTGAATTTGTTTTTGGTTAATATTCAACAAATGCGGCAGCCGATTTTCAGAGAGGCTTTTCATATTTAATCATTGACGTAAAGTGAGTCCAACTTTTTCTTATGATATGCCTAGGACCTCAGCTATTTCATGCACCTTTAGTCGCCGATCATCCAATAGCATATTGCGCACCTGCACAGCATTTTCCCTTGTGATAGCAATTTTCGGCCGTTTTTCACGTGGATCATGTTCAAGAAAATTACGACCATGTTTGAATTTGGTCGCCATTTTTTTCACTATGAAAACGAAGAAGAAGAATCCTAGTTCACATTTATTAACTTTTAGTGAATTTCCGTTGGCGATAAACTGTCCAAAATGAAGAATCTGTAACAGCACGATAGTCCGGTTTATCCATTTCAACAAAACATCTCCGACACGTCTACTTCCAAACGCCGTTAAATGAAAACTATTCGACAGATCAAGCTGAAACTTGTCGTATATTGTTTTCAGACACGTATCATCGTAACAGTAAAAAAAAATTTTTGGTAGCATTGCTGCTTCTACCTTAGGCCGAGAACTTTTCACTCCACCCTCGTACATACTCGTGATTCTGATGACATGAGAACTAACGTTCTTTCTGATTCTGATATTCAATGGACAGAGGGTGATAATATCCCTTAATGCCCTTAATGGAGATATTTTACAACTCAAAACAGTTGGTACATAGACGACAGTTCATATACGCCGATGATACAGCGATTGCTGCACAAAGTTCAACCTTTGAGGAAGTTGAGAAAAATCTGACCGAGGCCCTTGAACACCTAACGAAATACTACGATGGGAACTACTTGAAACCAAACCCATCCAAAACCCAAATATGTGCATTCCACCTGTGCAACAGGGAGGCCTCAAGACAGCTGAAAGTACTCGGAAAGGTGAACGACTAACACAGTGTTTTATTCCTAAATATCTGGGAGTGTCATTGGACCGCATTTTATCATACAAAGACCATTGCTTGAATACAAAACAAAAGGTGAGCAGTAGGAACGACATTCTCAGAAAGTTGACGGGTTCAACCTGGGGCGCAGCACCATACACTCTGCAAACTTCAGTACTTGGACAATGTTTCTCCGCAGCGAAGTACGCAGCCCTTGTGTGGTTTTCCTCCTCACATGCTAAACAGGTGGATACAGCAATCAATGAAACTGGACGTATAATCTCAGGATGCTTACAGCCTAATCGAGTGAGCGAAATATATCATATTGCACTTGGAAAACGCTAAATAGGCTCCGAGTTGGCGTAACACGGTGCAAAAATAATCTAGATAGATGGGGCATAAGTGTGGATATGGACATCTCCTGTAGCTGTGGAGAGATACAAGATGACGAACACCTCCTCATCTACCGAGATATGGCGGAGGGGTGTGATAAAGCGGACCTATATAGGGCTAACGACAAAGCAGTTGCTGCTGCAGTGTATTGGGGTGGGTTTGCCTATAAACGGACTCGTAAAGTAATTAAGTTGGTACTCTTATTGGAAGATCGATAAAAAGTGAATAAGTTTGACAATATCCTTATGAGCTTATGAAAACGTGATGAATATTGTAAATATAATTATCTCAATGAAATAATCGACTGTGTGAATCCAATATACTCACCAGTTGCGTAACATGTATTCTCATTGGGCAAATTGCATTTGCAGAACGCATTTTTGTTTGGTTCAGTTGGAGGATAAATTCTATTATTTCGTACTTCCACCTTCATTCGATCGCCAAGGAAAGACCTAAGAGAGTTTGCTGTAAAATCATCATTTCCATAAACATTGGAGAGATCTAGATATGGCGTGACGACGTTTATCTGAAATAAGATATTAAATAGTTTAAAATGTAGTACTAGTAAGACAGATGTGCTTCTATAAAATTCAACAAATAATAATTATTTTACCTGACTTGCGGGAAGATTTTTTTTTAAACATCCCATGTCCCTATCTGTCACAGTTCTAATAAAGTCCAAACACTTCACACCAGCCTGTCCTTGAGTTGCATCATCTTTAGGAATTTTAATTGGGAAGCAATATTTTGTTCCAGGTTTTCCATTTTTTGAACAGCAAGAAATATCTGTAATATTATATATAAATAATAAAATTGGCAATTTAAACGCAATGAAATATAATAAGCAGTATAATCTAATGTGAATCTAACCTGTATCTGGATGTTTCATGAGGGACATATCATGAGCTACGAACTGTCCCCAGATCATAATGTTGATATTCCACAATGTATTATCAACATGTTCAACCGGGAATAAAGTCGTGCGAATGCGTCTGGCGCCAGGTAAAGGAGTTGAGTCTGTAGCCCGCCTAGGGGATTTAATTCCTGGAACATTATCATTGACTGACGATGCAGAACATAAAAATTTTCCAATTGCTAAATATTAACGTCTTGGATTTATATATATTTCTATATATGATCGGGAATAATACAATCAACATATTGCTTTTGGGTACTCTGCGTACCATGGCCTTGAAAAAGGCCATTGGTGGCCCTAAAGCAATATGTTGATTGTATTATTCCCGATCATTTTAATCTCTGCGGAAAAAACTTTTCTAACATATACTATATTTTACTCCATTTCACTGTGAACCATTTTGGCCGAGATACATATATATACTTTTCGGATCATCTCAACGAAATGTTTCGAATGGCTCTCATAAATAGCACATAACAACACATAAATTGGATACGAACGGCGATCGCCAAAAAACTGGGAACCTCACCTCACTAACTGAAAACTATTATCTATTTTTCACTATTAACAGTTAACATTAATAACTTCATAATATTAGGTATGCTTAATATCACAACCGTTGGTGTATTTTTTGGCTGTATTTATACTCAATTCAGTTGCATAAGAAGTTATGATATAGTATTACCATCGTGGTACCTTGCAGGTAACAGCCTTGAATATGTGGAATTAGGTAGACCCCATGTAGGGTTTGCGAGATTATTACATGATGCGTCAAATCGTCTGAATCTTTCATTTGGGTCACAAGGCTTTACAACCACTCCACAGCTGGGAGGTCTTAAACGATCGTTACTGAAAATAATTTAAACCACAATTTAATAATAATGAGAATACTAAATAACACTAGTAATAAGTTTGGATAAGGATATTCTGACAAGACTCGTTACAATATGAACATATTTTGAAAAATAAACTTTTTAAGGGCTTGATACTAAGAATGACGTCACAATAATTTCCCACGACATTAAGGTTCAAAATCGCGTGAACAATCGTATGATCAAATGGTAAAATTAGCGTTTTTTTCCCATTTTTGGGGTTAATTTTGCGTCTATCAAAAAAGAATTACGGTTATTCCCTTAATTTATTAAATGCATATTATCAGTACAAAAAAAATTAACTCCACGACTTTCGGGAAACGAGTTTCCGTCTTTCGGAAAAAAATATCAGAGGGGTTTTTAATTTTTTTTTTTGAGAAATCTAGTTATACAAGTTATCAAAAATCTTTTAGGTTATTCCCTAGATAATAGTTCAATGGATCTACCCTATTTTGTTCCAAAGCATATTTAGTAACGGTTGTCGCGATATAAGGTCTCCTGTTTTTAGAAATTTTTGAAATGTCGGTATGCATATTCTTAAAACCAAAAATTAAACAATATATATCAGTCATCGAAAAGTACCGAATAAAATATAAATGTCACAATGAACCGTAGGAACATGTTATATAAAATACAAAACAAATCTTACGGCTTTGGTGGAGTAATTTCGTTATCATCTGGGTAGAAATCAGGTTCAAAGTTTCTGTCTTACCAATTTCTGCCACCTTTACCATTTTTTTTTGTCTCCCCTAAAACTAGTGCAGTGTGTAAAATACTGAAAACTAATAATATGACCTGGATTTTCATAATGAATTGTGTTTTCAACCTCACTTTGATACAAACTGAGTAAAATATCACGGGGAAATTTATATAAAGGCAAAAAATATATATACCTATCATAATATGTTCGATATATCTAAACAAAGTTATGTATTGTTAACTTTCGTAGAAGGCTTTAATTTTCTTAATACTCTTACCTAAAATCCTATGTTAAACTTGTCAAGTAATTTACTACATTATACCTACTGCAATTATTTACAATGTCCTAATTTATGTTTGCTTTTTTAAATGAAATAATAAATTAACATTGTTATCTACTAAATAAAATACTTACGTAATTTCTTAAGCTAACAAAAAATGAAGAAGAAAAGCTACGTATCATTAGAGACTGCAACTGTTACATGAGTAATCTAGGCGGCCATTAATTCTCGCTTATTAACAACAATATCCACCGGTTTGTGCTGACATCTGCCAGACTGGACACACTCAAGGCAGAGGGGCGGAGGACAGTTGGGGATGCTCCCCAGGATGTGTCAGTAAGTTTTTTCGGGATGTTGTTTCTGACTAAGACTTTCTGTTTAGTTTTGGAACAGTGTGCGTTGCTTGTGCGTTGTACGAGGGTCCAGAGTAACACCGAGGTATTTAGGCGTCTGGAAGTTCTCTATTCTGTCACCCTTCTATGTAACATTTAGCCCTCTTCCTGCTTCCTAAGTTGACGTTGACCAAGAGATTACGCACATTTAGATCAATATTACGTATTTGACTAATTGTTTTAATTTTCTTCTTGTAATAATTATGTTTTCCTTTTAACATATTATTTAACATAAGTAATAACTTCATTTTATTTAACTTTACTGTCGTGTTTTTACCCGATTTTTACAAGATTTTATGTTTATCTTGTCTGTGCGCAAATCTTGTAATCAATTTCTCAACTACTTCCTGACTACTTAAAGAGCTGAAACTTTGCAAACGTACGTAAACTCGGTGACAGACAATACGATTCTGTTTGGATCAGTTTTGATTTCTACAGAGACATGAAACATGTAAATTGTTTCAGGGGATCCAAGGGTCGTGTGGGTCCATGTGTAGTATCGTATAAAAGGGTGTTGGAAAATAAATCCAGATCTTAAGTCAAATTTTGTTCAGCTCAAGCCTTGGAAGGTACTGAGCGATCGAGAGGATCCAGTCACCGCCTATCGCCGTGTTTGGTACCTAGTGAAAGTGCGTTACGAGTAGAACTCATATTATCTTATTATTTTTTTTTTAATTTGGTGGAAGGCGCCATTGGAATGAAGAAATTCAAGCACATCGGAATGGCGAGTTTGGTATCGTTCGGAAGACCGCGAAAAACAGTTCTAGGATGTGGATTCATATAATATTGTTAATTGCTGCGTGAGGGGATAGATACCACTAAGTACTTACTTATATTTTATTATTTAATTGGTGTGTAACATTTAATGATTCTATAGATTTTTTCCCAAGCTGACATACTAGTACGTATAACGTTATAGGAAAATAAAGATTGTACAATAGCATAGTAAATAGACTTAATAGTTTTGATGTCACGTAATTGCGAAGATCTAATGTATATTACATTAGTGAAAATTCAAATATTTATCTAGTTTTTTTTTAATAGGTAAGTAAACGTCTTTGTCAGCGACCGCTGCTGTTACTATGATGTTATCATCAGAATATATAGAAATAACTCTAGATAACATTATTTCATCTTTCATGTAAAATTATATGTAAAATAAAATAAAATAGAATAAATAAATCTGTCTACACGTGCCTTTCCATATTTTATAGGTAAGACTTGCCAACACGCTTCTTGTTTGCACTGAGATTAGTATGGAGATTACGTTTATTAATTATTAATTATAGCAAATGTTTTTTTATTGTAGTGTATATGACTACTTATGTTTCACTTATTAGTAGATATTTATGTTTCGTAAAATATTCACACATATCCATACAAATTTCCCTATAAGTCATAGATAGACCAGCAAATATTCGGAAAAACGTGTTTGTAAAGTCGAGCAAGGCGGCATTACGGATCGAGCCCGCATATATAAGGAGTTAGTAAAAGAATGAACTGTGAAGATAAGTGGTGTGACTGGCTGTTGTCTCTATCTACCCTACACTGCGAGACGCTGCGTGAGGGGATAAATAAATAAATAAATAAATCTTTATTGGCCAGTAAATACATATAACAACAAAAACAAGACAATGCAGTGTGCCAAAAGGCGGACTTATTGCAAAAGCAATACCTTATGTACTTAAAAACAAACTATCGTTTTCTCAAACTAAAATATAATAAAGCTATACTTATTACGTTTGCGCTAAGCTACATTTGATGTATATTAAGAAACTCAGAGAAAAATAATTATAAATTTGATATTCTATACTTGGCTATGAATGATTTCATTACTTCAGTCCAAAATAATAAATACTCATAGTAATTATTCCATTACTATGATTTAGAAACAGTCGTAATTGTATGGACGCAACTAGGGAAAATACACGTAGACGCTATTGGCGGTTATTACGTCGTTAATCGTTGATACTTTTGTTAGAAACGGAAGGCATCCATGATGTGTAACTTTATTTGGTATCTCTCTCAAATAGGGACGTCTATTAAATGAATATACTATCGACAACTGTATTATTAACTTTGCATTTAAAGTATCATTTCTTCATCTTCTATTATATATTTCTCTCTATTAGACGTTTCTTATTACGATACCCCACGCCTGATGACTACCACTTCCATTTGAACATCAAAAGTTGACCCTATCAGGCTACCTGGCTGGCTTTATCCGCTTGATTTACAAATCCAGAATTATCAGTTATCACCATACAGGACTCTACACAATATGGCCAATATAGTCAGTCGTTGGTGGTGTATTTTTTTCGTAACTATGGAGAGGTTCTAAGAGTTTCCCAAGAAAAATGATTTATTCAGGTTTTTCTGCAGATGATCGAAAGAGTAATAAAAACAAAAACGTTTGCATAATATAATTGTTCTTATTTATTTTGTATTAAAATTTCATAAAAGAAATGTATTTCTATGCTACATTACCATAATGGTACACATATCGTAATCAAGAACAAATTACAATTACTAAAGAAATCACTACTTCTCCTACATTCAACTGCATGATGCTTCTTCATGTTTCCATTTAATTAGTACTCTTTCCATAACGATAAATCAACAGGTCGTATGAATTCACAAGGAGTCAGGGTAACTCCGCTGAAAAATAAAAACATTATGTATAATAAATAAAAAATTGTCTGGAATAAAAAAAATTGAACACCATTTAAAGGAAAGGTCATTAAACCATTAAATTTGTTAGATGTTTGCTTTCGTTAGCATTTAGAGAACAATGAGTTATGAAAATTCTTTGGAATATGACTCATCAGTTATGCGCTCGGTAAGACCAATTAACTGCTAATTAACAATATCACCGGGAATCTGAACGAAGCATATTAAATTGTAATAAACATAATTATGTTCCAATACTAATCTGGCCACCGGAAGAAAGGGGAGGGGATTCATAACAATTTCATTTACATACACTGTGAACAGTTCAGTTATGTTGTTTCTCAAATCGGTATAAATTACACATAAGTCCATGAATTAACATAATGTAAAAGAAATGAGAAACATTTAGACCATACCCTGAATAAATATCGTTTCGTGGAAGAATAAATCCATTTGGCTGCATTTGTGTTATTCCATCAGCATTATCGCAGAATAATCGGGAAACTGTCGCCCAAGTTCTTATTTGACGTACTTGATCTAAAAAAAGGAATTAATGAAAACATCCGTTCCTCTTACATTTCGTCTACGGTGCTTAAAACCACCCATAAATGTTGCTACAGTAAATCTTACTTCAATGATATAAATTTCAGCTATTAACCTATAGAACCAGTTAACAATTTGTACATCTAAACGAATTTAACATGATAATATACAACATCAAGATATTGTCTCAGGGCTGTATAATATTAAAAAAAAACCACGAGCGGTTATATGTACTAATTCAAATCTTCACTGAACAGTGAACACCCTTAAACTCCAAAAATCTTACCTACAGTAAGTCCAGCAGATTCATTCTCAAACCAAAATCTATCCGATTCTCTCGTTCTTTTGAACTGTTCTATCAAAATCTTCAAAAAGGTCGGTCCAACTTGCGGTCCTTTTGTGTAAACTGTTTCCAACGAACCACCAACTGACAAATCCACATCTTCATGACTAGTGTATAACTCTTTTAGTATTTTAATATCCTAAAAGCATAATATGACGATACAACATAAAAATATAAGAGGGCGTTGGCTGCTCGTTGGTAACGCGCTCGACTGTTAATCCAGTGGGCGCGGGTTCGATCCCCGATGCCGACCTACTCCACTTCGCGACACACGCTTTTCAAGCTTACTGTGAAGTGTACAAAGGTGTATTTGGATATTGGGGTTAACTGGAAGAAATCGCAGTTCAGCGATAAGTTCGCCCTAGTGAAGAACGATTTATAATCTGTACTACGTCCATTTTTTTATGTTTATATGTATTTCTTGTTCACTTAAAGATTAAATAAATAAATGTTTCGATAAACCCAGATTCATTTAAAAAAATGTATTTATTGTTGCATTGAGTTTAGCAAGCAGCTATGTTATACAGCTGTTGTGACCCGCGTGTAAGTATTTTATGGGTTGCTGGAACATGAAGGTTAATCAATGCAGGACCAAAATTTAACCGTTTTGGAAAATTGTACCGGATCTCTACCAAAAACCGAAAATGTTTACTATGACTTTTATTTTTGTTTTGATCCTAATTGCAATAGCCTGTGTGATGGAACAACCCTACTAGCTAAAAATAAAAGAATATCTAAACTAACTTTCGGTTGTTCACATTACCTCCTAACTAGCTGCTACCTAAATTCAAAAAACTAAACCCTATTTTCTAGTTCTAAAAGCTACTTTCCCTAAGTTCATTTCTGCTTTCACTCTATCACACATTCTAATCTCACATTTCATTCCAAACTTACATTCAGACACTGAATTTGCGTAAAACGAATCGCCGCTTGTCTGCCGTTATCCTGTTTCCGTAATTTCGTAATAACTATTTTCTCAACTCTTTTCGTTGTCTATTGGCCTTTACGATGTGATCAGTCTAGGGATAAACTCTTCTTTAATTCGGACCACCCACGTCATGTTTTTCTGCTGGAATAAAAGTCTCACCTTTAATCGTGAGTAGCGCCCATGCGATTCATAGCATCGAGACAGTAGGTACCTGAGTATCACTAAGGAGCGCAAACTACACACACCCCATACATAACGTATAATATACCAGGGGCGTACCCGAAGTGTGAGAACGTTACATCATATATTTTTAACACAAATAAATTTAGAAATCTCCCTGAAAAGTGACATAAAAGTACAAGAAACAAAATACAACACAATTATAACACAATCAATAATTATTCATCTACGTAATTGAAGAGATATAGAGTTGGTTAGTTTTTATAAGGATAGACAGAGAGTCACATACGGCTAATTGAAAATTAGATTTGGGCATGCAATTCGGCCCCTACGCCGCCGAACTTTTGTCTCAAACAACCAAAGCGATTTTGAGTCCAAGTGCTGTTATCACGCGAAGTTTTATCACATTCACTACTATATAATAAGTTAATAATATAATACGTATAGAATTGACTTTGCTTTGGCCAAATTCTGGGTCTAATGTCTCTTAATTCCACTTAAGGCTTAAATCTGATTATTCCCCGCGAAATGGTTTAGCAGTCAGATGATACTTCCACACATATTCGTGCAATCAGTAATTATAACGTAAATATTCATGCAATTAGGGATAATAATGTACTAAGAAGTTTCTACAAGTTAATCGAATTCATGCACATCATTATAAGTCATTTAGGTTATAGCATCTTGCTTATAATATGCTGAAACAAAGAATTATTGCTTAGTTGTTATTATCTCTGAAACAAAATAGTATAAATAAATTCTTAGCTTTGCTCCATCGGGCAGCATCACTGAAGTTAATTTAGTTGATAAAATAAAACTAGGATGGTATAATAGAATAATCCTGGATTAGGATTATTCTCACTACAAAATTCAGTAAACTATAGAAAGTGGTAATTAAATTTCGAATATAATGTAACACAGCTTCTAAGTTCCACCACCTCCGAACTCAACCGAACTAACACTGCCCCGAGAAATATCTCTTCATCTCACACTTTAATCTCTGAAAAAAAATATTATTAACAAAAAATCATACACCACCTACTACACACACAGACACACATCTTATTCTCAATACCTGAAATCCTGATAAAAAATATATCTATTATCCATCTCACTCTTATTATAGAAAAATCTTAATCCTATTTCATCTCCTCTTTAGTAGATTCTGAAAGAAATATGTTAAGTGGGAGTCATCTCTCTATAAAGGGAACAAGTATACCTAACCTTTGCCCTATAATATATAGCTACTTACTACTTATGATATTGCTATAAAGATGGGCCTCCATCACACCCCCCTACGTGTACTGACGTTTTGATCCAATTGAAAATTTTAGCTAAATGTCAGTCCACGCCAAACGTAAAATAAAACATCTGAAAAATAATTTAATTAATTCCTTAGTCCTGCCCTGTTCATCTGAAAGAAATGTGTCGTTGTACATATTTATTATTAGTCTCGTTCTCCAACCGTCATCAGTATATTACATCGATCCACTTGAAAATGGTTACACAAAAAAATAAACACATATAAATAAATGAACCCTAAAAGTTTATTATTATTTCGTGTCCTATACGCACCTTATAATTAATTACCCACTCAAGATACCCTAATATTCTCGAAACTGTAAAATAATAAATCAGTCAATATTATGATTTTAGACTAGTCCCAAATCTTTTCCTAGTATTTATTTTAATATTTCCTATCCCTAATTGACGGAACATGTTTACGTATATACCTAACACGTTGTATGTATAATATGCATCAATATCCCGAAGTAGGTAGGTACTCTCTTGTATAACAAACTCCTCACCGACACGTTGTTTCAAATTCTATCAGTGGCGAAGGGTGGATTTCTGCAGAAGGGAAGCCGGGGCTAACATTTCTTATTGGATTACGTCAGATTAGACACTATTATACCCATAATTTTTCCAAAAGGTAACTCGATGGGAAACGCGTTCTTAGGCAGCTTCGCGCCTGGTGAGAATGTATCATCTATGACATAGTAATTACTTCCCGCACTATCTCCATATTCTATTTTCCAGCCATCCGTAGAACTGTCTTCTTGTAATCCTTGAAGAACTTTCACGTCCTTGGTTGTATGGTTTTTCTGTGGTGGGTTTTGTGACGATCTACTTCAATTAATTTCGTCACAACGATGAATCTCTTCTCGATAAAAGATTACGTATAATGCATGTCTTCATTGTTCCATTCGTCCTCTTAAAGCAACGTCCATATTGGTGAATTTCCTCTGAACATCGATGAAATATCAAATCATTTATTTAATAGTAAGTTATCCTAAAATTCCATGGTATAAATCCAACGTAACATTCTTAGATAGGTGTATTTCTTGTATACCTACTACAAACTCCCCAATATGTAATACGCATATACCTACATGTCAATACACAAATGTAGGTAGGTACCTTCCTACACAACGAGCGCACAGATCTATACCGCTGCAATCAAAGTAACAAAATTATCGTGTCACTTCATCTGTACGTGTAGTATCGCATCCTCCTGGAAAACTTTCTCCATTTGTAGGTTCACAAATCGCAAGTGTCATCATACTGCGTTACGTTCTTCACTTATAACTTACACCATTACTTTATTGCTAAACTGAACAATTATAACAAAATTAATTGTCATAAATATTTTATCACGGACTTACCCTAATTACAAAATTAGCTTAAGATATTTGAATACTAAAATAATTTTAATTGTAATTAATAATATATATTACAACCAAAAACATCCTTGACATGGCATCCCTCTGTTGTATATCCGGTCACCTTTCCTTATCTGACATATAAAACATCTGATAGAAGCTAATTATTATTATTATTTTTGTCCATATTTCACACTATAAATTATTGCATAACTTATTTATTTGAAACTAACAATAACGTCTTAATTATTTGATATTTACAGCGTCATTCTTAAAATAATAAACCTATAAGTACAAAATTACATTTTACTCGCCACAACAGGTCACACAGTATTAGAAAATTTCATGTCTTCTTTGTCTCGTTAATCTCCCAGTCCCACACGTGGTACGTAATAGTTCAATAATCTATTCATACTTACCAAGTCAAAGTAGATCCACCGAACTATGTATACCTATAATAACAAGCGCACTGACACAAAAACTCATATTGGTTTCGATGTTGTATTTACCTACGAGTAACTGTTGTTTATTTCTTTTGACGAACCCATCACACAAAAAAAACACAAATATTTATCTTGAAGCTGCATTCGTCTATATTCTTGTTAATCATAACAGACCACTTTTTTTTTTTTTTTTTTATTCTCTTTCGGCAAGGCACCCGATCGCGAGTGATATATGCCATACAGAGACAAAGTCAATTCAATTCCGCACACACGATAATCAAAATATCAAATCACTTAGTCACACTATCACGCAAAACAACAACTTACCCTCCTTCAGTAGGAAGCGGGCAGTACAAGATGTTACAAGTTTCAATGCCTATCGGTATACAATATCTCTAGCGGACATCGGTAAATTCAATGCTCGTTATAAACAGGGATGTGCCGCTGCATTTCAATTACAATTAAATTATTAAATTCAAAACTTTTGCATGTACTAAATATTTTTATCGTGTTTCTTCAAGTGGTTTATTAGGGCGAAGTTAATTCTAGGATTATTCAATGAAAGGAGATGTTGAACATTAATTGGAAATGACAAGCCGAGGCCAGTCAAGTCACGCAGTAGATCATTATTGGGTAATCGGCTACAATTGAAAAAGACGTGATCCGCCGTCTCATCCTCCTCTCCACACTCACACAGAGCAGATGACAAAATATTAATCCTTTTAAGGTGCGATGCCAGAACAGTATGGCCTATTCTAAGCCTACACAAAAGAGAAACGCTCAATTTGGGGATTTTTAGATGTCGAAACCATGGGAAAGTTGGGACCGATGGTTGTATACTTCTATAATAGGAACCAGTACTAGACTCAGAAAACATAAGATTCCACTCCCCATCAACTCTTTTTTTAAATATATTAATGTAATCGTCAATTGGTAGCGAGAAGTTGCATGGAATGACGCCACACGAGCGGGCTTCTCCCGCTAGTGCGTCTACTCTTTCGTTACCTTCAATTCCCACATGGGAGGGAATCCAAGCAATCGATACATCAATGTTTTTTGTATAGGAGGTATGAAACATGTCCTTTATATCACAAATAAGTCGATTATTAATTAAAGCGGAAGTATTGTTCAGCATCAAACAGTTGACAATGCTGAGAGAGTCAGTAAAGATTATCACAGGCGATATAGATAAATAAACAATCTTCCTCAGAGCCTCGACGAGGGCCACACACTCGGCCGTAAATACAGATGTCTCCCCAGGCAGTTGAAACTGACCTACCAGGTTCTGAGAAGGTATGTAATATGCTGCACCACAAGTTCCATCGTCGCCCTTAGACCCGTCCGTAAAAACCTTGATATGTGAGGGCCAATTTTCTTCAACTGTTTGGGAAAACAGACGATTGACGTACGTGGGGTTCCAAGAAGAAACAGACCTGTTAATACCAATTGAGGGATAGATGTTAGGAACGAGCATGGTTGCGTCTAAGGGAATGCTGAAAATGGGGAGAGATGGATTGAGAGGGCATGAAAGAACATTGAAGATGAAGTACCATGATTCATACAGCAGAGGTGGGGTGGAAGTGAGTCGATTAGGTTTTGAACTGAATAAAGCATGAAGAGATCGAAGTTTATAAAAAATAGGATGATTGCTTTGATTTGATCGGTTTACAAGAAATTTAAGGCAAAGGAGTTTTCTTCTCAAGGACAAGGGCATTTCAGCGCATTCCGCCTGCAGGGAAACCACTGGGGAGGATTTCATTGCCCCAAGTATGAGTCTAAGGGATTTTGATTGTACCCTGTCCAATTTAATCTGTAAATATTTTGGAAGTGGGTCCATGATAAAGCATGCATAATCTATATGACTTCTAATAAGCGCACAGTATAGCATTCTCATGACAGATGGGTGAGCACCCCACCAGACTCTCGAGATTGCCCTCAGGATATTGATGTTCTTTTCGCATTTAGCTATTATACTCTCGATGTGGGCATTCCATGACAGTTTGCGGTTAAGTGATACTCCCAGAAATTTTACATTTTGCTTAAAAGGGACTTCGATACCGTTAAGTTTGATTTTAATATTTGGAGTATTATGCTTCCTGGAAAATATTACTGCTTGACTCTTGCCCGGAGACAGAGTGAGGCCCTTGCCATCAAACCATTCACACACAGATCGCAAAGCATCCTCCAGTAACCTTGAGGCACGTGATACTGATTTATGTGTTAAATAAATAACGAAATCATCCGCATATTGTAGAATAGAGACTTCGGGAGGGATACATGAAATAAGATCTTGAGTATAAATATTGAATAGAATGGGGCTCAATACGGAACCCTGGGGGAGACCCCTAACAGACCACTTCAAGTGTTACACATTTATACCTGTAGACTATCTCTGTAGTATACTTCTAACCCAAGGAGTAATGTTATACTCTATATACCTACCTCTACTATACGTTTTTATATTATCCTGTTTTCAGATGATGAACTTACAGTCGTATCCCGCGTTACGTGTATTCGAACGTATTCCGAATAACGAACCAATATTTTCGTATTATCCCTTTTCGTATCACCAACACTAAAACATCACATCACTTAAGGGGTAAACAACGAAAATCCCCCCCCCCCCCCTTAAATTATCAGACGATACATAATTTTACGCAATATTTTGATGTTCCTTGTACCGATCCTAAGGATAGTTTTGCCGCAAATTCCTACATACATCTTGATCTCCATGCTTCTCTGACTCCAGCAGCCCTCCTCAGCTTAAACATTGCACCCCTTCGATGGCAAGCAAAGTGACTTCTTGATTTAATCACCACCTCCCCTCAGTTTTTAAGACGTGTCATATCCTCCCATTAGTGTAGACAAGCAGATTTAAATGTCCTAATAATTCCTCTGTCATTTCGCATTTCTTTCATGATTTTTTTACTAATTCTAAATCTATATTCTAAAGCTATCCGTGGTAACTCAGTAAGTATTTAAAAAATACTAATATCCTCTGTCACGAGCACCATTTTTGTGATGGAACAACCCTACTAGCTAAAAATAAAAGAATATCTAAACTAACTTTCGGTTGTTCACATTACCTCCTAACTAGCTGCTACCTAAATTCAAAAAACTAAACCCTATTTTCTAGTTCTAAAAGCTACTTTCCCTAAGTTCATTTCTGCTTTCACTCTATCACACATTCTAATCTCACATTTCATTCCAAACTTACATTCAGACACTGAATTTGCGTAAAACGAATCGCCGCTTGTCTGCCGTTATCCTGTTTCCGTAATTTCGTAATAACTATTTTCTCAACTCTTTTCGTTGTCTATTGGCCTTTACGATGTGATCAGTCTAGGGATAAACTCTTCTTTAATTCGGACCACCCACGTCATGTTTTTCTGCTGGAATAAAAGTCTCACCTTTAATCGTGAGTAGCGCCCATGCGATTCATAGCATCGAGACAGTAGGTACCTGAGTATCACTAAGGAGCGCAAACTACACACACCCCATACATAACGTATAATATACCAGGGGCGTACCCGAAGTGTGAGAACGTTACATCATATATTTTTAACACAAATAAATTTAGAAATCTCCCTGAAAAGTGACATAAAAGTACAAGAAACAAAATACAACACAATTATAACACAATCAATAATTATTCATCTACGTAATTGAAGAGATATAGAGTTGGTTAGTTTTTATAAGGATAGACAGAGAGTCACATACGGCTAATTGAAAATTAGATTTGGGCATGCAATTCGGCCCCTACGCCGCCGAACTTTTGTCTCAAACAACCAAAGCGATTTTGAGTCCAAGTGCTGTTATCACGCGAAGTTTTATCACATTCACTACTATATAATAAGTTAATAATATAATACGTATAGAATTGACTTTGCTTTGGCCAAATTCTGGGTCTAATGTCTCTTAATTCCACTTAAGGCTTAAATCTGATTATTCCCCGCGAAATGGTTTAGCAGTCAGATGATACTTCCACACATATTCGTGCAATCAGTAATTATAACGTAAATATTCATGCAATTAGGGATAATAATGTACTAAGAAGTTTCTACAAGTTAATCGAATTCATGCACATCATTATAAGTCATTTAGGTTATAGCATCTTGCTTATAATATGCTGAAACAAAGAATTATTGCTTAGTTGTTATTATCTCTGAAACAAAATAGTATAAATAAATTCTTAGCTTTGCTCCATCGGGCAGCATCACTGAAGTTAATTTAGTTGATAAAATAAAACTAGGATGGTATAATAGAATAATCCTGGATTAGGATTATTCTCACTACAAAATTCAGTAAACTATAGAAAGTGGTAATTAAATTTCGAATATAATGTAACACAGCTTCTAAGTTCCACCACCTCCGAACTCAACCGAACTAACACTGCCCCGAGAAATATCTCTTCATCTCACACTTTAATCTCTGAAAAAAAATATTATTAACAAAAAATCATACACCACCTACTACACACACAGACACACATCTTATTCTCAATACCTGAAATCCTGATAAAAAATATATCTATTATCCATCTCACTCTTATTATAGAAAAATCTTAATCCTATTTCATCTCCTCTTTAGTAGATTCTGAAAGAAATATGTTAAGTGGGAGTCATCTCTCTATAAAGGGAACAAGTATACCTAACCTTTGCCCTATAATATATAGCTACTTACTACTTATGATATTGCTATAAAGATGGGCCTCCATCACACCTGGCAATCGTCATTCCAGTAGAATGCGCGGTCAGAATAACCAACTGTTAAAATTCTATAATAACCGCTATCTTGAATTGACTGGATTTCAGTCAGCTAATCGATTGCAATGCTAATCTTTGGTGATGCATTCATTAAACTTTTCTTATATTTTTTCACCCCTTTAAAAGATTTCACACGCGGACGAAAACATTCTAGTGTTATAAAAATAATTCATTTTGGTTATTGGAAGTCCACAATCCTCTTGGGAATTGCAGAACTAACCGCCACTTTTTATATATTTTTTCAAGTATCCTGTAACATTTAGGAACTCGAAAAACATCTATAAGACCTTTTTTATCTTTTTCAGAAATAAATGCAATTCGCCGCCCATTTTGAATGTTAGATTTGTGTTGCTCGGAGAGAATGTTTGAACACACGGCATTTACCGGTTACCCCATTATTGAGATGTGCCGTGATGGTATAATAGTATTATGTTTGTAATAATATTTTCATTTTCCTTTATTTACTAACCTGAGGTGAAGTGAAGTGAAGTGAAGTCATCAAAACTGTTTGACAGGTTCATTCCAAATAATCTTCTATAATCATTATAATAAGCTAAACCATGATCTCTGTCTCTCTGGATATCTGCTGCCTTCAGATCAATACCAAAACCTTGATTCCTGCATGCAAATAATTTGTCGACTACCTAGAAGAAGTCAATCGAATTTATATTTTTGTCCCGAATTCGTAAAATGCAAAAACAATAAGTGAACTTTATTTCAGTATATGTAAGAGATGATAATAGTAAAGTTTTATAAGAGGTGTAAGGGGTGATGGCGAATAACACCCAGCCGGCCCAAATGTCAACCTCACCTGCTCGTGGTACACCCTGCTAGATAACATACGAGGCTCTGGCGACCGAGAATTGGCGGTATAACCATACAACGTACTACAGAACCAAATACTCTGTATGGGATGAACATCTAATCCCTAGGATTTCCCTATTAGGTTTTTGTGCGTCAGACGGCAGTCGGCACTGCAATAATAAATCCGAAACTACAGCCAAACAAACCCAAGATGAAGAAAAGAAACCAAAGATTTGTGACCATGGATAGGGCGTTGCCGCATAACAACGCGCAGATACATCGCCCTACATCTGCGATAAGTGAGCGTGGGCTACCGGGCCAAGAACGGGCTCGGCTAAAGACGCTAGTCCCCACAAACCGTAAATATCGCTTTGCCACTTTGAATGTTGGCTCATTAACAGGAAGAACAGGAGAGCTTGCTAATCTGTTCACTCGCAGAAGAGTTGATATCGCATGCCTGCAGGAGACTAGGTGGAAGGGCTCGAAAGCAAGAAATATAGGTGAAGGCTACAAGCTAATGTACAATGGATCGAGTAGTGGTAAAAATGGAGTTGCGATAGCCATCCATAGCAAACATCTCGACAATGTTGTTGATATACAACGGCTTAATGACAGACTCATGCATGGAAGGTGAGATGTTGACTATCATATAGGCTTATGCACCACAAGTAGGATGTTCTGATACTGAAAAGGAAAATTTCTGGAGCGATCTTGATGGTGTGCTGCAGCAGGTGCCTACGGGTGAGACCATTGTACTGGGAGGAGATTTGAACGGACACATAGGTGAAGTAAACCATGCGTATAACAGAGTTCACGGAGGAAATGGTTATGGAAACACAAACGAAGCTGGAGAAACTATACTTTCCACTGCGGCGGCATATGACCTGGCCGTCGCTAACACATTCTTTCGCAAAAAATCCGAGCATTTGATTACATACAGAAGTGGCAATAACCAGTCACAAATTGACTACCTACTAACAAACAGGAAGAACATCCACCGTATTAAGAACTGCAAGGTTATACCGGGTGAATGTGTCACAACGCAGCATAGAATAGTTGTCATGGATATGAGCTTTGAACCACCGGGGGGAAAGAAACCAAAAGAGGAAGCACATGTAACTGTCAGATGGTGGCTCCTAAAAGATGCAAAAGGAACAGCATTCAAGGATAAATTATCCAGTATTACAATCGATCCGCATGATAGTCCCAATGACATCTGGGCCAATTTACATGCCTGTATAATGGATGCTGCAAATGAGACACTTGGCTGTACAAAGGGTGGAACCAGAATGAATAATGAAACATGGTGGTGGATCGAAACCATGAAGCTCGCTCTTTCAAACAAGAAACGTGCGTACAAAAAATGGCAAAGTACGAAAACGGAAGAGGACAAAAACAGCTACAAAGTTGCAAAGAAAGCCGCAAAGAAGACGATCGCCATTGAAAGGGCAAAGGCCTTGCAACCAATGTATGACGACCTAAACTAAACACAAGGGAAGGGCACAAAATGATTTACAAACTAGCCAAAGCCCGAACCAAGGCGACAAGTGACAGCATCAAGGCCAGGGTTGTAAAGGATGAAAATGGACAACTGCACTATAAAGATATTGAAGTCAGAGCCACCTGGCAAAATTACTATAACAAACTGCTCAACACTCAGGCAGACACATCCAATGAACTACCACCCATCCCCAGTAACTCCGGTCTGATAGCACCTTTTGTGGACAGAGAGGTAGCAAATGCACTCCACAAAATGTCAAACAAAAAAGCAGTGGGTCCAGATGAAATTCCCATTGAAGTATGGAAGTGCCTTGGCGAACACGGTGTCAAAATCCTAACCACGCTCTGTAACAGAATCTTAGAAACGAGTACAATGCCAGACGCTTGGAGACTCAGCACAATAGTATCATTGTATAAATGGAAGGGTAGCAGGTACGAGTGCAACAACTACCGAGCGATAAAGCTAATGAGCCATACTATGAAACTATATGAGAAAGTAATCGAAAACAGACTGAGACAAGAATGTCCCCTCTCCACAAATCAATATGGGTTTGTGGCTGGCTACTCCACTACTGACCCCGTGTTTGCCCTCAATATCATCACTGAGGAATACCGTGCCAAAAACCATCCACTGTATATTGCATTCCTTGACATGGAAAAAGCCTTCGACAGAGTTCCACGCAATACCATCTGGTGGAGCCTGCGCAAAAAATGCATCCCAGAAGCTTACATATGTGCCATAATGGATATGTATCAAGATGTTAAATCCACAGTTAGAACCACGGTGGGTACGACGAATCCCATCTATGTCACTGAAGGAGTCCATCAGGGCTCGGCATTGAGTCCATATCTTTTTGGTGTTGTTATGGATGCGCTGACAGAAGAAGAACAAAAAGAGACACAGTGGATTTACGCAGACGATGTCGCAATATGCGCCGATAAAAGAGTGCAACTGGAAAACGCATTGCAGGCCTGGAGAGACCAGCTGAGTCATGGTGGATTGAAACTAAGTGTCTCTAAAACTATGTACATGGTCCTAAGCGACCCTGGCACAGACACAACGCCAATAAATATCAGTGGCCAACAAATAGAAAAGTGCCAAGAATACAAGTATTTGGGAACAATGATCCACTGATCTGGAGACTTGGACACAAACATTTAGCACCGAATATCCTCAGCATGCTTGAAATGGCGAGAAGTCACTGGTGTGACTTGCGATAAGAAGATGCCAGTTAAACTCAAGGGCCTCATTTACAAAAGCGTCATTCGACCTGTAAAACCTGGTACCTGAAACCTGGAACACCTCCTTAAGGCATGTCCGGGCCGTACAGACAGCTGAAATGAAGATGTCGAGATGGATGTGCGGCGTCACAAGGCTTGACAGAATCCGCAACTCCTACATCCGTGGGAGTCTAGGTGTACGCGACATCTCTGACAAAATTCAGGAGAGCAGACTGCGATGGTACGGGCATGTCAGCAGAAGACCGCCAGAGTATGTTGGCAACAGGGCACAAATACTCAATGTTCCCGGTAGGAGATCCAGAGGAAGACCCAAGCGCAGGTGGAGGGAAGTGGTGAGGCAGGACATGAGAGAGAGTGATGTTCTACCGGAGGATGTGCAAGACAGAGCAAAGTGGCGGCGAAACATGAGAAAAGCAGACCCCACCACCATGTGGGATTAATAAATGCTAAGGAGAAGAAGAGAAGAAGATGATAAAAGTAAAGTTTTTCCAATCCAAAGCTTTCGATCTGATCAGATCAAAACATAATATCTGTCTGTATGACTGATGAGATCGGAGTATTCAGCTATTATGGAAGACATGATACAGAATGTGTTTCCGAGAGTCTTTCCGTTATTATATTAAAATTTGCCTATGATATGAGAGAGTGCGAATGAGTGAGGACTTTTTCTACACATACTAGTTCATCGAAATAATTATCAGTCTCTCCAGTTGGCTGTGTCACCATTCCGGCTGTAAATTGTTGCATAAAGGAACCTTCTTCCAATACACCCGGTCTATTTATGTGTTCTCCCATTGTTGTAGTGCCTACCCTATCTCTTCTCTCAGTCATCAGGCTGAAAAGCAGCATTTTATAAATTACTAAAAATACAAAAGATGAAATAGACTGATTTGAAATAAAACTAAAGGTACATAAAGGAACTTAAGACTTTTAATGGCTACCTGAGCATCCCAACAATCTGTGTGTGGAATTGTCTGTAAGCAGCATGTGCAAACTCATTAGTGATGTCAGGACGTAATTTCACATTATAATCATTTATGAATCCACCGTCGGGGGAGAATTTAACAATTCCAGTGTTGAACACATTTGATGGATCTGTGCACGAAACCACTCATTAAAAACACACCGAGCATAGAAATCATTGTACGTACTCGTATCTCATGTATGTTTATGTATACTTTTATTGTTAATTTAAAGTCACTCCGAGACAGGCATTGCCTAGTGGAGTGACCCTTTTGTAATCTGTATATATGTATGTTTTTTTGTGTTATAAAAATTTATTTATTTATTTACATGTAGCTGTGTTTGCGGGACTTTTATGCTGGAAAAAGTAATATACATATCTGGTTATTCAAACTTACCAAGTAAAATGGGCATCCATTCAAAATAACTGATCCATTGATACTCAGCGATATTAATCCTTCTCGCCTCTTGAAACAGACGTTCATCATCCCAATGTGGGTTCAATTCTGCAAGTCTGTTTGCTATTCGGTTGTGTTCTCTCACAAACAATATTTGAAGAATGGCTAATTGTGGGTTCTGATTTGACCTCGAATCACCTGCAGAATTTATATTTGGTGTACATTTATTTTATAATTAAAAAATGAATCTGGGTTTATCGAAATAAACCCAAATACACCTTTGGACACTTCACAGTAAGCATGAAAAGCTTGTGTCGTGAAGTGGAGTAGGTCGGCATCGGGGATCGAACCCGCACCCACTGGATTAACAGTCGAGCGCGTTACCAACCAGGCTACCGACCACCTAATACAATATGTTTTAAGACAAATTATTTTGTTCAACCTATGCTATCTGAAATTTCATTTTTCCTTTGTCTATCTCCTGACGATAATGTAATATGTGTAACACATGTTTAGTCATAGAATCTTCAAAAAGAAAAGTATTTGAAAATCAAACAGATGTAAAAAAAATGTACAATATTTTCTCTTACCAGTTGCATAACAAGTATTCTCCTGTGCTGAATTACATTTACAAAAAACTTTTTTGTTGACTTCTGTTGGTGGATAAATTCTATTGTTTCTGACTTCCACCTTCATTTGTCCTCTAGTGAAAGATCTCAGGTTATTAGCTTCCACTAGATCATTTCCGTACACGTTGGAGAGATCTAAATATGGAGTCACGACATTTATCTGGGGGGAAATAAGAACGCAATCACCGTGATACCAGAACATAAAAAGCCTATGAAACAATCAGAACACCATTTAACATGATATGCAAAAAAAGGTTTACAAATGCCTTTTCCACTTCGTTGACGACAGCTGGTTAATCGAAATATTTAGCAAATAAGGTGCATAAGTGCTATCCCATCCCAGGCGGTGCTCGACCAATGATGTCTCCTTAAATGTTTTAAATATCGCAAAATACCTTCTGCACGATAAAATACCTGATTATAGATATTTTATAATATAATTGATCTCATCAATCTCATTTGTGAATAACACTATCTGGGAATGATAACGGTTCAGGTTTTCTCTACCTATATCTATTTTATTCCGTGAGCAAGATGGAGATATTCTTATCAAACGATATAGATCAATTATTGTATATACTTACCTAATTACTTTTTTAATTACTAGACAGGTTACCTGGTTAGCTGGTAGATTTTTCTTTGTACATCCTAAATCTCTGTCCGTTACAGTTCTTGTAAAGTTTATGCATTTTATGCCAGCTGCCCCCTGAGTGGAGTCATCATCGGGGATCAAAATTGGATAGCAATACTTCGATGGGCCATTCCTAAATTTGCCTTCTTTGGGACAACATGGAATTTCTGAAAATAGCAATGTTATATACATATTATTTACTAATTGATTCGGCAGTATCTTTGCGGTAGTTTTAAACAGTGTCAGATATGCTGGAGTGTATTAGGGTGCACGACGCATACATAGGTACGTCCGTCATCCACCTTACCTTGTTCTACCCTAAACAGAACAAATATTTTGATGATTGGGGAATCTCAATACTGGACTTTGTGAGATGTTATTTGTCTCTTGTATATTCGATATTCTCACTTACACGGGACTTTATTCTACCCACAGTCTCCAGTGCCACAGTAAACCGACAGCCGTAAGTCAATTTACTTAATATGTTTTCCAAAATATCGTAATAAATACCTATATATTTGTCTTATTAATTTAATACACATTTACCCATATCTGGCTCCTTCAAGAGTGACATATCGCGAGCCATAAACTGTCCCCACTGCATGATATTTATCGTCCATAAAGTATTCTCTACATCTTTAATTGGAAATAGACTTGTACGAATGCGCCTGGCACCAGGTAAAGAGGACTGATCGTTTGCTTTTCTAGGGGATTTGATTCCTAAAAATTGAAAAATCTTATAAATACATCAGTTTACTTGCTCATATTACTTCGATGTGTTGATTAATTTCACACGTTGAGAAAGAGGCCTGTGATGCAGGCTTTTTTGTATAGCCTCTCAGAAAGCCTGGTGACCTCGATGATCTCCCAAGAGTAAGGGTGAAGTGCCGTACATACCGTCGCCATATTTAGCAGGCAGTAGTCTTGAGTACGTAGAGTTAGGTAGACCCCACTCAGGATGTTCAAGATTATTACACGAGCCATCGAAGTTCCTGAATTTGTAATTCGGGTCACAAGTAATCCGTTTCACTCCGCAGCTGGGAGGTTTCAGACGCTCATTTCTAAATATAATTTAAACACAAGTTACTATGATTTATTCAAGTGAATTTAGGTTTCTCAAAATAATTCCAAATATCTTATAGTCACATCATAGGAACTAAGGATGATAGATGGACCAAGCGAACCCCAGAATGGCGACCGAGAAACCGCTACAGAAATTCAAGCATATCACAGGCGAGATGGTCGGATGACATCAAGAAAGTGGCAAGACAACAATGGCACAAACTAGCGATGAATAGGGAAATGTGGAAGTCGGAAAGGGAAAACTGGTGAAGACGATCTTATAGTTACATTAGCAACTTGTAAACTTGTCCTGCCGCTTGACAATCTGGAATTATCTACCACTGGAAATTTATAATTATAATAATACCTACTGCTAAATACTAAAATATTTATATTAAATAATAGGAGGAGGAGGAGAATAAAAAATAAGAAGAAAGTGTGCCTTACGGTTGTATTGGATGTATTTTGTTCTCATCGGGAGGCGGTGGTCCACGCCCGTCTTCGTTGTTATCTTCAAATTTCTTTCCACATGTTGAATATAGACAACACGTAATAAAAAATAAAAGTAACAGTTTCTCCTTCATGTTAATTTTCTTAGCGGAATTCTTCTATTCTGCTAAAATTCGTACTAAAAGTAGCCTTTTATACGTAAGATTTCTAATGTAAATAAATCACCCATGTAATTTAAGACGGTATGAGACAAACAAGACAGTATTTATTTTTTAAATTATTATAATGATGACAAATAAGATTGTTTTGTTCAGAGTATCTGTAAAAATAATCCGTTACTTAAAGTTCTGAGAATAAAAAAATAGGTATTACAGGTAAAAGAAATTTTCTGGGGCATCAAATGTCTACTCGTATACCTATAGCACTAGACAGTGAAAGCAAAACATGAGTACTACAATCATCGTGGAATATAAATAAAGCAGCAGTGCATTTATTATAACTTGGTCGCTGGCTGCGTAGTAATTATATTGGAAAATGAGAAGTACCCATGAATGCAGAGTAGGTACTCTAGAATAGATATTCTAATTGTGTTTATATTTCTTATTATTGATTATATTGGTTTAATTTGTGTTGTAAGATCTGAAAGCAGCTCGCTTTTGGGAATACTACATTGAATATTCGGAATGTAGAAAAAATCCAATGCTTTATAAGAATAAAACTTGTAAATCAAAATAATTCAAGTATGTTTATTATGTATTCTATTTATTATACTAAAACGTTTATTAGGTATAATAATAAATAGATAATCCTCTATCTGACTATTTTATATCCATCGCAGGAATTAGTGCGATAATTCTAAGAACCAGAGGTATTTATGCGAACTTTTGAATGGAGCTAGAGGTGTTGACTGTGTTACCAGCACTTACGCGTACTCGTACATACACACTGCCGTTTTATCCACAAACATAGTCGTACAGTACAAGGAGATAACTACGAGTATGTACTACTCGTCACAAAAGATGATACCTATATAAACAATTTTATAAAATTGCAGCGCAGTGTTTGGGATTTTTTTGTCTTCATAAATTCAAGAATTAATTGTTACATGAGTTTTAACTGGTTAATAGTTATAAAAAATTGTAGAAAAACACACGACAATGTCAACAATATTCATACGTTTTGACAGAGATGGCATAATCTTATATAATTCGTAGGTAGGTAGGTAGGTACTCGAGTTATAAATCATACGTATTTTTTTAATAGCAAAATATTTATTTTCGTACTTTTTATGTTGGCTTTTTCTAATTAGTATGTGTAATTTACGTAATATTCATAAATTGTTTCACACAGATAAGGACCATAATTGTATCTCGCAAATTATGTACTAAGCAAAAACATCCCTGCTAGCGCATGTTTAAGAATAACGGATGACAGTGTTGCTTTTTTCATCCCACAAAGAACACCCCCTTTCGCTGTACACCGTTCCTATTATTATTAGATGGCGTCAGAAGGTGAGAGAATTGATGTATCTGTGACAATAGAACAAGAAAGAATGGAATGACTAAATTGCTCTCAGTGACATTTCGAAGTGTTTCTATGTTCCTCTGAGGAACTGTAAAAGGCGAAGGGTAATATATTATTAAACCAGACATTATTTGTTGTTCATTGTCAACATTCGCAAGATGTGTGCAAATAACTTAATTGAGATAACCTTAATGTTTTTTATTACTATAGACTGTAGAGTGTAGGGACATGGGAAAAATAATAGAGCATATTGTTTTTTTTTTTTAGTAAAAGCAAAATCACCCTGGATGTAATAAGAACACGTTGATGACACCAGGAAAAAAATTGAAGCGTCGAAAAAATTCCTCGCTTAAAATTCAAGAAAAGTGTTCCTAATCCCAGTTTTCTATTTTATGATGCGTGAAAATTTCTCACGAAAAGAATATACCTTAATAAATTCCCTAGACAAAAAATTAGATAACCGGAAAATTTATTTTATTTTTTATTTATTTATTGGGGATACACACACGGAAAGTTAACAAACATACATAATGACATACACAAAATATATAATTCACGTTAATCTCCCAATTAAGAGTGTACACAGCATGGTAGGTACATACATTACAAGAATTTATACATAAAAATGCAAAAATCGGTAATTATTAATACTTGCAATATTTAAGACGATTTCTAAATACCGATATTTTAGGCACAATGCTTGTATTTTAGGCCCCGCGCATCTGAGCCTAATCCTGTGAAATCCGTGATATCTGGATAGCTGAAGTTTTCCCAGTATTAGTCTGGTGAGTTTATATGTGAATCATGAATGATAATATGTAGACTTTTCTGGTTGATAATACTGGGAAGTGTGTTGGCAAATTCATGCCTCCGCGTTATTTATCATCCGATATATTATTTTGTTTTCCATAAAAATAGGAACAACGGGTATTAGAGAAACTTTGAAACTGAAACCATGAGGCTATAAAATTGAACCTCATTTTTAACTTCTGTCTGCAGCACGTTCTAACAACATCCAGGGTGATTTTGATTTTACCAAAATAAAACATTGAAACTACGTCCCTACATTACATCGCAATATAGTTTCCGATTTCATAGGCTTGTCCATCAAGACTACTCGCAAACAATCACGTGCTGATTTTCTAAGAATTTCGTATGCTCTCATAAATTTTAACTGTTTATTATTTTAAGACTCAAAAGAGATTAATGAGCGTCCATAATACCTAAAACAATGTTTTTTGTGTTGATAATAAGTGATTCCATAAAACAATCACACACACACGAGTACGTTCAACGCTCTTCAACGTCCCTTCCAAGAAACCATGACGGTCGATTGAATCATAAGTTCGATAATACGTGTATTGTTTGCACGAAGGTTATGAAGCAAACCCTTTCTGAGATTTTTTCTGAATACACTGCTCATGTGATAAGAACACAATTCCGTTTACTCTTGGCTTTCATGGCTAAGAAACCGAAAGTTTTGTAAATATATGCGTACATTATTGGGCCTTGTGATTTATTATTATTTTTTGTTTATTTTATGTGATCATTACATGTAGTTCCGATTTCCTGCGTCAATGCCACCTAGACATTTGCCTGCGTGCATGAGCACCTTCACTCATGTGTTATTCCTGTATTGATAAAAATAAAACATATACTTTTTATTAATTATATGTTTAATATTCTTTTATACCTACTATAAATAAACAAACTGATTTAGCAATGCTCCTCCCTGAAACAACGCGAGTCTTCGACTCTATCGAGGGAGTAAGAACGTTTTATAATTTTCGATTGTTGAAGTATATCATTAGTTATATTTTATATCTTGAGTTTTGTAATTATTATAATAAGTATGTAATTAAAATAATAAAATAAAATCCATTCCACTCAACCTTGCTCAATGGGTTAATGATTGAAATCAAACTTTCCATTTACTCAAGTTTACTGAATTCACTGCAGTACATGCTCCCAAAGCACTGAAAATTAAAATAATATAAACTTTAATTACTCATGGATTACAATAGAAACAAGGAATATCTTACAGGCAGAAAAACTTGTACACCATTAAATAATTAAAGCAATTATTGATTACTCACTTAGTGGCGCTTATCAAATTAAATCCTTTAGGCTGCACTTTAGTAACACCATCAGCATTGTCACAAAACAGTCTAGAAACAGTAGCTTTCTTTATTTCATTCAGTTGACCTGAAAAATTTAATGAAGATCATTTTACTGCTTAAAGTTTTGCTGTGCTTGTGGTGTATCAATTCAACCTGCGAAACTCAAATCGAATATTAAGATCATGTACATAAATTGGGATACACAGAGAGCGTTGACAAAACAGAAGGATTTCTCATTGGGAGAACCCCCAAGCTAATAACCAGAGATTATTGTACTAAATATTCTTACTAAGAGTAAAGCCAGAAGATTGATTCTCAAACCAAAATCTGTCGGATTGTCTGGTTCTTTTGAATTGCTCCACCAAAATTTTTAAGTAAGTTGGACCAACTAAACTTCCACTAGCGAGAGCTTCTAGTGAACCTCCTACAGATAAGTCGACGTCCTCGTGACTCTTATATAACTGTTTCAGTTTTGCGATATCCTAAAATAATAACACGATTTACTTAAAAAATTCGCATCCATACTTAATACTTATAATATGATGATCGTATGTGAAAGTTACAAACCGCTGCTGAGATTAAGTCTGCATAGTCGTCGAAACTTTTAGCGACCTTCATTCCAAATAATTTTCTATAATCATTGTAATAAGCTAAACCATGATCTCTGTCTCTCTGAATATCAAATGCTTTCAAGTCAATACCGAATCCTTCATTTCTACAGGCAAACAATTTATCGGACATCTGAAAACCATAATATTTATCAAAATCCTATACAGGAAATTCGCTAATCATGGTAGTATGTAGGTGCCTATGTGTGTAATAACAGGAAAAAAATCCATTCTGTTTCATAATACTTACAATAATTTCATCATATAGTGCGGTTTTGTAATCTACTGTAGACTTACCGTTTGATCAAAGAGTTTATCACTTTGCCCTGTTGCCTGGGACATAAGACCAATTGTTAATTGGTCTAGAAATGAGGTATTTTCCAAAGCTCCTGGTCTGCTTATCCAATCTCCCATAGCCAAAGTCGCAAGTACAGAACGTTGAGGTGACATCAAACTGAAATACTTTATTATAGAAAAATCTTTGTTATATTTCAAACTATACTCAAAATTAAAACCTTTCAAAGAACTTACTTTAGCATGCTTATAATCTGTGTATGGAAATGCCTAAATGCTTGGTACGGGTGTACTCCTAGCCTCCGGAGTACCCTGGTCTGGGGCCTAGCCACGGCTCCCATGACCCTAGTAAAATTAGAAACAGAAATCACTCACGTGGGTTAATATTGGTGCTTTGGGCTTCGAGGAGGAGGGGGCGGCAGGTAGAAGGTTTGAGAGACTCCCTTACACAATCTCTCTTGTGTTCCTACCAGCGTCTATCCTGGAACTTTCGGGGCTCAACCCATTCTCCGTTCCTCCAGACCCCTCCTGCCTCGGTATTGATGGCTAGAAAATACATAAGACGTCATTTAGTTTGAAACATGAAATTATAAAGTTTATTGTAACATATTTTGCAAGGTGGTTTTACAAATAAATACATTATGTAATCTATAACTAAAATGAGAGTTTGATTAATTTTAAATCCCTATTGTTTTTCCCTCCCCGTAGGTTATGATTCCTTGTGGGCATCCAATGGCTTCGCTGGTACCTCCAGTTGAATGTTGAACAGTAAAATTAAGTAAATATAAATCCCACCTCAATATAAGTAGTCCTTACAACTCGTGCAGTGCTTTTATGTAAATCTCCTGTTCATGATGGTACATAATAATATATATCAGGTCCTCTTCCATTTACGTGAATAGTTTTGGCATGCATCTTATAGTTCCACAGCTAAAAGAAACACACAGCGGTTCACCCCTTGAACCGAAAATATTATTTTAAACTTTTATCGAACATGGCTGTTTGCCATTTTTAAATTATTTGCAAGCGGGAGGCGCAGAGCGCCCCCGCCCCGTGAACTCGTGTCCGATCGAATTGATTGATTCCTCTTGAATAATCTCTTCTCCTTCAGGCTCTGCGCGCATAACCTTGGCGCATCATCTGTTTTGTACTGCGCATGCGTTCTCTACGATTTTTGAAGGACCTTCTTGTAGTGTAGGCCCTGACGCATGGCCTTCACGAAATCACGTTACAATATTCCGCCCTCCCAAGCTAAAATTTTTTTGGCACAAAAAAATTTTATAAATCAAACTCATTAAGCAAAATGGAAAGACTCTAATACAATGAATTAATTATTAAACAAGTTTATATTTGAGAACCACTCTTGCTGAGAAAAAGGAAATGCATTTTACATTTTAACAATCTATGAAACAATTTAATACTAATGTGACAGACTTGATCAAATTATATGCCTAACTAAACTAAACTTATTACCTAAACTTGTCCTACACGCGTGAATAGCGCTGTTGACTTTTGTTCTGTTTACATGATTATTTCACTCGTATTGGGAGTGCATACCTACTGGTTATATACTCGCTTAAGAGTACTATGACTTAGATTTATCATTTCAGTACATTATTTACAGTTAAAAAACTAAATACACACTAATTATACCTAATCCTATTTTATGTATTCCTGGGCTACATGCAAGTTGTGTGATCCATTTCGCTCTCGTCTCAATCATCTGATTTATACGTCATGTTCGTCCCTCATCATTCATACTTTGAGTTGCCCATTCGGCGCACATGCAAATCTTCAATCATTCGTCCATCCATCCATACTCAACTCAAAAATGGATCACATACCCACATTCACCCAGAAATACATTTTCTGCAACGTGACGGTTCATACATACCGTCACGCATTCCTTACATCGTCATCATTCTTCCATCTAGTGCACTACAACGTACGCACCATATGCACCCATAGGTAGCACACCCATGGCACGCAAACGCCGACGTTCCAGGCACACACGCCCAGAACGAAATATTCGAAATCTGTAAAAAAAAACTTTCCACACATGGTCACATTCATTAAGTCACAATCAGGTAAGTCGTAATCGGTTCGTCACAATCATTTATAATTCCCACCATGTGTGTCAAAATTTTCAATCATACCATGCCACCACTGACCAGAACATCATGACAATTCGTACCGTAGGCAGGTACCCTCGCCCACCTACTAAGAAAACCATTAATCAAGTACCCAGTACTCAAAAAAATACATGACCACTCCCGGTCAATACAACAAACCTGGTCCACAAGTGTGTTGCCATGAGGTCCAGCCCTTGGTAAATCTTACAGACAACAATCATAAATTGGTGTCCGACCCTGCAACTAGTTTCCCTAGTTACCTCACTTTCCATCCGGAAAGAATCAAAACAACTGTTTCCCAAAACAGAACTTCTTGCGCCAAAATTTTGCATCTCAAAATTTCAGATTGCATACATTCAGACTTTCAATATTTATGTATACTCCCTGCATACACACTGTATACATACATATTCCTAAAACTATGGAATTTACAATCTATAACTACATTATACTATATACAATTACTGTACTAGAAAGCTACTCGCTTAACACCTGGCTAACTGAATATAAATTTACTTGCGAGCACACATACACTGCAATGTATGAAACAAAAAAAATTAAATCAATAAAAACAACTTTTAAAATATGCGTGTGTGAAACGAACCTTCACTACTAACAGTATGCCTTTTTTCTTAAATATTTATTTACTTAAATAATTCTATTATTATATCATTAACCTTACTCTAAAAAAGAAATATTCGTAATTCGGAAATAATGTAAACTAAATTGCTCCTGGTTTGTGAAACCTCGTTACACACACTATATAATACAATACATAATATGCGTCCAATAAAAATCAACTAAATAAACAAATTAATTAAAAAAACATGTCAGGCAAATTCATGCCTCCGCGTTATTTATCATCCGATATATTATTTTGTTTTCCATAAAAATAGGAACAACGGGTATTAGAGAAACTTTGAAACTGAAACCATGAGGCTATAAAATTGAACCTCATTTTTAACTTCTGTCTGCAGCACGTTCTAACAACATCCAGGGTGATTTTGATTTTACCAAAATAAAACATTGAAACTACGTCCCTACATTACATCGCAATATAGTTTCCGATTTCATAGGCTTGTCCATCAAGACTACTCGCAAACAATCACGTGCTGATTTTCTAAGAATTTCGTATGCTCTCATAAATTTTAACTGTTTATTATTTTAAGACTCAAAAGAGATTAATGAGCGTCCATAATACCTAAAACAATGTTTTTTGTGTTGATAATAAGTGATTCCATAAAACAATCACACACACACGAGTACGTTCAACGCTCTTCAACGTCCCTTCCAAGAAACCATGACGGTCGATTGAATCATAAGTTCGATAATACGTGTATTGTTTGCACGAAGGTTATGAAGCAAACCCTTTCTGAGATTTTTTCTGAATACACTGCTCATGTGATAAGAACACAATTCCGTTTACTCTTGGCTTTCATGGCTAAGAAACCGAAAGTTTTGTAAATATATGCGTACATTATTGGGCCTTGTGATTTATTATTATTTTTTGTTTATTTTATGTGATCATTACATGTAGTTCCGATTTCCTGCGTCAATGCCACCTAGACATTTGCCTGCGTGCATGAGCACCTTCACTCATGTGTTATTCCTGTATTGATAAAAATAAAACATATACTTTTTATTAATTATATGTTTAATATTCTTTTATACCTACTATAAATAAACAAACTGATTTAGCAATGCTCCTCCCTGAAACAACGCGAGTCTTCGACTCTATCGAGGGAGTAAGAACGTTTTATAATTTTCGATTGTTGAAGTATATCATTAGTTATATTTTATATCTTGAGTTTTGTAATTATTATAATAAGTATGTAATTAAAATAATAAAATAAAATCCATTCCACTCAACCTTGCTCAATGGGTTAATGATTGAAATCAAACTTTCCATTTACTCAAGTTTACTGAATTCACTGCAGTACATGCTCCCAAAGCACTGAAAATTAAAATAATATAAACTTTAATTACTCATGGATTACAATAGAAACAAGGAATATCTTACAGGCAGAAAAACTTGTACACCATTAAATAATTAAAGCAATTATTGATTACTCACTTAGTGGCGCTTATCAAATTAAATCCTTTAGGCTGCACTTTAGTAACACCATCAGCATTGTCACAAAACAGTCTAGAAACAGTAGCTTTCTTTATTTCATTCAGTTGACCTGAAAAATTTAATGAAGATCATTTTACTGCTTAAAGTTTTGCTGTGCTTGTGGTGTATCAATTCAACCTGCGAAACTCAAATCGAATATTAAGATCATGTACATAAATTGGGATACACAGAGAGCGTTGACAAAACAGAAGGATTTCTCATTGGGAGAACCCCCAAGCTAATAACCAGAGATTATTGTACTAAATATTCTTACTAAGAGTAAAGCCAGAAGATTGATTCTCAAACCAAAATCTGTCGGATTGTCTGGTTCTTTTGAATTGCTCCACCAAAATTTTTAAGTAAGTTGGACCAACTAAACTTCCACTAGCGAGAGCTTCTAGTGAACCTCCTACAGATAAGTCGACGTCCTCGTGACTCTTATATAACTGTTTCAGTTTTGCGATATCCTAAAATAATAACACGATTTACTTAAAAAATTCGCATCCATACTTAATACTTATAATATGATGATCGTATGTGAAAGTTACAAACCGCTGCTGAGATTAAGTCTGCATAGTCGTCGAAGCTTTTAGCGACCTTCATTCCAAATAATTTTCTATAATCATTGTAATAAGCTAAACCATGATCTCTGTCTCTCTGAATATCAAATGCTTTCAAGTCAATACCGAATCCTTCATTTCTACAGGCAAACAATTTATCGGACATCTGAAAACCATAATATTTATCAAAATCCTATACAGGAAATTCGCTAATCATGGTAGTATGTAGGTGCCTATGTGTGTAATAACAGGAAAAAAATCCATTCTGTTTCATAATACTTACAATAATTTCATCATATAGTGCGGTTTTGTAATCTACTGTAGACTTACCGTTTGATCAAAGAGTTTATCACTTTGCCCTGTTGCCTGGGACATAAGACCAATTGTTAATTGGTCTAGAAATGAGGTATTTTCCAAAGCTCCTGGTCTGCTTATCCAATCTCCCATAGCCAAAGTCGCAAGTACAGAACGTTGAGGTGACATCAAACTGAAATACTTTATTATAGAAAAATCTTTGTTATATTTCAAACTATACTCAAAATTAAAACCTTTCAAAGAACTTACTTTAGCATGCTTATAATCTGTGTATGGAAATGCCTAAATGCTTGGTACGGGTGTACTCCTAGCCTCCGGAGTACCCTGGTCTGGGGCCTAGCCACGGCTCCCATGACCCTAGTAAAATTAGAAACAGAAATCACTCACGTGGGTTAATATTGGTGCTTTGGGCTTCGAGGAGGAGGGGGCGGCAGGTAGAAGGTTTGAGAGACTCCCTTACACAATCTCTCTTGTGTTCCTACCAGCGTCTATCCTGGAACTTTCGGGGCTCAACCCATTCTCCGTTCCTCCAGACCCCTCCTGCCTCGGTATTGATGGCTAGAAAATACATAAGACGTCATTTAGTTTGAAACATGAAATTATAAAGTTTATTGTAACATATTTTGCAAGGTGGTTTTACAAATAAATACATTATGTAATCTATAACTAAAATGAGAGTTTGATTAATTTTAAATCCCTATTGTTTTTCCCTCCCCGTAGGTTATGATTCCTTGTGGGCATCCAATGGCTTCGCTGGTACCTCCAGTTGAATGTTGAACAGTAAAATTAAGTAAATATAAATCCCACCTCAATATAAGTAGTCCTTACAACTCGTGCAGTGCTTTTATGTAAATCTCCTGTTCATGATGGTACATAATAATATATATCAGGTCCTCTTCCATTTACGTGAATAGTTTTGGCATGCATCTTATAGTTCCACAGCTAAAAGAAACACACAGCGGTTCACCCCTTGAACCGAAAATATTATTTTAAACTTTTATCGAACATGGCTGTTTGCCATTTTTAAATTATTTGCAAGCGGGAGGCGCAGAGCGCCCCCGCCCCGTGAACTCGTGTCCGATCGAATTGATTGATTCCTCTTGAATAATCTCTTCTCCTTCAGGCTCTGCGCGCATAACCTTGGCGCATCATCTGTTTTGTACTGCGCATGCGTTCTCTACGATTTTTGAAGGACCTTCTTGTAGTGTAGGCCCTGACGCATGGCCTTCACGAAATCACGTTACATGCTCCTTGAGCAAATTCATTTGTAATGCCGGGATCCACTGCCGAATTATAATCATTCACAAATCCTGTCGCTGTAGGGAAAGTTACTTTTTCAGTAGCCAATGTGGCACTTTCTGTAAATCACAAAAGAATATCCAAATAGAAAAGAATGGATTTTTGATTGCATACCTCCTTGTAAACATTTTAATCGTACATTAAAGTTCAGCAAACAGGAATCGCTAGCAGTTGAGTAGCAATGCATATGGGATCGAATGAAATAGAATACTACAAACTCAGCAGTAGTTACATAATCTACGAATAAAACATCAGAAAGCAAAAACTTACGCAATAAAGTAGGCAACCATTCATAATAACTAATTCGTTGATACTGTGCAATATTAATCCGTCTAGCTTCCTGGTAAAGTCGCTCATCATCCCACAGTGGATTGAGTGCTTTAAGAGCATTACAGATTCTGTTGTGTTCTCTCATAAAGATAATGTGCAGAATGGCTATTTGAGGATTTTGGTTGGCTCTTGAGTCACCTGGATAAAATTATTTTAATTTGTGTAAGTTTATGTTGCCTTGCGAAGATTATTTAAGTTGAGCATCTATTATTTGTTGTAAACTTGGAGGAGCATTTTATTTTTAAACGAATATTCAATTATAAATGACTCAACAAAGGACTTCGAGACTCAAATCATTAAGTCACGCCTTGCAAAGCAAAAGTTTTCAATAGATCTTCGTGTGCGTTTTTTTGCTATAACCGATACACTAATATCTAGCATAACTGAATACTTAAGTGAGTTTGCTCCCATGATACATAAATAAATTACACATTCTCGTACAATGTTTGAATAACGGAGCTTACCAGTGGCATAACAAGTACTCTCGGTTGGCAAATTACATTTACAATAAATGTTACTTTCAGCTATTTCTGTTGGTGGATAAACTCTGTTATTTCTGATCTCTACCCTGAATCTTCCTCCAACAAATTCTCTTAGTCCATCAGCTTCTTCGTGATCAAGTCCATATACATGAGAAAGATCCAGATATGGAGTAATGACATTAATCTGAAACATTATTTTTGCTTTTAATAAAATACAAAATAAACGAATAAAGTGTGTAATTGGGCTCTCCAAATTTTAATTTTAGTTGTACTTATATCGTATAGAATGATTTTAATCCATACATTGGTGATATGGTTCAGAAAGGGTTCCGTTGAAATCATTACCTGGTTAGCTGGTAAATCTTTATTTAAACATCCCAGGTCTTTATCTGTTATAGTCCTTGTAAAGTTCATACATCTAACACCAGCTTGCCCTTGGACTGGATCGTCTTCAGCTATTTTGACTGGAAAACAATATTTTGACGGATTTTTGCCAATTTTACCTTGTTTGGGACAGCAAGGTACCTCTAAAAAAATAATCGTCACCCAACTGGTTAAATATACATTTTGAACCCTCAATACCTATTCGGGAAAATAGTTGTACAGAAGAAAGAAATTACCTGGATCAGGTTGTTTTATAAGAGATAAATCATGCGCTAAAAACTGTCCCCATTGCATTACATTGATAGTAGCAGTAGGACTGTCCGCAACTCCAATTGGAAACAGGTTAGTACGGAGACGCCTAGCACCTGGGAGAGAACTATTGTCAATAGCTCTTCTGGGGCCTTTATTTCCTAAAATTGCACATTTCATAATATGAATTACATCATTATTCTCCTGTCTTTATTCGCGTTTAATAATCCTCACACATTGAATTTGGGACTTGGTGTAAACATACCATTAGAATACTTTGCCGGGAGAAGCCTGATATATGTAGAGTTAGGTAGACCCCACTCAGGGCGTCCAAGATTAATACATGAACCATCAATTCTTCTAAACTTGGTATTTGGATCACATGGGTCTACCACCACCCCACAGCTGGGAGGGATGTGACGCTCATTTCTGTGAATAAATAAAAATACATGCCTAAACACTATTTGTTCTAAAATATCTATTGAATGCTGATTCATGATAAAATTGCAGCATACGTCGTACAATGACATGGGAATAGTGTCAGGCGCTATAAAATTACATTCAGATCCCGAAGCAACATTCTGACTACGGTCGTCAGATTGCTGAGATTCTCCATTACTCCCCCGAACCAGTGGGTTGGACATTTACAAAACACTAAGTGGTGTAAAGTCTGAACCCCATCACTGCAATCACAAGCAGGGTCGCTAATGTAGCTTGTTCTGGTACGGTTCAGTGTTGCGCATGATGTACTGATAGCTTTGGATGTATAAAATGCATTGCATTCAAGGACTCCCGCGGGCTTAAGGCCCTCTGCATCCCCGGGTAGCACAGGCGCATATAGCGTCCTCTTTGCCCGCACTTCTTGGCAAAATATTTTTATAAGGTGGGCTCAGGGTTAGCCAGAAACGGGCCCCCTGACAAACTTCACCCCTAACTTACATTCATTCAGTGTCTTTGTTCAAGGATGGAAACATATTTACAATTATTTACAGATATATACGAGAGACTAAAAAAGCTACATAAATGAAAACAATAGAAACAAAAGCATATAAGTATACAATTTACATAAACGGTGGGCCAAGTTCAGGGTCCAGGAAACAAGATGTATACAGGGCGGCGGGTCAGGCGCCGCAACCTCAGGCACGCGGTGGAAGTTTCCTCCCAGACATGGACATCAAAATCATACTATTCCTCCTCCAAGGGATGTATAAAATAATGCAAATATTAAGAATTCAAAAGGAAATATTTATTTTATATGCGGAGGCAGGACTGAAGCCAACACACTCACTTCTCAGTATTATCAGCCGGAATTGTCTACATATTCACGATTGATATACAGGATGTCTCAAGAAGTACGACCAAGCGGAAGTCCAGAGATAGAGCACCTCGGGGGGTACCTAAATACCCCAATAATTATGTTACGTGATTTTTTGTAATAAAATGTACCAGAATACCTATCTAATATTTTCAACAGAATAACCCACCAGGCTGTCTGGCTAAGCGACGGCAATGGAGGCACGGCAGGCTAACTATCTCCAGGGAATAATGTATGAGGTGCAGAACATAGTCTAAAAGGGAGAGGGTAATTCTTATAATATTATACATATATATTTTGTTAAACTTACGGACTAATTGGATGTATGTCTTGTTGATCGGGAGCATCCCCCTCATCTTCGTTACGGTCATCACTTACTGGGGGAGCAGATGCTTGTCCGTGCACTAAAGATATACAGCACGTTACACAAACGTCTATTAAAAAAATCTTCATTTTGGTAATCATGACTTTAACCTTTAACTGAGGTTAGAATCTTCGTGCTGTTCTTTTTATATACTCGTATTCACCAAGTAACTGCCACATGTTAAAATCAAATAATATTATATCATTATATTTGGTGGACATAGAGTAAACTATTGACACAGTCAACCTTGTATCAAATCTAATGTCTATATAATTATATTTGCTCTCAAAATATTCTAGTCGAATCAAAATACGGATTCAGCAATATTTCTCAAAACAATTGACGACACGGAAAAATTTCATTGATGTAACATAGCCCATTGATTTAAAGATATTTTTTATTTTTTTTACACGGGCAATGGAATACGCCAGATTTCACAAAAGTGGGCTAGCGTCAGGAGCATTGGGGAGCTGTTCCGTATGGCAGCTTTTAGGATACTGAGTGGTTTTGACAGTATTTTATTGCTAGTGTTCAGTGAGTCCTATTGCGCATTTAGAAAAAGGTTTATATTTTTTGACCGTAGGATTAAAACAAAAACTAAAAGGAATTAACAAAAAATGATACCTACATAGCACGTTTTTAAGTAAGTTCCGTTCGTGCCTCTAAGTAAGCACGAAATACGAAAGTGCACATCACGAGATTGCGCAACTCTCCCACCGCAACCTCTGCCATTTTCAGACGAAATGCTTCACTCACAGCCGAGTTACAGGCAATTGAACATAGCCGCCTCGATAGGTGCTCCCGCCAAATGTGAGTTACTACTTGTAATCCGTTTTTTGCAAACAAATGGACGTAGTTCTGCTAAAACCCATTGCAGAATGGTCAAAAATTACGGTAAACTATTCATGAGTGATGATAGTGTAGATAGGTATAGGACTGCTGCACAAAATTTAAAGAAAGCAAAGCTGATGAAGGTATGGGCAAGGACGCAAATCTGTCCATAGTGTAGGCCTCGTGGAACCTCGCCGACCTCGGGTAGACCTGACCACCTAATTAGGTGGTCAAAGGACAACGAGCACATACCTTCCTTATCTTAGGGCTTTGCTGATAATTGTAAAGCGGGCTTTAAAATTTTTGGGAATTGTTCCTTACGGCGGACCTTGAAATCTTATTCAAAACCTTCGTAAACTCACATTTGGCGGGAGCATCGATCGTAGCGGTCATGTTAAATTGCCTGTAACTCGGCTGCGAGTGAAGCATTTGGTCTGAAAATGGCAGAGGTTGCGGTGGGAGAGTTGCGCAATCTCGTGATGTGCAGGTCTTACACTTTCGTATTACGAACGCTACTTACTTAAAAAACATCATCATCATCATGTCAGCCTCCCTGCGTCCATTGTCGAACATAGGCCTCCCCCATCGATCTCCATAGCTCCCTATTCTGGGCAGACCGCATCCAACCGCCTCCCGCAACTCGCCTCACATCGTCCGACCACCGTGCTTGAGGCCTACCAACACTTCTTCTGCCTGTTCTAGGTCGCCACTCCAGAACTTTCTTTGTCCACCTAGAGTCTGTGGTTCTGGCCACATGACCAGCCCAACTCCATTTCTTAAAAAACATGCCTCGTATAAACATTTAAAACCTATGCATGCATTTCTAACCTGCGTTGTTGTTTCTGTTTTCCGATCTCTGTGGTCAGTTTTTACTCGCATTCAATTGTCACTAGATGCTTCGTGCTTATAAATAAAGGTTTATTAGTAATTAGAAAAAATTGATTATCCGAAGAATGAGAAAGAAATTAGCATTGGGCAACACAGCTGTGGATTCAAAATTGATTAGTAGAATTCAATTGAGCCTCCATTATTTTCGTCGCAACTATTTCTGTTCGATTATCCCAACTGGACTCAAGGTATTTACTAGTCCAACGCCAGTTGAATAAATATATTATAATCCCTATCTATCTATCTAAGGGTGGACCAAGAGTCTTTGCACTTTTGAAATGGCCATAAAAATAAAAATACAGTTTGTATTTAAAAAATAATTTATTGATAAGAACAACAATAGCTGGGAAATTCATTTACTAAACACCGTATCATCAAGATGTCCTCCATCTTGCTGCTGGCCCTCCTCATATCTAACCCCTATTTTTTTTAAAACTTTTCTATACAAAGCGTAGGTATGTTTCGAAAATTTCAAAACCAGATTTTCTCTTGAATATTTGCTTTCAGTTGGATTATTATCGCTAGTTTATTTACGTAGACCCTATTTTTGAGATAAGCCCATAAAAAAAAATAGCTGGGGTTGGGTCCAGGCTGCGGGAAGGCCATGGGATATCTCCTCTCCGCAAAGATTATTTTGTTCTGGAACTTCTCTCACACTACTCTATAGAGATATTCCATGACTTCTCAGCAGCCCGCATCTAATCCCACCTGGTTTTTTATGATGTTATTTAAAAAATCAGGTCTACGTGAATAAATCAGTGACAATACATCAACCAAAATTGAATATTCGAGAGGAAATTGTCAATACTTCACGCTTAGGGCCGAATTTTTTAGAAAAAAATCATACCCGGATTTGAGGAACGTCAGCGGCAAGATGGCGGACATCTTGGTGATATTGTGTTTAGAAAAAGAATTTCCCGTTTATTGTTGTTCTTGTTAGAAAAAAAAAATTAAATACCAACTATATTTTTATTTTTAGAGCCATTTCAAAAGTGCAAGGACTAATGGTCCACCCGTATATTATATTCTAGCTCTGGAAATAATATAGTTGGGTTTATCTATACAAATATCATTGAGTATATCAAAATAATAATAAGTTTAGTGTTTTGTATAAGATAATTAAGGTATTTCTAAAAAGAGACGTATTTCGCATGTTATACTATAACAATGCCCAACACCCTAAATGCTCTGCTAGTCGTTTCTATTATGTGACATACTTGTATCTAAGGACACTCGATTTCGAACTCTGACAAACAGTTTTCATTGTGCAATATACTCGTACATGTAGTGTCTGTCTGATTAATGTATTGTTATTATATTGATCTGATGTACTTTGTATGACTAGGTATACGATAAATAAAGTAAATTTCTGAAAGATAAGTTTGTTTCACACAAGACTTCAAGATCCTTTGATCCAGATATCCTACATACTCGTATATTGATGGAACATCGGGTCTCGGGATCTTGTGTATGTAATGACACGGCATTTTGAAATGTTAAATTCTAACCTATTCATCAGTGACCAAGAGTGCCAGTGCACCCTGTCAAGGTCCTCCTGCAAAAGTATCACCTGTACCTGAATAAAACGGTATTACTAAACATATGTATATAGAGGTATTTAATTGTATTTTATCTGCATTGTGTAGTTGGAACTATATTACAGTTTACCTTGACGCCCATCCTGGCTGCTGCATTGTGTGAATTTAGATAACTCTCTGTTCTGTTGCTTCCATATTTATTTTTCCCTAATACGAGGGGAGAATCAAAAGCGATCTACCTAGATATATTCGTCCATAATATTTACAACATGTCCAAAAAGTGTATTGAGTGAAAGAAATGGCTTGATAACGATAGCAAATTGTTATCAATTATCATACATCATATTGATAATTTATTGTCATAATATTTATCATAGTATTATCATATAGCAGAATGTATGCAACACTGGCACCGCGCAGAGGTTCACTCAAAACATCTAGGCAATTAAGTTTCAAGGAGAATGTATTTCTTTATGCATGGGCATCGTCAGGAGGGAGGGGGGACAGCACAGGTACTACAGTTTTTGGTGTCTTAGAAAAGTACTTCACGACACGAGTAAAACTCGCATCTGTTTTCAAATTTCTAAAATGCTTAGGTACCGGATGGGTACCGGTACCCATCCATATTATGAGTGGAATAAAATAATTTGATTATTGGATATCAATAATCAAAGAAAAAACTACATCCATACTACTTCATCACTTCGCTGGTTTATTTGCTGATGATGTCGTGATTGTTTTTATTATATGTACAGATGTACTCTTAAAATTAATAAAATAAATAAATCACTTGAAATCTACCTATGCCTGTGGCGTGCCAAAGGATTTTTTTTAATTTGTTGCTCCCCCCCTCCCCCCCTAGCTCCAAGGCTGGCGACGCCCATGGTTGTATCAAGTATTCTTTGACGATGCTAGCAGGAATCGGTAGGTGTGTGGGGAATAAAAACTGGTAGGTACATTTTTAATAGGTAATATTTTTTATATATTTTTTCAAATGAATCTATTGGGCCTTTTGTATTTATTAAACCAAACATTTAATGTAATACCTATCACGTAAAACAGCTGAGCATATATTTTTACATTAACAGTTAAGTTTTTTAAATATGTTTATTGTTTTTTAAATTTAAACTAGTTGGAACATACCTGTGACAATTCACCGAGGGTTGATCATATTTTTTGTTAGATACACTCGTTAAAAATAAGTGACATTTATCAAAAACTTTTGAAAATATATATTTTATTTAGTGAACGTTCATTTCGTGACAAGTTACCTTTATTTTTTGTAAATTATTATGAAAGGTTACTTATAAAATTACCACTACTAACCTACTTAAGTATACTGCCAACAAACTGTTCTGCAGTTTGGCAATTATTGATAAGCTATTTTGTTAATTTTTATATGTTAAATAAATCATTAAGAAGAAAAAATTGACAAGTTTTGAAAGTGAAGTTTCTATGAAACTTTGTAATTCTATACGAGACAAGTACCAAAACCAACAGACATTTGTTTTTTATTATAATAGATAAGTTCATAGGTACCTACTTAAGTACTTAACCTTTAGTACTTATCTAATTAAGGAACCTTGATACTGTGTGTTCAATATGGGTGATACTTACTTTAATTAACCAGATGGCGATTTATTCATTAATTTTTATTTATTCATCAAGATAGCAATCAGACAAAAATAGAACAACAGTGGCGACTAGAGAAAACTTACCCAATTTATATCTACAATCTTGGACATTATGTCGTTGGACATTATGTCGTCTGGACATTATGTCGCGCGGATGTTTTGTCTTGGACAATTGGACATTCTGTCGTTTTACATTTTGTCCGTGGACATTTTATCGTGGAATCATCAATACAACGTTGATATTGAATGGTGGAATGGAATAAAAAATCGCAATTTTTTTCCATAAGTACATATGACTAAATAAATATATGTGTGAATATTGTAATGCGTGATGGTGTTATGTCTTCTTCTCAAAGGCTGGCCACAAACGTCCCGAAGTTCAGTTCCGGAATCGACCGTTTTGCAAAAAAGTTCCGATCAAAACCTCTTTCTGAATTTAAAATCGGGGTGACGCTGAATTCAGAGAGAGGTTTTGATCGGAACTTTTTTGCAAAACGGTCGATTCCGGAACTGAACTTCGGGACGTGTGTGGCCAGCCTATATGTCAGTAGACCGCAGAATTTAGGAAAAAAAACTTTAGTTTCTCTTTAGTTGAATAAACCAACTTCCACTCCTGGATGCTTCAGCTCCAATGTCATTCAGTCTTTCAAGATTTTTTTCCAGGGTAAAGCTCATAATTTTCTAGAAGAGTTTCTCTCAACAAATTCCTCCCGAAACTACTACCATTTTAACACCGTTAATGAATTTCTGCTGCTCAGTGCTTGATCTGTAAGCCCTGATGTCTGCAATACTCACCTGTTTTTTTAACCTATTTACTAATTTTCAGAGATACGTACATAGAGAAATATTGGGGAGGCCTACGTTCAGAAGTGGATGGAAATTACTGTATAAGTAAATATTTAAAGGCATCCATTAGTAGGCGATGGTTATAATATGAAAGTAGTTTTCTGTTGTACGTACTGTAAATTTTATTAAGTAGAATATTCAGAACAGACAGATGTTTTACCTAATAACTACACAAACTTTATGAAATAAAGCAAAGAGGTAAAATCAAAACGTTTAAATTATGTTCCCTGTTGGACTCAACTGTGAGACTAATATTCAGTTAGACAAAAGGCAATGCACTACGTAATACTTCACGTCGCTGGATAAAGGATAACTGTCAAGTAGATGCACATATATTATACTGGTCATATAGGTATTAAGATTTTGGTAAAGAAGAATAAAATGGAAGTCGATACTCGAATGCAGGAAAACTAAAATGTAACAAAATAGTAATATGTAAGCTAAGTACACATTGAAGATATGACATACCTACATATTTTTTAGGTATATTATGAATTAACAATTCTCCTATTTGTCGTTAAACATAATATTTTTAGAGCAAATAAAACCACCAGGTTATCGCATGTTACATTTTATATTTACATATAAAAAACATCAAAAATGTTTATACATATGGTTTATAATAAGTGGGTGATATATTTCAATAAAAAAAATCGTACAGTTCACACATTACGTCATAAGACATCTTAACTATTAGGTAGGTACCTACTCCTGCTGGTTGGAATTTGGATGGTTTATTGGTTTCATTTATGTCTTGTAAGTCCATCCAATTAATTTCACCTGCTGATGATGACATAATATAATAAAAACTGTAAAAAATCGAGTAAGTTACTGTAGGTTTTATGTTTTCAGCAAGTATAGTTATTAACTTAAAATTAATTAATTTAAAGAAATTCGAAATGACATTAATTATTTATAGTTTTCGTATTACGATGCTTTGTTCCATATAGTGATAATAAATAATACGGTAACACATTGTTTTATCTTAATGACAGAATACCTTATAATATAATACTTATAATAGAAGCTAAAATACAAAATAATAAGTATATTTAACAAAAGGACAACGAAAAAATAATAATAAAACAAAAATTGACTTAATAAAATAAACTACATATATGTAATGCCTAATGAAGAAAATTTAATGGTTGCGGATAGATTTAGTGTTAAACACCAATTATTTAATAATATAGTAAACCCATAGTACATTAAACAAAAAAAATCCTAATCCCATTTGAGATTTTTGGCCTGAAAGATTGTGAAACAAAGAGGGAAGTACACTAAATATGTAAGCTAGATCTACAAAATCAAACTCTGGCTATGATTGAGTTTAGAAAAGGAAAGAAACAACTAATTATATTGCACTATAAAAATAGTAGATACTAAATAAAATATATAGACATAGATATTAATCATACAGATTATAAATGAATTGGTAGTTATTGAACAATATGTCTGTACAAGGAAATAGATCATTTATAAATACCTAGTTGGAGGAAATATCACCTTTGTCGTAAAGTTACATACCGCTATATTTGCACCGAAATGACGGCGTCAGGACTTTTCCTTAATTTTCAATGTTATTGATGTTCTATAAATTGTATATTACAATTCTAAACTTTCATATTGTTCAATATTTTCGAGGAGGTGAATACAGTAAATTGCATATTTAAATAGGTGATGATCCAAAAATAAAATAAGAATAATTTGCTTACGAGTAAACATTATTTACATTAAAGCTAAATTATAAATCGAATTAAATTAATGATACAAAATGACAAAAAAATGACTTCTCTTCAATGAGTTATGGTAACATCTAGATTAGTTTATTCCAAGTTTTAAATTAAGAGGTTATTTCTTGAAGAATGAGTAGTGATGAGCGTGAGGCGATCTGATGTCCTGCCATAAGCTGAGGTCCACTTCAGGGAGGTAATCGCAAGGGACTACACCATTTCTGAAATAATAGTCAAAGGTTTTATGAACATATTCTCGAAAATAAAGATCATTTAGTAGAATTTAGAGAATCTGTTTAACTATCCCCTCGTATTTTATCATTATTCCCAACTACATCCTCTATCATCACATTACATGGAACACCTTATGGATTTAGTACAGAGGATAGAACGGCACTTAAAGGCTTCAACCAATACATTCTGTCATTTTTTTAATTTGTCACTTTCATACATTTTCACATAACAGGCCATCAGCCCTACATTAAGATTAAGAAGAAGAGAAGAAGATACATTTTCATCGATTATAAAATATAATTCAAATTCAACGTACTTCTTGGATATCCTCTGGAACCCTTTAGGCTGCATTGATTTGATGCTATCTCCATTGTCACAGAAGAGACGTGATACACTAGCTTTACGAATTTCATTCAATTGAGCTGAAATTAGAAGACCAGAAATGTAAAATGTCCTTTCAAACAAAAAACATTCTTATATGTAAGGAAATCATATTAAATTAAATTATGAATTACCAGGAGTAAAGTTGTTTTCTTTATTTCCATTCTCATAGAAGAACCTGTCTCCCTTCCTTGTTCTGTAGAATTGTTCTGTGAGAATACACAAGAATGTTGGTCCAGCCAAAGCACCTTCTACTAATGCCTCCAGACTACCGCCTACAGTTAAATCAATATCGTCGACGTCTTCGTAAAGGGTTGAAAGCAGATGGATATTCTAGAATGAAAAAAAAAACATTTGAGGTATTATCATGGAAATTATCATGATGTACAAGTAATACGAATGAAATATGCTTACTGATGGTGAAATCACATCACTCAGGTCATCAAAAGTATGAGCTCTTCCAAGACCACAAGCCTCACGATGATCATTGTAGGATGCCAATCCATGATCTCTGTCTCTGTGGATATCAATTGCTCTGAGATCTTGACCGAATGTATTGTTTCTCTTGAACAAAAATTGTGTAATTTCACTGTCGAAATATTGATCACTTGCTTTTTCTGGCTGAGTTCCAAGACCTCTAGTAAGAGAATCGAAGTTATCTCCTTCTTCAATGATCGATGGACGATTGAACCAGTCACTGAGACGAATTGCACCTTCGGTATGTCTGCTTTCACTAATCAAGCTACAGGAATAACAGATATTAATATACGAGTATTTCAAAGTATATTTCAACGCTCTTTCTAAGTTTACTAGTATCTTTGAAATATTAACTTACTGAAGTTGTCCAGCGATCAGAGAGTGGAAGAAACGGAAGGCAGAGGTAGCATGATCGTTCAAAACTGAGGGATCTACTGATGGGTCATAATCTTTGATGAATCCTTTAGCACGTGGGTATATAATTCCATTTTTGATTGAGTTCTCTTCCCCTGTAATATCGTAAAAAAGAATTATCAGTATATAATATTGATTAGATATTCAACCATGCGTAAAACATAAAAATCTAAATGTTTATTTGGTTTACCTAAGAAGATTGGTAACCATTCGTAGTAGTTGATATGTTGGTATTCAGCGATGGCGATCTTTCTGGCTTCCTGGAAGATAGTCTCATCATCCCAATGTGGGTTCAAGGAAGTAAGAGCGTCGGCGATTCTGTTGTGCTCACGGAGCAGAATAATTTGAAGAATTGTCAGTTGTGGATTTTGGTTTACACGAACATCTCCTGTAAGTCCAAAAAAAAAATATTACAAATTATTGCATTAGTATCCACACAGATTTAACGTCTAAAATAATTGGAAGGCAGACCTGTCAAATAACATGGTTCGTCTGGACTAAGAGCACTTTCGCAAACAAGAGTTTGATTGGTTTCAGTTGGTGGGAAATCTCTTCCTCGTCTTTGTTCAACCAGCAGTCGTCCACCTACATTAGCTCTGAGTGGTAAGTGTTGCATGTCATTGTTTCCATACACAAGAGACATATCCATGTAAGCTGAAACCACGGTCAACTGAAAAAGAACAAGGTTTGAAGTTATTTCACCCCATACACGTTTGAAGTAATTGAGAACTAATCCTACTACATATACTTATACTATCTCCACTATGTGATGTCAGTTAAATAAAAACATGGAGTCATGTTATCTGGTACAACCTACGAAGGAATTTTGGTGTTACCTGTTCAGCTGGAGTGTATCCACCAACACAATTTCTATCTCTAGTTGTGATGGTTCTGACAAAGTTCATACACCTATTCCTTGTGAGTTGGTGGATTGGATCATCTTCAGGAATGATAATAGGGAAGCAGTGCTCGCTCAACAAGCTACGATCCATAAATTGTCCATCGTTGCTACAACATTGAGTTGGTTCCTTGTCTGGAATAAAAATTTATGTTTATTCATATATCAGTTTTCTGAAATTTATTGGTCAGAAATTTCTTATTCTACGTACGTGATTGAGTTCCACCGGCAGCTAACGACATATCGTGAGTAATAATCTGTCCCCATTGCATAGCATTAAGATTCCAAATCGGATCATCAATAGGTTTGTCAGGGAAGAGTAGCAAACTGATAATTCTTGGAAGTGGAAGATCTCGACCACTCTTGGCTGTAGGTGGGGCCATCAAACCTAGAATGAACAAATTAAACAATGTAAGCGAGACAATTCTTGAACTATTAAATAAAACAATATGAATAACTTTTGAATACATACCGTCTGAATATCTCGCGGGTAATAATCTTCCATAAGGAGTTTGTGGCACTCCCCACACAGGATTCCTGAGGTTATTACAGGAACCATCGAGCGATCTGTAGTTTGACTTTGCACAACTCTGAGGAGCTGTACCGCAAGTTAATGTACTGGGATCAACAGGCTGCTGGGATCCTGGAAATCCACTACAAAAGAAAAAACATTTTATTTGTGGACGCTACAACACGAAATGAAAACTTTATCTAATATGCCAAGTATTTTACCCAAATGATCCTCCAAAACCTGGTGGATGATAGAATGAGGCAGGACTCGGAGAAGGTCCAAATGAATTGAATATTCTGTTTGAGTGAAAGGAGACTGGCTCTTCATGTTTGAGGAAAATACTGTATGACGACACTGGCTGTCTAATGCCATAAGCTGACGATACTAACAGGAACAAAGTTGATAGTAGGATGAACATCGTAGTCATTCTGGAAAGGAGAAAATAATGTTATCAGAAGACAAATAGGACATAAATTCAGGTACAAAACAACAAATCGTCATCTTTAATTTGTTTTTTTTCCGTGACAAAATTAGTCCTTTTTGAGATTCGATTAAGACTTCTTCAACTTATTTTATTTCTAAATCTTGGCCTAATTTCGTCGAATCTCCAAACATTTAAACACAAACGAAAATTTCTATTGCCTCATCGCTCCCCTTGGCAACCGCGACATCATAGTTTATATCAGCATACTTGATCTTGCATAATAAATCATTTCTTCATTTATAGTTGCGCAATTGATCGATCCATTCCATATCTGTAATTAGAAGTCCCATTTCGCCACAGTTTGGTCATTAAAATTCATATTTGCATTCGCGTATGATTCTACGTAGATACATTCTTGATACAACCAGTCATCAATGTGTGCGTATATTATATGAGTAAGTTCACGTATACCTATTGCAGTTTCATGTATTGTATTCTCGCCTTTATATTTTCCCGCGTAAACTATAATTAAGAAAGTTACATGCGTGTCATACCTACTCGATAAAAATTACATAGTTTATAACTACAATATTGGCTCATGTGAATATGGTACCTACTCTTGATAATATAAATAATAACTTATACTTGCTTATTCTCCTTAATTGATACCGATAAATTTGCGCACTGCGAGTGCCATTTTGGAATCTATCACTAAAAACATATTACCCAATAGGTTCCTATTGTTAAACGAGTATACATATATGTCGGTGACGTATGAACTGAATGATGGCTATAAGATACATACACGTATAGTTAATAATCACGCGTGTCAATGCAGGTGCATTCAGCTACATATTTATAGAAAAATTTTAAGCCATTGAGGCAATGAGACTAAATAATATTTTTAATCTCTCTTACTCGAATTCATAAACGATTATTATTTGCAAACAAAAACATATTTTCTTTGGAAAAAGTAACACATTACTACTATGGTGTAATAGAATGTCAAATCATAAGGTAATTATATCTCGTATAGGACACGCAGTTGACGCAGTGTTATCTAGCTTTAGATGAACAATATATCATTAGAGAAATACTCCGACAGATTGCTATCTAGGTAGGTATATTATTAACACACTCATTGTCACTTGCAGTACAAGAATGTTGTATTCCTACCTACACACATCCATTGAATTGCATATGTGATGTAATGATATATTGTTCAGTATGTTCAGTTGCAAGTACATATGTTCTATTGTTACACCACTTTGTGTCATACATATGTCCAGAGGTGGGCACCGTTAATCAAAATGTTAACTTCGTTAATCGATAATCCGTTAACTAAAAAGTTAACTTCGTTAATCGTTAAATCGTTAACGTTAATTCGTTAAAGCGTTAATGTAAAAAAATCGCGGTTAAATGGCATGAAATGGAACTACATAAGTACAACTACTATCATATTTACACTAACGCGATGTATCCCAACAAAGTGAAATTTCTTTTTCCAACTCCCAACCCACATACGATACCACACATAACCCCATACAACCCTTGGATTATCTAATGCCAGCGCCTCCAGTGGATGATGTCTATGCGCAAACAATCAAATATTAACGGACTTAATTAACGGAAGTAAAATGTAACGGAAGTTAAATAATCCGTTAACAATTTTGAGGTGAGAAAAGCGTTAAATCGTTAACCAAAAAAATAACTTCGTTAATTAACGATTCACGGATTAACGCTTATCTGCCCAGCTCTGCATATGTCATATAGGTACAAGAGGATTTTATTTAAAAACGTGTTTTATTTATGGTTTGGTAAACTTTTACTCCCCGAATTTTGTTTTTCTTTCCATCCTTTTATCCCATTTTACCCACTTTTCTAGTAGGAAACCCAGAATAACGCTTTGAAATGAAATTGAAATTAAGTTTATTGAAAAGAATAATAAATATGAGGACATGCATAAACAATACAGCAATAGGATCAGAAACAACATTGAAAAACACAAAAAGGTCTCCAGACAGCATTAGCTGGTATTAGGGAAACCAACATACTGCGATACCAATATTTCACACACCTTCAAATCATTACATTAACACACCAACATACTCGTAAATGTACAAAACATAAAATTTCGCTCATTAACATTTGAAATATTCGTAGATATTGTTATTGTATTTGTCACGGCAACGGGTGAAACAAGTTTTAGTTAACTAGTAGAAATGTTAAACATCAAGACCTCTGCTTTCTCAAAACTTTAATATTTGAAATTACTTCTTAATACATCGTGAATTACAATAATTTTTCTTCTTCGTAGTTTTAATCGAGAAGATAAGTTTGTAGCATAGTCCTGCTTTATATGAGTATGCTCTCCGCTGTGCTTTATCTTCTTCAGTTCTCTTCAGTTCAACACATAAGGCATTACCCATGTCCTCGCACACTTGTTTCAAGTATTGGCCATTTATGTTGATAAGTATAATTTGATGTATTATGAATACTCAAGTAGCTAATAGTATTCTCTCCGAGGTTGTCGTCAATATATTAACCACATAAACACATCATTATCTGTTAGATATAATCGATTTTATATTGACTGATCTATGTAATAAACTATTTACGTTCTATTGAAATGTAAAAGTACGTATAATTGTATAATTACATAGAAGCTGCATATTTCGTATTACATATAGTAGGAATACCATCAATCATTAGATTAGTTAATACATTTTACTACTATTATTGTAGTAATCTATTGATATTATTTGATCTCATAAATAATCATCAGTATGAGTGATGATGACACTCTTCACATTATCTTCAGTATCATGGACTGAATAATATTGATCACATTATTGTCGAAGAAATCTAACAAGTTACTGCACTGTTGATGACCAGAATATTTGAATTTCCATAACCTAATCTACTTTTATTGTCAATAAATCATTTTCAACATTATTACCTACATAAATACGTATGTTAAATAAGAAATAAGGTTAGTTCCTGCTTTTTGTCATAACTTCAACTCCAGCCTCTTTATATAAGTATGTTAACATCTCTCTCTTAGACGTGACGTACTACAGCATTCTGAAGAAAAAACCACGAAAAATATCCAGTGGAAATAGAAGACAGGGGTGGTGTACCAAAGGGCGTGCTCTCGTAATTTCGATACGTCGTTTTTCTCAAACAATAGGTTTAAATAATAGAAAGAAACGATAAATTTTTCATGAATCAAGGAGTGTTCAATAAAAAGTTTCGTTTGAAATAATTGTGTCAACAATCCCACGAGATTTTCAAAAGGTTGCGAAAGCACTTAAAAAAATATTTATTAAAACCACTATTCTGTATTGAATGTGGGTTGATTGCTTCGTAACAACAAAGCTTCTGCAATTACTAATGGGTGTTGTCTTGAACAACCTATGCATTAATATTTATCACTATATATGAATCTATTTCTTCTATTAAAGTATTATTAGGTAATAGGTTCTCATTATCAATACTGTTTTAAAAATGAACCATGACCCAAAAAATTTGGTCCACCACCTGTTTGTATTATGGACCTACATATGTATGAATGTTCCCAGTAGATATAATGAACACTGGTATACCTTACGCCCAATTGTTGAATATCATAAAATAATTATAGACTGGACTATGATTAATAAACGCAGAGATTAGTTTTCGGGTTTTTTTATCTTTGTTTTTGGTCATGGTCAGTTACAGAATTTCTTCGTGCAATTTGCAGGTGAGTAAAACATTTTTCTTTGTTTGAAATAATTTAGTTTGACGAAATTCTAGAGCAGGGTAGTTTCATAAAAATAGTAGGTATATAATGATTTTTTGCCTTCTAGATCACCCATAGACAAGCTAATAGCTGTAAAGGGAGGAAGAGATAGGTTTCTTATTCCATAAGTATAATTATTTTCTCCTACAAATAAGACAGTGAAAATTAAAGATTTTAACCTAGTGAGTGGAAAAAAGAGTTGAACGAATGTACTCCAAAACACCCGAGAGTTGGAAAGACATTACGGAGGGCTGTATTAAAATATGTAAGCTGTAGAATTCTTCAAGTTTAAGAAAATAATACACTAAAAATATTTAAATTCACCAGCGTCATATTTAGAAGAGTCATAAGAAAATCACATTCACGCATTATCGCTGATTAGATTTTGAGAGGTTACGTGATTTTTACTTCTAAGCTCATATTACTTTATATTCCGTGTTATTCAGTTGACCATTTCTTACAACGATTTGTATTTCTTAATGTCCTTAGTAAAAAGTAGCAGCAATCCTACTATACACCAATATTATATTATTACAATTACTATGATTATGTGTAATTATTAATAGGCTCGGGGGCATACTCGAGAATTTTATGATACAGTATACTCGTACAAGATGTACTTACCTCAGTACACATTAGTAATATGCAAATAAGTAGAAGTAAGTTGATGTTATTATTTATACTTGTATCATTACATTTGCTGTCATTAGCAATACTAATGTTGTGTTGAAATCAATGGTCTTATCTAATAATATTAATATTAATTTAAAAAACTTATTGTGGGCGCCCTAGACTACAATAATAATTTCGTTTATTTCGTAATGAGAAAGCTTTGAGTTCTAAGGTTTGTTAATGTCCTTGCATTAATGTTAGCCACAAATTACGTAAAACAGTAAACACCCTTTCGATTATATTATTATTCTAGCTACTAATTTAATAAAAGGAACTGAGAAATTAATGAAAGCTATTGCGTATTATTATGTACATCCCAATAGTATGTGACTGTTATTTCATATGTTATTTATAAGCTAACAATAGAAAATAATGGATTTTTCTCTCCCGTTTTCTAGCCTCAATGGATGCAAATATAACAAATGAAACATCTTGCCAACAACAAATTGAAATAGTCTTCAGTATATTATCATATCGAAAACTAAGATTACGAGTAAGTGCAAGTTTCTCAATATGAACTGTGAGACTCTAAAGAATAATTCCATTTCGATAATACATAACTAGTGTGGTCTCTCGTATGGCTTTCTTAGACTTTATTAAGACTTTGCTTATAATGAAGGTTTTTTAAATTCTCATCTACGAGTATTTGCTTTGTGTTCTGTAAGGATACAACATTGTACAACAGATTGTGATATGTCTGTTCTATATTAAGTAAATACACATCTTATCAATAGAGGTCAGTATAAATACCTAGGTTATTAATTATATTGCTAATTAGATCATAATTCACACATTCAATATCAATTAATATTTACGATAATATCCGAAATGAAACGTGATATAAACCATAGACACTGTTATTAGAAACGTACAAGAAAACATACAATATTCATAATATTACACTCTATTGCCTACATAAATATTTTTTAATTATGATCTATCTAATCTGCATATTATATAATTAAATCTAAGTAGGTACTTAAATATCATTGACATAGAAAATCCTTTTTATTAATTGGTTTCATTACCATACTATAATTTGATGCAATTAATTAATTCGTTGTGAATTAAAACATAACAAGTACATTGTGTACATGACGAAACTACTTAATAAAAAAATCAATTAACAGGTTGTTGAGGTGTGAAGCCTTTCTCTAATAAAATGACATTGGTCTGTAAATACCTCTGGATTTCTAACACACACCAATCTATATTAAGAAAATCCTTGTATTGTGAAATAAAATTTAAACGATTATTCTTAATAACATGGCCCGAACGCCCGGACCACGCCCGAACGTTCTTCTCTAATTAACGTTTTTAACCATAGGCATAGGTGCATAACAGGCAAGCAGTATATTCTCACTATGACAATGACTATGAAGCGTCTGGAAAGACATAATAAGATTGTGTAGCTTCCTATAGGTACATACTTAATGAACCACTGCGCAAAACTGCTCCGAGTGGCGAGACATTGTTAAATGTGTGTTCCTTGTGTTCCCACGAAGAATGTGATGGGCGCCGTTAATTAGGGAGAATTTTAATCTCTCATCGTCGTACTCTCTAAATGACTTTACTAATCTCTTTTCAATGATATAGACGCACAGGTTTCTAAAATCTCACGTCTCAGATATAATAACCTAGCACTGTTTGCACAATGGACATTCCAGTAATATTAGATACTTACTTTATTTACTCTAAAAGTCTTCAGTTATGTGTGTCCTGAAACAAAAAGAAACACAAAATGATTAGATTTTTTCACACAGAAAATAATACCTACAATTGGCTAAAGGCATATTACTTGTATGTTTAGAAGTAGAAGGTACTTAGCTTTACCCAATCGTTTTGGAACAATTTAGAACAATAAATAAAAGGTGTAATTTAATGTATTATAGCTACCATTATTTGTTATTATAATAATATATCAAAGCATGTAGGTAAATGTTAACGCCAATATTTATATTATTGACCTATAATGAACCAACTTTTGACCCACGCCTTATTACTTCCAATACTCAAGATCATAGAGAACGTAATGAGGTACTGACATATTACTATTAAGGTCTATAACATATTGTACTAGTACCTACCTAAATAGTTATTTATCTAGAATATTAACAAAGGATACTCATTACTCACCTATGACATAAAACGACTGAACTTAATATATTGGTACTTGGTAGTAATATGGGATAATAAATAGACAAATCTTGTCAATAACATCATAAGTATATTATAATACCTTGCTATGTGGTAACTTGGCGGTAATTAAACTGAAAAATAGCCGGAATATCGACGGTTTTTGGCTCGCCCTAGTGAACGCACAAGGGGGAAGAGGTCGCAAACTTGGATTCTGAGCCATAAGACCGACCTATATAACATATCCAAAAATTGGAAATACTTCTCGACTTGTAAAATATCATTTTCATTATTTATTTAACGGACTATAATAACCAGTGAAACATTAATTTCTTAGTACGAATAGCTAACAACTTCACAACAGATATCATTATAGTTCAGTAGGACGAATTTACATAGAGAAATATGACATCCATATCATTTTACATGTAAGTTGTTGGCCAGTTCACGTTTTTACTTTTTTCTAGATCCATTCTTTATTAGGAAGTCGTCGCCTACGAAACAATCGTAAAAAATATTATGCTAGATTTGCATCTCATCTCACGGTCATCCGTCTAGATATGTAGACTAATGCAATTATTATGTGTTTGAAATTAATGATACGGCGATGTTGAGTAAGAAGAAAATGACATGGAAACTATTTGATTATAATATTGCGCTCGTTCGGACAATTTGATTATTGAAATTATGTCTAATAGATACTAAGTTTGTTTCACGTTTTCCATCTCGGCAACCACTGTGTTTCGTCACAGTCGTAATGTTATTTTGATAGTTATGATACCTACTGTATTACCAAGTTATTATTGTAGATTATGTTGACTAAAGTAATAGCAAAATAATTATTGTACCACGGGTTTAGAAAAATATCGCGAAACGAGATCAATTTCATTGCGAGCACTGAGCTCAGATTACGATTGCCCTAAGGGATTCTCGTGTTCTGCAGTTACATCAATTTTTTTAACGGTAGCTCGATCGGGTAGTACCTAATGTATACTCGACAATAGCGAGGAGCTGATGGTTGTGGTTTATGCTTCAATTGAAATAAAATATATATTTTAAAAATATGAAGGAATCCTACGGTTTAGTTGAAAGAAATCTCTTCACAGCGATAAGCTGGTCCTGATGAATATTCGTTAGAGTCTTGTATATATCGTACTTATTTTTTTACTGCTGCTTAAACAATTCATCATGAGGTCGCCAGTCGGGGTAGACAATCAAGACAATTCGATATAAACAAATATTTTTCATTTTATATATATATCATTTAATTTTAAAAAGTACACAAGTATTAATTCCCAACGAAATAGTGTTGAAAACCAACGATATAAAAGCAGTTTTATTTGATCGAGATTACAAACAGAATTGAAGAATTAATTATAGTAAACACAACATAACTAACAATTACAATGCAATCATTATTTTATCTAATTAACAGTACGTTAACAACATTTCAACAATAAAAGGTGTAAAATAGTTTACGAGTATTAAGTCAATATTATGAGTACTGGAACAAGAAAACTTATGACGAAAACGAATACTTTTAATAGTTAAAATAAGCTTTATATTTATTTACTATATGTGAATAATTATAAAAATATACACTCTTTCTTCACAAATATAGATTCCTCATCCGAAAAAGCTTTAATAATAATAGAAACTCTCCCTTTAAAAATATTAACAATATGGTTTTTTTTTCTTCACCTCGAAGATATTTTTATGACAACTTGCCCCTTTTAAACTAAAAAACGACTTCATGATATCTCCTGGCAAAATGACGTGTAAGTGTCCTCAAATTATTTGTCTCTCGTAACGTCAGTTAAATATATGGGTTGGCTAGCAGAAATTACTACACGGCAATAAACCCACCTTTTAGCATATTGTGTGTTCAATGAAGAGTATTTTATTTTTATTTTATCGTAGGTATAATAGACAACACTCACACAACAAGGAACTCAGATGTAAGGGATGTGAAACAGGCAGCTTAAAATTATTCCTTTTCTACTAAGTAAATTTTATATACTAACAACCTTCTGATATTGATTTACGTCCATTTCATAAATCGATGTATTTCATATAATTATATTATATTGTGTATTAATTGTATTTTTTTATTGAATTTAGATTATAAGTATGTGTGTTTATTTTATTTTTACTGCAATAATATATTCTAATTAAGCATTATACTCGTAGTATATCCTTATACCAAATATAATTTACAGCTGTACCTAAATACATTAATTAGAATTAGGCAAACTGTTTTACTGTCTTATAATAATGTAAGTGTATTATGTTACACGATTTGGTTGTAATTAATGTAGGTAGTTTACTGAAAGATTAATTTTCGCCTTCACGAATAAGAGCATTTGAAACATAAGTATACCTACAATTACGCCTACGGTCAATACTGAACAATAGTGACCTTCAGTAATCAAGCTGGGTTAATATTAATAAAAATTATTGTATTATTGTTTACGGTGGCATTATACGAGTATAACCAAACACAAACTTATTATCATCAACCCACATAATTCTTGTCGAAACCGGGTATGAATATAACCCAGGACCGTAGCAACTTCTGCAAGTTGTTCGAATATTACGGAATTTTAAATTTTCACCACCGCAGTGCCTTCAGCTATTATCGAAAATTATTTATTCATCTACGGCCGAAGCTTTTACCAAAAAATACAAATCAATAAACAATATCACAACATATTATTCTACAAAATAACATTTTTTCAGATCAAATATGCAAATAAAATATTATACTGTAAGCCAAAAGAAAGCACACTTTATGAAATAACACACAATATTTCCCTCTCAGAGCATGACAGTACACAACCTTTCCTAATGGAATATTAAAAAAAAAACTGCTAATACCTCATTCTTTATTTGATATTACGAGCCTACAAAATGTTTTGAGTAGTTATCGATAAATGTTGAATATTTTTAATTCGAAGTTTCAATGAATTATTAAGCTTACCAGGGAAACATTGAGCTCCTTTATGTTTAATTTGTGCATTTTGATTTAGAAAGTGAAATATTGTAGTACAAATATTATTTCGTAAAACGAAAAATACTATGCTAAATACAACTTTAATTTACTATAAGAATGTATCTACGTAGCGAAAATTAGGTATACGTGATAAAGAAAGTGAAAGATAGTGAAGTTGTGCAATCTGTTATCTCTGCCTACCCCGTAAATAGCGCCATTTTTGACGAGTAGGGGCTAGTTACTAATAATATTTGGTATGTTCTTGCGTGGATAAATTATTTATCATATTATTGTAAATAATGTCCAAAATGTTAATACAGGTGTTATAAGTTGATTCGATTTTCTATAAAAAAATGAAAATAATAATGGGATTATTTAATAAATGTTGGTGATTACATAATTATTACATCACATTATTTTCAAAACATGTGAATTGTGACCATAGTTCTCTCATACTTCTTACTTCAAAATAATAGGAAAAATTTAAGATTAAACTTCAACAATGATGTAGATTTAGTTTTTCGGGTTAATCGTGTAGTGATCAGGCGTTCCGACGTTTCGGCGAACCTACTGCCGCCTTAGTCACGGATTGTGAATTGGCACGGATTGCGGATTGGTTGGACTGTGATCACAATCCGTGACCGAGGCGGCAGTAGGTTCGCCGAAACGTCGATGCACCTGCTCACTATACGATTAACCCGAAAAACCTAATCTACATATGGATCATCGTGAAAATCTGCAAAACTATTCAACAATGATAATGATGTGTTTTCTACTACTCCAATCCTGTAATGCTCACCGGTAAGATGAATTTCAAAATATAAGTGGATAAACGGAATAAAAATAATGTTAAAATACTTCTATAAATAATTTGAAAGATACACATTCGACACAACAGGAATCTCTGAATGAAATTAGGAAGACAATTTTCTTTTATGAAAAGATACCAAAATACTATAACTTTTTTATGTAAGTACTATTATAGTTTTTCATCTTATAACACATTGTTTATTATTGTTTATCATGGCTGTTTACATTTCAAATTCATGAACAATGAATATGAAAACACGTTGTGGATGTACAGGAACGGGGAAAAAGTATTCAAAACCAATGTTTTGTAAATCACAGTGTAAATGGCGACGATGAGGATTTCGTCAAATAGTGAAAAAGATTATTAAAAATACTTTTTCGAATCTGATCAGATAAATGAAATCGTGTACCTACCTACCTGAGTAAATGTTTAATGTCAGTTATCATTAATGTTTTACAAATAAGTACAATCAAATTATGGAATTAGATTAAATGAAAAACCAGAGGACCCACTGGTTGACACATTTTTATCAAGGTTACAGTTAAACTTTTTCAATCAAGCACGAACACATTTATACATCTGTCGGTGGACTTCAATGTTCCTAGAGTTGCCTTGTCATGCTTCGTTATTGGTTTGTATTAATTATTTATCTATTGACACGCTAACTACTTTACATTGGTAACTGCCAAACATAATATCGATCTTGAGTTTGATTACCTGTAAACGGAACTACAGTTGACAAAAATGTAAACGAATTATATTAATAATTATAATTGTAGGTATATGTCGTGCTTATGAAAGTATATTGTCATTTTTTGTACTAAGTACTAACTAAATGTCCAATGTAAACTTTATTAATCTTTGTTTATTTTATTACACTATTAGATTTACACTGAGGACTAAAAATATCAACAATATTTATATTACTATATAGTGTACAGTGTACAATAATAGAAAGACGAATCATTCGTCCTTCATGTTTGTTCATACTTACTCACATGCGTAAGGTGTTTCGTCGACATATAAAAATATTTTTTATTATATCATATAAATTTCCAAGGAAATATTTTAAGTATGTAGATTGCGGGGTCCCTTTGAAGATCAGCAATTTTGAATTGAAATTTGACCAGGTATACTTTATAAGTTATGATTTATAATTTATAGTTAGTACCTACAATGTTAACTATTGTTGATCTTCCTAGCATTTTAAACCAGACTCCTACCTTTAAAAGTAGAAGGACGTAAATCCTACAGTATGTAGGTACTTTCATGTCTACGAAATATTTTCAGAGCAATTTTTTACATTGTAATTATCTGACGGAAATTTCAAATACTAAATATATAACAAGATCCATCAAAGTCCACCATTTCATAAAATACAAATATTTCCTTTAATTTGTTATTATAAGAACATACGTACATAGATCGATCAATGTTACGTAAGCTGCTAAATAATACAAGTATAATTAACAGTAACACCACAGGCCGTAAAATCGTATCATTTTCCAAGCGATTAATTATATTATCTTTACTCAGATACTCAGTAGGTGCAGCAAAGTCTTCACATTGTTAACACCTTGTATTCACGTTAATTTTTAACGTTCTCATCGGAATTTAATCAAGGTTCTAATTAACCTTTTCATTAAGAAACAATGTGTAAAGTATGCTGGCAATCATTAACATTTTAACACGACCAACGGATGTATGAATTAATGGACGAATATTTGCTAAGAAAGAAATACACGGAATTACAAAAACGTAGACTCTTCTTCTCTTCCTGTGAAGTATATTGTTGAAATGCCGACTGTGGAACAAAAGATACGAATTCAAATTAAACCAAAAATGGATCAATTCAATTTATTGTACCAACAATTAAGGGCCCTTTATTAGCATTTTGGTGATTTCGCTGATTTTGCTGTTGTTTTTGGGAACCTTCCATTCAAAACTGAAGAACTTTAGAAACATTGTGATCCAAGAAAATGAATGCTCAATCTTCTAGAATGTGAATGCAATTAAAAAATAATAAAAAACATTACGGATAATGCAACAGGGTTGTTTTTAAAAAGAGCGTATTTTTCAATATTGAAAAAAGGGGTGAGTTTAGAGCTCTAAGGAAGATGTATCCTCACGTTTTTTTTACATTTTGTTTCGAGATATCGAAACCTTAGGTTGTTTTATCGAGAACGTACAGAAGAAAAGTGCGATTGGTAATTTTTTTTTAAAGATTTTCTGGAAAATAAGTTAATCAAAATTTCAGAAAATTTTGCTTTTTTTAAAGACGTAAAACATTCTCATGTTGTATTTTTAGTAGTTCATAATGTTTTTAATCTTGCTGGATAGTTCATAATGTTTTTAATCTTGCTGGATATTTAAAATTTTCAAAATATTGAAATTATCATAAGATAATATAAACACAAAATGATAATGATAAAAATCAGATTAGTTGGCGACTAATAGTGCGGACGTGGAATTTGCTGTCATTTTTTTCGGATGACATTTCATGAATATTTTGTGAATTTAAGAGATAAACACCAATTTAACCGATGTATATCTCTTCCTAATCGTAAAATCTATCAAATTTACATAAGGCAAATGATTATTAACAAAATATAACGTGTAAATTTAGTTTTCAGGATCTGTCATAATCATGTTACAATAATAATGTCTAATGTCATTATCATGCCACAGTCATACTTCGTCACATGCTAGAGAAAAAAATATCTGTTCCAGTAGTTCGACGCAGTAGGCACTATTAATTACATGAAGCAATATATTCGCAATATTCATATTTATTTATGTAAGCTCTCATCAACTGTATGTGTGTAAAAGATTTCAATGGTAAAAAAGTATAAAGTAGTAAAACATGAAAAAATCTTAGAATTAATGTTATCAATTCTTGACGATTTTCGAGTCTTCGTTATGATAACGATAAGTATGTAAATGGCAAAATAAATACGCAAATAATATGAGTAACACTGATATATGATAGAAGATGATGAATGAGATTCTCAAGTTCGCATACTGGGTGGAAGGATAATGAGTTGCGGTAGAGGAGTGTACACGGACTAGCATAATTTTCCACAGGTTGGGAACCCAGAAAGTAAATCCTTATCATGTAAACGCAGTATAGCAATATTTCTTATTGTAATTTTCGGGGAATGGATCGATAATTCTAATCACAAATTCGTATGTAGTTTAAACAATGTATTCCAAATCATTGTTAATGTGGGAACAATTGTATTCTTTCTAAACTACGAAATCGTTTGAATTTTGTTTTATTCGAAAATCTATAGCAATATAAGACAACTTCACAACAAGGTGCATTGTATTTTTTAACTCTTATTCGATAACCTAAAAGTGAATCTAGAATGTTTATGCGTGTGCTCAGTTACTCTTGTCACTTTTTTCAGTCAATGTCTATAAGTTAAATAATTATAAAGGCGCAATTCCACTGATTCAACACTAAGCTGCGTGCGTAAACCATGCGTCTAAAACGGTGCAATTCAGGAAATATTAGTTTGGCGCGTCATGTTTTTACAAACTTAAAAGTTAATAAAACTTATAAGTCAAATGCAAACCATTTTCCTTATGTCCTGGTAGATGTGCTAATCTTATTTACTGTCTTAAGTTTTGCCTACTTTCCGGGCTTGGAGGCCGTGTTCTAATGGTCGCTTGGGGACCCGACCATTAGACCACGGCCTCCATGCCCGGAAAGTACACATAACTTAGATATGATGACTCCGGCCGTGAAAGCTTCCGCACATACCTTATTTACTGTGTTTTTTCGCCCTCAATGTAATACATAACGCAGATTCCTTATTTACTTTTTTTACGTCAGCCATACCATACAATTGTATGTATTTACTTTATGTATTTAATTTTTCATTCTTCCGGTCCCTGTCGTGCTAAAACCGCACAGATCCAATAATTAACTTATATGCGGCAATGCGACTTGTTTTTTTGCGCATTGTATTTTCGTTTAATGGAAAGACTATAAATTATGTGTATCATGTGTTAATGTTTAAAACTTGCCTCAGTGGGATTGCACCTTAACTCTCTAACTTGTGAAAATACATTCATTCAAACTGATTTCAATTTTGCAAAATATTACAATACGATACTAGCGCCGCGTATCGAAATTTCATTTTCAGTTTGCTAATAGCGGGCTCTTAAGCTTTCTGTAGATTACTAAAAAAATGACTTTTTTAAATATTTTTTGACATTCCATCTATGACTATTATTCGATGAATTCCAACACTTTTTTTCCTTTTTTCAGATTTATCCATCCTTCGATGTATATCTGTTGAGATAACTACGTACTCCTATTCATATATACGGCACCTCTCTTCAATGACATCATCGATGTTTATATTTTTAAAAAGGCAAATTTTGACCTACTAAGCATATTGGAATGTGTCCTAGGCATGCTAAACTTTCATAAAACTCTATCAATGACAGACAACACAAACATAAACTAACTAGAAATTAAGTTAACTTATTCATGCTTATTCAATTTATTTACAGCGGGGATAATTGATTTTTACGTATATAATAAATATTGCAGTGTCATTGGTAATAGATTTAGTGCATACAATGACAATATGATATTAATATAAAGTAGGTACTTACGAAGGATTTCTTCACATCTATAAACACCAGTACGTAGATAATTTGAAAATATTTAGTGACAAAATATCTCCAATGCAATGTTGCCTAATATGAATGCAGGCATCATGACTATGAAATATTTAAATACAATGTAGGGCAGGAAACTCAAATTATAAGATAATATATACCTACCTATGTTATACCCATTACGACTTATGATAAATCGATGAAAGATAACTCCAGCGCAGCGTTTAGGGTTAAGATTACAATAAACCACCCCTTTTTATTTATAAATTTCAGATTGTAAACGGTATAGGTATAACCAAATTTATAAAAATAAAAAAACAAAATCTGTTTAGGTAATAATAGAATCTATTAGTTATTAATTAATTTTCAATAGCCTTCAGTTCTGTCTTCGTCATTTTTCATGTTATTCAATTAGCTTACTAAGAATTTCTCATAGTCATCCCAAAAATTAATAAAATTAGACAATGAAAAGTAGATCTCTTCAACTTCGAGTTATTCAGTATTTATTGTAGGTAGGTAGGTACCTACCGTTAACCTAATTGAAATTCATTTTAAAGTAAAATATGTTTACGAAGATAATATGGCGTAATGTTGTCCAATATGAAGCGAGTTTCTCTCTAGCTCTAGATGACTATGCCAAAATTAAATTGTGGGAACAGTTCAAAGACCACTAGGTAGGAACCAAAGTTAACAAAATTACGAAAACAGTGTACCTAAATTAAGATGAAAATAATGGAATTGTCTAATTTCGAAATTAAGTGCAAAAAATCTAAATTAGTTATAAACGCCGTCTTTTACATCTGCTCTATTTTTTTTATTTCAAACAACAAGTGATTCTCACATCTTCGCTTTTGTAAATAATTTTATAGGTTCATTGATCATTAAATGTTGAATCATTATAGGCACATAAATTAATATCAAGATTCAACCAGTTTTTGTTCCGAACTGCATTCTCTTGTTCGTTTTGAAGGACAAAAAACTACAGGATTAATGAATTACCATTCAGAAAAACGTTAATTACACGATTATCATTTCAAACAATAATTTAATAAATTACCTACCGTAGGTTTTCCTGATAGCAATACACACGTAGTAAATATTATAAGAAATTATATATTGATTAATAGTTTATTACTTGCTGCTGAACAATAGGTAACAAGGCGTATTATTTTATACTAATCTTATATGCCCGGCATTGGTTTTCCGTGAACAAATAACATGAAAATGAAACATGAACGAAGCACAAATCACCCGGCAATCGAATAAATAAAAAACATAAACGAGCAGAGATATTTTCAAAATTTTGCATTGTATAGTAACATAGTCGGATAACAAGTGGATCATTTCAGAAAATATAAAGTGATTACGATGGAATTGGAGAATACTAAGTCCTACTTATCGGGTCAATATAGAAAAAAAAATCATTCTTAACTGTAGATCAGATAACCACTGAAAATACTGTGTCATTGAACGTTACAAACTAGGATAGTCGTTTCCATCAATTACTGGTTTCTAAACTCCATATTTATACAGTCTTACTTGGGTTAATGTTTTCTTCAACTCTTATTGACTTCTAACCTATGTGTGATCTAAAAAATAAATCTTATATAGGCGTAGTTAATAACTTGCAGACAGACTCTAAATACTAGCGAATAATGTTATTACTATACGAGTATAGTTAAGTGTAGACTTTACAGGTACCCAATGCAACGATTACAACCCACATAAGACATGAACATAGTTCAGTTCACACAATACCTACATACATGTAACATTATTATATTATTACAATTACACTGTGGCGCAATGATTGTTAGCAAGTGTGCTGTTATGTCATGAAAGGTCTCGCTACTTTAAGAACATACACACTGTTGTCATACTAACATTTAACCTACAATGTTCCACAGTTTTACTGCAATTCAGTTTATACTGTTTTTGGTCATGAAATGCAGCCAATTACGATTATATTATAGTGCGAAATCCGTAAACCGCGGTATCGAGGAACACAAGGTTCATTCTAGAAGCTATAGATTCTTAGTGAATTGAGTCACCATCACACACACTGACTACCGTTTCCGGGCAAAACTCTACGTTTACAGTATAAGGAAAAACTCGCTTCAAATTTCAACTAGAATCTCACCATTTTTAAATAAGACAGTTGTTTCAATAACTAAGATGTCACAATCTTAATCTCTAACTTTAGCGTCCCTTGTAAACAGTAACTTGTCACAAATATTTGTGAATCACAAGTTGAAAAACTACCTAGTCGACGGTTCCAGTTTCGAACGATATATTCTGTACTTTGCGGCACAAGCTTTTACGAGTATATTGTTGTTGAGGAAAGAACGACGTTCGTGAAGACAAGCCCAGATCCACAAAAAGTGTAATTCGATACAAAAATAACAAGAAAAATGTAGCCGCAAAGTGAAGTATTATAAGATAATTGAATTTGAAGGCTGGCCACACACGTCCCGAAGTTCAGTTCCGGAATCGACCGTTTTGCAAAAAAGTTCTGATCAAAACCTCTCTCTGAATTCAGCGTCACCCCGATTTTAAATTCAGAAAGAGGTTTTGGTCGGAACCTTTTTGCAAAACGGTCGATTCCGGAACTGAACTTCGGGACGTTTGTGGCCAGCCATAGAGGCAATCACATATTCTAAGTAAAGTACCTACCTAATTAATTATAGATAGTATTGCTGAAATGCAATATTCACACCCATTTGCAGCAGCCGATATAAAGACAATACAAACAATCATTATAGTTCTCATTACCTCTAAGTTTATTTTACAACAGATATTAATAGTGAGTGAGTAATATATCCGGTAGAAGTAAAGATATCAATGAATAATAAATTATTATGAAATATGATCCCAAGAATAATGATGATAATTGATTGTAGGAGTAGGTATAATTTTCTTATGTGTTTTCTCCAAAGAACATTTCCCTGTCATTTAAATCATCATTATTCCCGGAATATAGAGGTACATAATATGTAGGATATTACTATTACCCTGTTTAGGAAATTGAAAATACCCAATGAATTATAAACACCCTACTACGTCGCGACGGTCGGGTCATATTCCACAATTCATACACATTGCACAATACAAAGGATACACGCTCATGGACTATGCAATTGTGCATTTTGTTCATTCATATACTGAAAGATTTGGCTTGATTTTGTAATCCACAGTAAATTTCGATAAAGATTGGTTTCGCGTTTGTCACTATTCTTTCGCGCTAGTTATACATAAATATGATAGTGTAGACTGTAGAAGTAGAGATTTGCGAATCAATAATCAAAAATTAAATTCACATTTTTCAAATAACCTATGGGCCTACATGCTAATTTTACGGTCTGATAATTTTTCTGCGAAATTTATAAACCAAAGCAACAATGTAATTATCAATGGATAAGATTTGTTCTATAACAATGGATTATGTATTAGACATGTAAGTAGATGAGTTTTAGAAACTAATTAATAAGATTTTTTTACAAAATGTTTCCCCATCATTAGTTATGTTTTCCTAAGTTACTTTGTAATGTGTTTCCGTTTATTTGTGAGTTATATAGCCGTTGAAGGAAAAATACATAATCGATTATCGATACAATTAATAATTAAAATATCATTACTGTACAACAGCTATTTGTAGAAGGATATGCGTGAGTTACAGTGTGGGATATTAGATATAAGTATATCCTCGAGTACACAATGCACATTCACAGATATTAGTAAAACGGATTCAATTTAAATGTAATATACATACTGCACCTCCATAATAATTACTTATGCCTGCACATTATATACCTGCACAATATATGCAATAATATAACTCTGAGAATTCTGTGTCGACCTGAATGAATGGAGACCTCGAAGAATAGACGTATCTGGAATATTTTCAACAGAAGCTTTATTGATCTCGAACAAACAAACAGGATTGGATTATAAATAGTTTGAAGTGTTTCTGTTTTTCAATAAATCTGATGAAAATGGTGTTAAGTAATGAATTGTCTAGCATTCGTGTTTAAATGACAATGGAGTCACGCGTTTGGTCTTTTGATTATTCGGCTGAATTGTATTATTGATTATAAGACGCAGCAGAGATGAAGTAAATCATATTAAACAATACACTACATATGAACATCAGCTATGAAGAAATGGCAAGTACGCACTAACGCAATCCATATATTATGCTACTGCAATAATTTCTTCTATACAGGTTTCCAAACGAAAGCTCCCACGAAATAAATTTATCTAATTTCATGGCGTCGTTAAAATCAAGGTAAAAACAAATTTAATGTTCACGCATTTTGTTGAGAATTTCCAATATCTTACATTATTACCGCGACGAAAACTAATCTCGAATTGGTCACACTTTTATAAATAGTCATTTTTACACATTAGATCCTTTTTTCCTTTTCCGTTGTCTGTCTTTTCGCTGTCTTTATTTCGAGTATAAATCGATACCGGTAAAAATAGTAATGTACTCGTACCATCATAACTCCTAAATTATATTACACTAGCAGTCAATTATGAATGAATTGTTAGAAAAGGATATACCTACATAGGTAGTGCTTTGTTTCTTATCTAAAAACAATAATTTTATGAAATTATTATCTGTAGGCACATTACACTAATGAATGCGTGACTGTTAGGAGTTAATGCATCCAATGAAAAGGATATGAAAATTGTTTATTGATGTTATGATTCATTGAGTTAGATACGTACAACATACCAGTAACTGTACTGGTGTAAAGGCGAAGATACACACGAGAGATTTTGGCCTCCCGGATACCAAAATGACAGGTCTCTTGTGTGTAAACACATCGGAGACGCGAGATATCTCTCGATACCGCGCGCCTCCTGAGACGGTCTGCGCACGCAAGTCTCGCGTCGTGTATTTTACATATTTTCGTCTCAGGGGACGCGTCTCCGGTCTTTTGACATGTTCAATTTTAATCTGAGGTCTCTTGGAGATGTTTGCAACTGAATTGGATTGGCGCGCGTGGGCACGTGGTTTTTGTATTGATATATAATTTTAAACATTCCTGCGATTGTGACGATATTAGTACATTGTTAATAATAAAATTGTTAGTTGATTATAATTATAATATAATTTTTAAATAATGGCGGATTAATAACAGAGTTGCATTTGCATTTGAAATATGAATACAGTTGTGAGAAATACATTAACATTACGTGTTTTGTTATTCCCTTCATGTCCTACAACATTTATAGCAAACTATGTAGTTACCATTTCACCCTTTAATATTCATCGAAGGAACATAAGGAGGAAACAAAATTTCGCTACTCACAACGGTTTCGGGTATGTAGTGCATACCGATACTTGCTTTGGCTTATGTCACTGATGTCATAGGAATGGTGTACATTAAAAGAAGGTCTAATTAAGTATTCTATTTCATTTACTAACGCAGAAAAGGAAATATACACATACGCATGTAAGTAAAGTACCGACCGACATATGTACATTACTGAATCGATAAATAGATAAATAATTTCAAAGCGGTATATAATTATATTTTTTAATCACAATACTCGTAAATACATGACACTAGAGTATGTACACAAAACCAAACGCCATTATGGCGCCAAAAATACTAATAGAATGAATGCAGCAACAGACCAAAGTCTCGCGTCTCGAGATAGTCCCGTGTATTTTAGAATTTGATGACAGGAGGCGATTGTCGGCCATTTTTACTAGAGATGCCGTCTCTAGAGACGAAAATCTCCCGTCGTGTATTTCACTGAAGAGACTGACGCCATTTTGTCAGTGCCTGGAGGCGCGTCTCCTGAGACCCCGTATATCCACACCTTAAGTATTAAACATCATAATGAGCTAACAACTGCACATAATGTAGATGGTTCTCAATAGTGATTTGCAGAGCCATTCTAACGCCTACAAGACGTATAGATACTTTATAGACTCCAGAGGCGATATCAAATTACGATAAAGTAAGATTTATTCTACATCGTTATCCATTCGGGTAAAAAAATAGTAAAACCTGTAAAGTTATTGTTGAAAAAACCTGATTCTCCCAATAATCAGAAAATTTAAAGTTATGTACATATGTACAATCGATTTGTTAACTCATTTGCATGTTTTTTTTTTTGTACCAAAAAGGAAGCACTTTAGGTTGATAAAACATTTAAATAGTGAGTGGCGAAATTAGCGAGACTCATATTATTCCAATTTATTTTATTTCATTTCGGTTTGGTGGTGCCAAAAGAAGTCCAATTATTATTAGAAGATTTCAAGAACACACCTACACTTGTGGCATCAAGATTTAATTTGACATATAATATACCTACTCGTTCTTTGGCCCAGCTCTGCGTTTTCAGCGTAATTGACTGTACTGTATATTTAAAATAAATAATTGTTAATTATAAATTATAACAGTTATTATACAACACGGATATTTTACTCGATATAAGATAATAAGTTAATAATTTGTAAAATCTATTAATTCTGATAAATTATTAAATTATACTATGTCAATTATATTGCATAGGGATCTCAACTCATTATTCATTATGCTCTATATTTATCAAGGATGCAATTCTAAGATATTTAATAAAGATTTAGTTAAATAAACAAGACTAATCTCTCTAACTAAGTTATAATTGTTAGTGGCTTGCATTCGTTTAGATTTAGATAAGTTTCTTTCACCGCTGGAAATGTTATTCTTTCCGGCAGACATGAGCTACGTATTGTATATCCTCACGCTTTACTGAGCCGTGATGGTCAGTAATCAGTATGATACTTGCTTTGCCAAAAAGAGAAGATGTACATGTAGTGTAGATATCTCTCAACACGTCTTATAGAAAGCGTTTGTGTTATAAAATGTACAATGCATAGACGTATTGTTTTCAAGGAAAAATATTCTTATGCAAAAATATGAACGATGCTGGTGTCTTTTGACATTTATGTATTAATATTCCATCCATGTCGTCGCGGCATTTTCTGGATTAACCACTGATATCTGTCTAAGTATGAATTGCTCTTCGAACGATGCCCGATATACGGACAAATCGACTAGATAGGAAGACGGTTGGGACTATAAGTTGAAATGCAAAGTTTTAGCAATCACCCTCTACTCACATAACGTATCAATTGATCTGAAGATATTATTTCAAGCAGTTTAGGTACAATATATTAGTTGAGTTAGCTATATATTAAAATTTATTTTACTTTACTTTAATACTTCATTTTTTTAATGAATTTCAATAGACAATAGTGATTGAAAATTGTGTGAGTGGAATATGAAATAAGCGCACAATGATGCAACAAATGCAATGACGGCAAGAGAACACACTATAATAATTCTTATGTGACCTCTAAATCTTACAGTCGAATAATAAATTATTGATACAATTTTAAATCGTTTTTTAAATGCGGTGCATAATCACAGTGACCATATTTTTTATTCTGAAGCAATTACTATTAACCTATTGAAATAAAACAACAACGTATAGGTGCAAAAGAGATAATGAATCAAAATGTAGTAAACATTGCTAAAGTAGTTTGAACTCAAGTGTGCGCAATATTTTCCCATCAGAAGCGAAATGCTACCAAATATTATTTTGGAAAATCGTAGCAGTTTGCAGCTTTTGTAGCAATTTTGTAAAATTGTAGCAAACTTGCAAATATAGATTTCTTAAGGATGACAATATTGCAAATGGTTACGTACTAGGTAGTTCCTATTTTTTGGTATGATTGGTGTGTATGATCGATGGTACAATGGAAAATCTATGTTTTCTCACTACCTCCTCCGACCAGAACGTCAAATTTATAACCACCCGACGTTTTGGTTGGAGAATAGTTTTGTCACTGAACTTTGAGCTTTGAGATATTTTTTTCAGGACTAAAATAGAAAAAACTTTTGTAAATAGTTGTCACAATATCATGCAGTATTCGTAATATATAAGATATTCATTTTGTATAATGATTTCATGATAAATACTAATCGATGTCTGTTGTAATATATAATGTTAAAGATCATAGTGCAACACATCCGTAAAGGATGACCATTAAAGATTATTAACATTAGCTCAGAACATTTGGTTACATCCATAGAATAATAATATATAGTACCTGGTTACATCCTAGTAAAAGTTGGAATTAACAGAATGGAGACAACAAACCATTACATAAAATGATCTATGAATTATGTATATTAGTATTTGTGTAAGTATATAATGACATGAATGTATAGTTTGTTGTTTCACCGGTACAGGTTAATCTTGTTTTTTTTTTTTAACTGGACTTATGCATGTATACCCCATTTGTAGGCAGAACCCCTTGTAAGTTCACAGTATTAATTAGTAGTAAACTTAAAAGCAAAATTTTGATCTGAAGAAGAATGCTTCGTGTGTCCTGGACAGAACATAAAACCAACGAGTCTATGGGAGCTCCACATAGAAACTCATCTCTCCACAATATGCCAACTGCGTATACTTTCAGGAATGTTTCGAGGATGTGCGCTTTAAATTAAAAAAAAACTTTATTACATTTTTTGGTAGAGTAATGATATGAAGTTATAGAAGCAAATTTGAGCACATTGCCTACCACTGACCCACCTTCTGAATGCCGTCGTTAACATTTAATGTTACACAAACTTCTGTTTGATTAAACGTGTGCAACACTTATCACTTAAGGCTGTCAATTTTATAGCTTTCACAGTAGGAGATCGTGAGAAATTTATAAAAAGCGTTATTACATACTCGTACTTCTGAATTTTAAATACCCACCTCCGCGTCACGGCCCTAGACGGCGATAAGGAAGCAAAAAAGATAGTACGTAGGCTTACTTAATAAAAAATATAATTATTTTTTACACAAAAATGTATTAGATATTATGATAGGAAACGTTGTAATACACTTATGATTTCCTAGTGAACTTTATACTTTATGGTCGAATTGAAATACTTTAAGTACGCCCACTTAAAAATCTTTTAATGTGAACACTTATTTGTGATCTATTTTTTTGTTTGTTACTATTTAGGTACCTACATATATATTCTAAAAAGTGTTGTAGCTATATACTCGTATTAATTACAATACAACTGTAAAAGAAATATTACAAATATTAATATGTTTTCAGAGGACAAAGAAGAATTTTTCCGTTTTATTATTTCATTCCTTTTCGTTGGAGAGGTGAAAGTTTGGATATGTACCTATTATTTCTTAGGTTCAGTAAGAGTTCAATGAGCATGGAATGTTCCTCAATTTCCCTGCCTTCGCATGGGAAACGTTAAAGGGCAATTTAGTAATAATTGAATTCAAATCCTGTTGGTCTTCGCAATTGGATTATGTTCTATTAGTTACAATGAAAAGTCTAAAACGCACACAAGAAAGAAATATACTCTCTTACAAATATAATATAACCAATCAAATAAATGATCGAGTACTTATTTACTCCAGCATTTAGTACCAATCAACTATAATAACTACCTGAAAATAATTGTAACTTTGACTAATTTTAATTGCTCTATACTCAAAAGTATGTGATTTTTTTGCTTCCTCATATGCGGAGAATTAAAAGTAAAACATAATTTGCTCCGGGAGTTAATAAAAAAACACATGTGTTTATTCAATGCCGTTTAAATTATTAAAATACACCCGTAGCGCAATACTTAATGTTTTTACATTGTTCAAATAATATTAAGAATAAAGAAATTAATGTTAAATTGATTTAACACACACGCATGTCGATATAATTATATTACGTCAATTAATTTCGAAATAATTACTATAATTGTTTATTATTATCCCTTTTATTTTATTTTTTTAGATCTGTCAAGGTCTAATGAAAAACAAAACGCGGTATTATAGTAAATGCCATAAATTTTCTTAAGGATTTCAGTTTAGGTAGGTATGTTTTATTAATTAATTAAAAAATCCATAATACTTTTAATTATTTAATAAATTGTTTTAGATTTAATATGTTTATTTAAATAAATCAATAAATCATAATCAATTCAATTATTAGATTTACGACCTAATAATTATTTTTTAAGTTATAATTAATACGGCCTATATTAAAATAGTTGGTAGTTTTATTATCTCATTAATTTATTTATTTAATATAGATACTCGTAGTTATGTTATTAAGGAACGTACTCGTATATAATGTTCCTGAACCGATTTTACTTCAGTAGAATACATAATACTAATTTTACTATGTAAATACATGTTAAAACTTTATATGGACAAAATTATAAATAAAATATAGTCTTGAGGTTAAAAATTATCTTAATTTAATTTACGACAAAACGTCAGTTGTTTTAAATTTTAAAATTGTTGGTTAGATCGTTGACCTTATATATAAACAATATGTATTCATAGTTACACGGATGTTTATAATTAATTTAACAATTTTCAATTTAAATAAAAGACCCAGGTAATGTATTCATTAATGGGTACCATAAAAATCAATTAAATCCTTTGTTAAATGTGGCTGCTTTTATGAAGTGGGTGGTACCCAAGTTGCAATCAATTTTAATTTCTATGTAGTATTATTTTTTAGACTCACAGCAACAACTCTAATATTCCTAGTTTGTAGTTAAATAATTACTGTCATTTTTTACTAAAATAATATAGTACACGATACAACAGCAAAAAATCCTTGTTGTCAATCAATATTTTGAATACTTTAGTTTGTAAATAAAGCAATATTTTTTTTAATATATATTTCTATTAAGTTACATTCTAATATATAAGCAGTGTGTTATTCAAGGACAATAATTATATAGTGATTCAAATTACTGATATAAAAAATGTTTTTGTCCCTAATAATAAATTTATAGTAAAACCCTAGCAATAAATTTATAGCAAAACCAATAGTAGGTATCTAATATTTTACTACCCACATGTCTATATTTACCCATTGTTTAAGAGAACAAATTGTTTAAGTATGTATAGTCAAATACTCTATAATTTATTAAAAAACGTGGCCAATCCTTTCCCTTTAATATGTATATTAAATATAAGTCCAATATAATGTGTTATTATGTTCACACAACTGCCTGCCTGATCGCACCCTCAATATACTTGTACAAGACAATATCATGAATGAAAATGAGCTACGAGTACGAAAAGAGTGAAAAATATGTAGCGGATGATATATTTACATCAAGAAACACTTTACATTAATGGAAAAATTATACAGTAACGTCATATAACTCGTATTAACGAGTAAAAGTCACGATATCGTAGTCATTCAATTACTTAATCATTACACATTGTTACAGGGAAATAATATTAGCGCTGAATAATTAATTGAACACTTTTGAATTGGAATCAGTCCAAATGATGAAGTTAGCATTCACATGATGAAGCGTTAGTTTATTAAATTTATCAATGTCTCAACACTTCTTTATATAAATAATTTATTTGGTCATGCACTTGGCATGTGACACTCACCTGGAGAAAATGGTTAATGAACCCTATGAACCCAATCACTTTATTACTAAGAATAATCTACCGCACATGGGAAATATATTATTCACACTCCTCAATGATTATAAGGTTTTGGTTAATACACATATTTATCATCATACATTTTAGCTTAGTGAAGATTACAGAAACTGACAAAGAAATTTCACAAGGGGAAAAGTATGCAGCTATCGAGCCAGAGGCCTTTATAGAGAATACCTAAATTATAGTTGAGCCGGGAGAAAATGAAAAAGTCATCAATATGAAACCACACTGCTGTGAATGTAAGGGAAAACTTTAGTGTCTTAGAATTAATATTTAATTAGATAGATATAATATGATTACCAAACTTTGCCCTTCGTAACAAATATTACTTATCTCCGACACTTGGAGTAGTACCAAAGAATATGACAATGAATCAATCAAGTATTCACTTATACATACTCACATGCTCTTATTATAATAGAAACAATGTACACATCGATGAAAATTGAGAGTGAAAAAAACTCCAATACTAATCGGCAAATAATTGTCTTTAAACAAATTGAGTCTGTATTATAATATGGGACAGTAATGAGACTTAGAACAATAAAATTGTGTTTAGAAATGCGTGACAGAACTCAAGACATGATTAATAATAAAAAACTAATATTGTACAATCTATTGTAAGACAAGGTCACTTGGCTATGTCAAGGACGTAATCAACATCACTCTACTGCTCTACTCACCTATCTCTACATCATTTACTCTTCAAACGTTTATTACGATTTTGTTACAATCATTATTTATTATACCAACAAGTGTTGTAAACTACATTTATTTTGTATAACGGATATTTTATCACGATAAAATAAATGATATGTCAGTAAATAATACTCGTAGTCTTGATGTACGAATTTTATACACCTTAGTCTGGGATTTAATCACTTCTATATATTATTCTAAATGTTAATTTTTCTAAACTTCATGTTTTTGACACATATCGTTACGTAGTGCAGCAAGCTGGGAGAACCCGGATGCGAAGGGGGAGAAACAGAGATGAATGGAGGGAAATGGAAGAGCCTTTCATCCACCAGGGAGCGAAGGGGGCTGAGGAAGAAGAGGACGTAGACCTCGTAAAATATTTAAGCTTGTATTTTTCACCACAATCACGAGCTTATTTATTTGGGAAGGTATTTTGAAATATTACAGAGTAGTAATCTTGGGAAATTGAATTAAATTTAAAAGGTATTTTTAACGTATTTTTTGTAAAATACTTCAAGAAAATTTAACTAAAAATTTATACATTAGAGTCTCACAATCCGGCTTTATTTATAACGATTAGGTATGTATTAGACAAAGCATACTATTTTTTAATCAACACCTACTTACAAACTACAAAATATCATGTCAATGAATGTATTGTTTTGCATCTTGCATTCTACGCATCACTGTTGACTAGGTACATTATTATTGTTACTCTCTGAGCCAAAGGCAAATAATTTAGACACTAATTACATATATGGGCTTCAGAAAAATCTATTCTGGGAAAATATAGGTTTTCCAAACAACGGTAAGTATATTTGCACATACTTATGAATGAATGATTCAGGTCTACTTTTGATCTTCACAATTCTGTATTTACCTAATAATGTTATTACATTTACACAAATGCGAACGTCTATCATAAAGCAAATACAGCAGTGCACGTACCAGCAATGTTTATTTATGATATAAAATATGATATATTATCTATAAGGTGCAATGGTCTTTATATCGTACATACACCACATACGAATAGTTTGTTGTGTTTTAAAATTATATGCAGACATACGTGATTGATACAAATTACTGATGCATAATGCATTTTCCTAGAATTTATGATTCAGTTCAATCTAATCAATAATTATTTATCTGACGGTAATGATGTTTTTCTTTAATTCATGTATATTCAATTCAGAATACGTATTCACATTATGATATTACACTTTTGTATTCCAGCATTATTACAACTCCTTTTAGATTAATTATAAAATGGTATTGACTCATCACTTCGATTAATTATATCTTATTCACGTATCATGATAATCTTTAGGAACAAAAGTCCAACAAATACCCGCTAAATTTTTAGATTAGTTTCAAGGATTTAGGAATAGTGCAGATCATCCAACCATAATCACATTATTGCACAGTGCGTGGAGATAACAAGTGATAGCAGTAAAGATATGAATAGCGTCATCAAAGTATCCACAATGTTATCATCCCAATAGAAACAACCACAATGGGTAATAAAAACCCTTGCTGACCTGTATGAAATATCGTCTTGCCTCTTGTTTTACACACGGGAAGTTTACATACATTTTTAGTATAATATTGTTGTGTATTGAGTTCTACTTTATTGGGTGAAAAATATAAAAAAATGTAATCTAATTCAATATTACGTACATGATTTTATAGTAATTTACACAATTAATGGCGATAATTTTAAAAGAGTGCGAGATTCGTCAAATTGATCAAGTATAGATAAACAGGCATACGAGTATAGAGCACTCACACAATAGTCACAATACATAGATAATTGAGTCAACTTAAGAGAAAAATGACTATGATCACAAATGCATCGAATCCAGTAATTGTAAATAATAAAAAAAAACAATAACAATTATCTGTATCAAAATAAAATGTCAAACGATATCAGTTAATTGATTTTCCGTGCACCATTTTATTACAGCGTACTAAATCAGTTCACGACACATTAAAGCAAATTACATAATAAACCAAAAATTAAGAATCTCTAGGTACCTTGTACATAGTACTTTTCACTTCATGGATGAAAATGAAAGTGTTACGGAAGTAATGGTTTAGTTCATCAATTTAAAACAATCAGTCGATTTGATTGTGATACTTAATCTATATGCATTAATGTATAAGTCAATATCCATTCTGTACAGTACAGCCTTAACAAAAGATACGGTCCAACGCCTCCCAGACCGATGTACGAGTATAAAATAATAGTACTTTAGCCAATACATACAAATAATAGATACTCGTACTTCTTAAATATTTCGTTTTAGAGAAATATTTGTTGCACCGTTCTACGGTTGGTTGGAGAAAACGAATTATTATAAGGTATCTCCATTTGTTTATTATCTTCTTAATTAATTCGACTAAATTAAATAAGTGAAGAAATAGAACTTGGTGATACAAATTATTATACGAAATAGAAATGTTATCTGATAAAACACATAACACCATCTTGTAAGAACAGTAAGTTCTCTTTGAAATCTGAAAAGTATCAACTCAAAGAAATTCGTTTTATTCAAACCGCATTAATGAATATTTTAATGTTAAAAAATAATTCTCAACAACAATTCAATAGTAAACATAACAGGTATAAGAACAAACTATAGAAGAAGAAGATATAGAAGCAATTTCATATTAATTTACAAAAATGGAAAACCTGCGTTTGCGGTATTATTTATCACATCATAGTCATAGAAAACTAACTACAAGAAAAATATTTTGTATACTAAACTAGATCTACCTGTTGATAATTTTCCACCTAGGTGGGTGCCTTTATTACAATCAATGCAATATTATTACCTGTAACATTGTTATTTTGCAGCTAATAAGAGTATTGTATAACTATTATGAGAGATTATGTATCAAGATTAGTAAGTTAGTATAGAATTAGTAACGAGTAGTATGGATACAATTGACTTAATAATATATATAGATATGATCATAAACAAAGATTACTACAAGATTTATTGCAAATTTAATAGCATTCTTGCAATAAATTTCTTATTGACGGATGAGTGTTGGCGAATTTTGTGAAGTTTGAAAGCAATTCTCCGCAAACTGTTGTATCAATCATTTTTTTTATTATGAATGTGTATCACGAATCCGGTAGACAAAGGGAGCATGTTTTATCAGACACTATATTGTATTGTTCTTGTATCCATTCATACTGTACTGGAATACTACTTACTACACAATTTACGGTGAAACGGAAAAATTGATACTACACAATGTTTCATAAAATTTCTGTAGGTGAACAGTGAACACGAATACAAACGCACATCAACTGAAAATAATACACTATAATTAGACTTGAAAGACTCTTAATAAATGATTTATTTTTCTCATAGAGAGAGACCTAAAAAACTTGTTTTTTTCTATACTGTATTGAAAATAAATGCTCTTTTTCTCTGTGTAAAAATAGATACTGCAACTATGGTTTTTCTTTTCGTCCATTTTGTATAAAAGAGTTTGAGATATTCAAAAGTCGGCTTATCTTAAATATGTTGAGGTTTTATCTGGTTGATTTAAACATTCGTTTCGGCGAACCATACTCCACACAGATTTGTCAAAGTATTTAATAACATGATCGACATAAAAAAAACTTTAACATGGATCGTCGTGAAAATCTTCGACAATTTCTATTTATAATATGTCGTTTGGTACCTACTTACGTGTAACTTCATACTATTAACACTTAATCAAATAATATGAACGCGATATAAAATAATAACACTTGTACCTAATGATCATTAAACATAATTGTTCGACAGTAATGTAATAACACGTCATCATATGACATGACAGACACGCCGTGAGCAAACACAAACAATACCTAATAACTTTACAATAAAATGTGTTTTCCTAACATTATAACAACTTACACAATAATTACGAACTAAATAGAGTAATTTTGTCACTAAATAACTTCGCCAGTTTAACGCCTATTCGGTTAGCGATTATTCTATACTGAGCCCACCAACAGGAATAGATCATTTATGGCATAGGTTAATATGATAATATACTACTAGATCCTGAATTCATAGGAGCAGTGAGCTATTTTCGGTCATCTGGCATTCTCACAACTTGTGCCAGTCAGATCGAAATAATGAACTTTCATAATTTTCGTGAATAATTACGCAAATAAATTTCGCAACGCATTGAATGTATTATTTTAGGAGTCTCTTCATATTCTTCGAGCTTTCGGTACCGAAATGAAAATAACTCTGACATTATTGGATTATTGGAAGATTGGTTCTAAAAATATATTTTATTCCTCCTAATGTATCGAAATTACTAACTATTATAGAGAAGTTCTTTGCCAACCTCTACTGATCATCTTATATTCAACCCCATATCCTTAAAACAAAATAACCTCTACCACACTGCCATGTAGCATGCTAGGACTTGCTCGGTGTCCTGCACCTGTCTGCACATCAAGTGCTTAGCTGTTCCCCACCCCTGAAGATTCTTCGCAGAACACATCCGCAGGAGACATTGTGGTTTTCTGGGAGCGGGCGGAAATAAAGATGAGTTCTGAGAAAAGTCACTAGAAACTTGAAATATTTAATACATATTTGATGACGGTAACTAAATGGCATCTGTATTTTACAACATTCCTTTATATGTATTTCTGATTCTGCCATGTGGCATTTGTATAACTTGTCATAATCATATTATTATAACACAACAGGTAAGTATGTCATATGAAATGTCTAATTTAACACAGCATAGGCAATTATTATATACTCTGTAGGTATAGTAATTCATTTCATTGTGCTGAACATTTTTTGATATTCTTGTGGTTCCCCGGCGGCGGCGGAGAGAAAATATTTAAATTGCTCTAGAATTACTCAATATTTACAATATTCTTAAAAGAATCTTAAAGAAATAAATATGACCGAAGAACGACATTAAAATATGGAAAGAAAAACATAATTGACATCACTTTGAGCACAGGTAGATATAGAAATACGTAGTGAGAAACTGACAGAAGCCCGTATAAATAAGGATCAGAATCATGGTCAGTCCTCAAAATGGACTCAGTAAATGGGCAGAGTTTCGGTGGGAGGAATTGTTCGATTTTCTCCGAAACTCATGTAAAAATGTCTGTACTTTACACATGGGAAAAAACATCAGCCGAACTAATTTTGAGTTACACAAATACATAAGAGGTCTCTTGTCTAAATCTGAATAATCGTTGTTTGTTGAGTTTACTCATACATATACTCGTAATATGTAGATAAGGTACATTACCTATATCAACTCGCAACCAAGCGTATGCAATAAAATTTGGGCAAATACAGATATTTGACAAAAACACTTGTTTTTTCATTAAGTACCTACTTTATATGTAAACAAATTTAATAAAGTTAGTTGGTAATGAACGGTTCTTCTTCTTCTTTCATCGTTTCCTCATTGCTGAGGGTCGTGATTTGTGGAGCTACCCACGGACAAAACAAGACGCCTCCAGTCCTCTCTATTCTCCGTAGTCCGCATCACCGAGCACAAGTCTCTCCCAGTCATTTCCTTAATCTGGTCGCACCACCTTGCAGGAGGTCTACCTCTACTTCTTTTGCCTGGAACACTTCCCATGATTATATTTTTTTCCAGGTTTCCGGATTCTCTTCTGGTGATGTGACCAAAGAAACCCAGTACTCGACGACTGCACACCGCAGATAGTCGTTCCGTTATTTTGAGTTCTTTGAGGACTGAGTCATTCGTCCTCCTTTCAGTCCATGGGATCCTCAGCATGCGACGCCAGCACCACATCTCAAAGGCATCAATTCTGGCGCGATCTCGGGATTTTACTGTCCAAGTTTCGGCCGCGTAGAGAAAGATAGGGAAAATGAGGGTTCGTATTATTTTAATTTTGAATGAACGGTAGGTAGCGAAAAAACCAACAAAGGTCCTAAAACACGAATAAGTATGGCAGATTATGCAGCACGAGTATATCTCGTATAGATAAAATGATTTGTTCCGATCTTGAGACTTTAGAAGAGAGGTCATTCATTATCAGTGGATGTCGTGGTTTAGTGAATACTTTACTCATCCGAATAAAAAAGTACCAAGTTGAGGTTTTGTATTATTAATAGTATAATTATATTATTACCACTCACACAGTTAGTACCTACTGTACTGTAAGTAGTATTGCACAATAAAATTAGAAAACATAATTGAAAGGCATTTAAGGTGAATAAATTTTAATCTACAATTGACCTCTAGTGTCGTAATTATCAACATGCGTATAGTTACGCATCAAAACACTTTTTATTTGATATTTTAGAAAAATTGACAATCTTTTACGTAAAAGCAATTTTATATAACACACCTTTGAAGGTAGTCGGTAAATTCTATATAGATCGCTACACTGAACATATAGCACGTGTCCGTATTTACTTGACAATAGTATGATATAATAACACCTACTAATATAATAATGCAGCTAAATGGTTACGCATTCTGAATCACATTAAATTATATCATATGTTTGTAGGGTTTTCGGTAGATTACCTACGCAAAAAATTGCACATTTTTGTCGAAAGGTAACAAGCAAGCCATCTACGCATATGAAGATTGCTGTATTCATTGACAAGCATCATACGAGTAATCTTATAGTTACTACCTATATGTAAAAAAAATAAACATTTTTTGTAAAAAAAAAAAAACATTTTTAGTAAAATTTGTGTTCGGAATCAATTATTAGTAACAAAAATATATGTCAGTAGTAATAGAAAGATTCTCCGGAGTGTATGAACGTGGTCCTATCGATGGACAACAAGAAGAGATTCACTATTCTGAGTAAAATTTAATAAGTTCTTGTAATTAAATGTTAAATTAGACTACAATAAATGTAAGTAATAAGTAGTTTGATGAATGTTTTTTTTCCTCAAATTATGTTATTGCAGAATGCATGTAGATAGACGATTAACACATAGACGAATAAGAGATAAATGGACCATGTTTCTTGTTTTAATGTTTTGATTGATAGTTACACAAACAATACAAATAATATATCTCGATTTTACATACAAAAATAAAATAAAGTGAATACGTGTAGTGTGTACACTGTACATACAATGCATCATGAATTACCAAATCATAATTGTAAATTACAAAGAACTTTTTATATCATTCGTTCTCAATAATGACCTAATACAGTAGGCAAGAGATAAATGATAGTTTAATAGCTAGTTAAGTACTTCGTGTAATTTGATACAAAATAGACTATATGTAATATTACATTAGCAAATATTATTTATCAATAATTTGAAGTACGTGGAATCAATTGGAGTTTAATACTGTATTATTATAACTTTATTAAAATTTCTTCACCTAAATGTTACGCATCGTTTTGTAATTGTTGCTAAGATCAAAATAAAATGTATTTCACTTAAATTATTATATAATACATTTATTGTTATTCTATACGAGAACAATATGGAGCATTAAATCATTCGCAAAAAATAATACTGAGTGATGAAACTTATTTAATCTTTAACATGTTAATGGTACTTAATAAAATCGTATTGGCATACTCTTACTTATATTTGTTATTACTTTCATAAAAACATTTTGCAATAAAAACTTTTTCTAACTAGGCTTGCTGGTCACTTGTTTTACTTTCATAACATAATTATCATACACAATGGAAGAAAGAGAAGGGATAGACCTCAAAGCATTGCCCATATTTTATGGATCATGGCCAATCTCAATAAAAATCGAATAATACGCCATAAGTCTTAGGTCGTGTTGTGTATAACTGAGAGCAAACAAAATAAAAGTTCTAAGAGGAGATACCATTTATGTTTACTTTTACAGTATTCATATTAGCTTATCATTTGCTTAATAAAGGACTCAGAACAGATAATTATGGAACACTTCTTCTCTTTGTCAAATGACATGTAAGGGTCAAAGATATTTTAAACTGTAGGAAGATACTTACTATAAGTTTTCCAGTAGAGTAAAATACAGTCAGAAGATAAATGCATACCTGAAATACAAAAGAAAAAATAATTATAAAATTTATATTTGTAGATTATATTATTCTCGTACTACTAGATCATATATAATTTATAATAAAACATGGTACTCCAATAGAAAGTCATAATGATTTGTCAAAATTAAGTATAAGTTCGATTCTAAGAATGTAAAGAATTACACATTACATTAATACAAAGACTTTAATTTCTAGTTAAACTATTATATGATAGTTTAACATTTTTACAATGGATTATACTAAAATATCAAAGTTAATAGACGGAAGTGTAAATTGCAAAATCAGTTTAATGTGATTCCTCTCCGTAGAGCAGGGTCGTATTTATTACGTATCAGATTGATGACCTCAGTACGTAGATTGGACCTTAATATAAATTAATCTACGTAGGTACATGTATTTGCAAAATCCTACTTCAAGTGATTAATATATTTGAATTAATCATCATGATACACACCTATTCGTATTTACTAGAGACGAACTGACAGATCAGTAGTCCGCAAATCGCGGTTAATCGAAAACGATTTCCGTAACAAATCCGCCACCCTTTGATAGTATTATTTCTATTTAATATATGTAACACAACAAAGTTAGCACAAATAATACTTAATCATTTTTAACAGATTTTTTTCTGCAAGGCAAGTTGTATGCCTTTCATATATGTAGGATAAAAGCGTCGGATACATACTTAAATATAAAAACAAGGTCTCAAATCTATCCATTGCATTAAAAAATATTATATCTTATAAAATTGAATATGTACTTTCGTATCTAATTGAAAAGATATCTTCATTACACTAAGTGATCGAATATCATTTTACCATCGGATTTTTAAGAGCATTTTTAAATGGATATAGATTTCCTCATTATTTTATAGGCGACCCTCAAAAGGCATTAAGAAAATAAAAGTTAATAAGGAAATACGCAGTACGTAATTGTGATACAAAAGTGTATGTCATGTTGACCTAATCCAAAAGAGTCCATTATGTAATTAAACATAGCTCAACACTTGACTTCGATTGCATTATGATTCAAGTCCGAAATGAAGTACCTAACTTATTTATGTTACGTCTATCTCACACAATACGTGTTTCTATCAAATCTAGAGAGACTCTGGTCAAACGTCTCCGTACTTCCTTCCTTTCAACTTTATAGACAGCATTTCGTTTGAGACAATATTATGGTCTACTTCAGTCGTATCGAATTTCTTAACGTTTTACTAGACGTTCATTCTCAGAGAAGACATCTCTACAACATGTTTTAAAATAATGTTGTGACATTTGAATAGTCAGTATGAGTTATTGAGTAAAACATTTTAATTTCAATCTAGCTAATTAATTTATTCATCTCTATATAATTAATAATATTGTAGGTAATATTAAATACTAATAGAATATGACGAAACGGTGTTAACCTAAGATGCTAACCTATAAACATCCGTCAGTTAAGTACGTAAACAGTATACCACGACCATCCGTAGCATACGAAAAGTCATTACACGTAATAGTAGAGGAAAATACAAGTCAAGTTGTAGGTACGTAGAATCTACGAGTACAGTTAGTGAGTCAAATAGACCGCGATCACGTGGGAAATAATATAATTATTTTATTCATACAAAATAACATCTCTACTTTATGACTACTATTATGATGTAATTTTGACATCTTCATCAGGTCAGTAATATAACTGACTACCTACTACACCTACTTAGTATTTCTAATATACACCTGTTTCATATATATAATTCTACTATAGAATGTAACCGCTGGTACGTCAGTGATTGATCCGTCTTTAATTAAATTTAATTTGTACGTATGTACTGTTGTGGTGTGCTATTTATGGAAACACAAATTAATTCCGTAAATGTTTTTCGTTCATTTTTACGATGACTGTCGAAATATTAGTTACCACTGCACTACGCTGTTTGTAACTTGTGTTAATAATTCTTTAACACAAGCTACAAACTTCTATCACGGTATATCCCAATAACCAGCAGATAGGGCGAAAGAGGAAAACAAAAAGCAGCAAATAGCATACAACATTTAATTTAATTTAATTATTATGAATTGTTTTTGAAGAAAATTGGACAACATTGATAGAAACAAACAATTAAACTGTACAATCGTATGACAAAATTATTAATAAAATTAGTCAAAGGGAAATCTGTACACATATGGTGCTCTTGGTAGATTTATAATACCTACAATTATACCTATTTAGACAAATCAGTGAATAATAAAAAATCTGTAATGGAAAGAAACTGGGTTTTGAATATAAGTACCTATCTACAGCAACAACGCTTCATAAGATATTTCAAATAATTTATTGCTGAGACGACTCCTTTCTACATATAAATTATAATTCGTTAAGGATTTCGTATAATTTTCCTAATCCTTTTAAAGTCACTAAGTCTGAACACTGTCTAGTCTATCTTACTATCTCATTTATTTACTTCGATACAGTTTGTGAGCCTTGTATCATTTTATTAGTAGGTACTATTTCATTGTATTATCATTCTAAACAACTTGATCCAATAGAACTAACTACATACAAAATATACAACACAGCAAGTAGGTAATTAATTCATAACATATTTACAAATAAATAAACATAATGATATGATTATCTCTCATTACAATCTCATGCTGGGCGTTTAGTTTTCGTTTTACAATACAATGCAAATAGTAAAAGTTCTAAGACATATTTTTATTTTAATATTATCAATGTGGTAACCTACATCTACTAAATGTCTTATTTACTATTGCGCGATACTAATCAGTAAGCAGGTAGGTACTATTATTGTGTTATTTTATTATTGATTCGACTTTTTCATTCTCTTTATCTATTCGAGTCCAAAGCATATTCCATGCCCCGCTACCTCAAACCTCTTCTTTAAGTACTCATATCTTTTTGCCCTATTTTTTCTTACCACTTACCATATTCAACTTCACGTTCTCAGGTGGTATTCTTGACCTGCTACATTTATTCATATTCGCTCATTCTTTTACTTGCTACATTCTGCATTATCAACCTATCGATCCCTCACAGGCTGTACATTTGTTTTGTACGTTTGGATATTCACCGTCATTTTTCTTCTTCTTTACACATATTTCATTTAATAAAATGACTCTACTTATTACTTGCTAACATTCTATTTAGTGCCACAAAGGCTATCGCATAAAATAAATAAATAATAACATTATTACTCAATAATGCATACGTAAAGGGCGGATTTATCGTCTATTGGCGATTTCTGCCAATCAACCTAAATAATACTAGGGAAATAATAAATCCATTAGTACTCTATTTTATGATGTAATTTTGGATAATAAATAAATAAGTAAATGATCCTGTCACCATTCATTCTCTCAACTTGTCAAACATTAGTTTTTATGTGTTAATTTGATAGATTAATTAATTGAACATTTAAGATAATATCGTCGTAATGAAAGTAAGGTTATGAATATTTATTGTATAGTAGGTATGTACCTACAAAATAAAGGGACCATGTTAATTTGTCGATCGTAAACGCCTAGTAATTGCGACACATTTGACACACTATTAATAAAGCTATAAATAATTATATTTTTGATAGTGTGAAATTATTGTAATGGATTAAATTAATATGGAGTGTTAAAAGAATTACGAAATGCATTACTGCCGATAGGTATAAATAAAAAATAAAATCATTTGAATCACACTTAGTTAGCAGGTTTTTTTTAATTCATATTTTTATCGCAGAAAGGATTTTCAAAAATATTTAATTCTTTTTAATTTACATTGAAACCTTCACTTCTTCATACAACTTTAGAAAATCTACCTACCTATTGGAACGAAAATCACCGGTTTATATTCTAAGAGTGTGTGTATGTTTGTATGTTATTATATATCATTTATATACAATATACATATACATATCCAAGACAAATTGCAATATACCTACTCTTTGCTCAATACTGGTATTTTATCTATAGGTATATAAACACCTCTGACAAAATCAAAAACGTTACAATTTTGCGTTTGGAAATTTGTATTTTAGTTTATTTTTATGACACATATCAGAATAAACACATAGGTAGATATATCACGTAAATGGGAATAACATTATTTATCCTTCAAAGCAGTATCTCCTAATTGGAAAACTTGTTAGGTATAAAACACACAAAAAAAACCAAAAGCATCTCAAATGACTAAAAATCAAGAAGGTTTTTAACCATACTTGGTAAATGTAGAATTAGTTGTGGATCAATTTATTGAATAAAATTTATTTATAGAAATTTATCGAATATTTTTTAGTTGGTTTACTAAATTCACGTAGTAAAAGCGATACGATCAAATACCTATCAAACGACTTTTTTTACGTACAAGAATGTTAAATTTCTAAACAGTCTGCAGACATTAAAAAAACTACATATAGCATGGTAAATCTATTCATGCGCAACAACTCCAAATAACTCGCACCCATGTTGGTACATTGTAAAATATAATCTCTAATCGGTTACAACTTTACATAACACTAGTTAGTATTTTCATAAAATTCTAGCAAAAAAAACTAGTCGTAAGATCTCAAAGTTTGCTATGCTGAAACTGAAGAACTGCTATGAAACTCCAACTAGTGATTTTATCACTATAAAATTTACCATACTCTTTTCAAGTTTAAATATCATTTCTTCGCTCTTAAAAACATTCTAAACACGGAAGTATATATTATAATATTTTGTAAATAGACTACCCCACCTCTATACATACTTCTCGCTTCCATCGCATTCGTGCGTTCGTCAAAGGGGCTCTATGTTTACTGTATAAAACGTGTAACGTGGTATAAAATTGATTGAATAAATGTAATTAATTTCACGCGACATCACATTGCAAAAATAATCATCGACATATGTTTTTAAACAGTCATTAAAAATATCTACACTCACATACTACCGGCGGCGCCTAATTTCTTTAAATTTAAGACGATTAGTACAAAGACTATTAAGTTGTTATTAAAATAAATTAACAAGTACTAGCATTTTAATACCTCGTATCATATTAAAAATAGTTTAAAATAAATTATTGTAAGTCTTATCTTACGTATCTTGTAGTATACGTAATCTCAACACCAGCTGGTTATGATCAATATCTAGTATTATGTAATGAAGTGATTTATTGATAACTTTAAATCATTTTTCCCATCCATTTTCAAATGTGTTAAAATTAGACGTGTTTAATTACTTTTTCAAATATTATCACACATTAAGCGAAACCATATTAATTAAATCGTTCTGAATTAAATAATTAAAAATGAGTTAATAATTAGCGGTCTTTTTGATAACGTATAATTGACAGTGTGAGAGAAATGGCATATCAAAATAATCTCGACAAATTACTAAGACATGTGTGGGTAATTGATTTAATTTAAACACTTCAAGAAAAGCAAATATAACCTTTAGATGCACCGCTGCCTTGATGAATTGATTCGTCAGTTCATTACTCGATTTAAAAATCAGATCTTAAAAAAAACTATCACGATAAAAAAAAACGCGTAAAATCTAACATCACTGCGTCATATAAAGACCTGAGCTGAGCTTACGCTTATATTTTCACGTAGTAAAGAATAACTGAAATCATTTGAAAATTTTGACATTCTTCTAGACATAGTTCCTTTTTCCACTTTTTAACTAATTATTTTTACATAGGAAAAGCTTGTAAGATTCTAGATTTTTCATGGTTCATGAAAATTTGTATAGTAATTTCTCTCGTGAAAAAGACATCAACGCATGGCGATCAGTAACATTATTGCTGACATTAAAAAAAACTGTTTATCTAAATTAAATTAAATAATTAATTAGTGTATGGATTCGACTACTTGTATTAAAAACGTTTATTGGATATTTAACGTTGCTGTATAATATTAATTAAACATTGTAGATAATGCATACTCCGTGGATTCATTTAAAAATATCTGACATAATAGTTAATTTAAATATTGGCGAAGTATTGAGTAACTACATGTCAAAATATAGACACTTCACTTCTTGTTTCAAATATTCTCACAATTAAGACAAATAGATATAGTTGAACGATCGTGATCTACCTATATGAAATATGTAACGATTTCATAAGAAGCGTCTCAATCTAACACACCACTTATCAATCAATTATTTAGAGCTATGAAAATATTTTCATATACGTATGACAATATTAATGTGAAATAACAGAACTTTAATCTAAAATTTTGATATTTTTTACATTGCTTTCCTCGCTAAAAATATCTGAAACAGATTTCCCATGATATGAAATCTATAGTTTTGAAAAGTACTGTCGAGGAACTGGTTGAAGGTCTTAAGATGTAAGTCTAAAGAGATCTTAAAGATTGAAACAGAAGAAGATTTGCTTCGTTACAAAATATTTTCACTTAAAAACTAAAGTGTTTAATTCTACATAGAAGAAGTCTATAATATCTTTTCTAAAATGCATTTCTCCACCTTTACGTATACTTTGAAGTGCACTATTGGTTTCTTCGTTACCGCGTTGCAATTCTTGTGCAGTTCTAAGAAATGATAATTATTTATTGTCAAGACACGGTTGTAAGACAACCCGTAAGACGTCATAGTATCATAACATAACACAGTTATTATGAAAAGATGATCGCATGGTCATGATCCATTGCGTGTCAGATGTAACACTTATGTCATTTAAGTCTTAAACAATGAAGTAACACCAGTCACAACATGATCAGCTGTTGGGTAATATTTAATAGACACATTTAATTGAAAAGTAATTGCCATTTATACCAACAATTTGTAGAAGTTATTGCAATATTATTTCATTATTCTATCACATTGAGTTGATTGATTCATGATTCATTAGTATGCAGTCATAGTCGTACTCTCAGTGTGCTACATAAATGTCCGTTAAAATTATGAAATAAAATATAAAAATATAAAATCTCTGTGCTTGAGATACACATCAATATTTAAAGTTCAACATAATTTATTTCTAAGGCGGTCGTTTTTGGGTGATCTGAATTGGAGTATCAACAGTCATCAGTGACATGATGTTACTACAGATGTTTATCATTTTACAACACAACTCGCATGGCTGAAATTAAGCCCGATGCCTTTAAAATTTTCTGATGAGAACAAATGGATAGACCTTCACTAACAAGATTTTCCGTGCTGCAAAGACATCAAGGTTGTAGGCGTATGCAAATAAAATAAAAACGTTGCAAATAACACGGAAAAAGTTTATTCATTTTGTAAAAAAAACTGCAAAGACTTTTAAGATGGGAAATGAATCGCGTTGAAAATTTTATTTACATATTAATTGACACTTAAACAGTAATATACATAATATAATATACAGACAAGTCATACACAAATCTGATCACGGGGGCGAACTTATTGCAATCTTGATTAATAATACGTCATGCTCCACTTAGGGACGTTCATATAAATTTATGTATAAGTACGAGTATATTATATCTTCATACGCAATACAATGTTTCTCATGAATAATTGCTAAAGTAATATAATGAAATGATTAACAATCAATTACGAATTATTATTGCCTCCAATGTTTCGATTGCGCTACATAGAACAACAAAGCACGATTCACTTCCATTCACATAGTTAATCATGAAGTTTCAGTATCAACCTTATGAATTTACTTTCCACGCGCAACATGATACTCCGTAAATAGATCATTAGGAGATAAATATTATTAAACATAGTAAACCAATGTTTTTTCGACATCGGGAGAATGTGAATAAATAGTACGAGCTAAAATAATATAACTCTTTATTGACATAAAAAAATATGGACAATTGGCGTGCTTATTGCCTTGAAGCAAACCTCAGTGTAGAACATAAACATGAACAGAGTACAACTTAATAGACATTGAAATGCATATGTGGATTAATACTAATTACACATATATAAAACTGGGGTAGAAAGAAAATAATATATAATACAATACTAAGACACCTTATGGTGTATGGCCTATAACAAAAATAAAAATACAATTATTACAAACCACACACATATTAAAATATCCAAAAAAAGTATTGACCAAATTCAATTAACGATTACATTACTACAATGTTTCAAACATCGTTTATTAACACACACCCATCGACAATAATCAAAACTACAAACTTGTCCCTCAGCTTTTGGAGCTTTGTGATGGAATGTATGGATGGATGGTTGTCACATGATAATATTGTATTGTAAAGGAATGTTAATCCTTTTTATCCTATGAATTCCATAGATTTACTCAGGCTGTTTTTCACATGTGACGGTCGTATGTTGACTCTGTGATCTAGTGTAGGTACATTTACACTAGTAGCGATCATATTGTGTCCACTCTTATTAGTATCTCAATATTCCATGACCCTCTGCTAATAACAAAAAGAAAGCAGCAATCCGATGTTTTGTAAGTATTTAAATTCATTTCAACATATCGTTTGTCTTATCTTAGTGAAGTTATGCCGAGAAAAGTCAAATTAACTGTGTGTAGTGAAACAAACACCAATTAGCAATAAGTTGTTACAATTGTTGTGGTTTTATTGGTCTAGTATTTTCCTAATAAAGGTTCCTTACATAACATTATAATTAACATAACAATATTTAGGTTCTGTTTTTGTTTACCTTGTTTTACAATTTCACAACCTTATTATATACCCGTATGTACATACACTCGTCATTTTTCACAAACTTTATTAGGTGCTTACTTTCGTCTTTCCCATCGTATTTATTCTTTGTTATGCGTATTGTGTCATTGTATTGTATAAATTATATCAAAAACATAAAAGTCACGGTAGTAAAAACATCTTCATATTACTTCGTATTAGAAATGTATAAATTGTATAATATTTTGATAAAAATAATGCATTATTTTGAATGCACGCACTGTAAAGATAAATGATAAGGCAAAATAATATTAAAATAATGATAATTAATTATATTTGTATAGCAGTATTTTTACTAATGATGGACCTGCAACAATTATTCAAATTTATGATTAATTAAATGTTAATAGACACATTCCTCCAACTCCTATATCACGAACAAGCAATACTTCTAAATTTAATTAGATATAATAACATAGGCAGTAACACATTGCATTAATTATTGCATCTCCGCTAGACCACCTCGGAAATCTCTAAAATCGATTTTCCTGAAATTTTAGTCTTCATACATACGGTGCAATCTATTTTGGAACGGATACGTTAAGAATGGTAGATGCTCAGTTAACTAACAAATGGATATTTTAGCTACACTGATAATATTCCACATAAGTTTACATTTCTTCGTAATGGTAGGTACATTATTATTTTTATTTAATATTATTTCTATAGATCTGCTATCATACAATAAATTATGCAAATTGATCATCTCTACAAACACCTCCTCGCGTCAAAACTACATGTATCTAGTTCATCATATTATATGCAATGTAAAACGAATCTAAAATGACCACTTGCAAGCTTAGTAATTTGCTTAATAGACATGTTCACATTACATATAATATAAATATAACATCTAGATTGATACGCACATTAGTCTGGTGTGTATATCAATTATTATCATGATGTAACTTAAGACATATGATATCACATAACAATAATAGTTAGTAAATTTCACATTTCATGTATATGGGATCATACAACACTCATTATGTAACAATAATGGTAATTTATAATCATATTAAAGCGTCAAAATGACTTAAATTAAAACATTAACGTTACAATTTGAGGTCTATGATTATCTAATTAGTTTTCGTACAATAATGCCTTCATGTTATATACAGGGTGAATACTAGTATCTCTACCAACCATTTTTACGGAAGCCATGAATATAATCTCACTAAAGCTTATTTAAAAATTGATAAAGTGGTTGTCCTTTGAATTTTCTTAAATATAGTAACGTACCCTTACTATGGTCCACAATACGAGTAGATTTGCGTACGGCACCTTTTAAAAAACCTATCCACGACAGTTTTCCCATACGATCTTCATTAGCACTTTGAACCTTTAAGCCAACCTAACAGTATACGGCTACATTTAACTACTTAAGGCCTTCCAAATGTAACTTTATGTATAAGACATTATACTAGGCACATGTTTCCACGTATGTTTAAAGAAATATCGTCGTATTTTTCCCAGCTTCAAAAAACTTCCGGTCTCCGAGTAATGTGAATTCACTCTGTATGTTGAATATATTAATATTATTATATATGTAGGTGACTAGGCTAGTGATACTCTTCTGTCATAAAATAACGTAAAGACATCACATCACTCTATGTAGAATAGATACAAGTTTAAAATATGTAACAAATAATAATTTTCTATTCACGATCGCTAAAGGCGATGTTTTCCGTGAGAAATGTTTAGCTTTCTCGTAATCATTAATCTAATTAAAAGTTTATTCTATATTTTATTGCTCTATTGCCAATAAGTTATTATTCAACTTATTATTCAAATGTAGATGGTTCACAGATTCTATAATTATATTAAATACTCATTTGATACTAGAAAGTACGTGTAAGAAAGTCTATCCACAGCATTTATGTGAGGTAAAGCGTCTTATGTATGGAGTATTTTCATCCAAGAATACGCAACATATAATTATTCTATATTATAGTCCAAGATGCATCCTAAATTTAAAAAAAAAGCTTATATAATCAATGCCAAACCCTACGATATTTCAAGATTTGTCTATTTGGTTAAGATTACCCTCCTCTTACGAAAGTATATTTAAAAAAATGGGTGGAGAAACCTCTGGGTCTCAAATGGTTATTATCCCAAATTATAGATATTGGCACAAAAAGTGCACGATGTTACTTGCATTAAAAATTTATTGACCAGTGTCTATTCTATTTCACTTTACTTAAAGCATATTCCTTCAATCAATTCGTTATTGACATTATATAACATGTAAATGCAATATGAATGCATTAAAACCTGAATAAATATAATAAATTTGCATTTTATAGTTTCCTGAAAGTAACAATTATCATTCTAGTCCATAAAATACAGAAAACACCTATTTATTGACATCGCAAAATCAAAAACTTTACAGTTTAATCAATTTAACACTTATTTGTATGTCGATTGGTCATTTTTGTTACCGTTTCAACGCGGGTTTCGTGCTTGCCTATTCAATTTGCAGAAACAGTTCATTTGAAAATGAATCGGTAATGTGAGTGAGTTATTAATCAATATGTTTAATGCGATTATCAAATTGCTGTGAGTACAGTGACTTAAGCAAATTTATAATTTGAAAGTCAAAATAGACTCCAAACTAAAGCTTAAAATAATTGCATATGTTCAACTTCTGAAATAATCGATGATTTACGGTTATAAGAATTCTACGCATTGTGAAACTCTGTGAAAGCATTAGGAATAAAGTTACGTGTCTGATCCAATTGATCGCCGAAACTCAGCTGAAATTCACAACTAACAAAAACTATTGTTCACGTTGGTATTGCTTTTTGTCAATATACATAGAGCTTAATTATAAGTACATATATTTCGGGTTGACTGTAAGATATTGCGTTAGCAATAAGTCCGCCTTTTGGCACACAATATTGTCTTATTTTTTTGTAATCATTGTAATCATTTTGGTCAATAAAGATTTATTAATTTATTTATTTATTTATTAATATGGGATTTATATTCAAAATAAAGAAATTAATTCCATATTATCTTATCATACCTATATATCCTAAAATTCATCTGATAAATCTGACACTGGATATATCTTCTTCTTCTTCTTCTTCGACCTACCCCGTCCACTCCTGAACAAAGGCCTTCTCCATTTGCCTCCATTTTGTCCTGTCCTGTGCACATTGCATCCAGGTTGCGATATACTCGTATAGTGGAAGAGTAAAGTACTCATTCACATGTAATGAGACTGCGTGGAATGACATAATAAGGAGGTTATACAGGCATGATCATATTATTATCGTGACAATTCTAAGTGTATTATAGTTATACGCAATATACAATATTATCATTACTAGTATAATGTGTATATTAAGTGGTCATTGAACAACATAATAAAATATCAAAGAAAATCAATAAGCAAGTAAAATATCATAAATCATTACCCATAGAAATCACATAGGTGCTGTTAATAAACACACAATGATATTTTATTGCATATACCTACTAGAGCTCAACCCAATTCCCTCGCAGCCGTAATACTAGAAGCTATTTTATTTCATAAAATTATGACTAATAACTTTCATACATAAGAAAATTTGGTGGCACTTAATACTGTGTAAAGGTTTACTATAAATCTTTTAATAGAAGACTTATTTAATGTCTGCAAGAACAGCTTCACTTTTTTAATTACACATTAGATTTTTTGGGCAGAAGCTCCAGAATTTTAGGTTTCAAGTCTCACCTACTAGCCTGCATGACACAGGACCAGCTGTCCATTTAAGGTTTAGTGGTCCTGTGTTTGGATCCTAGTCAAGTATGATGTGTAATGTGATCGGTCATAATCCTGATGGTTCATCGTCCACTGTATATTGCAAAAGATTTTTTTTAATTAACCAACGCAGTGTCTAAACATAAAATTCCAGATTACCCCAAACCCAAACACAAAAATATATTAATCTCTTCTTTATAATTTAATATACATTATGTTGTATGGGTATTGATCTAGATTCAGCACGAACAAGTGTAACAGTATATAAACTTTAATACAATATGTATTAAATGTAATAATATATGTCGTCACGTTGCATTATATTATGCAGATTATAGTTCAATTCACTTTTACTTTTAATTGTATCTATATGTTCATGTTCATATATTCTCTAAGTAACTCAAACAAGAGCAAACCAAGTATGTACCTACCGATGTAACTGTGAGCTTATTACAGTATAAACATTACTGAATACAACAATATAATGTACAAGATACAATGTTTATATTATACTGGTATTGTATCGTGATCGCGTATTACTTTATCTATCTGTACCATCGCGAAGTAGGATGTATGGAGAATATTTAAATTAATTAAAGTTATCATTAGGAATAAATACAGATACGGGTATTACAATATAATGACATTCTTAAGACTCGATTTAAAATATTTCAAATTTTCGACCAGCAATGAGCTTCACTACCCATTTGTAATATTTTACAAGAACCTGCTTTATCGATTTGGGGACTGACGGGCCATTTATATCTGTCGCTGATTACCCCATAATGACAAATGCCTTAATGTGTTTCACTCTTTATGAAGACACATTATTAAAAAAAAATCCAAACCACAATAATACTACGTACAGATTTGTGGGATCGACTGTTGACTTTATCACAACCCCACATTGTGACAAATGTCATGATGGCGAATAAATATAACCCAACGAAACTTTATCAAAAATATTATAGCTCTATTAAATTAAAATTATAGGATTAAATTATTAGAAAATAAGTATTACTATTGAGTAATTACCTACATCAGGCTTACATTCGATGCATACAAAGGAAAATTTCCATGTGCATTGAACCTGTCAATCAATCAGGTAATTACCTACCAGTATAGTGTATATATTTACCTACATTATATTCTCAAGTATAATTTCTCCTAACATTACACGATCTGCTGTGATGTTATAACAGCCACAAGTAAATGGTAGCGAAGGTATAATAATAAAGCAATTGCGGTTATCTCCTGGGCAGTCACCTACTCACCTAATGCAATGTGCAGGTCATAAATTTATCACCTGCGACAATAAGGTGATGGTTCCGTCGTTGCTGACTTCATTTGATTTCAAAACTCGACTTCATTCATACACTTACGTTAAGTAAAATTGCAACAGGTTTCCTAGAAGAACATACAAAGAGAGAATGGACTATATTTCTTATTAAAATATTTGAATGTTTACCAATAAATTGTTGTTCGGCAAAAACCAATGTGAGCCAATTAATTCGATGGATAAAACCAAATTTCAGGAAAATTAAATAGCTACTCCTATTAATATTATAAAAGAATTATGAATTCAGGTTTATCAGTTTGTGGAATTAGTTTTTTATTAATACATTAATTACTCTTGTACGTGTTTGTTATTGCAAAAATGTCGTAGTTTTTGTACCATAAAGTTAAGACTAATTAAAATCATGTGACTTTATTATATTACGTTAATTGAATAGAAAATGTATTGTAACTTTGTTTGCTTACGTTAATCTTCTCAATCATTCTGAAAGCATCACGTAAGATAACAAGAAATAATAAATGCGATTTCATCGCGATTTCGACATATTGATTTTATTTTTTTATTCTTTAGGATAGTTCTTCAGGATAATAATGAGTAAACCTGAAGTTTTTTCGTCGAGAGACTTGTCAGGACGTCGCGCATGTTTTCACTCCATAACCATAGACGGCCCTTTCTTTCTACTACATATATTCCTATTGCCAATAATACCAGTACGGAACATTTCCATTAAACTTCCTAACACTAACAATCTCTGCGCATTGATGACAATAGACTGTTCTTTACTAGCCAACTAGTTTTGTTGATACGTACGCTTAGGACGATTTTACCTACGCAGTAAAGTTTCTAAAAAAGGCAGAACTCTATCCAAGAACAGCCTCCATGTTCAAATTGTGCAACAAGGATAACCAAGACTTACCAACGTCAATTTTATTTTAGACAAAATTTGAGGGGATATAAGAAATATAATTTATATGCTCAAGAATAGTAAAATGGCAATTGTAATAAATAATATGTTCACTTGTATGAATGAAAGAGTCAGCGAACAAACTAACATGCAATATTATTTGCATGTGAAAAGATACAAAATAAAGTTGTAACTCGTGTTTAAACACAATTCCGGAGTTTCCGCATTCAAAGTAACAACTTTCCAAGTGTTTTCTTGTCGATATTATTATATTATACCTATTTGAAATGTTGCCAAATAGAGAAAATTTATCAACACTGGTAAGCACATGTAATAGACTAAAGAAAATCTAGTTTGGTAGGTAGATTATTTCGTTGATCTCAACAAGTAATTAACTTTATACCAATATAATGATTATAATAGTAATTTACTGTCTGCAAAGTTTTACAAGAATCCATGAAAGTGTTTGAATTTCAACAAAGATCCATTCGATGCGTCCAATTTTATATTATATTTTTACACACTTCGAAATTTTCTCATCGCGTGTTTCGTGAAAAAACACCCATACCTAACAGAATTCCAGTGAAATACCACATTAAGATTAATAAATCTTGGCAATGTTGCTATGAGAATTGTGTTGCCTTTATTGAACATATGCTTAAATTTTATTTAAAAATAGCAGTCTGCATTGCGATCTAAACTAGATGTAATTATACTCCAATAAATAGTGCAATTTCTAGCAACTGTAAATATTTTTATCGTCCAATAAATCTTTTTCAATGCATTTTTAAAACAATTTGTAATTTATCGTAAATGAAGTAATTTATTTTATTAAGAAATACGAGTTTGTTAATGTACCTAACATGTTTGTCAAATGAAACGATACTTTTTATACCATAAAAACTGTATCACCATAATGAAAAGTCGCTTACCAATGCTTAATAACAACGGTTTTTACACATCGTAATAATTATATGCAATAGTCTTCGAAACATCTTCTACAAATCAAAGAAATCTCTTTAGACTTTGTGAATTATTCGAGCAAATATCGATATGAATAGGTGGACTCGTTTCATCTTTGTGAAAATTCACAGGTACATAAGTAAATGAAATTGAAATGTACCAATAAACTTTGCTTGCATTATAAAGTGTTGTGGTTGCATCAATGTGTGTTTTGAGTTTATTATTATAATCGTAGGTACATATTTGACGATAATTATATAGCACTTGTCGTTGCATCAATCTACTCGTAATGTACCACAATGTATCATGTTGCAGATCATGTGCAAATAAAATATTACGTAATAAACATTACTCGTAATATGAGGAAGATTCTTATCCCAACATGTCACGCTAGTAAACATTTAACTTGTAATAAAATTATATTACTCTTATTGCAAGAAAAAATCGCAAGATATCACATATTTATACTTTCTAAACATCTACGCATTGCTGAATCTGATCTAAAACACGTAGGTATGAATGAATATAAAGAACATCACATATATGTAGGTAAGTACTAATTGATTTATTTCTGCAATTAAATGATATAATTTATTGCTCACTCTTATACTTACTCGTATATACATAAAGGAATGTAATTATTCGAGATTAATTATTAAAATCTATGTAGAATTACACGACAGAAAGAAAGTAAAGAGAACAGGCATTCTAAGCGGTTCAACGACGGAAAATGCATATACATAAGTCGCGGTAAATATTCACGCATTTCCTGTTTTGTTTCCCATTGAAAACTATGTATATCATAGGTGGCCCTAAAACTCTAAATCTTGCTATATAATGAACTCGATGATTTCTTACTTTTAAGAATGCTTAATCGGAACCTGAAATAATTTTAAAAGCCGTGGGAGTTATCGATGTTATATGTGATAACCATTTAGAGAAAGATATAATTCGACAATCCTAGATAATTTGGCTAGTAGTAACAGTACCTTCTTTCGTCACCCTCTATCACTTCTCGAATTATTGACAAACAGCAGTAGATCAATCAAACAATCTAATCTTCAGAACACAAGTTACGGAATATATTTTTATACTCAAAATAACTGGATTGTCCGGGCTATAATTTCGTGGCCCATGGTTTATTTGGCCTTGGCCGTGAAAGCCTTAGTTCTTGTTTTTATACTGTTTAAGCAAATATTTTAATTATACAGAAATTGAAACTCTTCGCTTAGCTGAGCTTATCGTAGTTCTGCGATTTCTTCTACATACCTTCAATTTAATAGATTTAAATCTAAAAACAAAATAAAACAGCTCTACAAATTTAACAGTTATTAAATTTTCCATTTCTCTATAAATCATTCGAATACGATCGAATGCACTACCGTACAATAAAAAAGAAGAAATTTGCCGTTAATTCGCTTATACTACAGTAAGTAAATATGATTCATAGATAGATAATTTATTACGCTATAATAGGTATGCATTAGTGAGTACTACCTACAGGTAGTCTAGTCAGCTGAGTATGTACCTAATCATAATATCATGTTGTAAAGTGTAAACCAACTACCGTGAAAACTAAGCATTATTTTGTACTACATACTCGTATAGTATTATCATCATATTACTTACAAATATATAAATGATCAGTGACCAAGTTTGTACTAAGATTTCAAATTATTTTATTTCTTCTTTTAAAAAAGCTGTAATACGCATTATAAAAGCTCGCACATAAATAGATTTATAGAGCATCCAGGTAAAAAAAGGCTTCCTATAATGTTCTGGTTATCAATATATGATGGACTGAAAACAACAAAAGTTGACTTGAATAAGGAAGATGAAAGAAAGCTGTATTTTAGAAAGCATAGAACACGAAAACTTCGTCAATATGGATCAGCAGGAAACAGCTAATTTAGGGCAAAAAATATATATATATTTTGTTAGAACTTTGTGTGGTATTTTATTAGAGCTATGTGCACCGACCAAAAACTTATATTGTTATATTTTAAAAGTAGGTAAACCAGTCACTCTGTAAATATTACAACACATTATAAGATAGAATATACCTACATAATCCAATTAGACACTTTATAATGTATTTGTTTTGGCGAGACGATGCTATAGTATAGTAATAATGCAATTTCTCTTTTCACGATTATTATACCTAACGTTGTTACAAAATGTAGATAAACATTTTTTCTACATTTTTAATCAATTTTAGCGACGCATTTGATGCTCGTATTTTGACACTCGATATCTCGTGAGGTTAATTTGTATAACAAGTGTGATGCAATTGGAATTTAGTTTCCCGACATAAAATGTGAAACAGCTTTTGAATATCCTAAAACGATATGGTTACATAAATATGAGACTTTAGTTTGTAGCAAGTGTTTTCTTGTGTTTTTTAACGTAGAGCATGCTTTTAATGAGATTCCCAATAACAGGACACAATTACATCTACAAATATTATGATTCTGATATAGCACAATGTATCCCGTTATCTTATTAATAATAATGTTTGGACATTTATTGAAAATACAACAGACAAAATAACATCATCCTGTACAAATTAACACTGAAAAATTCAAAATGCAAACGCATTGCAGATTCTTTGATTCTCTTGTCACTGGTTACCACATATACTGCGAACTTATAATAAACTGTAAAAATGGATATGCTGTTTTATGATGAATTTGTCTGGATTGTTATACTATGATACCTTCTGATACTCTTGACATTTTATACTATAACATTAATTTCATGATGCAAATACTTCAAATTCGATACGGTGCTCTATCATCAATAACACCGATTTCAATAATCTCTAGTAGACTTAAAGCACTAACATATTTTAAATGTGAAGCACTTCTCTTTAGTAAATCATCTCTCATTCTGAGAATAAAGGTGCAAGGTGAACATTTATTAGCGGAAATGTGTAATTTAAATGACTTGGGGTTAACTGGAAGAAATCGCAGTTCTGCGATAAGTTCGCCCTAGTAAACAACGTTTTATAATCTGTACTATGTCCATTTTGTATATTTATATGTGTTTGTTGTTTACTTTAAGTTTAAATAAATAAATAAATAAAATAGACTGCTATACAAAATATATCCGCATTACACTTGAAAAATGATATTAATGCAATTTTAATATTACGGTCAAGTATTAGAGAAACTTTTGGTGTAAAATTCTCAGAACTGACCGCAAAAAATAAAATATCTACGAGTACATACTTATTTGTACTAAGAAAGAATTTCATTGTGTAAGTTGTAACCCTGAAATCTACAACACAATCAACGCAATGATATTGAATGACGCATGATTCAGTGTCAGTAGGTACATAATATTAAAATGATTGATATAATATACGTATAAGTGTCCGTTCGTATTGTGATCTCTTAAATCACTTGGCCAACATTCCTGTCAACTTTTAATTACGCTCACCGCTAAACAGTAAATTGCATTAATATTTTCGTATGGCTCATTAAATCTATTTGTCTTCGGGGGGTTTCCCATCACATAAAATTACCGAATAAAAGCGCTAATACATATTATTAATTCAATTTTTTTAGAGTTTCCGCGGCGTCTTCTTCTCGATTGACATCGAGTTATTGAATTATTGAAATACGATGTAGATGCAAAAATGACTTTCTAGAATCCGAGCAACGACATAATGTTTATATAGTTTATAAGTACATGCAACAAGTTATTATTATTTTTACTAATCAGTACATTTATACTTTATCAAGTTTATGATCAATTTGTAAACAATACTGTTTTATATTTAAAATATTTGCATAATATCTGAATTGTGTTAAAGTATTTATTGATTTATTAACCAACGTCTACCTTCAAGAGCAAATTCTATTACACTAATATTGCAATATTTATCATTTACAGCTGATTAGGTATCACTTCTGAGAGCATCCAACGAAAATAAAAACGTGAGTTGGAAATATGTCACGTCAACTCTTATAATTATTACGCTTTGCAATATATCATCAAAACGTACGATTTTCTGCAAAATAAAGAGTAACGCATCCTAAGTTTATTTACACCTTTTAATTCTAACTAAATTTTAGTGCTTCATTTTAAGAGAGACGAATTACTTTATTCAAGAGTCTATAAATTTTCACTAATTATTAGATTTCATTGAGGAAATGCTTTTATTTAAATGACATGTAGGCGCATTAAAATTATATGTTTTAACTTCCACAAGCTGTGTATAATACTTATTATATTTTCTTATCTAAAACGCGTTGACGACATAAAAAGATATCACACGACCTTTATTACTTTCTTTCATTTATTTGTATTTACAGTTATTTTTCGTATTAATGAATTCTGCTATAGAGCTCTTAGAGATTAAAAACGAAAGTTTGTTTATATTTGTAATTAATTTCTTAAGTCGGTGCAAATTATTAAACATTATTTTATGTAATAAAAAATCGACACGTGATCGCGTCGTCTGAATTGCTAATATAAGTCATTCACCGCCAATTTTAGAATCATCATTCTTAGACAAAATATAATACAGTAAGCATATGATACAATGTGAGCATTGCATAGAGAATGATACAATTCATACGCCAATTCTAACAACTAATATACCTAATTCAATTGCATACAATACCTACTGTGGCATTAGATACCTACAAACCTTTAACATTGTACCAACAATATTATATGTAGTACCTATAGTTAATTCATTCTAACAATTTATAATAACAGTCAATTTCAATAACTGAAATAAATTATTATTAATTAAGATCCAAACCAAACTAATAGTCGAATTCACATTAAATCATAAATTGAAATACTTACGAGCTTAATTGCAAAAAATCGCATATGAAATATCATTATTTTTTATATTAAAAATGAATTATTGATTTATGCACATATGTTCCATAGGTCTTAACTTAAGGCGAAATACACTTAATTATTATGTTTTTATAATATTATTTTAAGTATTAATTAACGTTGAAATAATTATATTAATTACATAAGGGTTTATATTAATTATTATAATGTTACCTACATTTATTAAATTAAATTATATTTCAATCACGTAATATTTTACAAACAATTTAGTAATGAAATAAATTGGACAACATAACTTACATTCATAACGGGAAAATAATTAATTAACTTATTGAAATGTTGCTAGAATTTACAGGTCATTAAGGCCTACAGTACCGAAATACGCAAGAAATTGTAAAAAAAAAGATGATTTCTCAGCTAAGATGGATATAAACGAAAATATGTTTTAGTCATTCTAGTGGTAAAAAATGATACATTTATGAGTCCTCTCAATAAAAAATAATAATTAGGGAGGTAACTGTGAAATTTAGTGAAACTTTAGGTTATTAGGTGAGTTAGATATAATGCTGCATTTGGTTAATATAATGTTTAAGGTTAGATACAGTGACTAATCTTGCGCTTGGACTCTAACACGAAATTCGTAAAAGTTGAAGCGATAAAATAGAACGATTTTAAAACGAACTAACTGTTAGCTGGCAGAGATCACAGCACTGCGATAAGCTCGCCCTAGTGAAAAAAAAATGTTGTGATTTTTTATTTGAAATGTTTACATGTCTCTGTAACTTACACCAAAAGTGTAAATAAGTCAATTTCTACATAAAAATTTTACCTAGAGCATATCGCCCCTTAATACGTATTGATCTTACAATAAGTACTATTTCTAATAATAACCCTTAAGTACCCGTATTATGACTTGACTGAATAGTTCAGTCATTTCATCACAAGGATTTTCAATTTTGATGTAGGAGTTATAGACGAAGACAAGGTGACCCCAAATCTTAACTATATGAGTACTAATGATAATAAATTGTACAAAACATACACTCATATATAATTAATACAAGTTATACCTCTAATTAATAAGTGCTGCTGGGGATTACAAACAGTTAGTCATTGATCAAAATCTTATAATATGTGATGGGTCATAGAAAATTATGTAGTAACCTGTATGTCAATTGTATGGAAACGTGTCTATTAGATAATTAGATAAATACATACATCAAAATAATAATAAATTTCTCATACAGAAGCAAGAATGTCAAGGATTGCCTCAAATTAAAATTGAACTTCTACAAATAAAAAACAAGCGTTTGAAAATTACTCCTGCTACTACTAATACAACTTCATCCTAAAGAAAATATTACAAAGAGATTTTCTCGCTCATAGTTTTTTAGTGCAATGCACATTACATCATTATTATATGAGTACGTCAATTTTGATTCTCGGATCACATTTTTATATAATTTTATGTAAACCACATCTAATGATTAATTGGATTGACTAAGATCCTCCTGTTGATCAGAAAACTGACGATTTCTCATAGCTCTTGAGCCTTGGTTAAGACATTCTACGATACAGCTATAGTTTTCGACTGAATAGTACCTATTAAGATCATTCAACTTCTTTACACGAAAATAATGAAACGTTTGATACTCCATCAATCATTAACACGTCGTAAAACAGGTGTTTGTAAGCTCTTTTGACATTGGGTTGAAATTATTTCAATACGGACCCACAACTAATATTAGACTAATTCTAACCTTCGCAGGTCAGTCAAGAGTGAAGGTCCACATTCTTATACTTTCTTGGCCATGTTTCTTATACTCGCATTACTTCAGAATGTTAGTACTATAAATGCTACCAGGAAATAGAACACTGTCTTGTATGAGTCGATATAAAAAAATATGATTTTACAAATTGTTTAATCTCGGGACGCATCCCTCGCATTGTAGACAGGAAGTACAAAACACCACACTACCCTAGGCCTTAAAAAATAATTTTGCTTTCACTAAATTCATGATTCTTTTTATCATATACACTACCTATATTATTATTGTGCTTCCTTTTACTCGATATTCTTCAGTTTCTGGGAACGTGGTCGAAATTATTAAGCCAAGTATTTCTCAAAATACACCAATTCCTCACACCTCTCCTATTATAAATTCATCAGGGTTGAGATAACAAAATCATATTTTAACGATTACATTTTAAAATGATTAACTACAAATTCCGAAATACTAACAACGATTTCCGAAATATAATTAACTATTTTGACACTTATGTTTCTCGCTTTTCGTGACAAAATAACTCATTTATACGAAATCATTACGCTGAAATTTAAAATTAATACGCGTTTACAGAAAAGTACCTATTGTTCAAACTATAAAATTTATCGACTAAAAAATAAATTTAAGTGACAAGGATTAATTGGAAACGGGGAACAATAAATTTCCGACAGAAACATACCTAGTTATTATTATGACGATAAAGAACTTGAGAAAAATTAAAACTATCGTAAATACTAAAACGAATAAGTAGCCGTAACGAAATAAAATATAATTACTATTTCATACTCATCAAGGTCGTCATTAAAAATGGAGAATCGAATCTTAAAGTAATTAGCCAATGCAATAATTATATTTATTTATCAATCAGAGTCTTTACGTCATCGCAAAACGTGTAAGTAAATTCATTATGGAGCATTTTCATTATGTAAATTGTATTATTGATCTATCAAGTTCATATTCATTCATAACCGGGAAATCATTTTCAAAACAAACGGTATATCTTTTTTATAATCAAATCATTAGATAAGTAATTAAGTAATAATTATTATTCATATTTCTTTACGGTACTTTGATTTAATTGAATCAGTCATATGTAAATTTCATATTATAGACTCATTTGAATTCGTCAAAGTACTAGACAACTAATAATTGTACTACCTATTATATAAAAAATAGTTATTTTTAACCACACGAAAGTTGGGTAAATAGTCGTCGATCTTGAGAGATACCTACACTTAATTATACCTACATCTGATCATAATTCATAACTAGATAGTCCAATATCCTAATGTTTAATTAGGTGTAGGAAATATAAGTCTAATAATACTAATCATATTAGTACTATGAAATGAATTTAAAACAGGTGTTATGTGACAGGTGGCAGGTAGGTGATAAAGCTTACAGAAATTGAAGTTCTACAGAAAAAGATATCAACGCATGGTTCTAATGTAATGTATCTCCTACTCTCTGACAATCGAATTAATTTCAGTACTGTTCAGTTCATATTTTTATATAAAATATGGATCATTTAATAGTTGCAGAACAAATCTATTGAAAATGCGGCAGACGTCTACGGGACTGTATCAGCTGATTACAAAGTAGATCTAGGTGCCTACTAAACAGCGTAGAGTAACTACATAATGTAATGTAATACTTAAAGGATTTTAAAACAGAAAAAATGTGAAAAAATGTTTTGTATGCTTTCAAACGAATAGCGAGCATTAATAGATGTACCGACGTTTCTGGCTTACTTGCTTACTAAAAATTGTCCAAATTTCTTATAATGAAGATAAGTCGGTTCATTATTATGTGGCTTATAATAGGTATTTTTGACATTAACGAGTTTTCGAGTGTCTAATCAAAATGCTGATAAATATTTTTTTTTTTGTTTCCCTATGGGGATTCCCTGCTTCGATTGGTCCCCACTCTTTTTCGATATTTTTAAGTGTCCTATAAGATTCGGGTGTTGGTAAAATTCCCATAAAATAATTGTCATATGTTTCAGCAATAGGATTCGCCACTCATTCAGAATGGCATATACGTGTTGCCGCAACGAGAATATTGTGTGTGTTTTTATATACACACAGCATTCTCTGGGTTACCCCATTTTGGGATAAACCGTGTGGAAGTAATGGTAGATAAATATCTTAAATTAAATATTTACTAATAGTTTTCTGGATGGAAAAATTAAAAAATGTTAAAGTCACTAAAAACAAACAAACTTTTTTGCTCACTAAAGATAATTTGAGACAGGTACGTGAATGCATATTGAAGATAATAGGTAGGTACTTATAAATAAATTTCATTATTTAATCCTGAAAATATTGAAAAGTTCCTACCTTGTTAAATGGACACCTCCTAGAAAACAACCACCACTAAAGTTTTCAGAATAAAATGTCACTGAAATCACCACAAACAATGTCTTTGGAAAACACAGCAACAACAAAAATATAACTACAATACAATGTCACACTTGTGTTGTCATAAAAATGTTTATACCTTTATAATCAAACAATAGTTAGAAAAGTTAACTGCAAGTCGTTAACCGACCGACACTCACTACTTTAAACAACTAATAGGAATCAGAGAGTGCAAAAACGTTTTATACCAAGTATCTCAGTAAAGTAAGATTACGGTGGGGTTTGTATGTAGATCGTATGAATTCATAGCGCTCATATAATATCCCTCCTCTGTAGTTAGTTTATTTTATTATTAACGCTTAAAATATTTAAAAATCATATGATTATGATATTGTTTCAAATTAGTATAATAATGATGATTGTGTTAAGGAATGCTTAGTGTACATAATCAATTACATTATTTTTAAATTTGCAGTTTAATATAATATGTAGGTAAGTAATACCATATATTATTACACATTATGTATAGATTGAAATTTATTCACAATTTTGTAATATTTTATATTTTAGTTAATAATAATTAGGTTTTTATTAAAAATTCCGTATTGCAATTGGAATAATGAAAGTGATTGATTAAAATCTGTACGTGAATACAAGATTGCTGATTATATCGGAAGGCTATTGATTATTTATTGATAGATGTACTTCTTTAGGGTCAAGAGTAAATAATTCATTAAGACTATTGTCATTCTTTCTGTTAATACACAAAAATAATCTAACAGCAAATTTAATTACAACGACATGCGATGGGACGATGAGGTAATATGTACCGCACAAAACGACTCTGAATATTGGGACGCTGTGACCTCCATGTGTTTCTTATGTTGGAGAGTGAAATAGCAGTAGCAATGTTTAAAAGATCTTAAAGTTGGCTTATGAGTTGTGAATCTAATCGTTGACAGTTACAATTTTTATAGGAGTTTTTCGTTGAACCATGCGTTGATGTCTAACTTTTGACTTCCGTGATATTATGATATCATGATATATTTATTAATCTTTTTCAGGTCTTTCATCCCCTTTGAAAGTGGCACCGGGACGTTCGATTACACTGTGATGCACTGATCAAGAATTTCGAGGGGGAATATTTGAGATATCCATGAGGTGACCTAAGGACAATTAGATACTTGAGAAATATTGACGCGGAGCTCTGACTACCTTAATATACAATGTGCATTCATACACATTTCACTCAATCTAAAAGTTTGTCTTATTAAATGAAAACGCATCGTCAGCACCAATGTTATTAATCTTGACATATAGATATTGACACATTCATTTTTTTTCTTATCCATATATATATACATAATTTTGTTAATTTTCGAACCTGACACATCCATCCTTGTGACCCACACTCTAGCAAGTAGTCTCAACAAATATATACAAATAACTTTGCTGTTTATCTGAAGAGATTACTACTTGTTATACTTACCTACGACATATAGAAAATCCCGATTTTCTCACAAAGCATAAATTGTGATGTTAAAAAAAAAACCTACATTCTTGTTTACTTGATGTTGTTCCAATATGTTGTATATGTTTATTAATTATCTTTTAGTTCACTGAGGCATATACCACTGCTTCCAACTATCTTCACGGAGAGGGAAAAGCAATGATATCGAACAAGAACGTATATAGTATCTTGCCTTCGTACGTCTAGACATCCGAATATAAAATAGCAATCTGCCAACCGTTATCAAAATTTATAGTTCTATTGTTGTCTCTTCTTTGTTATGATGCGCGAAATATACAATCAAAAATTTGCGTCATATTTGTCATAATAATAATCTGACCTTAATGACACAGATGAAGGTTAATCCACTCGTGCCGTAATAAATAACACTTTCCACATTACTGAACATCTTCATATCAAGTATCACGGAATTTCATTCATTTTATTACAAGGTAGCAATATTTACTTGTTTGGTATTGAAAATATTTGTATACGCATCACCTTCATGACAGAAGATTTAACATGAATTATCCAGATATTTTTTATTCATATTCCAAACCATCTTACTGAACTACGTCAACTTATTTAAATTGTAAAATGCGTCTTTGAGGTGGACTTGATCTACAAAATGGCGCAACAGAAATTACCCGCCTATTTTATTATTATTATACTGTTGGCAAATGATGGGGGTTTATTTGAAAAAGAATACTGAAATAGCATTTATGTAAATACTCTTATGCATCATAGAATCTCCCGCACGACCTTACTCTATGTCTGTTAAATATTTTTAATAATAGAGCATTACAGTATTTTTACAAATTTATTAGTAGTTAATGACCCGAATGGTTATCTAAATAAATCATCTGTTTGTTGCTATGGGCATACTTTGTTTTAACATTCACCTAATTGAAGATGAGACAGGCAACTACTTACTACCTATCAGTTCAACTTACACCAAGTCAATTTACAATCCCAAATAACTTCTCTATTTTGATAGAATGTGGTTCAAGTTTAATATAATTATTACGTGTTGTTTCAGTAGCTAAATGATGTGATGCGTATTTTCTGCTGATATGTTTTGCGGGAGTACTGAATTGAAATTAAATTTTATTGGTGTAATTCTATTCGCCACTCATGTCGAGTGATTTTCCTACAAACGTTTAAAGATCGTCGCATATTAAAGATGCAACAAGGTGTGAGTGAATGACACATGAAAATCAGTAATTGTGTAAGATCTAAATGTATTGCAGCAGAAATTTCCAGTTTTTAAGCGATAAATATAACTATTAAAAAAAATTGGGTGGACTGCCTAATTATATAAAAACAAAAACTGTTAAAAAAGACAAGAAAGATTACATTAGTCTAAGATTAGTCTTAGATTGTTCTTCACGGTCGCTCATCGCACACACGTAAACTGTTTACTCATGCACAATAACACAAATATTATTATTTGTTTACTAACATCTATTTTAATCTTATCTAAAGAATACTACTACTAAACAATGGGCAGACAGCGCCACGCGTTTAATTATTATGTATAAATTACTTTTGTCTAGTGATAAACCTAGCAACAGCGATTGAATCCGATAAGATGAAAAATATTATGTGTTAAATACTTCTAAGAAAATCAAGGTGTATTGTGTGAAATTATGTGTGTACGAGTATACAAAATGTATTTTAATGCTAGAGTAGAACGAAAAACATATTTTATTTTAGTTTACTAATCGATATCATATGGTGGAGTAACGAATGACAAATGTGTAGGCGTGAATTGCTTTAATTGGGGCTTTTCACCAAACAACTTATTCTTAGGGTATTGGAAGACTTTCTTCAAGCTACATTTAAATTTGACTGGACAATTTTTTCATTAAGTGTCCTGTAATACTTAATTAACAATAAATAAAACATTTTCATATCAGGTAAAGGAACGCCTTGCACGATTTTTGATTAGTGAGTCCCACAATTTCTAAAAATTATTGGTAAAGCTGATAGACTATCTCGTCCATAAAACCCTGTTAAAGTATATTTTTTGAACAGTCAGGATACTAATACACTCACAAACAAATTAGCAATTTAGTATTCAATGTAGGTTATTGACCTCCATTACCTCGTTATGTTGCATCCGTTTATAATGCACTGTAAAATTATTGTATTTGATACCAAACACAATTAAATTTTACACTCTAACTTTAAATATTTCTATACTGACAGCATTTTTTGCCACCCCTAACTTCTAATAGCTTCATAATTTACAACGTTTTTTCGCAATTTTTAAATTTTAATTATTTACTGTACCATTGACAGTGCTGCCAGCCTGTCCCCTGAGTTACTCCAGTGGCTGGAGGCGCTGGATGTTAGACTTTAACGATGTGATAAGATAATACTTCGACGTTGCCAAACGATAAATAAATCAATTATTTACTTATACAATTAATAGTATTTACAGAAAAGAGATTTCCTTATTAATCTCCAGGTAAACATTTTATATATAACACAACATTAAATACTCGTTGTTAACACCTAACAAAACAATACACTACCGGTAACCCCCCCCCCCCCCCTCTGAATGATACAGATTATTTAAAAACTTCGGATGACTCCTATAATAATTTGCAGTGGTCAATGGAATGAAAAAAGATGAAGACGATTAATATAATGGTCCAGAAACAAAGTAAAATCACAATACAAAATAGAATTGAAATCGGCTTTTACGAATAAATTAAAAATTGCAATAATTTCCAAGTTAATCAATACCAAGATGTCATATTATTGTCTCGTATCTGATTACGGAAATTTGGCAACTATTTCGTGAAAAAAGATAGCTTCTAATGCATGTTGACCGTGATTTATAATAATGTTTTATTTATCAACATTTGACACAACGTATTCTATGCATTTCTGGAGAATGTTCAAAAATATGTTCAAAGTTGTGAAACCATGAAAACAAATTTTCTATACCTACAAAGTGTTTCAATATCAAATTTTTAAAATATGATATTTTACTTAGGTAAGTATATTAATAGCGAAAATTAATAGCGAAACATTTTTGAAACACGAAATAATATATTAGTAGAAATAATATAACAGTATTATACAATTATGATAATGATATGATTGGAAAATCTATTTTTGATAATATGAGTAACATCATTATTCGTATATTACCATTTTATTAGATCGTACAGGATATTGGAATTGGTTATATATATAATAATCATAGTAGGTACTTAGATATTTTTCTCAAAACGACATGTGGTAAGTACTTATATATAACACTAATTCTTAACTTGTAGTTATATTCTAACTACAGCTGTAATGAATATTAATTTAGATTATAGGTTTTCTTAGAACCTAGAGTAGAACTATACTCGTACATAAAATTGTATTTACCAAGATGATCTTTTTTTAATAATATTATGTTCAATTCCATAGTGAATGATGATATTTGCAATCTTCTGCAAATTTCCACAAATCGTGTAGTAGGTACACACCAGTACAGTCTTCTCCCAGATCTCCAGCGATTGAGATCATGATGCCCACCATCTATCCTGTATTATTGTCTGCTGCAAACAAAGTACTTCCTCACACCCTCGAGAAACAAAAATAATTCTTCCACCGACACACACCATTTTCTTATTTTCAGAACTATTTGATTTGCATCGTGTGCCGTGTGATACATCCTCTTTCAATAATCAAAATCAATGTACAGATGAGTTGTAATTGGACCAAAAAATTACGTAGCCATACAGAAGTGAATGGTAAGTATTTGTGACAAATTGTTATTTGAATTATGTTATAAATTACGGGGTAAATTTTCCAATATGAATAATGTATCCGCTCAATAGCCAGGAAAGTGTGAAAGGTACGTAACTGATTAATATTAATATGGTATACGATCATGAAACTACTGCCGAATAAAATGTAGAAATAATTATATTTCGTATAATAATGTAAGTAATTAATGAAAGGTGCATTAATTATGTACCCATTTAAATTCATTTTTAATATTAAACCATCACATTTACGTACCATATTATTCTAAAATAATTCTTTGTAAGAATAACAAATTTGATTTTCTGCAACAATATTATAGCTTGAATGGGTGGTTGCAGACTGTCGAACACTGGGCGAAAGAAGTTAGAAAGTGGCAGCGTTGGATTGAACGAGATAGTGATAGTTCTTGGAGGAAGCTTAGACCCACAAAGGGCTGAGACGCTGAAGATCACAACCACTCGACTGACAGTCGAATATTTACCAATTCAGCTACCGACCTCCTACCATTGTTCTTTCATACCTGATGTCATCTCTGTCGTAGACAGAGCACATGCTGCAAAATTTCAGACAAGACAGTAGTGGAAACAGACGGAAGAGGCCTACATCGAGCAGTAGAAAAATGATAAAGAAGATGTTCTTTTAGTTCCGATTCCTTTTGGTGGAAAAAAACATATTGTGTATGCTTCTGTAAATGTATTTATAAAAACCGTAAAAATACTAATCGATGATTTCTTATTGTTACTGATTACAGATTTTCTAAATATTCAACTCATTTATATGTCTGAACGTTGTTTTACTCGTATTTTTTATCGTCGTATTTTATTGAAGTTGTAGTGAGTAATTTCGTCACATAAATAGAATTTTAACGACGTTAAAATGCGAAAACAATTTCAAAAAGTATTACATCTATGTAGCTTGGTATGTACTTATCAGTTGTATAATATCTAAATTAATATCAAAATAAGTGTATTTAGCGAACATTAAAAAGAATACGTGAAAGTTACTTACTGATTTTATTAGTCAACAAATTCGACGGCATAAATCAAATAACCAATTAGATACTTACACACATAATCATATTGTATTTTCTTTCTCTTCTCTACGACTCAGAGCCAATGGTAAAGTTAATTGTTTTATGATATTACCTAATAATATAAACATATATTAGGTATAATGTAGATACACAGTATCGATGTTTTTCGTGTCGCATATTGCACCAACTGATTATTTAATTATACTGCGTTACTTAAAAATAAAGTTGAAGAAATGTCCCATAGTGCACCTCCACAACTATTCTGCCAGTTGGCTCTACAATTTGTCAAGTGACTGAACTGAGCCTAGATTTCATAAAATATCAACGGAAACCTAGCCGCTATAAACAAATTATTAAAAATGAGAGTCGAAAGTAACACATAAAACCTAAATATCTATTAAGCACGCGCGGCCGCTGATAAAGGCAAAGGCGCACTGCGCTGCCACACTAAACATAAGAATATGCCTATAAATAAATCAATATTAAATGGAAAACGTTAAAAAAATTAATCGTACCTTATACATTCATCTTTATAATATCGCACGTACGAGTACGTACAAGTACTCATACTACTGTGAAACTACTCTAGTGTGATAGTGTATGTGTGCGGTGTAGGTGGAGTAAATCTCATGCATGTGTATTGAAGGCCGCGTGCAGAATTTCAAATGCACAAAAAAATATCGATATTTGTACTAAAATCTCAAATCCTTCGCGAACGGTGAAATGAGGGAGAGAGTGTATCTTTGATAGAGAAATTAACGCGCTAGAAAGAGACGGAGGCGGCAGTGCGCGAGTCATCGATATAATTTAAAACATGCGTGATTCGCGACGCACAGGTCATAAAATGATTTATTTGTAGGAAGTTTTTAACGTTAATTAACGCAAGTACAATGTTAGAACCGATTAGTATTGTGTTGTGTCGAACACCGCACAACACATTTGGCACGTATTTTCATTGTTTACAAGTTAAACTCAGTCACTATTTTAGGTTGAATAAATACACTAATAATTAATATCGATAATATTAAGAATAATTGAAGTGCAATCGAACGAAATTTGGACGGGTAAATGGTTTTATAGCATAGGTTACTGAAAGATTAAATAAATAAAGATACATTTTCTCAATACTTTAACATTATTTTCATAGCATAATATGTATACTCGTATAGCAAATGAGCAATCGATTTATTAGATCGAACCGTAATTCGACAACTATTATTTATAATATGGTTTTCGTACAGTGTGAGTCGAAACTTGGTTACTCTTAGAGTACTGCGGCCCCACTCGCAGCTGAGTAAGAAGTGTTGGAAAATCCTTATCTTGTCTATGAATCTATCTACATACCTAGTGGGTTTTATTCATATTTTGTCAAAGGTTTATTATATGTTTACTACATTTTTTTTTAATAAACACGACTACTATATGACTTTTTCTGCCACCTCCGTGGTCGGGTGGGGCCGCGATAGTGGAATAGTGCCGAATATTTTTGTGGAATTTATTACTGTTAGTCTGCAGTCGACGTCGAAGTCAGATCAATAGGTAGATAAATCTATTTCTATTTATCTCTTTACGTCGCATCCTTTGCGGGGTAGATAGAGAGGATAAAAATCTCTATACCTAAACACACTCTTGCACATATAGCTTACTATATATACCTACCTACACACATTAATATCTTTTTGAGGTGGTCGGTAGCCTGGTTGGTAACGCGTTCGACTGTTAATCCAGTAAGCGCGGGTTCGATTCCCGATGCCGATCTACTCCACTTCACGACACAAGCTTTTCAAGCGTGTAATTGGGTTTATTTCGATAAACCCAGATTCATTAAAAAGTATATATAAGGCTTTCTACTCGGCTGCGAGTAGTATGCGCTCCCTAAAATAATTTCACGAGCCGCCGCTGCTATTAAGTACTTACAATGACATAATTATTGGGAATTTGAATTACACAATAGAGGCACTATAAATATTTCTCCAATTTTTTGGTTTTATTTGAAAACTAAATGAACACAATATAAAAGTAAATGTTTGATACCTATTTCTTATTAGAACTTACGAAATACAGAAATTGATCCCATACCGTGTAATATTTCACTTGTACGTATTTATTAAACTCTGTACAAAAAGAAACATATACTCGTATTTCCATCAAATCTTGCATTATTTTGATTTGCATTTATTTTCTTTCTTTGACATGAGAAATCGATTCCTTTGTGTCTATGGTTTAGAGAAGTGCCTACCTGTGTATTATTATGTAAGTATATTGTTTATGGTTGTAGATAAAATGTATTATTATAATACATTACGTTATATTGCATTAATTTCATGGTAAAATTATAATCATGACATAGAAACCAATGCGGAGGTGAATTACTCGTAATATAAATATTATCACATAGTATAGGAGCTACTGCTACTTACGCTTCATACTTCACTTATCTAGAAATACTTGTATGTTGTATGCAACAAACTCATCGGGAAAGTTGTCATTACGTACTATCAATATCAATGAACGATGTTAATAATAAACAAACTCCGAATTCAATGTGAGTTTAACCTTATATAATTTAATTTGAGGAGTTGTCCAACTAATGAATGAGGAAAATAAATGGCAACGGAATCTCTATTTACGTGTTAGTAGACAATATCTACAAGTGATGATAATGATTTTTGATGGATCTGTACTTATACTATATTTACCGAAACACTTTCCTGCACACTTCGCACTAAGCTTGTGTCGTGAAGAACAAAATACATCGACAACGCCAGGATTAGAACCGGCACCTCCCGCATGGAAAAGCCGTGTTCCAACCGACAGCTCCACTGAAATAGGTACATTGTTCACTTTAGTTACGAAAGTTGTTACGATGTATTTCATAGTGATAACACTGTGGACAATGGACAAAGACGAAAGTGCAATAAACTGGTTTTATTGTATAATGTGCGATTGATTTAAATAATTGCAAATAAGGCTTTGTTATGCTTAATTACTGAATTTTAGGAATTAGTAAGTACATAAATCACAAATCAAATAGGCAGAATATTCATAAAAGGTACATATGTTTCTGTTTTCACAGAATATTATAGGTTACAAACTGCGGTGGGTCACTGTGATTGCAATTCCCTTTTTTTAATATTCGCCATTTGTCAATTTGGAAAATTATGCAATACATGAATTTTATTTTCCCTTATATCTGCTTATTGTCAGTTATTTCGATTGATACGGTTTAGATAAATACAAATTTTGAATAGAATTTATTATTTTTACGTGCATACAAATACAATCTATACAATGAAATACATACGTTTAATAACGTAAGTACATTATTTTTATACTTACACATTTTCATGCTTAGGTACATGTCTTCAGTACCAAAACAAATAATTCAGAATTAGAACTCAAACACAGAAAATCATCTTGGAAGAAGCTGACTCATTAAGTAGCAAATGTAGTAAATCAAGGGAAGTTGGAAATTAACTAAACAAATTCCTGGTATACAAGAGTTAAGCGTTTCTTTGGGCTTCTATACACAGACCCACACCTGGTATAACCGAAGGATGTATATTAAGTATATTTTAGATACCTACATTATCTTCAAATACTTAGTGAATATTATGTATGAATCTCTTAAGAACGAAGACATCGGATCCTGCTACCTACTGTATTACACAACATATCTATACCAACTTTTTCAGCTTTTACTTCGAGAGAATAGTAGGTAATATAAAAAATCACTTTTTATTTAGGCATTTGAGTTCCTTACCTTACTTAATCAAGCCACATTAATCTTGACAAAAGGCGATGATCTTGTTCCCAAGCGATATAACTAATCAACAACAATAAATAATCGCATTACACATAGATCATTTTATATACAACAGGTCTCTGAACCCCAATGCACACATTGTAAACTTGAATAGTAACCGGTTCCTGATTATTGTGATTAGTCATCAGAAGTTGTAGTAGTAAAATAGTAAGTCACTTTTATTTCATACGAGTCCATGAATTAGACATAATTTTCTCTTATACCGTATTGCTACTTGCTAGATCATTCATTCATGCAGCCACAGTTTGATGACTTAACAATTATATCAGTATTGATAAGTATGAACTTAGTGCATTGTCTGTTTGTGTGCGCTACGATTAATCGATTGTACTTCAATTATTCGATAATTTTATATATCATTATTTTGACTGTAAAATACAGTGCTATCGTCCATCACAGGGACGCATATGTGCAGACAGGCTGCAACGAAAGAGTTGCTTACCGTGATAATGTAAATTATGGTCAAGAGATTCAAGATATTCTTCGGTATACTTTCAAACGTATCATGTTTTACTGAAGATGTGCATAAATAAATAAAATACATCGATAACGTCAAATAATAGACGATAAAAGAGTATAATAAATTATTGCAATTTAATCAAAGGCAACACTCATAAATCCTATAACAAACTATAACATTTTTGAAACAACTTGGTATTGTAACAACATATGCTTTTAAATTAAGATATTTAACTTTGTCCAATTATGGATCTCGTAGGTATTATTATAGAACAATGATTGCGTACAGTAAAATGACGATAATTCGAACCAAATGGATTGTAAACAAGTAATACATCTTACGTATCTCTCTAGGTACGAATAACTTTTTATACGTAAGTATACCTACTTTTCATTTGTTGTATTATGTCAAGAAATAAACACATAAAAATGTACTTAACTTAATTTATTAATTGATGGTACGTATTTGAAGTCTTTTTAATAACTAAAACCTGACTGAATGTATTGGTTACAGATTTCATAAATCTTATATTGAAAAAATATATAAAAATTAATAACCAAATTAAATAACAGAAAACATCATTTAGATTGGTTCATGGTCTCATATGTCTACTGAGTATGTACAATGTTGATCACAACTAGAAATTAACAAAGTTTTAATATTGTTTTCAATTATGCAATGTGAAAACCTTCAGAGCTGCATATATTTTTCCTTCTTTTCAAAACAGTACACATTGTTTTGCCAATAATACAACATTTACTGTGTCTCTAAAATAATACAATTTAGCAATAAATTTAACGTATATAATTAACATAATAAATAATATGAACAACACTATCTATTATATTATCATATAATATTCCACAAAGTACTGTTGGATAATTCCTACTAATAAATCTTCTAATAATTTAGTGATGAGCTTGATAAAAAATGTGTTACACTTTGTATCATTTGCAAATACTGTGTTACAGCAATGAATTTTGTGTGTAAGACAATAATTCAAAACATAAAACTCGGTCAACGTTTATATACGCACATTAAATTAAAAAATTTCAAATATGTTTCAGCTAATTAGACCGGTGTTTTAACGTTAAAAAAGGGGGTATAGCGTAGATAATTGTCGGAAAGCTGGAAACTGTTTTAATCTCTTCATTAATAAGCAAAGAATGTTTCCTGAAGTTTGCACCAATTTTACGCTTGTGCTAAGTACAGGGTGTCCCAAAAACAAAAAAAAAGTTGTACTTTTTTCAGTTTTTCATTAATAACTCCTAAAGGAAGCATTCTAGACAAATTGTGTTCTCCCGTGAATTAAAGTAAATGAAATTCTTCGTCTACTGAGCATAAATACTATACTCTCTACTTTGAAAAATAACTGAGAAACAGCGATTTAAAATTGTAATGTTTTTCTCAACATATGACAATTTTCTTATTTTTCTTGAATCGTTGTCGAATATCTTCTAATCCAAGCTGCTTACAGCAAATTTTAGTGCATATGATTCAATGGCCGGTTAATTTTCTATAAACTGGCATTAAAATTTTACCTCTATATTAAATGGTTTAGGATGTAGAGGTATTTAAAGAGAGACGAGTGAAATAGAGAAATTTATTAAATGATAGATTACAATATGTGAAAGGTAAGGAAGACTTAATTTTGCGGCTCTTTCTTAATAACGTACATTTTTTTTTAGTTAAAGACCGAAATTTCGCTATTGATACGCCACTGTGTAACAACTTATATCGAAAAGACTATTTTTTTTACCTTCATCAGTTTTACTAATATAACTCCTGAACGCTTGATGTTAGGGAAAAGATATTTTACTCAAAATATAACTAAAATTAATTTACTATAACTTAATTTCAAAATTAACTCTGTAACTTAAATAATAACTGAGTTACAGTGTTGTTTAGATATATTTCATACTATATGGCAAGCAGGTACTTCATTAGGCAGACATATTTCGTACTACACCGGCTCGAAGGTGCTTACTAGGCAAATATAATTCATAAGCAAACGTCGAATGGTTACACAAAAAATTGAATTTGATCATCCATAACTTTCTTACTATAACTTTTAAAGTTATTTTATTACGCTTGTGTTATAGAAAATTTATTAACCTTATATTTAAATCTCTTGAACTTTTTCTCTATATCACGGTTCAGGAGTTATTCAACAAAAATAGCCGAGGCAATTTAATTTTTTTAGTAACGCTTTTTTTCAAACACTGTAACTCAGTTATTATTTAAGTTACAGAGTTAATTTTGAAATCAAGTTATAGTAAATAAGTTTTAGTTAAATTTTGAGTAAAATATCTTTTCCCTAACATCAACCGTTCAGGAGTTATATTAGTAAAACTGATGAAGGTAAAAAAATAGTCTTTTCGATATAAGTTGTTACACAGTGGCGTATCAATAGCGAAATTTCGGTTTTTAACTAAAAAAATTGTACGTTATTAAGAAAGAGCCGCAAAATTAAGTCTATCTTACCTTTCACATACCGAAATCTATCGTTTAAAAAATTTATCTATTTCACTCGTCTGTCTTTAAATACCTCTACATCCTAAACCATTTAATATCGAGGTAAAATTTTAATGCCAGTTTATAGAAAATTAACCGGAAATTGAATCATATGTACTAAAATTTGCTGTAAGTAGCATAGATTAAAAGATATTCAACAACGATTCAAGAAAATTAAGAGATTTGTCATTTGTTGACAAAAACATCACAATTTTAAATCGCTGTTTCTCAGTTATTTTTCAAAGTAGAGAGTAGTATTTATGCTCAGTAGACGAAGAATTTCATTTACTTTAATTCACAGGAGAACACAATTTGTCTAGAATGCTTCCTTTAGGAGTTATTAATGAAAAACTGAAAAAAATACAACTTTTTTTTTGTTTTTGGGACACCCTGTACTTAGCACAAGCGTAAAATTAGTGCAAACTTCAGGAAACCTTCTTTGCTTGTTAATGAAGAGATTAAAACAGTTTCTAGCTTTCCGACAATTATCTACGCTACAAAGCTAAATTTCCTGGGCTAAATTCAATTACATGTTATTTTAATTTGTTGCCAACGACATGAGATCACCTTATAATCAAATTGCATAATTTTCACATCTTTTTCTCCTTCTGCGCATGATGTCATCTTATAAAAACAATTACAGATTAAATGCATTATTTCTGGTAATACTAGTTGCTATGTAATTTCCTGAGTCTCTGAAAACATAATATTTAATAAGCTTTGTGTAAATAATTATTAAAATATTGTTGCATCATAATGTAGTTAAAGGAGCATATGCACTGAGCAAAAATCGTTCTATTTTTGCTTCATTTTTTTTTTTTCAAATTTTGTATGAGAATGTTAGCGCGAAATAAGAATAACGTATGAGACAAAGTGAATTACACCATTTTAAAAGAAACCTGGGAAGAAATTTACAAATCTAAAACCGCCGATTTGTTAAGATTAAAATTACCAGTATTTTGTCAAAATTATATTTTTATATCTGAAAAACTGAACGGATAATCTTCACATCCCTGAAATTTTAGGGGTAGTTTAGGAATATTTTTTATTCAAGGAATTTCAAATTCCTGTAATTCTAAAACAGCCGATCTGTAGTCCATACTTTCATCTATCACTGTCTTCAGTGTCAAGAAGATTCCCTCAGTATTGGCCGAGTGCAATTCAGGGCCTCGAAGCCCAATGACAGCATATAAGACCTTAATGTAACGTGGTATACCTACTTAATATACGTCTGTTCCTAATTCAACCAATCTATTCAACTACATCCCTAAGAATCGATCTTTCTCCAGTCCTTCATCAAACAACTTTTGCAAAAAACAAAATATTCCAAACAATACAAATGGACATTGGACATAATATTTTTTTGGACTTGAGTTCACGGAAGAAGCAGCTTGACGTTTTGTGAAAATGGCAAGCACTCCCACTCTATAATCAAGATCTTAAAGATCCGATAGAGCGCTAACAGCAAAATATACGAAAGATGTTAACTCATGGTTTCATATTAAACAGTAACCAATAATGAAGTAAGAATAGAAAATAATATAATGACTATAGTTAGTGGTACTAACATCAGAAAAATGTTTCAATGACCATCTGCCTTAATCACGTCGGCACTAGAGCATCAATCTGACAAAATTTATAACCCTGTCGTTCTATTCACATATCCTATTCTTCGTGGTTCAAAGTATTACTTTGTTGTGTACAAACGTAACTGATGGTAAGACTTTTTTACAATGTAGAGACTAGAGAGCAATAAAAAATATTATACGAAATCTGACGAAACGCCAGTGGTGATGTACACTATGCACTAATATAGACAGCATATCACGGTCTAATAGATTTATTGGAACATGCCACACGGTATATACAAGAACAATCTACACTAGGTACATTTGAGTCCACGATAGTTAGGCACTGCTATAGATATCTACAGAAGTAATTTTGCCTTATGATTAGGATATGTCGAAACTTTGCAGTTTGTCGTGAAAGGTTGTCTTAGTTGATACTTGGTACTTTAACAACCTTAAGTACAAAACTGTTTATTTATGTAAACTAATATCTTCATAGTTGATTATGAGCCCAACATGAAATTTATTACATTTTAATATTACCTATGATATTACCTATGATATGTTGTAACTTTACCACAACATACTGCCAAGAAAATGTTATAATGATAAATTGTAGATAATAGCTATCCAAAATTTACCTGAAATATATGTGCCAACGCAATTTGTTCACTGTCTAGTTATAACCCACTAAGTTAAGATATGTATATTTTGGGTACCTACTTAAAATTTCATACACTAAAACAAATATACGTTCATAATGACTTTTTTATGTTATATCTATGTGCACCTACAGAGGTGAATTATAATAAATTGGGAAACTTTACTTGTACAGGAAAAACATGGACTTAGCTCTTTGATGTTGCTTATGGAAATAATTAAATTCCCATTAGTTATAGTTTTGAGGCGGGAAGAGAGATACGAAAGGGATCTAACTCAGAGACATATGCATTCTGTGATTTTGTATTTACATAGCTATGAATATAGTAGGCATAATTTGGATCACTGTTTTAGAGTCTACTATTGAGTACATATTATATTATTTAAACTGAAGTATAATTTTCTTGGCTAGAAAAAAATATACGGTCAAATTAAAAAATATATAATATGCTGATCAATTAGACATAAGTAATCCGAAAAATGTACTTAGTGAACGAAATGTGTATTGGACAGAGAGACTGATGACAACATTGATAAATTTACAGCAGTAGGTATGTGACTGGCGGATATCAGCATCTGTCCGAAAGATAACATGAAACACCAGACAATATACAAATATATTACATACAAGTTGCCTTGGCTTCAGGTATCTTGGTGTCTAGGTTCGCTACAGATAACAATACCATGTAAATATTTTCTACATATTATTATTAACCATATGTATTATTTCATTAAACAATATTGCAAAATATATTTGCTACAATAATATAATCATGTGATTCTTGTAAGATACCCAATGTCATTTCAGTTTTATTAACATATTGTTTTGTTTTTTCCAGCATTCCCAGAACATTATGGTGAAATATGTATTAAGTATCTAGTAATGGATACACGCATTGATATACCTATAGATAATGAATGCCTGATACGAAACCACGACATGTCGAGATATCTCCACATACTAGTCAGTCAACATCGAGTCCGTTTTCTTCTTAAGAAATTATCGTCTAGTCATTTCCGCAGTTAAAATGAAGGAGCTGAATAGATGTACAAATTTTTACAAAAGTGACCTATCCAATTAGCATAAACAAAATCTCGAGTATCATTACCAAAGTTGACGACGTCTTTTTACCGATTAGTTTTTCCTCTTGATTAATGAACTGGTAGAATCCTAGATCACTTGCACGCAAGTGGATTGCTTGAAAAGATAATTGAACGGATGGAACATGGGACATTGTATAAACTATGTATGTATGTATGTGAACTTTTTGCTTGAAGTACCTGAACCTTTTACAATTTACTTATATAATTCTATTAATAGAGAGCGTATTAGAGGCGTCTATAATAAGTCAGCTTTTGATATTCCTTGGATACATTTAATTATTTTTAAAGTTTTTTATTTGTAACTATAAAATTCTATCACTCCTAATAAAATAATTATTTTTTCCTTGTAGTAATTAGGTGGTAAGTAGGTACTGACATCTCCATTGAAACATGACGCGTATTTCGCCGGAAGGATTTTAAAGTAGATAGTTTTATTTTGATATACTGAACTGTTTCATTTTTTCGAGGTCAAAAGAAAAATCTATTATTTTATATAACGCATATAAATCTAACATATTATTAATATAAATTTAATATGCCTAAAACATTTTTATAGGACTAAAATGTAGAACTGATATACTTACCTAATAATATAACTTTTTATTTATGGTTATCGTAATATTCTTTTATATTGGCAACCTTGTTCTACCTAATTCTTTATATCATATTTGATTGGTATATTTATAATCGACGTATAACTCGTGAACAGACAAAATTAAAAAACCTATAAAATTCCCCATCTGAACGAAATAGCAGTAGGTATTTGAGTCAATATTACACAAATTTCTGGGAAAATAAATACTTACGTTTCACATTATTTACGAGGTGTATGTAAGATTTATTGTATAATATTTATGTATAATCTAGTGTGTACTTGTGTTATTTTTTATCAAAATATACAATGCCTACTATGCTCCTATACTAATTGACATTATGTTACCTTTACGAAATTAATATGTAATTTATCAAAATACTCGTATTTCTACTTATGTTGTCAAACAAAATTAAGCTAATATTGTAAATAACTATTTTTACTATAACTACTTACTTACTTGGCGTTAGCTGGCAGAGATCGCAGCATAGCGATAAGCTCGCCCTAGTGAACAAATGTTGCGATTTATATTCGTAATATTAACAAATCTCTGTGTTTTGTTCACCAAAAGTGTACATAAATACTTTATACATATTATTCGCCTTACTCACTAGCGGATCCAGGGGGGGGCTAGGGGGCTGAAGCCCCCTCCAAAACTATGAGTGACAGTACTTTATATACAACAAATCTAGGGGTTTCAGCCCCTTAGCCCCCCCCCCCCCCAAAACGTTGAGTGACAGTACTTTTTAGCATGTGACGACATTCAGCCCCCCCCCCCCAAAATTGAATACAGGATCCGCCACTGGCCTTACTAATATTTTTTGATCAAAACAATGTTTAATTAGCAATTAAATTCTACAGATTGTCCTGAACGCTCTTTATCAAATCTGTATTGAGGATGAGTAGGGGCGCCCTATTCATAAAGAATACATACTTATTACAAAGTTTCACATTATCCTATACCTACGATTTCACATTACATTATTTCATGTTACATTATTTGACACCACCCCTGACAAAGTCGACTAGAAATTAAGATTATTATGTGAAAATATTGTAGGAATCCTTTTACTGGTGATTATAATAAAACTATATTTTTAGTTTCCTTAAAGTAATGCTCTTGACCTGACCTTATTATTTACTACAAGACAAGTATTCACAAGAAGTAGTACTTATAATTCATTATTAAATTAAATATTGTATATCAAACACGTCAATATAATGAAGTATTGATACCAATTTAATGATAATTCGTGTTCGATCATTTATATCGATTGATTGTGTGGACACGCAATAATTTTATTAAAACTTTATAGTATTATTATATGAAGGACTTATCGGCTTGACAAGTAACGTTAAAATGTGGAAGATATGTACCTAGTATAGTTATAAGACTTTTGTGCACTCTTTACTGGACTTACCAAGAGAGTCTACAAAGTAAGCATAACATTCTTATTAGCATTGTTAAAAATTTTGCATCGCCTGAAATGTAAAAATGATGCGTCCTAATTTTTAATTTAATTTCTAGTAATTATGTAGCAAATTTGATACGGAGTAATTTTCTTTATGAAAATGAGAATTAACTTATTCTAAATGATTTTATTTTAATAATAGTATGTTGGTACACTGACCATTTGTATATCCTTATGCATAATCCACTAGGAATATTGAAAGTAAAATATCTGTTTCCATATAAATATGCCACAACTTGTAAGCGTAGGGCCGCCACCAAGTACTCCACAAGTACATGAAGTATAAAAGCATTTCTGAAGACATACTGCAATCTGCATATTAGGAAAGATAATAATATTATGACAATATTTTTATCAAGTAATGCCTAATAAAGAGAAGAAGGGTCACAGTGGATGAACGTGTGAAGGCGAAGAAGGTGGAAACTAGATCCCCGCTGATAGTGATTTCGGTTCTAAGATTCAATAAAATTACTTTGCTGATGAATTGCTTTGGAAATCCGTGTTTCTTTCCAATAAATGTACCAAACAATAATGCTTTACGGGGAAGAAGTAATCAAAGTTGGTTGTGATTTTTTCTTTGAATGTTTATAAATGAAATTAGGGAGTTAGCAACCCTGCTTATTACATCACAGTGTGGACAAACGGTCCTTTAGTTCGTGAACTACTCGGCCTTGTTCACACCAGCCTACGATACATTATTATAGATAGCTGCAATGGTAAGACATACACAATATTACCTTTATTCAATAATGCTTTAAAACAATACATTGCCTTGCCTATACTATAATTCTACTGACAGCTCAGTAGGTAACAAGCCGTGCAATGATAACATAGTAACTATATATTCAATATCGCAATAACGTCATACATTTTCCTCGTAGACCCAATAATTTATATCAAATTAAATGTTCATGGTCTCCTGGGGACATTATTACTCTCATTTTGATTTCCTATAACCCGCATACAATATTTTAAACGTGGCTATTTTATTATACACAAACGGTCGATTAAAAGAATAACACCATACCAACTACTTTGCTGGAGTATCAGCCTCTAGTCATCGGAACGATTTCTACACCAACACATTGGTATTCCTTAGTTTCTAGGAATTATAGTTCCTTTTCCTAGTAAACTCTGAAGTGTTTAGGAAAATACTAAAGTTTTCACTATAAGTTACATTGTAGGTATATAAAGATTACCCTTGCTCTTGGCATTTATATTTAACCATTGAAATAAATACATCAGAATCTCTTCAACTTCCAAACCTCAACAATAAACATTATCTTCTTCACCTTTTCATGATCGTGCCGTCTACCGCTACTAATAATAATTTGATTCCTTTCACTTACCTAATCCCTTTATCCAATACTTTCCTATCTTATATCACTTATCTATCTATGTGAATAGGGACAATAGTGTGAATCCACCATTTGAGTCAATATCATTTACTTCTATTTTCCTCTCAGAAATTTATTTAAGAGAACGAAATGTACTACACGTTTACAAAATGAGCTTCGTACAAAAATATAGCTATTTCGTTAAAAAGTTATAAACGCACAAATTCTGAAAATATGCAAACCTCTGAATAATGTTAAATGATAATGTTAAATTTCTCAATCATCTAGTCTACGAATAGATTATTGAATTCCAAAAGATCACTGAAGAGAAAACATTATTAATAAATAATTATACAGACTAATTCTATTGTAAAACATACAGAGAATAAAAAAACATTTAATGGTAAATTAATTACCAGTATAGCCGACAGTTTATTTGGTTTGTTTATTGATTGTAATAGCTACAATTGTAATATAATATATTCTGTATTTTATATAGCAGGTATTATTTAACTACTGCACGATCGGTCTTTGTTGAGAGTGTTTTATCCTTCTATCGCATTGGGTGTTCTCCGTAACATATTTTTATTGTTTGTAAATATTGTAATATTTTATTATTAGATTAGAGTTTCAAGAATATTGTCTATTATTCTACGTTGTATAACATGTAGGTAGATTATATTACTAGCACTACATTATAAAATTGAAATGAATTCACCTGCTTTGCGTGCTCATATCAAATGAATATTTTATGACACTCTAATAGAGAATAAATCAACCATTTTAATCCGGCATTCCTTCACATAATAAGATAAATAAGAACAGAGTAACTAAACTGTGATATAACTATTCAATAATATTCCAAATTAAGGTCCTACTTTTGATGGCCGTAACATTCCCGGAGCCTTCTGAGCAAAACATTTATAAACCCCTGTTTATACCAATTCCACATACCTAATACTCTCCAAATCACTCCTGACATTCTGCAAAACCAGAAGTCTATCAACTGATTTTCCCCAACACCCATCTTCCACGGGTTTTTTGTTGTTTCTTCTTCTCCAAATACGATAACATAGCTAGTCGATCCATGTTAATCGTCTGGAATGATCTCTTCATTGTTTCTTGGTCTCCGGGTCCCTCTTGGAACATCCTGTCTCGGACCTAAAGTTATCCTTTATTTTAGAAGAGATGATACTAAGAAAAGCTGGTAAATAAACAATGTACTTATCAGGAATATTAAAAAATAAATAGTATCTAATGGTCGAAGTATATTTTATATTCATACACTCGTGTACATACAAATAACTACCAATTATCTGTATTTTACAAGAATAGATAACTAAGATACATTTTAGAATAGGTACTCGTATAATAAGCCGTGACGCCGATTAAGATTGCAATGGCGATACAAAAAAATTAATGGCACTATTTTCATCAATAACTCTTATCGAAGGAGATATTAATTAGGTTTATCTTATCAACTACATATGAAATCTTTTAACTTTTTCACACTTCATTCCATAACTCACCTTGACAAGGAAACTTTATAATGCGCTACTTTTTTCTGAATGAAATTCGCACACCTAAACAAAAACAGATCACTACTTTAATAAGATGAACATTTCAACATACCTTCTTAACCGTAACCTCATTTTTTTGTAGTTAACACCTACTTTTTCCGAGTACAGTCACTCATCCTAACCTTATTAATATATGGTACTCGTACTCGTAAGTACCTACTTCATGAGATTGATGGTTTTTGTTGATGTTTCATAATTCCGATAGTGCGAGTATGTACAATACAATACACTGTACAATAACCTACGATTTGTCGATCAATATTTGAAATAAAATAAGATGCCAATGACTGTTCTGATGCGGGGCGGTATAAGGAAGGGTTAACCCAAAGTTTTCAGAAACTGGCACGTGAAACGATAACTATGTCGTACATGATTTATTAGGTCCAATCCGAATCTAAAAAAAATACTGTTGTAGTTTCAATTGAAATAAATTTTAAATACCTGTATTCACGACGCTGTGATCTACATACACATATAAATAAATAAATAAATTGTTTATTTTCCTTTTCACTCCTTACAATATGTTAATGACACCCCACTAGGCCATGGTTTGTCTCAGGGTGTCGTCCTTTCGGCTTTTCGGATGTCGGAAAATAATATTTTAATTATTTAAAAAGGAGTGATGCCTACTAAGAAATAATAATAGCTACTAGCAAATCTACTCTTATTCGTAAAATTTATGAATAAAAATTAAAGCTTTATGTTGTTAAATACCATTGAAATATAAATAAGCTTAGGTATAATATGTACTGCGTACCTACATACGATATTAGGTATATGTATTATAGGTAGGTACTACAATTTCCAACGCTTTATAAATTTGATACTTACTTACTATTTTATAAATACACAATTTTCAATACGATGACAATAAACAAAAATAATATATTGTTAAACATATTAAAAACAATTAAGCTCATTAAACGAATAATCGTAATTTGACAAAAAAGGGGAAAGTTAATAAGAATTATCGTGACATAATAGGTAGTGCTCTTGTTTGATTCTGTTATCGATATATACTCTTAATATAAAACTATACGTGTAAGTGACAGTGTATGATTGTAACGATCTGTTGTCAACGTAATAACATAACAAACTATTAGGATTTCTATAAATGACAGCGTAGGTACATTGTATTTTGAGATACACCGAAATTATTATAAATTAACTTCTCAACAGATGGCGATAGGATCCAAAATTGGATCATTGTGAAATATTCTTGAACTGCAGCATACAAACAACTCCCAAAAATTACACATTTGACATTAGTGTTCACATAAGCCATCTACTGCCGATTTGTAAGCGTCGGAATGCCCATCCTGCGTCCTCCCCAAGAGAGTTCACACAATGCTGCATTTTAGGAGAAAAACTTTATTGTGGCTTATACTTTAAACTGTTATTTAACCTTTAATTGGAAATTACATTAATCTGGATTCAATAAATGACAATAATTAGGTAAATTATCTATCTCTGACATTCTTCATGGACATAATAAAATAGCCCGTCATTTTTTACTAGTTATTGCTAGTATTACGTAGTGTATTATATCTAAGTAAATCAAGTAGTATTTTATGTTTATTCGTAATATACTTAGTCTCACAGTAATAATAATAATCCTCATTAAACGGAGAAAATTACTGCACCTACTTCGTTAAATGCATTTATTAAAATACTTTTAAAAGTTTCACAGAAACTGATGGTACCTCGTAAATACCAACATAATAGACTCTTATGTTTCCAAAAGTAGACGAATATGTAATAACACATTTTGTATGTAGACACTGGCATACATATTACATCATTATATCAAGAGTCAATATCGGCATAACAACCTAATCACAAATAATAATTTTCCTTCAGAACTTGAATACTACACACGCCTAATTACGCCACCCACTATAACAAAAATCTAATCAGTACAACGATAACCAGGATTTGGAAAACGTTCTTTCACCGTAGATCGTTTCTATAGCAATTATATAAGAATATTAAGAATGACGTGGGAAAAGATAATGTGCGACCGAACTAGCTAGAAGACCTGAAAACTGTATATAAGAGACGACAGCCTTTAGCGAAGATATGGAGACGTTTTCAGTCCCCATTCAAACTATTGAATCATGTCGAACTCTTGTGAGCTTGAGGGACTTAATGCCTGTGGTAGAATCAAACAGTTATGCATGAATATTGTATAGTATGAACATGTCTTGTTACATATAGCATGTGACCCTGCATTCTGAACTATTTAGGATGTCATACATTCTCCAAACGGTTGCATATTTAATAATAGCAATAACGATTATGTTTCGATATCGATTAACTAATAAATTATATAGTTTAAGTTGCACAATATGCAGGTACATATGTAGAACATTCCGTACAAGAACATCCTTGAAAGCTTTGCCTAATGTTTTTAGTATAATAATACTAGTACTTGAATATATCAATAAATCTTACATATAATCAGCAGATAGTTGATCGTAAATTTTGCTCTCGATTGAATTGGTGTTTGTGCAATTTTATAGTTTTTTGTATTCACTTAGATGCCCTCTGGGCCAAATATTTTTAGACCTTCATCTACAAAACATCATGTTTCTGAAAAGTTACGAGAATAGATACCTTTACTAAAATTTCATAGAGATTAAGCTTCAATCAAAATACTACAGTACAACACATAAATGTACTATTTTCCTGAACATTTTCTTTGACGATAAAGAAAGTTTAAGCGAACATCTGGAACCTGGTATATTATGAACACATAAAATGTAAAATAAAAGTTAGTAATGTGAAATAAAGGTTAATACTTACAAGGAACAATCTCGGTAAATTTGTGGTCGTGATGCAGTAAGTATAAACTAAACACCTTTAATTTAAACATGATTCACTGATAAAATCTCTATCAAAAGTTATTAACTACATATATAAATAACACTGGTAACTTGTAGTAAACTACCTCATACGCCTTTAATGTAACATAGGAAAGTATAGGTAGCTACTTTAGTAAATATAGTTCACAGGTTATCGCAATCTAACATTTTACATCCATCAGTTTAATAAAAAACAAACAGTTTTTTAAGTAAAAGACTATCAAGAGTTAACGAAGTGTTGTGGTTGTGACCAGCATAACCTTGCTTGCCATCAGATTCATGCTCCAGATAATAATGATTGTAGCAGAAGTATAATAGGCAAGAAACCAATCATATAACTGGCATCATCATGTAGTACCTACCTATTTAGATATTTAACAAACATCCTACATTTTATAGTCTATTCTCTGCCTATACCTTTACAGTTTGCACCTGCTGTTAACGTTCTAATAATAATATAAGTACCTAACATATTCTACCTACTTGAAGTTATTATGTTTATAATAATGTCAATGTATGTGAGTATTTACATTACACCATTGTCGGTGACTGGTAGCGAGCAATGTAAAGGACATATTTTATTATATTATCACAATGATTGTTAATAATAATTAAGCCTAGTGAAGTACGCAGTCAATGGTTGTTTTAATATGTTAAACTAATTTTAATTGATAACATAACTTTGGTTAAGAAAACATTGTAAATCTCTCACATTATGATTTTTATTTTCATTAAAACCTACATGACTATAAGGAAATCATAGTTTTATGTACGATTACGTATATTACCATTATTATTAACCTGTCTTCCTATCTTTATAATCAACAGATCCGGTTCAAATTTCTACAACTTGTGCGCTCCAAGCTCCAAGATATACCTACCTACGTGTCATACTTACCTGACAAATGGAACTTACCTACCTGAAAATTTTGTAATATTTGAAATACTTACTTACTTTCCGTGTCCGGAACACTATAAAATTTTGTATATCCAATGTTCGGCCACCCGGACACCCTCGGCATTCGCTAGTAGTGCGTTATCGGGCGTGCGTGTCACTCCTGTTAGAGGACATGAAAAATATTTGAAATAAAAAATAAAAAAAATATTGTAATGTGTATTTGATAGTCCATATTCTTTAGAAACATGACTAGCGCCATTGGTTGGAGCTCAGATCTCCCAAACGGGGGGTGCCAGGTTCGAATTCTGGGACTGACGATATATTCTGTTCTGCGCCACACATTCTGTCACAAGGTTTATGTTACATACACATAATTTGTATACTACTCACAAGCCTAGATTTATACATTAGCGTAACCTAATCTGGAGTTAACTCGCGAAATCCCTTACCTACTGATGACTCAATTATTTTACAATAAAATAATTTGAAGTACATTACTCAGGTATGCTCCGGGTCGGGTTCTAATATCAACATCCTATATTCAAATTCAAATGAGTTAATTAAGCATATAATAAGTTTCTCACATTTTTATATACATATTTGATTTATTACAATTTTTAAATTCTCCGAACTACTCTCTAATGTGGGAGGACCTTATGGTGTTTTGGAGAGGAGTCCGAGGTCATTAATAATTTTACAAACGTATCCATCAAGCAATAAAGTATTCACTAAAAGGGCAAAACAATAAATACGCAGAAACGGAATTTGAAATGAAAAAAATCAGTTCACATGCAATCAACCTTCAATAAATTCAAGTCTTCCTCTCTATCCTTTTCATTAATAATCCCTTTATATTTGTTTTTAACAACTTCTGGTCAAACAACGAGTATATGTTTATGTGTCATATACCTATGTTTCTCTAATACGATAGTAATGCCATTACAAAACTAAAAACAATAACAAGAATATAATAATCATTAACAGGTACTTGATACAATGATTAGGTAAATAATATGACAACAATACATGTAATTTATAGGAAAGGAACTTAGGAAATAAAATTGGCGTCATCTTCAAGCAAGGCTTTGTTACAGCACCTCCCTATAATTGATGCGATAAGAAAATATTGTAACGATTACGTTATACTAGTACTAGTAGTTCCGTAAGTTATTACAAACTACAGACATACCTAACTACTACTAATTATACAATTTCCGTTTTCTATGAATTAGTAGGCACACACCTGAACGCAGAGCCGGCCCAAGCAATCTTGGCGTCCTAGGCAACGGCTAAAAAGGCGCCTTCACCCCACCCTCCCCAACAAAAAATGAGTTAAATTTAAACATTGAAATCATATAAAACAGATAAAATTTATTTATCATTTACATGAAGGAGAGTGTTTTCACCTTCTTTTCCCATCTTCCACATATATTCTGGTCTTCAGTGGTTGCGAATTCTATACACATCAAAATTCTTGTTAGAAATCAAGGCTTGAGATCTAATTCGGTATTCAACGCGAACTACCTATGCGAACGACCGTCGCTTAGCTCTTATCGAACCAATTCGTTTATTATCATATTAAATCACCCGTTTGCTACGCCACGCCGGCGCCGATGCCCGCGCCCTAGACAATTGCCTACCTTGCCTATATGGACGGGCCGGCCCTGCCTTTACGTAAGTTTTGGTTTACGCTGTCTACGCATTTTACCATACTCTCATTTCGAACCTTTTCCTACAAAAAAAAAGAAAACTAAATAACCTACATAATGACTGTTCTTTGAATATCTACCTACTATGGATTTTTCAATTCACCCATTATTGCTATAAAAAAATGAAAAATCGCCCGTTATTTTTATTTGCATTTTTGGATATATTTTGATCTTAATTCCGATAAACATTCATTTAAAAATATTAATAAGTAAGTACAAAATTTTGTACAATCAAGTATACATTATAATGCAGGTATATCGGGTTGACTGTAAGATATTGCTTTTGCAATAAGTCCGCCTTTTGGCACACTGTATTATCTTGTTTTGTTTTTGTTGTTACATATATTTTCTGGCCAATAAAGTTTTATTTATTTATTTATTTATTTATATCCTAGGAAAAATGTAGGTAAAGTCTTGCATCCATACAACTGGGTATTTTTGTTGTGTAATATAAACAATGTAAAACAATATATCACCAAGTTACAGAAAAAAGATAATAATCTAAGTATTACACCTACTGTTATTATTAATGTTTACAATAATATAATAGAAAGAATATAGTTATTACCAATACAAACTGATTATAATAAATTCTGCATTTCACGATTCCTATATACTATTATTTATTTATTTATTCATGTCGTCAGAGCGCATTTTATTAATTTGTACTTACATTGTAATGTGTGTAATAGGCCTAGTTAGATCATTATTTTTTAACGAAGAGTTTCCTATTTTTGCTAATTGTCCACTGAATTTATAGCTTACTCAAACATGTATGTATTTGTAGCAGGTATAGGTACCTACCCATGTAGGATGGTGAAATTATTCGTACAAACTACCAACTACCAATTATTCTGATGTATCATACCTATCAGCATGGGCGTCATTTTCCTGTAGCTCTTATCCATTTTCAACCAATTTAGTTTAAATACATTTTTTTAGTATTTTAAATGAATTTCGGTTTTGGACCGGCCATTACGGGTAAACTACTAGTCCTATGAAAAAATTGGCTTAACATTTTTTGTAGAGAATTTAGCAAGGATTATTTTTGTCATTGACTACTTTCTCCTATCTCTTACCATATTCCTATAAAATGCGAAAAGCCCCGAAGAGGGACCTTTTCGGGGGGGGCGGGGGGGGCAGGGGGGGTTGCGGCAGGATTTTGATAGGCAACCCTAGTGCGATGTAATACCCTATTGGTAAGCTATCATTTATACCACATTTCGATCAAAAAACAGATACGTCATAAATTAAGCAGCGGGCCCTCGGACTACTATGTCTCACAAAAAAAATTCGCCTGCAGCGCTTTTTACTCGTTTTTAATGCTTTAGGATTTTTCTTCATTTTTGTTGCCCCTTCCCCTCCTAGCTCCGAGGCTTGCGACGCCCATGCCTATCAGTACCGTACATAGGTTTTCATTTAGGGGGGGCGACCTAGTATTTGACTGTGGGGGGTAGAGGAAACTAAGACTGACTATTCTTAAACCGAAAAAACTCCTGTCAGCAGTTGCGAGAACGCGCAGAACAATGGACGTAGCCTGCTTCGAAGCAAGGGGAGGGGGAGGGTTTAGTAAAAAAATACGTATAGTAAAAAAATATTATTTAGAAATTTTTCGTGAAGGTGATAAAAAAGGGTCTTATTTTAGGTTGGTATAAATATTGTGTGCAAAGAATACAAAGAAGAATAGCGCCACAGGCGATTTTTTGAAAAATGGGTGAAGTGATGAACCTATGTAGGTAATTTCATATTTTGAAAAACGTTTTTTAGATACACAATTGTTTTGCATTTCAGGGGGGCAGGACCCCTCGCCCCCTCCGCTCCATATACGCCCTTGATACCTAGGTACTTAGCTTACGATGATTTTTTTTTAGATATTGGTTTTCGCCACGAAATCGTAAAACGAGTGTCGAATCACTACTTCAAGAATATGTAACATGCGCTCTCTGTAGAATAGTAGACGAAACTATTTTGTAATGAAAACTCTGAAACAAAGAACAACTTCCATACCTTCCAAATACCTCAACAAAGTTGTTTTTACTCTATCTACAGCTTAAATTTCAAGGAAGCGGAAATATTTTTACTGTACATTAATGGAAAGGATGTATTTTAAACAAAGGAAATGTTAATCACGTTACAATCATATTTTAACGTTAATCTTGAAGGCACTTTTATCATTTTTTTTTGTCAGAGACGATGCGATTGCAGTGATGCCGAACTTTCATTTTCATGCGAGTCATACGACGGTGGCGCCACGAACGGTGAATAGTCAAAATAACAACCTATGCCTAGTGATGCCAAATTAACATGAATGTCGATGTGGTTTACATCTATTATGTCGATGTGGTTTACATCTATTTTGTCGATGCCATAATTAATTAATTGAAGGCTGATTAAAAAAGCTTCGTATGTATTCTTGTATACAATGTTATAGGGGTAAATTCTGTAACTAATTAAGTGCGCACTAAGTATAATAAGATGTCGTTTTTAAATTACTTTATAGGAAAATAAATTTAAAACATACTTCTTCTATTTCCTTAAGTTCCACTTAAGTGAAATAAGACCTGATTCAATTACTACAGGTCTTATTTCACTTAAGTATCTTAAAAATTTGGTTGAAATTTAAAGTTAAATTATTTTCAATATTACTTCCAAGTGCAAAATACCGAGATTCCCATCAACAAAGTTTGCACAATGTTGGCATCATTTTGTATGACGTAAGTGTTCACAAGTTCACATACAGAGATCACTCGTTTTTTATGGGTGGAATGCTAATAAAAAAAAAAGTGTTCACGAATGTGAGTTCCTGTGTTCGATGATTTTGATACGTAGTATTGTGTCTATTGCACAATGTGCGCTTACGCACCCCTATTTGTAAGTCATGGAGAGTGGTTACGCTATGGCGGCTGTGTTGTGATTCGCTATAATTTTTTTGTTTGTGATTGTTTGTAAATACTTCAATTATATTTAATAAATCTCCCTATTTATGTTTTATCTCAACATAAACAATATTATTTTTAACATATACAAAAGGTGAGAGTTAACTTGTTTTGTATATTTCTTTGTCTGCCCACCTGCGGAGTTTCCGAATGTTTGAAAACTATTTCGGGTTTTGTAAACTTTTTACTATTCGTTTAAATTCCTAAAATTCTGTTAAAACAGACGCTTGTTGTGTTTATTTTCAATAATATAATTGTTTAGTGTCGTTTAATTATCAGTTTGAATGGTTTAATTGCCAATGAAAACTTCCTGAAAGTTTCAAAACTTTCATTATGAACTGTCAACATTACAAAATAATGCGATGCCTTGCGCATCATACATGGCTTTTGTTGTTTTGTGTAATATCTTCATTTTATGAATCGTTTCAACGTTTTCGCGTGTTTTCATGCGTCAGTTTTGGTAATTAGTTGGTTCTAAGTATTAAACATTTCAGTTTCATAAGTGTTTCTTGTGATACCTGCCCATTGTTATATTATCTAAAAGTCACATTGTGTAGTTTGGAATAATTAATCACCCAAACACCTTGCATGAGTAAGTCAGCAATGCAAAACAACTTCCTTTATATTATTATAAGGTTAGGTTAACAAACTTCTTCAGTTTGTTAAGCATATTTTCTAATGAGTTAACAGTTAAGTAAATATTCACATTATTTTAACTTCTCAGAATTGCTTTGTGAATTCCTATTAGTTTGAAATCTTATTTAGAAATAAACAAGTACCTAGGTACTTACCCACTTATTAAAATACTCTGTGTATAGCAACTTGTTGAATTTCAAATGCTTTATTATCAAACTATGCCCACTTCATTATTTAGATTTACTTATGTCGAAGTTGTATCATTTTCCCTCCATTTAAAATCACAGATTATCATCCCACATGGTGGCAATTCTATCTACTGTATTTTTTAATTCACATTGATGGGAAGAAGTTGGTATTTTAGGATCCTCTCATCTAAGTAAAGTATGACAGTAGATGTAGGTCTTGTGAAAATTTGTGCTGTGTTGTTTCGTAGTGTCGTAAAATGTTGGTACCTAGTCACAAATTTCATATTAATCATGTGAACGGTTTTCAGCTGAATATGTTTTATTGCAAAACTTTCACTGTGCCTTATTTTTATGTAACTCACCTATGGTAATATCCAGTTTCGTGAAATAGTTTTATTTTAATGAGGGCTATCACACACGTCTGAAAAGTTATACTCTAACATTCAATATTTTGATTCCAGAAGCTCGGAAATGCATACTATTTAACTATCCTCCACACACGTGCTGATTTTGTTGTCCGAAGTCAGAACATACTGTCAATTTTTTTTAATGACGCGCTTGGCGATTACCTTTAGCCAATATGTGTGTAAAGTGAATGCAGCGCCCTTAGCGGTGGGGTCCAAAAAGCTCTGACAGATTCGTACAAATTTTTGTTCGACGTGTGTAATTTAATTTATGTACTAATTTATGATCCCTTTAAAAAAACAAATATATTTTGTGAAATTTTATAACTATTACGTGAGATTACGAAATAAAACACCAATATTTGACTATAAGAATCTGTCTAATGACATATATTGTCTATGAATGCTACAACATCAGTTTATGATACTAGAAAGTACGAGGCCCCATGCAGTATTGTCATAGAGGCCCGGCTCAACTGACATTTGACGATGACGTCACCAAGATTGGGAGAAAATGGATGGGAAAAAATATTCCGTAGCTCGAGCGTTTGTCACCGAGACAAGGTAGGATACGACGTGACGTCACCAATCAGGGTGGTGATGTTATTCCTAGGTGCAGGCTTGTATACTATCGCTGAAAGTAATCTGACTTTAAGACTGCTAGCGACATACAGTACTTAATACAGTAAAACCTGTCTAAAACGGAACCTGTATAAAGCGGAAACCTGCCATTCCGGAAAAAAATCTTCGGAACGGTCACGTTTTCCATACAAAATGACCTGTATAAAGCGGAAACCTGTATAACGCGGAAACGGAACGTATTTTACAGAACAAAATTATCAATATGTATGGAAAATAACCTGTCTAAAGCGGAAGAAAAAGTTTCAAAAAATATATACACAAACCAAGTTAATGTATTGTAACTGTACCTACTAAGGGCCTTATCTACGAATGCTTCAAGTAGTAAAACAAAAGGGGACCTGGTTCCAGGTAATTAGTGCATTTCGGAATCCACTAATAGAAACTTCGTAGGTACTATTGATTTGCGGCCGCATTGTTCTATTGTTTACAAAAAAAAACCAACTGTAATCATGTCTTAATGCCTGTCCTAACATAATTCCAAGAATGTACCTATGTACATGTAGGTATGAATGTACGCACTTTCACTGGTTACACGCCCTGTCACATGGGGTAGGTGGGTATGTACCTACCATTTTATGCGTTGTTATTGGTTATCTACCGTTATCTTGAAGGATGGGGGTGGAGTGGAGGATTGACCTGTTCGTGAGTACATTGCAATTACGATCAGTTCAAACGCGGCGACTTTTGAGTGCATTTATTTCGTGACGATTTTAGAAGTTTAGAATTTTTACATTTATTTCGCGCTATGTCGGGAAAAAAACACAAGTGAGAAGTGATTGAATTAAATACGTACTTACTTAATAATTTAATGGTTTTTCAGTAAATACATACGTAATACAATTAATATTGAATAGGTTTTAATTTAATTAGATAATAAATACATATAATCCACAATAAGAGTACCTATAAAGAGTGTAACAAGTGAAATACACGCAACAAATACATAATATGTAGTATATGGAATGTCCTGTATTATGAATATGGAACCACCTGTATAGGTAAGTGCTTGTAAAAATGGTCAACCTGTATAAACAGGAAACCTGCCAAAACGGAAAAAATATTAGGGAACCGAGCGATTCCGGTTTAGACAGTTTTTACTGTATATTAAGTCGCTGCCACATACACACGGAAGTTTAGAATCTAACATTCAGTCGACTGAAAGTTTCCAAAACCATGATTCAAGTATTCTTTGAGTATCTGGAAAGATCCTATATGCATCAATTAACCGATGAAAGAGAATTCAAATGTTTTATCTTGTATCAATGAAAATAAACGTGATCCGTCTTTAAAACATGAAGATTTGCAAAGTGTACCTACGGAAGAAATGTTTGATATTTTGCATTGTATGTGTGATAGAAGATTAAATAGTTGTTTATTGACTTTATTTTCAGTTAAAGTGTGAAACATTTATTGGAAGTATGGCTGAGGAGTATATTCTGCGTTGGAACAATTTCCACAACATTCTGTCTTCAGGGTGTCACAGTTTCTTCGAGAATGGTGACCTAGCAGACGTCACGCTCTCCGCTGAAGGATCCAGTGTGTTGGCACATAAGTTGATCCTTTCTGTATTCAGCCCTTACTTCAGACAAATATTTAAGGTAATAGTTACAACAGTAATCTTATAAAATACCAGATTAAGGTGTAAGGATAATTAACTTTAATCCACAATATTTGTTAATTGTTAGTTTTTTTACATCGCGGAATATATCGCCGCTCGTTTTTTACTTTGACTTAAGCGCCACTTAGGTATAAAATGAGTTATATATATTGTTGGAATCGTCTCGGCGAGCTTTATCGAATGGTCCAAGTTCAAGGTCAATCAGACAACTTTTTTGGTCGTTTAGTCAAATAAAAAACCAACTTTTATCTTTCAAAAAATAGGTAAAGCGACGAAAATAACAACTTATAAATCGCGAATGGCGCTTTGTTTTGCCAAATTTTCACAATTCATGAATGTTTGGTTTATAAGAAAAACAAACTTAACACATAAAACAATGCGAGTGGCGCTTTAGCTTTTTTGACTTATCACAATTATTTAGACAGATGCACTTTGGTCAAATCGTATAATATTAAATCTAAACATGTCCTTCGTTTAGTCACATTTACATGATACTAAATAATGTTAAGTTGTCGTTTAGACTTTTTGAATTTTGGATATTACTCTTTACATGTCTTTTAAGTCATTTCTACTTAATACTGAATTTAATTGAAATGGCCATTAGTCACATTGGATTGTTACTTTTTAATTTTATGTTATCCGTTAATCGTTCTAACTAATTGTTTATAATTGAATTTGCACTTTAGTATTTTTGCGGTTATAACGATAGCTGATATTTGGTACATTTGTCGTCGTTTAAGACAAAATGTTTGAAACAGAATTATAAGGTTTGAAAATATTATTATCGGTCGTTCAACTAACAACTTCATTGTCAATACACGTGTTGCTTTTGTGTGCGAGGGGCGCGAACGTATATACCTATTTAGAATATATTTAAGAAATATTTATAAATAATATATTTAGAAAACTATTTCTTTCCTTCTTTTTTGAAACAGATATGAAGATGAATACTTAGAGTTCCAACACATTGATCTTCAGCTTTTATTACTCACAAAATTCTATATAAAATACAAGAGTTTGTGTGTTAGCCATTTTAACTTGGAAGTGTTTGGAAAACATGGTTGCATTAATCACTTTGAATTATAACGATTTTATTTTCAGTGCTAATTTAGACGTTCTGCTTGATACAGTTTGTCACAAAAAGTTCTATTAGCCATTTTGAATTATTAGAAAAAATATATGAATGACGTGTTAGTCATTTTGATATTTTTGAGGAAGAGAACAAATGGCGTGTTAGTCATTTTGAATTATTAGAAAATATATATAAATGACGTGTAAGTCATTTTGTTTTTTTGGAGGAAGAGTACAAATGGCATGTTAGTCATTTTGAATTTTCATGATTTTAAGGAAAGTGGTCATTTACTTGTTTTGAATTAGGTCAATTCCACGGCAGAGATCTCATAACAAGATTTTTTAAAGTGTGGAAAAGTTGGATTATTTTCTTGCCAACATGTTAAAAAGGGTCCATATTTTAGTGTGCTTACATTTTTTCAGTCATTTTCAAACATTTTATATACGATCGGCTATTTTGAAATCAGCTGAAGTAAACCAAGACACAACGGAAGAATTTGAGAAGTTTTTATTTTTAATTTCTGATTAAGCTTATAAACATATCAGTGATTATGCTATTCGGATTATTACATGGGACTCTCAACAATGTACTTCAAATGATTTTGAATGTTGACATTATGTAAAAGAAGATATATATAAGCCAATTAAAATTATGTGAACTTCATGTTACGTCAGGAACAAAATATGGGATTTTGTTTCCATATTTTTTTTTGATGAGTGCGACTGCCTCTACGTTTCTATTCTTGAAAGTATAGAAGGTAACTCATCATTTCCTATTTTTAGGTTTTTCAAGCCTCATACAAAAATATTAAAATAACGCCGTTCCTGACGAACAATTTCAGACTGTTCCTGACGCAACCATAGACATAGGTTACGTCAGGAACAGAGTTTTTTTTTTAGTTTTGATTAGGTTTGATAGTGATTTATTTGTTCTTAGACTTGGAAAATGGAAAAACATGCATGACACATCATTACTACTATTTCTTCGCCCGTTAATGTTCCTCAAGGGGAACACAGAGAGGTCGCACGGGTTCGATATCGAAAATGGCTATGGAAAGGGCATATGACCATTTCCCACATCATTTTTTGCACTCTGATGACGTTGCAATTGAGTTGCGTAGAGTGAATGAGGGTCATGCTGGAAATCAGAGGCTCGTAGAAGCTAAAAATGGGACTTTACGGCCAACTGTTTTATATGAAATTCTAGGGCAGTTCAAAACATAATAATATTCGGCAATTAATGTTTTGTGGTGTGGTGTAGGATCTGAAAATTCATCCTGGAAGACTCGGGAGTGTCAATATAACTATAATGAATGTATCTTAGTGGATTTAATGCATGCATCCATTGAGACTTAGAAACAGCCTATACTATGTATGACTGAATTCGAAATTTCCAAAAGGATATCAGATGTCATCAAAAATGCTGGAAGGCGATTGCTCCATGCGAGAAAATCAGCAATGAGGTTTGCCACCCCATTCCGAATGTCCCTGTTTAGGGTACAAAGAAAGAGTTGTGTGGGAATATATGCATAATGAGCACACCCGCACACTTGTCGCTGGCTACCCCAGATTGTGGTACATGTCATCATGCTGTATATGGAACGGAATATCCAGATCCTGTGTATGAAAAAAGTATTTAGAGCCACAATTGAAATACATATTTCCCACACGACTCACTGTGTATTGGGGGTTGAAAGTGGCCAATACCACGTAACCAAACACGCTTTCCTACGGAAATGTCACCAAAAAGATTGATCAGCCTGACCTTGTGAAGGATAGATGCATATTTAGCTTTCCTGTTTCAATTCAATGTATGTTTTCCTCATACAATTCGCAGCGGTTACGTCAGGAACAAATTCATGTCAGGAACGCGGTTTTTCTTGTTTTTCTTTTGTTTTTTCACCTTTTTTGAAAACTGTTTTTTTGTTTTGGTAAAGAATTTATTTGTGTTAAACATTTGGTATATAAATATAATATATGTTGAGTAGTTTCAGAGAATTTTTGGTTTTACTGACACTGCCGAAAACCTCATGTCTTTTTGATGTTACGTCAGGAACAAGTGTTTTTTTATGTTTTTTACCCAAAAATTTTGAGAAAATTCATAAATTTTTTTCACCAATAGGTCGATACATGTATTAACAACAGATTAGAAAACAAAAAATAACACGCTATCTTTGAAGAACAGTAAAATAATTAAACTTTTATGTTGAAATCCGGCTTCTAAAGTTACGTCAGGAACGCTGGAATTGCCCATTAATAAATTTCGAATTATACTAAATATCAGGTTAGGCATTAAGGGATTAAGCGCCATCTAACTCACACAAAAGAGACTATATTTATTAACATTATATACTAAAAAATAGAAAAAAAATCCATGAACAAAACCCCCATACAATTTATTTAAATTGGTTCATAAATAAAAAAGTTTTCAGGGTTTTTCTGTTTTTTTAAACTTTAAATCGCTCTCCTGAAAAGTTGACCCTGTGTCGCTTAAGTCAAAGTAAAAAGCGAGCGGCGATATGATTCGGCTACGATGCAAGAATTTGCTTTTGAGGGATCTCTCGACGTCTCATGGGACGTCATCTTATTTTTTATTTTTTTATTTTATTTTATTTCTTAGGCAATACGTCTAAACAGTACGAAGTACTGGTTTTGACTGCAAGTCTAGAACTACGCATAGGTTGTCTTAATGTTGTGTGGAGTGGGGGTCATAGAGGATGTGTTTATAGTATGTGTGTGGGTGAGAAGTAGAAGGGTGTATGTATGAAGGGTGAGATGTAATTATCCAAAAGCAAATTCACACATCGGAACCGAAAACCAATCTGAATCATTTATATATAAACCTAGTTCGGCTTTTCTACTTTTAAATTATGTTTATGTCTTGAGAGCAGTTGTGATTATGCTTCTAATAACTATTCCCAGGAGACCCCTTCAAACCATCCAATCGTGATCCTCAAGGATGTAGCTCTACATGATCTGAACGCTCTCCTTCAGTTCATGTACAAGGGAGAAGTGAGCGTCAACCGGAGGAACATTGGCAGCCTCATGAACACAGCAGCTCTATTGGAAGTCAAGGGGCTCACTGTCGATAGAGAGGTTTGTACTCATTTCACATCATTGTTTGTTCCTTTCCCTCCTGACTAAGGCACAGGTCAACTACAGACCCTAATTCAGACATTACTTCAATAGGCATCAGCCTAATTCAGCCCTGAAAATTGATTAATAGTATCTCACAATCTTCGACTAACAGAAGTGAAACTAAGAAGAAACTGTTCATATTTTTCAGATATCTGAAGAGCGAGAAGAACAAGACAGTACAAAGAATGAAGTGTCCAGCCTTTCAGAAAACTTGGAGTCAGACGAAGAGAGGATACAGATGTCTCGTAAGAGACTCTTGCCTAATAACCACAACACTCCAGACAAAGTAAAGAAGAGAATGAAGGCAGACATGCCGCAGAATAATGTGGAGAAATTTGATTCTATTGATGAACTTGTACCTTCACCTTATAATAATGGCTTTAATATTATCAAGTAAGTGTCTCTAATTGTTAATGATAATTTTACTTAAAATACACAGAAGGATGCAAGTTGATGTATGAGTCTCATCCCGACTCACTGCATAGGAACATTGATAAGAGAAGTAAAATGACTCGTCTATTCCGTTACGCAAAATATTTTTATGACATTTAGTATGTATATGTATTGTTACAGTGACATTGCATCACCTCTGAAACCTGACATATGCAATAATATTTCTGGAAATCAAGAGACTGTTAAGGAACCCAAGGAAGGACAAGGTAATGTGTATTTTATTATATTCTAAAAACCCGGAGGATTTCTTGACACTCAACGAATCGGCGACCGAATATTTGAGAAACAATACTTTTAATTTTTAATTTCTGACAATCAAACATGAGCTCTATTATTGTAAATTGATGTGATGTACCATTATTGACCATACGATAAATAAATAAATAAATATATTCTACATTAGAAGTTGCATGATGTTTAAACTAAGTCACATTGTAATATTGAAAAGTTATTATTTCAGAACACATGAAACCCATCAAATGCCCCAGCTGCCCACGAATGTTTGTCAATCGCTACAATCTTAAAATACACATTCGGGACAAACACATTGGTAACGAAGGTACTCTCAAATGTACCATTTGTAACAAGATCATGAGGAACCCATCTTGCCTTCGAGTTCACATGCACAAGCATAAGAAAGAAGCCGCTATTGCCAATGAGAGTCACACCAATGGCTCTACTGTCTCCATATAACCTCTCTCTATTATAATAATATTGTAACATGTATTATAATTCATTAACATATCGGTGCTTGGTAATTACAAAGCGATTCATATTGTGAATGATTAACCAACTGTGCGTTTAACACTTTATAGTAGTAAGTCGTCAGTATTAAACATATTGCTCAGAGTAATGGAAAAATTATACATGTTCAATTCTTACTTCCATGTTTATATAGAACATTCCATTTAATTTATTATTATGAATTTATTACATTCCATTTCTATTTGCGTTGCCACAATGTGATGCCACCTCGGGATGCTGTGTGGTTATATGATATTATAATTATTATGTACTATATTCTACTTCCATTGTACTGATTCAGCATATTAATATTTTAGCCCATCATTATCTTTATGGTACATATTGAATAAGTTGGCTTTTGAGCCCGCAGAGCCATCTACAAATGAGTATAGGAACTAGCTTTTCCAATGATAATAACTCAACCAAGCTAAAAGCTTTATGTGAGTTACATACAATACTTAATTGAAATAGGAAAACTCTTGATCAATATCATGTTACTTATGTAGACTCACAAAAGGTCACAGTGTTTTACTTATGAATAACATAAAATGCTCTCTCCAGTTTTATACATTTATACATGATTTATACTCAATTTATACAAGTATTTATATTATGTTTTCTACATATTTAATTAACATGTAAAACTTATACACAATAATATTATTGGAAATCATTTCTTAGATTTAAAATGATTTAGTTGTATAATTTAGAATTATAGGAATTATGTTACGAACTAGATTAGGTATTTTATAGCATTTTTACAAACAATAATATATTATTAAAGTAAATAGTTTTAGATATCGCTAGCACATAGTTAGTATGTAATTGTATTGTGTTATTATTTTGACTGATGTGTTTTTTTACATTCCATTTCAATTCTCATTGTGTTTATTTGAATCTAATTTAACAATTTATTTTCGTGATTTATTTGTGTGATTGTGATGCACAATTATTTATTTGTAGTTTAATGATTATTTAAAATTCATTACCCAATTATAAAATACATATTATGGAGTTGTTGGAACACCTTTAGTGGTTTTTTTTTCCATGTCATTGTTTTAACCTGCAATTTTTAGTATAAAACTGCATAGTGCTTATAACTATACATACTGTGTATAACAGAAATGTTTTGTAGATTTTGATTTATTGGGGTTTTGGGTAATTCGTTAACAGTAGTTCGAGGTCCTTTGGATTTTGAAATAGTAACAAGGTTTTACTTAATACATATATATTGTCAGTGGTGCTGGAGGAGAATGCTTTGTGTGTCCTGGACAGAACACAGAACCAACGAGTCCATATTACGGGAGCTCCACATAGAAACTTGTCTCTTCACAATATGCCAGCAATGTATACATCGTCTTTTCAAACATATATTAAGACGTGAAGAGACCAATCTAGAAAGAACGATTACACTAGAGAGTGCACGAGGCAGGAGACCGAGAGGCAGACCGCCGATGCGTTGGAGCAACCAAGTGAGAGCAGCCACACAGGGTCGTACATCTGGCCATGGACAGAGGCTCATGGAGAAGGACAGTCGACTGTGGGATTGAGAGTCGTGACCCTCAGTCATGAGGACAAACGACAGCAGCATCTATTGTCAATTTACCTTTTTTTTATAATAATTACTATATGACTGTATGAAATAATTTAACGGCATGTTATTTAAGTATCTATTGTATCTTTTTAAATACTTTTTGCTCTCTGAATAATTCAAAGTGATATTTTAAAATATTTTGTTGCATTCCGTACAATTTATTTTATTTATATTTTAGTATTGTCTCAATATTTTGCCACTAGGTATAATTTTTTATTGATGTCCTAATGGACATATGTTCATTAAGATGTATTTTCAAAATACAATGTGACTCCATTTCTTAATTTATTTTTGTACTGTTTGAAGCCATCCATTTTTATTATTGTACCTCTTAATTACTATTTTAGTTTTTTAAGTATCAATTTTATTTGAACGAAATCTTTTAGAATATAGTCTAGTGTATATTAATTTAGCAAACATTATTTAGTTATGTATTTCTAAAATTATCCGATATATTGGATTGAACTTTATTAAAAAATATAATAAAAATATGATGAATTACAGATTTTTCACAACCTCTGATTTTTAACAAATTTTTCTTGTTAATCTTTAAGTGTTCTCTTAGTTTATCCATTAATTTTATTTCTATGTAACTAATGAATTTTACGATTTCCTTCCTTACAAATGCTTCCTTTCTCGCAAATACTCGCTTCCGTACAAGTGCTGCCTTCCTTGCCAGTGCCCTATTCCACAAAATCTACCCCAGGTGTTATTGTTGCTTGGGATTGTGTGATTCATCCATCAGTCAAACACTCAGAATGTTAAAAACTCCATATTCTTCATTGTTGATCTGACTTTTAGGAATAATATTATATGACAGTGATTTTTGCCACACCTCGAATTGTAGCTTAATTAAGTGATAAGTATTGTAGATTAGTTAGTTAATAAGTAAACTGTGATAAAACATTATTCATATTCCTCTAATAATTTACGTAAGCCGCACTTGTTTCCAAAAGTTCATGGCATAATTCTGCTATATACTTTATACATATAAATGTGTATCTATAAGGTAATTACTAGTGTCCGACCGAAACTGGATTTTTAGCCGAAACCGTAACCGAATATTCGGCTCCCCTTCTAGTTTCGGCCGAAACCGAAACTTAGGAATTTCAGTTGTAATTTTGAAAAAAATTCATTACAGGTACCCTGCTCTGATATCTAGTGTTTTCCTAAGATATTTATTGGGAAACCACGCTTCATTTTTGGAACTCAATGTAAGCACAAAAGAAAGGAACCCATTAAACTACAACTTATGTTATGTACTCATCAGTTATGTACATAGGTATCTATGGTATAGGTAACACTAGGGGGGGGGGACATACAAAATGCAATTTTTCTTCGGGAGGTTAAGTAACGGAAGTTGTGGTGTAGTTCGCCAATATGTATATTCAAGGGCGTCGCCAGCCTCGGAGCTAAAGGGGGGCAACAAAAATTTACAAAATTGATATTGAAAATGCGTAAATAGCGCCACAGGCTAAATTTTTTTGTGAGACATGGTGATGAAGGCCGTGATATGGTTTGGTTTATTTGAAAATGTACATAATAATTTGCACAATATTATGTACGAATAATGTTTCATATAAAAAGCAATAAATAAATAGCGCCATTGTTTCACAATAATTTTTTTTGTGAAACAATTGTGTTTTGATTGATTTTTTATTCTAATTTTACAAAATTTATGACATGGTGAAAAAATGTGCGGTAATAGTGTGATTTATTGTGAGGTCTTATCATTAAGTATTAAAAGTCTTCTTATTATTAGTCGGTCTTATCATTAAGTAGTATGAAAAGCTATTCCTTTCTCTAGGGGGGGGGTGTGTAGAATACAATAATAATTATGAGTAGTTTTCCTTTAGATGCACCTAGAAGTAGCGCCGCAGGCAATTATGTTTTTTATAATGGGCGAAGTGATGAATCTTGTTGTAGGTAAGTAAAACACTTGGTTATGTTGTATCAGGGAAACGGCCGCCTAAGTAGCGCCGCAGGCAAATTTTTTGTCATAAGACATAAATGATGTGTATAAAATGGGTAGTGATATAAATCTAGTTCACTTTTGTAAAATAAAAAAGGACTCTAGTGTACAGAATACAAACACAAAGTGTGAATCTGTTCCGAAGATTCCCGACAATGCTCGATATAATACGGATGCTAGTTTCGGTTTGGCCGAAGGTTTGGCCACTTTTTGGGCGAAACCGAAACTGGGGCCGAAACCGGCTATTTTGGCCGTAACCGAATATTCGGTCGGTCTCTAGTAATTACACATTTCGTTGATTTTTGTAGTTCATAAAATCAGGTTGTTCCAAAAAGTTGTACTTTTAACAAAATTTGATGTTAATAATCCCTACTTTATGACGTAATCCATGGTATTTCGACTGGATATCTGATCGCCAGTTAGTATTTAATTTTTTTGCGTATTCTGGTAAATGTACACAAAACTACTTGCTATGTTATATGTAATTTAACCATCCCTTGTTTCCCAATAATGATTGTGTATGTATATTTTAGCTTTGTAATAATTTGCCAATATAATTAGTAATACCCTAATGTATGTATTATTAATGACTTACATATAAAATAATGATAATTATTTTACTGCCGTCCAAATACACTACAGTTTATATTTAAGAATCTCTACATTTGTATTGTGTAACTAAGCTCTCTATATCTCTCTCAAATTGTCCAAGGTGCTAAATGTGTTGATATTGAAAAATATTTTATATGACCACATATTTTATATGTATTAATAATTAGATGTAGCTGTTTTATGTCACAAAATAGTACTGCAAGAATATGTGTTAAATGGAAATGGTAGAGTTGGGCCCTGTATTCCTAAAGGTGGTAGTGTAATACCACAAGGTATTGTGCCGTAAAGCTGTTGGGAGGCATCAATTTTCAATCATTTTAATTATTTATCCAAAATATAATACACTGAATTAATATGGAACTTCTTCATTGTCAGCCACTTGCTCATTGGTGGATGTAGGCCTTTTCATTTATTTCCACTCCAATCGTGTTTTGGTTTTCCTCACACGTGACAGGAACGAAGTCATCAGCTCGTCGTTTCTGTGGCTGATCTTGTTCTACGGTCTCTACCTCACGGGTGCCTATCTGTGTGTTCCCTGTCTTTCCCATTGCCGTTGTAATTGGCAATATACTAGAATAATATATCATCTTCATCAACTCCTGGCTGTGTCGGACCACAGCTGAGTTAAGGGATCTCATCAGTTTCATCTTTCTGTTCTGAGGAGTGCTGACCTCCAGTTTCTCAGACCAATGGCACCTGCGTCAGTACTGACATAATTCATCCACTTTAGCTTTGGTTTCCCGGCTCAGTTTTACAACCCTCAGAATGTATTGACCTCTCTACCTGTTTCTAATGTAATTGTGCTCAAATTATATATTGTGATTGCCATTCCTTTAATTATATTTATGATTTACAACATTGTCTGGTTTCTTATGTGTATTTTTCATTGCATCCTTTGGACAATTATTTAATTATATTTTTGTATTGATAGCTGAATTTAACTTGGTTGTGTATATTTTGTATTTATGGATTAATTTTATAGAATTAATTTATACTCATTTTATTAATTTTATTATTCTGAACTGTATTTTTTACAAGGGTTATGCATTTTCATATTTTTTACAATGTATTGTGTGTAATTATATTTTAATTTAACATTAATATAAGCTGGATATGGGATATTATTAATTAAGTTTAATTTTAATATTTGTAGATTTTAATTTCATCTCTATGACATTCCCTACAATTCAGTGTAGCCTCTATGAAAACACAAACATAATAAGTATGTTTTATTTATTAATATAATTATTTTTTTAAGATCTCACCATATGTACAAAGGTAACTTCTCAAGTCTTGCATTAGTTTCAATACCTCCAAATATTCACAAATACTTATTTTATTTGTGTTCAGTATTGCTTCTTTCGTTTTGGTCATTATAGATTTTCAATGAGCTACATGCATTGAAACAAAACCTTCCAAAAGCTAAGAGGTTACAGATTCACAATGTTTATTACAAATTTGTGATCATTGCCACAGAAACAGCTAAGATAATTGTAAGAATCTCCAACATTCATAGCTTCATTCAATTGCATTTTGCACAAATTAATGTCATATTTTATATAAAATAATAGTAACCGTGTTTCCTCCAAACTATTCCATTTGACACAATTGTGCTCTGGTGGCTTCACTACTTAGTACTAGCTCTACTAATGTATTTTTAGGTAAGTACCCAAATGACAAAAATGACGTTTTGTTTTGACGCATATATTTACAGCATAGTTTCTGAATCACTCCGTCATCAACACAATTTTTGTAATTCATTAGATATTATATTATCTACTCATATTGCATGCATTTGATGAATATTTGTAATATGTAAGTACATATTTTTAGAAGTAATCTCTAATGAACAAACTGAATTGTATTTTATTTTTTACCGCATTATGTTTTAATTTAGTTAGTTAAATATAACATGCAGTATTTTTTTTATATTCTGTGTTTTAATTTCAATACCTAATAGAAAATCCTCATGAGCGTGTACCCGGATTTGACTTGCCCCGAAAACAGTGGTCCGCGCTTAATAGAATCAGGACAGGCCACGGAAGATGCGCAGACCTTATGCATCGATGGGGGTTTTCCCCGAGCCCCGACTGTGAATGTGGTCGCCGCCAGACGATGGGCCATATAGTTGAGTGTCCAATTTTTGGTTTCGAGCGCGGTCTAACTGAAATCCACGGGGTCACTGCTGACGCTGCCAATTGGCTGAGAGATTTACCTCTGAATTTGTAATTGCCGGGTCTATTGCCATATGCGTTAAAAAAAAAAATTTCAATACCTCATCATGATATCAATCTCTTTCGTAAACGTGGTCCATGAAATGACAAGATCCATGTTTTTAAAAGTCACATAAATGGTGCTTGTGTCGGGGAAACTGATGCACGAACAATGAACACATGGTTGATGAAATAACAAAAACTTGAGTTTTTTAAAAACTCCCAGAGATGGCGATAGTGTAAAACAGAAACTCACACAATATGGTCGATGGAATGATAGAACTAAGGTTTTCGAAAGTCCGCATAGATGGCGGTTGTGTTGAGAGAAACTGATACATGAAATATCAAAGTCTCCAGCATGCATTTTACGACGCGACGCTTCAGCAGCAGATATTTTGTTATTATAACATTAATTTTAGTTTCAGGTGACATAATACAGTATTCCCAGTCAATAAAGCAATTAGACATTGAATAATAATTAATTATTATATGTATCGTGCATAGTAGGTATTAGATTAGAGAAATGAATAGCTCCATGAATGATATAACTCATTACAAAATTGATAGACTAAGTTCCTATATGGAATTAATGAGGTAGCTATAAGTAGGTAATTAATTGTTCCATCGTAATATGCAGTAAATAAATAGGTAGGTACCTAAGTATATTCCGCTGATACAATATTTAAAGTTTGGTGTAGTCTGCTCCATATGTCATATCAACAATTTTTGCCATGTTTAAACAATTATAATGATTGGTGAAAAGTTGGATGGTGCGCACTGCGCAGCAAACCTATTTTTGTAGCCGGAATTGCCAGAGTGTAAATGCCCTGCGCCGACCGCCACTGACATTCAGAATCTGGATTCTGGATCATAGAACACGGAATGCATACAATTTTTTCAAACAAACAAAATTTCATAACAGTTTCATTTTTAAAGTAGGAAAACATAATAATTCCTATATCTTTTTATGCAACTGATTTCAATAGTAGAATGTCTAGATGATGTAGGTACAACATTTACATATGGGGGTATTTGTTTGTTGTGCAGGAAGGGGGTTCCCAGAACGAAATGAAAGACTTTTGAATTAGTCATTACTACTTAATTGAAATTAAAAATATATATATTTTTCTCCGGAGGGGGGCTGTACCTAAGGCTACTCCCGAAGGGGCAACTCCCCTCCCCCCGACTGGTGCCTGAAAGAAACACTGAGATAAAACATTTTTACACAATTTTCCTTATGCTGTCATTCGGGCTTTGGCGCACTGAATTGTTCTCAGCCAATTCTGAGAGAATCGTCTTAAAACTGAAGACAGTGATAGATGAAAGTCAGATTGGCTGTTTTAGAATTACAATATTTGGAAATTCCTTGATTAAAAAAATATTTCGAAAGTACCCCTGAAATTTACAGGATCTGAGGATTTTCCGTTCAGTTTTACAGATATAATAAATTTAGCCATAATATTCGTACTGGTAATTATAATCTCAACAAATTGGCTGTTTTAGATTTTTTAATTTATTTGTAAAAAAGTAAAATTCACATTTCGCTTACCTCATTCATATTTCGCGCTAACATTCTCAATTCTCATACAAAATTTGAAAAAGTTGAAGCGAAAATAGGACGGTTTTTGCTCAGTGCATATAAACCCTTAATATGTTAAGTTTTTTTTATTATTTTCAAATGGTACCTACATCGTATAGCCTGCATGAATTTTCACGAGTACAACCAGAAAGTATATAAGTGTTCCGTGTTGCTCATATTAGTCATATTCATATCACAGAATAATAATACATATTTCTCCCATGGTTTTTCAACACGCAGCTATTTAGATCTGTATTATTTTAATTCAATACTATTATGGTTGACACAAGAGCATAGTGAACCGCAACTGACCTGACATACATTGTTATAAAATCATCATTATCCAGTAATTACACATATTCAGTGGCGGATCCAGGATTCATTTTTAGGGGGGGGGGGGCTGAGGCGAAGCTATTTGAGTAAACAAAATTAATCCCAAATTTTGTGGGTGTTGTGCCTAGCTCCGAGGCTGGCGACGCCCATGAATGACTAACCATGATGCTTTGGGCGTTATAGTTCTGACTCCAATATTCGATAATGGAAAAAAGACTCCCAAAATGAGACAAAATGTTTACTAAATAAAAGTGTCATTGAGGTCTACTTATTTTATTCGCTATTGCAGACATGAAAATGGATAAGGAAACATTTACAGAGAAATAGGGAGAACTATAAACTCCCATCATGTCCAATCTAATCGTTTTATAAACAATGGAGAAAGAAATTGCACGAGATAAAACATCTGCATACTATTAGGTACACTGTCTTATGGTCTTACCAGAGCCGTTATAAGTGAGGGAGATCACTCCGAGACAGGCATTGCCTATTGGAGTGACCTATTATTGTAATCTGTATACATGTATGTTTTTTTGTCTAATAAAAAAAATATTTATTTATTTACTTAGATCTGGAATAACAATTACCTAATGCTAATAAAATATTAAAAGTACTTACTTATATTGTTAACATTTTGCTGTCTTCATCGTCATAGGCTCTCCACACGCGCCCCGAAGTTCATACATGGAGCCTCCTCCTAGAGGACAGTCCGATGTACCCGAATTTTCAAACTAAATCAAAATACTTGTAGGATTATTAGTAGGTAGGTTACAGGTACAATCACTAGCGGATCCAGGGGGGGGCTAGGGGGCTGAAGCCCCCTCCAAAACCATGAGTGACAGTTCTTTATATACAACAAATCTAGGGGTAGAAGAGGGTTCGGAACCACAGACCATATACAAACCCTACGCCTACTTATTGAAAAATCTGCAGAATACAAACTAGAAATACATCTAGCGTTCATCGACTACAAAAAAGCCTTTGATTCCGTAGAAAAATGGGCAATATTAGAAGCACTAAATGACGCAAGAATCGATTCTCGATATACAAGACTGCTTAAATATATTTATGATCATGCCACATTAGATGTAAGAATAGATGATAACAATAAAACAGAAACAATCGAAATCAAAAGGGGTGTTAGACAAGGTGATACCATCTCACCTAAACTATTTACTTTAGCCCTAGAAAATATATTTAAAACTTTAAACTGGGAACGTAAGGGAATAAAAATAGATGGTATATATCTGAACCACCTTCGCTTCGCAGATGACATTGTGCTCGTTAGTGATGATTTGGAAGAACTAAATGACATGACAAAACAGCTCCACGACGCTTCTCTGAAAATAGGCCTGGAAATGAACATCTCCAAAACTAAAATCCTGAGTCCTTCCAACAGCAATTTGATAATAAACAATACTATTAATAGAAGCTGTTGACGAATACATATACCTAGGACACAAAATTAAATTGGGGAAAGACAACCAATTAGCGGAGATACCTAGAAGAATTGGACTAGGCTGGGCAGCATTCGGTAAACTCGACCACATCCTCAAAAATAAAGATGTTCCGATAAACCTTAAAAGAAAAGTCTTTGAAACGTGTGTCCTCCCAGTTATAACATACGGGTTGGAAACAATGACACTAACTGCCAACACAATATATAAATTGAAATGCACACAAAGAGCTATGGAACGACAAATGTTAGGAATAAGTCTGAGAGATAGAATTAGAAACGAAGAAATCAGACGCCGAACAAAGGTCGCAGACATAGCAGACCGTATCGCTGGGCTAAAATGGCAATGGGCGGGCCACGTTGCGAGACAGGGGAACGAGAGATGGGCACCCAGAATCCTAAGATGGCGACCATGGGAGAACAGAAGACCTGTGGGACGACCCCAAAAGAGATGGGTAGACGACATAGTCCCAGTCGCAGGAAGGAACTGGGTGAGCAAAGCCCAAAGTAGAAAAACGTGGAAAGTGTTAGAAGAGGCCTATATCCAGCAGTGGAGGGATGGCTGAACAAGAAGAAGAAGAAGGGGTTTCAGCCCCTTAGCCCCCCCCCCAAAACGTTGAGTGAGAGTACTTCTTACCATGTGACGACATTCAGCCCCCCCCCCCAAAATTGAATCCTGGACCCGCCACTGGGTACAATATGTATATAGACCTCTCTGAAGTATTTCTATGCTTGGAAACGTAAATTTGAGAAACTTGACTTCTTTCCTATAAACTCACTAGGTCTGTAACTTTCGGAGCAAAATAAATGCGTTTCTAATTAACATGAAATAATCGAAAAAGGAACGTCTTATTTTAGTTACTTAGTAGTATCGAAGCATGCACATTGCACATGGTTAGTTACGGAATTAGACCAAATGTATACAGAGATTTCCACCTCGGGTATAGACCAAGTATTAGAAATGGGTCATAGTGCAGTAAGGAGAGCAAATTTAATGGCATTTCTAGGAAAAAAATACAGTAGTCTACTTCCCTTTCATACTTTACGTATTTGGGGGCGCTGAATTCGAATTTCAACTTTGCCACCTCGTAAATGTGATGCGTTCTGAGATATTCGAGAAAAACTCAGAAGAAAACGTTCTTTTTAGAGACTTTCGCTTATAACTCGAAAAGTATACATTTTAGAGAAAAGAATCTCGAGACAAGAATAAACTAGAGTAAATTTCCTACAAATAGCGATGATATTCATTTTTCTGAAATAAACCGCTTTCGCGCTACTATGCGCTAAAAAAGGGCATAAATTCCACTCTTTTTAAAAAAATATTTTCTCTTTTAATTTATTGACTATAACTCAAAATATATAGACTTTTTTGGAAAAAATTGTTGTACAAAAATAAAGTACACTATATTTTCTACAATTAATGCTACGAAGGATTCTGAGACAGACTAACCTCTATTACGTTAGAGCGCATTGAAGTTCACTTTAGTACATTAGAAGAAAATTCTTCATTATTTAAAATGGATATATAACATTAAAAAAAATAAAAAAATCTACTAAACTTCCTTGATGCTATAAATACAAGGCTGAAATTTTTATATTTTAATATTTGCTACCCCTCAATAGCGATGGGTTGGTAGAAATTTGAGAATTCCTTAGAACCAAAAGCTCATTCTCCAGTTTTCTGTCCATAATGTGAAAATTAAAAACAATAGGGACAATTATACTTAGACAAAAATAAAGTACATTTTATTATCTATGAACTACCTTAATAACTTTTTTTAGTCAAATAGACGATTCAGCAGCGAGAGTCCGTTAAAAATTTTCCATATCTCGAAAATATTCTAAAATTTCTACTTATTTTGGTTTACCGCCTGCAAATAAGAAACTAAACATTTTTAAGAAACAAAATGTGAAAATTCATCGAATTTCCTACAAATTATGTCTCTTGCGTTTTCGCTCAGGCGAACTGGTTCGCTGTTAAAATGCATCGAAATTTGGTATAAAATCGTATATTAATTAAGCGTTGATAATACGAACTACGACTATGGTATGTAACACACGTACCATAGTCGTAGTTCGTATTATCAACGCTTAATTAATATGACACGCTATACCAAATTTCGATGCTTTTTAACAGCGAACCAGTTCGCCTGTTCGAAAACGCAACAGACATAATTTGTAGGGAATTTAATGAATTTTCATATTTTGTTTCTTAGAAATGTTTAGTTTCTTATTTGCAGGCGGTAAACCAAAATAAGTAGAGATTTTAGAATATTTTCGAGATATGGTCAATTTTTAACGGACTCTGGCTGCTGAATCGTCTATTTGACTAAAAAAAGTTATTAAGGTAGTTCATAGATAATATAATGTACTTTATTTTTGTCTAAGTATAATTGTCCCTATTGTTTTTAATTTTCACATTATGGACAGAAAACTGGAGAATGAGCTTTTGTTTCTAAGGAATTCTCAAATTTCTACCAACCCATCGCTATTGAGGGGTAGCAAATATTAAAATATAAAAATTTCAGCCTTGTATTTATAGCATCAAGGAAGTTTAGTAGATTTTTTTATTTTTTTTAATGTTATATATCCATTTTAAATAATGAAGAATTTTCTTCTAATGTACTAAAGTGAACTTAAATGCGCTCTAACGTAATAGAGGTTAGTCTGTCTCAGAATCCTTCGTAGCATTAATTGTAGAAAATATAGTGTACTTTATTTTTGTACAACAATTTTTTCCAAAAAAGTCTATATATTTTGAGTTATAGTCAATAAATTAAAAGAGAAAATATTTTTTTAAAAAGAGTGGAATTTATGCCCTTTTTTAGCGCATAGTAGCGCGTAAGCGGTTTATTTCAGAAAAAATAATATCATCGCTATTTGTAGAAAATTTACTCTAGTTTATTCTTGTCTCGAGATTCTTTTCTCTAAAATGTATACTTCTCGAGTTATGAGCGAAAGTCTCTAAAAATAACGTTTTTTTCTGAGTTTTTCTCGAATATCTCAGAACGCATCACATTTACGAGGTGGCAAAGTTGAAATTCGAATTCAGCGCCCCCAAATACGTAAAGTATGAAAGGGAAGTAGACTACTGTATTTATTTCTCCGCGAAAACACCATATGACTAGACTATCACTCTATTTTGTTATTAGACTCATGAAGCGATAGGTAGCTAGGAACTCTCCACTCAGGATCAAGCTAGTAGGTATAATGCTCATAGATTTGAACGTTCACTATCTTCAACAGAGAGAAATATTTCACTATTGCAGATTCAAGGTAAAGTTCTACTACATGTGCCCGAGGCCAGTAGCGTAGCGTGGGGGGGGCGGGGGGGGCGGGCCGCCCCGGGCGGCACTTTTCAAGGGGCGGCATTTTCGGGATTTTTTTTTTAAACAATCTCGGCTAGTGTACACAAACCCAAATACTTTCCTGTAAACCTTGCACTAGGCTAATTTCACAAATCTGCCGCCCCTAGGCTATCGGCAGATTTCAGAATATACAAGGACGGGGGGGGGTATTTTGAAAAGAAAATGACTGCATCGTAACAAGCAAAGTTCCTGCGTCTGTTCTTGTGTTTAAACTTTCATCTGTCTCTGTCAGTTTTTCGAGAGTAACTGCCGCCCCTAGACTGTCGGCCTAGGGGCGGCAGATTTCAGAATTTGAAAGGACGGGGCGGCATTTTTCAAAAAAGGCTGCAACTGGAGAGTATTCATAACTCAAAAATAATATTCTTCTCATTATTAGCGAATTCAGACGGCGGATTACCCCCCAGAACAAGTGATAGCACTTTATATAAAACTAGTTTCCGAAGAATCACATTATTACTACATCGTTTTCTCATCATGTCATGAATTTTCTAAAACTACTACATTGTTTGGTAAAAAAAAATCGCCTGCGGCGCTAATTAAATCTGTTGCGTTTATCCTATCACTTAGCCGATTTCTCTATAAAAATTTCGCCTGCGGCGCATTATACCAGCCCTGTCATATAATCTAGAATTATATTTTACTTGCGGCCCGTCGCTCATTTATAATTTCAAATGATCCTTCATCCAAAAAGTTTTAGGTTCAATATTTAAGCAGTTAGGATTATTATTTCACACATTTTCTAAAAAAAAATTCGCCTGCGGCGCAATTCTGGGTTACGTTTATTTTAAGGAAATAAATCAAACGACCTTGACTACATGACCCTTTTCACTCAGTCTCAAAAAAAGTCGCCTGCGGCGCTGTTCACATTTGTAATACCACAAGGTCATATTTGCATGAAAAAAATGAAAAAAAGAATGAGTTTTTTTATGGGGGGGGCGGCAAATTTTGCCTCCGCCCCGGGCGGCACAAACCCACGCTACGCCACTGCCCGAGGCGCCAAAATATCTCGTCTCGACTCTGTATATACCTACTTACCTAACTTACTATTACTTACCTACCATAACATAACATCTGTTGCATATTACGAAATGATAATGATTAGGTATACTTATTTTAGTATATGAATAGGTATTTCGTATGATAATGGTTGTGTGGCACTTCTTAACAGAATTGATTTATAACCACGAAAAACCACAACTTGTTATGGATGTGAACCATACCTACACCACCCGTGTAAACATTAATCAATATAATAACATTTAAATGTGTAGATATGTATGTTTAGTCTACGGTCTACGTTAAATATTTATGTTGCAAGATCCATGATCCTACCCATCACCAGAGAACCTGTAAGGACTCATACACTGAGCTGAGAGGCTATAAAACAAATTATTTATATAAATATAACGTAGAATGGTATCAGGACTTCCCAAACCATTTTCACGTGACAATAATATACTTATATTATGTCAGCGCCTGTAAAAATAGGAAAAACCCGCAACTACTATTTCGATTAGCATTGTGCAATCCTTAATAATTATCACCAATTCATACATATTAGGTTACGGTAACTACGAATATATCGAGGTGAGGTCTAATGTCTAATTTTTTGTTCATTTATTTTCCTGAGTTGCGTTGGGCACAATACCTGGTATTTAATAATTTAACGTGCTCACCAAACAATCACGAAAAGGCATTATATATAAAATTAAAATGTATTGAATGTTTGTATGTCAAGGACCTCTCACATATGTTAATAAAGGTAATACTAATACATATTTTCATGTCGCAATCACATCTCAATATCGACCCAGTCTACTACACATACAGCAATAACGTTATGTTTCATGGTCACGGACTGCATCAACTGAAGGTCAGAAGGAAGACGATCTCGTTTTACATGCAAGGAATTGAAGTCCATATCGATGGTGATAAGTTTTGGCCCCTCGTAACTGACATTTTTACCTAAGTTGAGTGAAACGATTAACGAATACGTCAATAAATCCGAACTTTTACCCCGTACCTACTATACCTACCTATACATCTTGGATCTGAAAAAGAAAATGTCTCATACATTTTTTTTCTAAATACTTTTTAATTAATTTTTCTAAATCCGTACCCAATTCATACGAGGGTTGGGACCAGATTTGTGCATAGATTTAATGTATATTAACTGAGACCACTCGCAGACGAGTGGATGGCCGTAAAGTATAATAGAATAATTATAATAATGTACTTATATATTATTAACTATAACAAATTCGAAGGACTGATCTCAGGAATCATGGTAGAAGTAAAGAATGCTGATGAACTTAATAATTATTATTATTTATAGGTAGGTATATACTATTATGATTTTGCTTGGTAAGTACCCAACAAACTGTCACTGGTGGTTATTGCTGCAGGCTCCGATCAATCCGTATCATTGGGTTGTTTTCAGACTTTCTGCTGCGTGTGTTGTTTATTGTTTATTGTTGTTTATTGTTTATTGTTGTTTATCGTCCTTAGACCCTATGTCGGGCACTTGGACTCGTCAGTTTTACATAATTATATTAACAATTAAGGCAATAATAACAACAATAATGCACAATATCAATGCTAAAGAGTGTAAAGGGCTCTGTTAGCATTTCGTCAGTGACATAGTATGAGCAAGACAAAATATAGCGAAAGCACAATAAACAATTTATGATATAGTCAGTTCAATGCTGAAGTGAATGTAAATGGTTCATTCCAGCATTTCGTCGACAGAGTAAAATGATTTATCAACGAGGTACGTTTTCACTGCTTCCCTAAATTTACTATCACTCAGAGACTTCATTTCTTCAGGCAACTTGTTGAACAGGCGCACACTGAGGCAAACAAAACTTTTTGACAGCTTTGCCAATCTGTGTTTTACGGGTCGTATTCTTCCCTTGGAGCGAGTGTTGTAGTCGTGATAGTCTGAGTTAAGAGGGGTGTTGGGCATATTCTTGCGTGCAAAGAGCAAGCATTCATAGATGTACATGCCAGGAAAAGTGAGTATACCGAGTTCTTTAAAACAATTCCTGCATGACTCCCTTGGCCCCATGCCTTTTAATGTTCTAATGGCACGTTTCTGGAGTATAAAGATTCTGCACCAATCAGCCCCTCCGCCCCAGAATAACACTCCATACGACATAATTATGCTCTGGAAGTAGGCAAAGTACACAGTCCTGGCTGCAGCCTCACCACAGGTTTCCTTTACCTTTTTTATGGCATAAATTGCCGAGCACAGTTTCTTGGATATTGCCTCAATGTGTGGTGTCCATTGCAGCCTTGCGTCAATTTTTACACCTAGAAATTTTATGTTGTCTACCACCTCCAGTTTTCGCTGGGAAAGGCCAGACATTACCGGATCATCCTCTAAGTTTCTCTTCAGAGAAAAGTGAACCGCACCCGTTTTCGTCACATTCAATGCGAGTCCGTTATCCCCGAACCACTCACCCACCCCATCCAGAGCTTTAAGGGTCAAGGCAAGGGCATTTTCCTTATTATATTTTTCTTTAATTACAATTGATGTGTCGTCTGCAAACATAATTACCTTTTGATCTTTGGAGACACACTCTGGCAGATCATTTACATATAATAAAAACAGTATTGGCCCTAATATGGATCCCTGAGGCACTCAACGACACACTCGTGCTTCATTGGACCGAGCACCATTGATTTCCGTTACCTGTTGTCGATTTTGGAGGTACGATTTGAAGAAACTACATGCATTATCGGTGATTCCATAATAGTTAAGCTTATTGACAAGAATGTCATGGTCGACGCAGATATAATTTGTTGTTCGATGTAGATATAATTTTCGAGACCTCAAAAGCTATGCCAATTATTTATCTATCTAACGATAAAGAAATCTTAGGTTTGCTTAAATGAAAAACTTCAGGCGAATTTTATTGTAAAAAAATAACCAAGAATAGTTTAGTTTTCATTACCATTATCATCATTCATCAACTTAATCCATTTTACCAATCAACGACTAATGGCACAATCTTCAAGCCTTGTGCAAATGGTTGCAGAATATTGTAAGATCATACACACGATTGATTCGCATTCCCTCGTAATTCAGTTATCGAGTTCTGAAAGTACAGTCAGTGGGTACTCGTATATTAAATTCACACAAGTGACGTACCTACGGAGATCTATTTTATATGCCGTACTAAAAAGTAGTAGATACTTATACTGAATTATATTTAACTCTCATTCAGTTCTCCATCCACTCTTCATTCAGTTGTAACTTGTAAGCAATCAGTGTAATCTCCATTGTTTCATGCGGTGGTCGCCTGCAGAGGAAATACCCACTACTGAATAGTACTACATAAAAAATACAATAAAAATAATTACGTACCTATAATATATTGTGAATAGTGATTCGTGTCATTGTAAACAATAACAAAACGAAAGTGTATTGTTTTTAATTGTCAATTCAACTACATACAGAATAATATAATGTAGTGTATGTATATGAAAATGATTATTTGCCTTGCGAAAAATGTAAGTATCTGCCTATAGTAGTTTAGTTTGCACAATTTTGGCATACAATTATATTGGGCAATTTTGTAGATCTACGACCATACCTATTACATTTTGTTTAAAAAATTGGACCATTATGTGGATTCCTTAATGATTTTAAGTCACTAAAAGAGAAGCAGAATATAAATTCGAACAGTCGTGGTCTATAGATTAGGTAAATATGTAAATTCTTTGATAAAAGAAAGGAGATTCTAAGAAAGTTATTGAATTAATGTTGTGTATTTCTGACATTTAGTTAACTCTGATAATTCATTAATCAGACTTACATAGCTTACTGATAATAACTGACTTTTTAATGAAATTATATTTGTGTGTCTCTGCATATAGCCATATAAAACTAGACAGTGATTTTGAAATCATCTTAAATGTGCAAATGCAATATTAATTTTAATGCTTCCTTATTGTCACGATTTGGCATCGTTTCACAAATCTTAAAGATTACATTGGTAGTAATAAAATTATAATAAAATTACTTCGTGGATTAATAATTGATTCGGGTTTCGCGTCTAACTCATGTCTGAAAATTTACGAACGATTTGGAACCGTTACCGAATTAAAATATTGTGTGGAAAATTGTAATAGCAACCTTCTAAGATTCCTTTAATTCGTAATAATAAAAATAGTATTTAATACCTAAGAAATAGAGTCTTAATTTTAATATGGCTTTTAGTAATTCTCTGTATTTATTTTAGGACAGAAAATAAATGGATTGTTACACATAAATTTTATAGCAATTAATTAATATTTACGGCCACATGTGGAATAACAAGATAAGTTTTTGGTTGTACGGAATGGTTTGGTTGTGTCAGGATATGATTGGAATCAACCATGTGGAAATTAATTGTATTTCAGGTGAGTTTATCATGAGATTCTAATTAGTGTCAGTACTGAAAGACATGCTCTTTTGTATTAATTTATTTATACGAATCATTAGCTCTCATTTACCTATCACTCCTAATCGGATGCTTTGCCAAAATTAAGATATAAGAAGAAATGTTATAGCTGTAAGTAGACGTAGGACGTAGGTAGGTAGGTCATGTAAATATCGGATGACAATATTTACCTTTTTTTACTGTTATCTGATGTTATATTTAAAATTGGAAGGTATATGTAATTAACGGTGCACTTCGTAACTCTCGTTATTTTAAGTCACGATCTATTTTACACCAATTCAAATTTATTCTGTGAACTGGAAAACTTAGGGAAAACTCTCATTGACAATATTAATGTACACGTAAATATACATACATAGGTAAGATCTAGAAATTATTTTACAGTATTAAGTCCGTTAGTTATAATTATTGTCAAAGAAGAGTACAAATCTAATTCTTATACCTATAATTGAGAATCATCGCAAGATCGGCTTGAGGCACAGTGGCGAGAATCATCGCTTCACAACCGCAGGTTAGGTGTTTGATTCCCACCCAAGGAACAATGTTTTCAGAGAAAAGAAAACACACACAAGTTAAGTGTTAACAAGTAATCTTAAAATTTCTTTTTAGAACAAGATTTTATGACTTCACACTCTAGAACAGTTTTTTTTCCAAAATACCAAACACGCCGTTCCGAGGTGCTTGGATTCCTTCATTCCAATGGCCACCAAGAATAGACAGAATCAAAATTCGTAAAAAGATATGAGTTTTACTTGTGAAACACTTTTATAAAATACCAAACACGGCGGTATGCGGTGACTCGATCCTCTCGATCGCTCGGTGTCTTCCATCAAGGCTTGAGCTGGACAAAATCTGACTTATCTGGATTTCTTTTCCAACGCCCTTTCATACACTATAACCGCACATAACCCTGCATGAACCTTGGATCCCCCTGAAACCCCTTACATTTTTTTGTCTCTGGAAAAAGCTGATCCATATTTGCACAGAATCGTATTCTCACTGTGTTGACATATGTTTACAGAATTCCAGGTGGAAAAATCAATTACGAAATTTGCGCACAGACAAAAAGAAAACAAAAATTTAGTAATAGAAATCAACGGATTGAAGTTAAGTAAAATATTGTAATAAGAGCTGAATGATGAACGTTTCTCGATAGTAAAGTAATCACCTAATCTAAACCGATTGACGGCTGATCATACGTCCAACACGCCCATCTTATACTGATGTACATCACTTAAGAAGCTATACATAATAATTATTATTGTCATTTATTTGTTTTGTACTCCATAAGCATCAGAAGCAGATGTTCGTTAAAATGTAAATTATATGTCACTTGTAGTTGTGTTAGATTTATCTTACTTTAAATAAATTAATGGATCTCTGTGAAGCAGAGCGCGTAATATGAAACAAATATTATTATTACGCAAGTATTCATCGACTGTTGTAATGGGAAAATGTGCCGAGATTTTGCATCACGAATGCATTTTAGACAAATCTACCATTATCTAAAAACATCTTCTAAAAGTGATGAGTTTCCTAAAGAGATAATACTATTCCCGATAGAATATACAATACGCTCCTACAGGAATTTTCCGTATATTTTTACATTTTTTCTTTTAATGAGGCAGTCCACCCTAACTGGGTGATTTGTGCCAGTACACATCTAAGAAAACTTAAGATAAAATGAGATTCACAGAAGTTCAAATCTGTTAAAGGTTCAAGTCGAACTTCTTCAGAAATCCCGCGATCACGCGATATGATTCCTTAGCCTTCGTTGACAGAAGCGAAACGGAGCTAAAAATTATCACGCAATTTACCTAAATAAAGTGATTCACTTATAGTGCAATAATATGGTGTTTTCGCGGAGAAAAAACTATAGACATTTGTTTCTCCATCATACTTTACGTATTTTAGGGCGCTGAATCCGAATTTCAACTTTGCCACCTCGTAAATGTGATGCGTTCTGAGATATCTCAGAAAGAAAGAGAAAAAAATGCTTTTTTTACAGACTTTGACTGATAATTCAAAAAGTATTCATTTTAGAGAAAAGAAGCTAAGGACAAGAATAAACTTCACCAAATTTCCTATAAAATGACATATAAATCTTTTTTGTGGCATAAACCGTTCAGGCGTCAGAGCGAGCTAAAATAGGGGCATAATTTTCATCCTACAGCACAAACTATATTTAATAATAATAATAATATTTGGACAATTTTAGGCGCCGTTTAGCGATTAAATCGCCCCAAGGGCGCCTTACATTTTTCTTTTCACCATATAGGATCGTCACAAACAGTAAAAATGATAGATAGATTAATCACCACATAGGATCGTCACAACAAAAAATAAAAATGAATCTAATCAGTTTTGGCTAATCATTGGCTGACCAGTGACCGACCCGTAGGTACGCACAAAGAGGTGAGTTTTCAGCAACCCCCTGAACTCCTCCAGGCCTTTGGCACACCTAACACTGAGTGGAAGGGCATTCCACAGGCTTGGGCCCGCTGCACAGAATGCACGGTCACCATAACCCGTAGAAACGACCCTCCGCGGCTCTTCTAGTTCATGTGCTAGACTCATAGCCGACCTCAGCGTCCGATGCCTCCAGCCCATATTCTTTTCCACACACATTTCTTTAATATAGTGGGGCGACTCACCATGGATAGCCTTATATACCATCACGCATACTTTATATTCCGTTCTGGCATACACTGGAAGCCAGTGTAGTTCCCTGAGTAGCGGAGTTATTCTACAATATTTATTACCATCCATAATGAGTCTAGCAGAGGCGTTCAAGAGGGATTGCAACCGACTCACCTGTACACCCGGCAGTCTAGTATATATAATGTTACAATAATCTAATCTAGATATTACAAAAGCATTGACCAATGTCTTAAGACTATCCTTTGTGAGACAACGTTTAACATATTTGATTTGTCTTAGGTGAAAGAAACCATTTCTAACTGTGGCACCGATCTGGTCAGCCATTGACAGGCTACTGTCAACAATCACACCAAGAACTCTAAGTGAAGACACAGGCTTTATATGAGTCTCTCCAATCACAATCTCACTATTTCTGATAAGATGCTGTCGTCTATTCGACGCTATCCACATAAATTCTGTCTTATCAGCATTGAGGCATAGTCTATTTGAGGCCATCCATCCGGCTACTGCCTCGATGCAACGCAAAAAGGTACATTCAAGCTCATCCTGTTCACCCGGTGCAACGGAAGCATATATCTGTATATCGTCTGCATAAGCACATACATTCAAACCAAAACCCTCAACTATGTTCTCCACTTCATCCACATAAAGCACGAAGAGCAGGGGCCCCAGCACGGAGCCCTGCGGTATGCCTGCGTTAAGAGATCTTGGCTCCGCCTTTGCGCCTCCGAAGTTTACAATCTGGGAACGGCACGTTAGATATGACTTGAGCCATTCGATGACCTTCTCACCAAGTCCAAACCTCCTCTCCAGCTTATTCAGTAATATATGGTGGTCCACTGTGTCAAACGCTGCGCTCATATCCAGCAGACATAGCAGGGTAGCTTTACCCTGTTCATTTGACACAGTTATATCGGACAGCATCCTTGTGATGCTTGTCTCTGTTGAGTGATTCCTTCGGTAAGCAGACTGCCTCGCAGGCCACAGGGCACTCTCATCCAGGTAACTGCCCAATCTTCTGGTAACAACTTTCTCCAGCAGTTTCGAGAGATATGGAAGATTAGATACTGGTCTATAGTTTGTTTCAACATCTGGATCATGTGTAGGTTTCTTAAGAATTGGTGTCACATGTGCACACTTCAGGAACTGTGGCACACGAGATGCCAAGAGCGAACTATTTACAAAATGTACAAGAAATCCTTTTATTGCATCCTTACACTTTTTCAGCAACCAAACTGGTATAGGATCAAGCTCACATTGTTTGTTTTTCGTGCTCATAATAATTGCATCCATTTCAGTCAGTGTTGTCGGTGTGAGACTATCCAAGGAGCCTGTTGCCCTCTCACTTGGTTGTACACTACATGCATTTTCCACTTTACTCTGAATAACATCTATCTTGGTCTTGAAAAACTCTGCAAGATCTTCAGCAGATTTAGCTGACAATGATTGTCCCCTCTTCTGTTCGCATATTACATTAAGAGATCGCCATAGTTGTTTGGGATTTTTCTTTTCACTGTCAATCTTATCTTTCCAGAAAGAAGATTTTTTCCCATTTACTTCGTGGTTGTAATCCTTCTGCGCGGCAATCCAGTTATTTCTGTCCGTTGCGTCTCCACTGCTTCGGTACCGTCTCTCCAGTTGCCTCATGGTTCTTTTCTTGTTACGGCACTCATCATCAAACCAGCCGTCAGATGCACGAATTCTCCTCCTAGTACTTCTAAATGGTGCATGTTTATCCAGTAATGTTGTCAGAGTAGAGTTATACATTGATACAAGCTCATCAGTGTCCGTTGTGAAACTCGATACATCCCGACAGATAGAAGTCTCTCTCAGATCAGCCTCAAATTCATCAACATCAAAAGTCCTCCATGAGCGAGCACTCCGTGCCACATAATTAATCCGTGGAAGAGGCACGTCAACATCGGCGTACGCAAGTCGGTGGTTAGAAAAACCCACTTCATAGATAGTACTTTTCATAGGGTCATCCTGTTCAGATATCAGCACGTCCAGGGTTCCACCCAAAACATGAGTCGGCCCATCCACCCATTGGCAGTACCCAAAATCCCGGAGTAATTCCCTGAAGCGAACCGCATTCCCGTCCAACTCCCTGTCCAACCTAATGTTCATGTCTCCCATAATCACAACCCTCGCACACTGCCCAGCCAAAGTCTCCAACAGTAGTCCAAACTCACTAAAAAAATCACTATTAACATGTCTTGAACCAGGTCTATATATACACACCACTACAACACGCCGTCGAGAGATCACTGCCCCAGCTGCCAGACATTCGAACTGAGAGAACTGTCTTATTTTTATTTTTACCAATTTAATATTGCTTCTCGCTATTATCATGACCCCCCCATGATTATACCATGCAACAGTCCTTTTTTTATCTACATTGACAGGCCTTGCCTCATCCAATATATTGTACCCAAGGTTCCCGAGTGCCCTTACTGGATGATCTTCACTGCACTCATGCCAGGTTTCTGTCAATCCCATTATCCCCAATTCTAATTCTTGAAATACACTATGAACATTGTCTATCTTATTTCTTAAAGAGCACACATTTAATGTAGCTATTCTAAGAGATTGCCATCTGGATGTTGCATGTCTCTCTATTGTTGGTGTTACCAGGTTTTCCAGGTGTACCCCAGTCCCACACTGTTTCACTTCATTCAAGAACCTATTTCCCACAATTACTGTGATGGCCCGACGCACTCTTCTCCCGCCTCTAGAGCCCCGCACTCTGTGTTTACATAATCTAACTATTTTAAATTTATTCAGTTTGTCAATAATGTTCTTATCCAGAGAAAGTCCACTATTTTTCAGCATTAAAAGGTCTTTGTATGAATATTTATACATTTTTCAAATGTAACAGAAAAAATGGTTCATAAATGTCAAAACTGTTATTGTTACAAGTCTCACACAAAGCATACACAGAACTCAAAAAACACATAATTTTCACTATTATATCAAGAATCAATGGAAATCTATCATGTCAATCACTTCCTGGTGTTGAAAAACATTTCAAATAGCCAAAACACTTGAAAAATAACCACTTAAAACTAATTAAAAAATAATTTGAAAATTAGGACAACACAAAAACACTTTGGCTGCTACAAAGCGCCATCTACTTTTTTCGCCATCTACATTTGTTTGTAATTTTGCTCCCATAACTCAGAACTTGCACACTTTTAAGCTAAAATACCTAGTACAGAAATAAAGTGCATTATTTTTTCTTTAATTTATGCTACCATTGTTTCGTCGACAGGTAAACGGTCTAGGCGCTAGAGCGCATTGAAGTTCAGTATAGTACATTAGAAGCAGTTTTGACCATTATTTAAACTGATATATAACGATCAAAAAATACTTAATCGTACTGCATGCACTTGAAAATATATGGACAAAGGCTGTAATATTTATATTTTAAGGTTTGCTACTACTTAATAGTGTTGCGTTGATAGAAATATCAGAATAACTCAGAAACAATAGTTATTTCTTTGTTTTTTTGTTCATATATTGAAAATAATAAACTTAATAGAAATTATTGTAACAAAAAAGAGAACTACATTAAATTATCTTTAAATTATGCCAACAACATTTTTTAATTGGATGAACCATTCAAGAGCCAGAGCGCATTGAAGTTGAACCAAAATTGAAAAATCGCCCAAATACTGTACTTTCTATTATTTTCCGCCTACAACTAACAAGGTGGGCACTTCTAATATACAAATTATAAAAGAAAATTTAATTTTCTACAAATTATGTCTCTTACAATTTTTCACTCAGACGAACGGATTCGAAGTTACAGCGCATTCAAATTTGTTGTAGTATATCAGAGAGAACTATATTCATGTACGTCGTATTAATATCTCTATTTGATTTTGAATTGTAAATTTGGATGCGCTATAACTTCGAACCCGTTCGTCTGAATGAAAAATAGGAAGAGACATAATTTGTAGAAAATTTAATTTAATTTTACATTTTGTAAATTAAAAGTACCTACCTTCTAAGTTGTAGGTGGGAAATAAAAGAAAAGACAGTATTTGGACGGTTTTTCAATTTTGGTTCAACTTCAATGCGCTCTGGCTCTTGAATGGTTCATCCAATTAAAAAATGTTGTAGGCATAATTTAAAGATAATTTAATGTAGTTCTCTTTTTTGTTACAATAATTTCTATTAAGTTTTTTATTTTCAATATATGAACAAAAAAACAAAGAAATAACTATTGTTTCTGAGTTATTCTGATATTTCTATCAACGCAACACTATTAAGTGGTAGCAAACCATAAAATATAAATATTACAGCTTTTGTCCATATATTTTCAAGTGCATGCAGTACGATTAAGTATTTTTTTATCGTTATATATCAGTTTAAATAATGGTCAAAACTGCTTCTAATGTACTATACTGAACTTCAATGCGCTCTAGCGCCTAGACCGTTTACCTGTAGACGAAACAATGGTAGCATAAATTAAAGAAAAAATAGTGCACTTTATTTCTGTACTAGGTATTTTAGCTTAAAAGTGTGCAAGTTCTGAGTTATGGGAGCAAAATTACAAACAAATATAGTTTGTGCTGTAGGGTGAAAATTATGCCCCTATTTTAGCTCGCTCTGACGCCTGAACGGTTTATGCCACAAAAAAGATTTATATGTCATTTTATAGGAAATTTGGTGAAGTTTATTCTTGTCCTTAGCTTCTTTTCTCTAAAATGAATACTTTTTGAATTATCAGTCAAAGTCTGTAAAAAAAGCATTTTTTTCTCTTTCTTTCTGAGATATCTCAGAACGCATCACATTTACGAGGTGGCAAAGTTGAAATTCGGATTCAGCGCCCTAAAATACGTAAATTAT